>BSBM01000193.1:0-602568 GCA_027924585.1 Larix kaempferi
ATTAATTCTCGTGGAATGTGTAGGTATTGAAAGGATTCAAATGACCTTTCCAGGAGACGTACTCGTCTGAAGAGACAGAGTAAGGTGGGATCACAGATAGCATAGATCCAGTTGAGATGGGGAAACCACTAATTGATAATCCATGTGGATGACAATGTGGTTCATACCCAAGGAAATGGCGTTAGCTAGGGTTCCGATTACTGCCTGATATTCTGCGGCATTGTTAGTCGCAAACCCTAGGCAATTTCCTCCTAAGCTAATGAGCTCATCTATAGGGGAATATAGTACCCAGGATGCCGAAGCAAGGTTACGGGTATGCCGGCTGGCGCCGTCCGCGAATACATATCACGTTGCCATCTACACACGCAAACAGAACATGGTATAAGAAGTGGAAACAAGATCGAAAGACACTCGAAAAAGAAATGCATCACACCACACAAAAACACGCCATGTACAGTATATATAAGCAAGTCTATGCATGAGAGATCAAGCATAGTATCTCTTCAGGTAAAGCCCATTGCGGGGTTCACCCAAAGAGATTCTGTCATAGTCTTCAAGCTCATAAGCACCTTTTTCCAACACATGTTTTTTAACGTAAGGTCAATGCCACATGGACTCGAACTTCCCTACTCCTAGTTTGTCGTGCTTTTGGTCATAAGTGAGAACCAGGTCACCCTCGTTAAAGATACGAGGTTCAACTGACTTATCGTATTGAGATTTGATGCGTTTCTTGTGCACTTCATTAGCAAGAGCGGCATCTCAGCGAGACTTGTCAAGTTTTGCTAAGTGCAAGAGATGTTCTTCCTCGACAATAGTGTTAGGAAGAAGTTCGACAGCGAGTTGTAGAGACGGAATTTCGCACTCTATCGGTAGGACAACCTCCAATCCATATACCAATTGGAAAGGAGTGAAGCCTGTGGCGTTTTGACGGAAGTTCGGTAGGCCCATAATGCTGAAAAGAGCATGTTATGCCAATTGGACTTATGTGTCCCTACGATCCTTTGGACCATAGTTTTCAAGACCTTGTTAATGGCCTCGACCTGTCCATTGGACTGCGGGTAGTAGGGTGTCGAATTTTCATGGCGAAAACCCAACCTATCGCTTAGTTCATCAACCATATGGTTCTGAAAATGGGAACCATGATCGGTAACAATTGCCTGGGGAACTTCGAACCGCGCTATTACATGATTGAACATGAAGAGTGCGGTGGTTTTGCCGTCGTTCTGGTATGTAGGCATAGCTTTGGCCCACTTTGTAATGTAATCCACAGCTACAATTATGTAACTATGCCCCCCGGCCGAGGTAGGCTTATAATGCATAAAATCAATGCCCCATTTTGCGAAGGGGCCAACAACAATAACCGGATGTAGTGGGGCAGGATGAGTGCGCTTCTTCGTATGGAAGTGTTGGCAAGGAGGACATTTCTTAACGGCCTCAATACAATATTTGAAGATGGTAGGCCAGTAATATCCTGCGCGCAAAATATTCTGGGATGTAGCCATCCCAGAGAGGTGACCATCACATGCCCCAGCGTGACAGTCATTGAGAACGCGTTTGGCCTCATCCTGAGTTAGACAACATCGAAGAATTGAATAGACGCCACGACGATACAAAGTATCATTGATGATCAAATAATACTTTGCATGGTGACGTATCTTACGACGATCGTCATGAGACAGTTGAGGGTCGAAGCATTGGGTTTGAAGATATAACAAGATATCTCCATACCATGGATCAGTCATACTGATGAGAAACAATGATTCATCCGGAAAGGAGTCATTGTGCTCAATTTCTGCATCAGGATGGGGAAGGTCACAAATAAGCTCGGCCAACCCCAAAGACTTCTTAGACTTGACTTTCTAGAAAAGAAGATCAAATTCTTTCAGTATCACGATCCAGCGTGAATACTTGCCCCCAAGTACTTGACGTGTCAGTACGAGGTACATGGGGTTCGAGTCGGCAATTATGGTGGTGGTGCGGAGCAAGATGTAGTGACGAAACTTTTGGACGGCAATGATTGCCGCGAAAGCAAGTTTTTCGACATGTGAATATCTAGTTTCAGTGTCGATGAGACCCTTACTCGCATAGTATATTACATGTTCCTGGGCATTTTGATCCTCCTGTACCAAAATCATGGCGATGGTGGTAACAGAAGCAGCGAGATATAAAATGTAATCTCAATAATAATTAGGCAGTTGGAGCACGGGGGGCATGCGTGATGGCATGTTTGATACTGTCGAAGGATTGTTGAGCTTGGTCGTCCCAAATGAACGGGACGTCCTTCTTGAGCAGTCTCATATACCCTTGAGTCTTCTCCGAAAATTGCAAACAAAACATCTTAAATAATTTGCCTTCCCTTGGAGACTTTGAAGTTTCGTAACATCAGTCGGGGGGTGGTAGGTTGATGATGGCCTCTACCTTTAAGGGATCAATGCGGATCCCATCCTTTGAAACGATAAATCCTAAGAGGCGCCTGGACTCGACACAAAAGATACACTTGTGAGGATTTAGACAGATATTGTACCATCTGCATCTGAGGAAGATGGCCGTCAGATGATCAATGTGGAACTCACGCTGCTTTGAATGAGCAGGGAGATTGTCCAGGTAAGGTTCCACAAAGTCCTTAATATCATGGAAGGCATACGACATAGCCTGCTGAAATGTGGCGCCAGCATTTTTAGAGCCAAATGGGAGTTTGCGGTATGCAAATGTACCCCATGGGCAGATGAAAGCCGTCTTATGTTGGTCGGCTGGGTTGATCTCAATTTGGTTGTAACCAGAAAAGCCATCCATGAATGAGAAGAAGACGCTTCCGGCACAGTTGTCGATGATCTGGTCGATGAAGGGGGGTCAGGTAGTTGTCTTTTGGACAAGCCCGGTTAAGGTCCCTATAATCAACACAGACACGAATGGTGCCCTACTTTTTGTTCACAAGAATGACGTTTGAGACCCAATCCGTCATTGGGACAGGATAAATAAAACCATCCTTTAAGAGATTTTCAATTTCTGCCTTAATTGCCGCAGTCTTCCGGGGGTGTACCGGTCGCAAATTTTGGCGCACAGGTTTGATGTCGGGATAGGTTTTTATTTCATGAGAAACAATCGCGGGGTCTATCCTAGGCATCTCCTCATAGGACCAAGCAAATACGTCGTGAAATTGCTTGAACAAGGCCATGCTAACAACGATTTCTGCAGGGGAACACTTATGGCCTATACGAATGTGTTCCACTATACCTGGTTTCACCGAGATGTTTACCGGGGTGGTTGGATCAATGTTGGCCAAGTTTCCCTCTGTGGCCGTAAGACATGTAAGGATGGGGGCATGAGGGGATGGGTAGATATCTGGTGAAAAGAGGGTGTGAATGTTGTCCTCTATGTACTCCAAAGGAGGAAGAAAAGATGACCTATGGTGGAGATCATCCCATGGACTGTTGTCAATATTCATTACTTCCATGATGGACTCGTCTGAATGAAAAGTCTGAAGTAAGAGATCAGGTAGAGATGATGTCCATTGTAGAGAACAAGATGGAGAGGCCATAGTTAAATGGTCCTCGGGTGCTGATTGGATAGCCTCGTAAATACGTTCAGCGGGTGAAAGAGGCATTATGTCTCCAAACAGGTGTGTTGTGGCTTCATCCAGTACAAGCCAAGCATCGTTTGAGTGAGATGAAATCTCTGTGGAGACCATGTGCACCGTAGCAACATGATTAGGGGGGTACGCGGCTGGAAAAATGCCCATGAGAGATGAATATTTCAAAAGGCCAACCCCTACACTCTCATATTGTTTTGACATCTATCCAATGGAAGGAACATGGTCACCAGGATGAGTAGTGGAGTTTGGTGTACAAAAGTCTAATTGGTCGATAGTAACAATCCATCCTTGGTGGGGGAATTGCACTATGCGGAAGACTGAAGAGGCAACCGCCTGCATGGTGTAAAACCAATTGCGACCAAGCAAGAGATTATAATCTATTGGGGCTGAGACCACTTCCATGTTAATGGTTACGGTCTTTCCGCCCAACTCAACTGCAAGAGCTTGTAAGAGCCCAGGAGGTTGAAAGCCATGCTCGTCGAATGCTTTCAACGTGGGTAGGAGAACGATTCAATTCTGTGGAGCCGATGGCTCTCCAACAGGCAATCGACATGACAAAAGTGGAGGCACCTTCATCTAAAAGGGTACGATGGACAATCTTCCCAGCAATGTTCGTAAAAACTTGGAATGTGAGCTGGTGTGAGAGCCTCGACTTAAGGTTGTCAAGTCAGAACATGATGGTATTTGAGGAATTGAGGTCGACTACACCGATGGCTGCAAGGAGAGTTTTGCGTTGATTAGGACAATTCTGCAAAACTTCCAGGGTAGATATGGCGCAAGGAGCTTGTGCCAAGTCTTCCACGATATTGTAATTTTGAGCCGCCCAAGCGTTAGGATTAAAAACAGCTTTTCGAATCATGCTTTTGGGCTGTCACAATATCGAATCCAAGGATGGATTCTCAATGGTGAGAGAAGTTGATGGTATAGTGACATCATTCAAAGAGTCGAAATCTTTTTCAGCATTACTTCCAGTGGATTCCTTCAAAGGGACTGGTTCGTAAGATCGCGAGCGAGTGTTCAAATTGATCGTCTCGATACGCAGCATGAGAACATGCGCGGTATTGGATGGTTCCCCCTGGGCTGGGGGGGGTTGAGAAATCATCTGCCGGTTCTGAGTAGGAAACGGATCATTGAGGACTGCGGGAGTTGGTTTTCCCTGAAGGAAACTTTTTTATTTCGTCTCTATGGGGACATTCTTTTGTAGAAATGGTCATCTCCACATAGTAAACAAGGATACTTTAGTTTCCGTTTCTGCTTGGTATCGTCAGGAGTGCTCTTTTTCTCCTGCTGGGCAGAAGACTTTTTGGGTTTCCCCTTGTTCTTCTTTTTGCCGTTAAACTTCTGAGATGAAGCTGATTGAACAGAATTCACCTCTTCAGTTACAGCAGGAGCGGTCGACTTGGTGGTGTTATGGCTAGCCTGAGCCGGTAAGGGGGAAGACCCTTGAAGGTTGGATGATCCAAAAGTACTAGAGGCAGGCTTGGTGTTAAGGGATCCAATGATTCCATCGGTTTGGAGTCCCTTATGTGGTTTCGCGGGGTCATTAACATCACGGGGGTGCGTGTTGGGCTCTGATCTATCGGTGTTAATCAGAACTTAAATTTAATATCAATCCAGGTTTGTGAACTTCGAGACACATCCAAGTTTAGGACAGAGAAGCTGGACTTATTCAGAATTCAGCTGTTTGTAATTAATCTATTGATAGGAACTGAGGTACTGCAGCTCATAGAGACAAAATCCTCTTACAAGGGTAATTTCATTGTTTCATTTTTAAGCCTGCAATGATTGATTTGTGAAAACATGAAGATTGAAGTAAAAATTAAATAACAATCCTATAAACCCCTAAGATTTAAACTGCAAGATTCTATTATCACTGAAAGTCAATTACCAATTAATTTCTCTTACAAGACAGTGCTCATAATTTGTAAATGTCTTTCTATCATTTCAGTATCGAATACCAGCAATGGACAATTCACAGAAATCGTAGTCTGAACCATTCAATATTCGTAACAGTTAATCAGTGAAGAACAGCGTTTATCCAATACTACTGTTAGCACTCCATAAATTTTGTGCTTGAATTGATTTCGATAGCATCAACATGCAAAACAAAAGATTTTCCATGATGGAGGTTTTATGAAGAAATGTTTGGACAAAGTTAAAACTTTATGAAAGTTTTGATTTTTTAAAGGTTTTAAGTCATCGACTTTATAAAAAAAAAAGGGGGTCTAAAGCTTTAAATTAATTTTTTATAACTTAAGGCTCATTCTAAATTTTTGGTTTGGACCAAATAGAGCAAAAGGTATTAGCGCCCAACACCGAGGGCTTGTCAAGTGACCAAGAGCCGAGCCAAGGGGCCCCACATAGCCTCCATACTCCAAGCCCCAAGACCAAGATCATTCCTTCATTTGTATCACTTGCTATATGTTAAAATCAATGCAATATATAAAGAGTGGTGGTCGTGCTTTTATATTGCATGTGGGATAAATTGCCTAGAAGCAAAACGAAAGAAAAGTAGCACGATTGGGTCATTGAAAGAGATCAACGGTTCACAATCCTAGAGAGAGATGGACGGTTGATAGCCCATTCCGCGTCCCTCACTAGCTCGAAGTTTAAAATTATAAAGCGGTCGCGGACTAAATACCACGGGAGCACGTGGCGCATTATTATTCATCCGGATCATGCGACGGTGGTATTATAAACCGCCTTCCGCCCACGCGGAACCACCATTCCCGAGGAAGAGGAGTATAATAACACGTGCTATGTGTTATTAGGTGTTGTGCGCGTCGGGGTATATAAACAACATGATTATTTCTCGCTGAACCAATGTGGGATATATCCCATAGAGAAAATCAAATGGGACAATTATAACACGTTTTTGAGAAAATGCCTGTTTTAGTCACCATTTTCTAGAAGCTGTTTCCGCCAAACCAAGAAGAATTTTCAGAAACTGAAAGAGGTTTTTCTTCAGCACGGGCCAATCTTCAAAAACCTCTCTCCGTTTTTACACAGGTGTTATGGTTTAAGAGAATCGAAGTCATCTTCACGGGGCAATTTTCCAGAATTTCAGTTTACTGTTTTAGTCATCAACTTCAAAGAGCTGGTTCTTCCAAATGAAGATGAATTTTCAGAAACGGAAAGAGGTTTTTCTTCAGAACACGCCCAGTTACAAAAACCTCTCTCAAAATGTATACAGCTATCTCCATTTGAGATATACAGCCAGGTCTTTGAATCCTATTTTTCAGCAAATTTACTTCCTGAAATAAAAAATAAGTTGTAACTGTTTCTATTTTTAGAGTTTCAGTTAGGTTTTGAAGTCAAGATTAGGTATAGGCCGTCTTTCTATATATTGATATGTAAAAAGACATGGGGGGGGGGGATTCCTAGGAACGAAAGTGTCCATTCTGGGTTTTTGAAGTTGTTTCCAGAAATTAATACAGATCTCAGAAATGAGCAGATTTTTCATAAAAGATTCAAGCGTTGTTTAAAAATTGCAGTCTGTACCTTTTCCCTTTCTCTAATCGTGCAAGTTTACTTTCTGCGTTATGCCTTTCATTATGTCATTCTCTTCTATGCTTAGATGAACGTTTATATAGATTGAGATTCATGTTTCTATGCCTCAATTTATTTGCTTCTGAGCATCCATTTATTTCTCTAAAATTAACGGTAGATTCATCTGAAAATTGATGCCTGCTGTTAATGGACTGTCTTTATTTCTTTTCCTATCACCTGCAAAAATCTTATTGACTGTAATAAGACAGCTATCTTGCCTTTGTATGAAAATATTTGTTTGACTGATGGTTGATATTTTTCTGTTTTCTCGACTCCATTGCCCAATGGTATCCTGTTCATGTTGATCTAGCCACCTCATTAAAAAGCCTTAAGTTTTTATTTATTTTACAAATTGGCCCTTGAGTTTCATTGTCAAACTGCTGTCGTGGTGACATTGGATGGCAGATTTGCCGAGAGAGCCCTCTCTGGCTGAAGGAGGCCAACTTTCAGTCTAAAGATTGGTTTGAAATAGGTTACCTCGGGTTTCTTTGATACAGCCCAAGGAAAATCCGAGTGCTAACAACTGCAGTGATGTACAGTGACAGAATTTGTAATTCAAACCATAAATAAAAGGAACAGAGCATCAATGGAATCAATTAAAACTTGACTGTACTTGTTCTATGATCTATAAACTGGAAATTATATTCTGATTCATAAACTGGAAATTACATTCAAATGCATACCCAATCGATCAACCAGCAACAGGTAAGTGTGTAGAGTTTGACGATGGGGTCCCTCCAACGCCTTGCTCAACACACATAAAACGACTTCACAGAACTTAAAGCTTCGTATTCATTCACAGAATCGTCTTACAAGAGATACCACGCAGTTTCGGAAGCTCAAATGTAATGCATTCCTCTTCAAAATCGTGATCCCCTATCTCATTGTTTTGCAAATGATTTATACAAATTCTAAATCAAACTGAAATTACTATAACCCTACATCTAATTAATGCTCAGAGCTAGTCGAGATCATCTTCAGAATCGTGGGGTTCCACAAAATCAGCATTGCTCCTTCTTTTGTGTTGAACGTAGAACAGGTGGCCACATTTGACTCTGCTTGACTCGACATCTGCATAGGCCACTTCTCCTGACTGTTGGATGTTCATCCATCTGTGGACATTAAGGATCCATTTCTGATCTTCTGTTTCCCTCCTAACTGTCCTGCAATTACTCAACTTTGGAAGTAATACGGGAAGTTAGTACATCCCGTAATTTTAGTAAAAATCCTAGTTAAAATGCCTAAAAATCACAAAACTCAATTTATTAATAAGCAAATGACATTATACCTCTTTGACCACGGTTTATGGGTGAACTTTAAGGCTTTCTACTCAAAATGGAAATTTTATGAAGGAAATGAAGGTTATCTAAGAGGCAAAAAGGGGTCAAAATAGTGCCCAACAGTGCGTCAGGTAGAATATTAAACAGAGTGCCATATTGAGTGTAGACCAGGTCTAGTAGATGGGCACTCGCAATGGCTTGTTCTTCGGTGACAACACCTTCATGGCGACATCTTTTGCTATGGTGGGGATGAGCAATTTTGTAAACCAGTATGCTAGGAGCTGATCTGGAATAGGAGTTTTAATAAGATGTCGTCTCCTTCGCCACTCATGGATATGATCAAAAATATGAGTGGCGATATTCTGACGGAGCGAGGTTAAAAGATCAGTACCAGTCTCATACCGCATAGGTAGCTGGAAATGCGTCAAAAAGTTCATAGCAAGAGAGCCGAAATCAGGAAAAGAGTGGGGTGGCAACTCGATGTACCACTTGGCAACCGAACCGGTGAGAGTCCTTTGAAACAATCTAAGACGAATTGAATCATCCATTAAGGAATTAGATGAACACCATAAATGGTATGTCATCACATGGTTTTTAGGGTCTTCACCTGGCTTGTCATTAAATTTGGGGATATCAGACGGGAGTTTCAACGGAATCAGTGGCCAGTTAGATCCATGGTAAATAGGCTCATTGGTTAAATGGGATAGGTCAGGTAGGTCCAAAGTAGCCAGGAAGGGCAACTGTGGGTTAGGCTGCACGTATTGATAATACGGATAAGGCGTGTAAGGACCAAACTGACCGTAAGGTGTGCCAAGAGGAAACTAACCGTAGGGGGGTGTGCCGCCCGGACCGTAAGGGGGTCCGCCACCATAAGGTGGTCCATTACAATAAGGTGGGGGTCCACCTCCACCACTGGGAGGGGGCGGAGGTCCGTCGCCACCACCGGGAGGAGGTGGGGGTCCATAACCGTAATAAGGTGGCCCACTGTTGCCTCCGCCTAGAGGGGGTGGTGGACCACTTCCACCACCAGAAGGATGGGGGCCCCCATCACCTCCACCGCTGAAAGGGTGAGGGTCTCCACCACCATTGCCACCACCATAGTAATTCGGTCCTCCACCACCTCCGCCTGGAGGGGGTGGTGGACCACCTCCGCCACCCGAAGGGAAATGTCCTCCTCCACCATGATAGGGTGGTCCCCCGCCACCTCCGTCTGGAGGGGGTGGTGGACCATTCCTGCCACCGCCGGAAGGGTGGGGGAAGTTGTAAGTAAAGTGAGGTGGGCCTCCACCAAGTTTAGGTGGGGGTCGACCGATCGGGGGTGGTGGTATCTGAGGGATAGTTGGTTGGGGTCCGTGGTGCAACATAGGCTGTTGCCCCCATAGAGTGTATAGTGCGTTTCTGGGATTAGATTGACCTAGCGTAGGGTTAACGGAACCTGGATATGCTTAACTCCATGGGGGTTGAGTTACATTGGATGGCCCCCCAACATGAGATAATCCCATGGTGGATGGTCTGGCGGGTTGGGACGGTCCAACAGAAGGTCCGTTGGGGTTTCCACTGCCTATGTTCTGGTTAGGAAACGGGGGTTTCCCCCCAGCCACAGTAGGCTGACCACTATTCAAAGGTTGAACCAACGTAGGTTGTTGACTAGCTACCGTAGTAATAACATTACCAATAAGGTAACCCGGGGGAACGGAATACCCTCCCCTCGAATTTTGAGGTGGGGAAGGAACTGGTAAAGTAACTGTGGTAGTGACAGGTGTGTTGGACTGTTGTCCTTCCACCGGTTGGTTCACTTGAGGTGCAGTATTGGACTCTTGCAAGGGTTGACCAGTCTTGTTAGTAGTCTCATGGTGGGGTGCTTCAGGTGATACGAAAGATATCAGATGAACTGGGATGTCTCCGTTGTCAAATCTTATTTGGAAATGGCGATTTCGAAACTCTTCAGAGCGTTGCTCAAGACTTTGTCTTCGAAGCTCATCTCCTTTAATACGTAACTGTTCCAAACGTTCATGGATGGGGCCAAAAATTTCGGCGGGGGTCAGGCCTATAGTAAGGCCTAGAGAACTCTGGAGTGGTCTAGTTAGGTGGGGATGAGATGGAAAAATGAGCCACTGGGTGGTTTGTAGAAGATATCCAGTAAGCTGATGAAGGACCAACAGCTGCAGTAGGGTCACCCCGGGGTTGGTTTATCCATTCCAACGATCCAGGTTCTCCCGGGAAAACGGGAGAAATGTCTCGTGAAGTGGGGGGGGTGTGCTTCTTCATCCTGTGGGGGATGAGAGCCAGGTGAATCTGGTGGAAACAAAAGTCCTCCAACATTCAAAGTGGGGTTTTCCACTTCAGTAACTACGACCGCGTTACATTGATCCATTCTTACCCTCGAAATAACCTCCGAATTAAGGGGTTATTCAGGTGGTAAGTTCAAGATCCTACGGGATCTTCTCCAGGGAAAATCCACCAGAGTATCAGGAAAATCAGCCAGAAAGGTCGAAACAGCGTTTCTCCTAAGGGTATGCTAAAAGCAAAGCAGTCCAGAAAAAAACCTTCTCAAACTAAGTCAACAAGCAACCTTATGTGACAGAGTGGATTCAAGAGTCTGGAACATCACGGGATTATCAAGGCATCGCAAACCACAATATACTGCAGGGTCCAACAATATGATGCGACAAGGAGGATTGGGACCGCACTCTTGCCTGCATACCCGATTACCTGGACAATACGTGCGTGCTAATCTACCCGAGTGTTGTTCTCAATGTATTGCTTTGCCAAGACGGCCAAATGGTTAACTCGGTTGGTTTTAGGAATCCTAGTGGTGTCTCCCGATATACGCAAGGTACGTGGGAGCTCAAATCCGTAGTGGTGTTGTCTAATGCACAACCGTTCGGCAAGAGACCTTCCGATATACGTGTCGAGTACGTGATACACCCTTCGATATACGCCAAGTACGGATTATGGTACTTGGTGGGTACGTGAAGGAGCTCGATATACCGATGTATGTGGAAGACTACAATACCCCTGGGATACAGTGCTGGCAAATAATGACATCTGCCACGCTTAACAACACCGGAACACGTCTCTAACTTACACACAAGTTGCGAAAAATTTTACCTAGTTTTACCATTAATTTTATCTTGGACGTTTAGGTGAATGCATGAGGTGAGTACATAATCGGAAGCATAATGCAAGCCCTAGCTACATGCACAAAATATTCTTTTCTTTCAATGAATTCTACCTATGGGAAGGAGAAATCTTTTTCCAACAATATTGCCAAAACAAACTCAATGCAACACAATTCCAATTCAAGCAAAACTTGACAATGAAAGTGCTCTTTTCCTTTTTCAATGAAACACAAAAGTACACAACACTACTAAACCAAATCAAAACAACTTTTTCTTTTCAAAGTAAAATGACCCTAAATAATGAAAAGAGAGGATTCTGAAATGAAATATGCAAGCTTTTCAATTTCACTTTCAATGATCTAAAAGCAACAAAAATTAAAAATGCATCTATCTTTCCTTAGCATGGAATCAATTTTGCAAAATTCGAAGCGTTCTTTGAGCCTTTCAAGAAAAATGAGCGATTCATAATTCGAGAAAAACACAATAGATCATACATTCATTCAATTCTTCCAAAACATAAACGAGAATTTTCCAATGCACAACAATTTTCTTCAATAGTGTTCAAGAAATAATGGGAAAGAAGCACTTTTAATTTTCCAATGGATGCATCAAAGCAATAATTTGATAACAACTTTGCTTTCAGATCTAAATGACTAAAAATAAAACACTACTTGCAACACAAGTAGATCCAGAAAACTCAAGAAAAGACAAGTACTCGACCAAGCTGAAAGACACACTTAACTCAAAATCAAGCAGCAACACAAACTAAGCAAGCAAAGCTCAAAACGAATGTAAATGAGGTCTGGAGGGTGATCCAATGCAATGATAAGATCAGGGATGGAAGGAAGGGAATGCAAGAGTGAAATGGATGAAGGTGGGGGAGATGAGAGCATCCACCACTACCGGTTCTCAAACTTATCCAAGACGGAACCCAAAGTCAATCAAATGAAACCAAACTCTCAACACACAAATCATAAATGGGGTCTCTGGCTAGATCTTGCAGCACAAAGGGAGTTCATACATCAGACCAAATTTCAAACTGTCAAATGAGGGAAGAGATGCCAGTATGCCAACTTTTGACAAATCGACGCACTCTGCCCTTACACATAGTGCGACGTCGCAGTTTGCCTTCACGGGAGGTGCGATGATGTCACAATATACCAATGTAAAGGATGCGACGGGTGACTAACAGGTGAAGAACAGAGACTCAAAAAGACACAGTGTTGCTCTGTTTCCACTACCCAGGTGCGACAGGCGAGGTCTAGGTTAAAAAATGAAGTAGATCTCTCAACCATGAACCAAAAACAGGCTTGAAAATGAGTTGTATAAACTTAGAGGAAGCAAATCAGAGTCTTCAATGCGAAGATCTGATAGTGAAATCAACCTCAAGAAGAAAATGGCAAAAAATAAAAGGCTTGTGTCAAGCAATCAACTGAAAATGACTCTCAGATTAACAACTACTGACCAAACTCTATACTCCCTAGTATGGTCGCCAAATTTGTTATCGGGCAATCCACTCGAGCGGACGCGAGCAGGATCTCCCTAGCTCAATGTGAGTCTAGAACAAATAGAACAAACTACAAATACATCTCCTAGATCTACTTAAGGATCAAGTACTAGATGTCTTACCTTTTACTTCGCAATCCTTTCTCCTGAATGCTGCTCCACGTCTCACGGTCGTCAGATCCAAGCTGCAAGACCTGTCAAGACAAAGAAACAAGAGAAACCAGTAAAAGACATCTATACAATAAGAGATCTAAGTAAACAGTTAAGCAGGTAAACTACTCAATATCATTGCATACATGAACAATATTGGTGGAAAGCATTTGTATTACTGTAAATAGAGGAGTACATGATAGAGATATAGAACTACAACCAAGACTTAACGTAGTATCCCTTCTCCGACCAAGCCGATTTCCATGTCCTTCCAAGGAAGTATGAGTTCTCCAATAGGTGAATGGAGGTGTTCTAAGAGTGATTTCACCAGCATGTAGATACCATAGGCTTCCTCCCCTTGGGATGGGAGTGAGCTTCACTTATATAGGACTAAGTGGATAGGATATGGATAGGATAGGTTGATAGAAGGTAGGAGAGAGATAGGGGATCCTCCCAAAGAGTTAGGGGTCGAGTACTAGCTCCCCTAGAGGTCAGGGATAAGCCCCTAAATGAGCAAGTTTCGAGAAGGATCTCGAATAAGCTATTTTTGCCCATTAACTGACCTTGTCACACCCTGCAGTGGAGCAAGATGCGACGTCGCATGTTGCTAGTGTGCAACCTATGATGAACCTTCAAAACCTAGGACAATGGGGTGCAAATCCTCCTAGGATGATTATTTAGTCCAAGTATATTTAGGGGTGTATACACTGAATCTTATGATGAGTAGATTTTGGGTGTAACACTTGTCGACTATAGTCATAATCCATATGAAGGGGTAATTATATTTGAGTTTAAGGCCCCATCCTCTAATACTGAAGTGAACCACACACCCCTACACCTAACAACTTATGCATTATGGGTTAGAAGTCATAGTTGAGAATAGCCTTTGGAACCTCTTCCAAAAGGGATCATCCTATCACCTCATTCGCATTTTTGGAAGGAAATTATATTTATAACAGATCTAGGGTGGAGATCTATGCAGATCAAGAATTTCAAGGTGACTTTAATCCTCAAATGGATAGACTTTCTCATCAGTTTGATGGTGACATGATAGATGATCATTGTTGGTCACTATAATTGCCTATTAATTTAATTTAATAAATAGAGTGCTCAATATAAATTGTCAACCCAGGGAAGTTTGGTTATTTCAAAGGTAATCAAGCAAATTATATGCATAAACATTTCAGTAACTGATCAATCAATTAGAATTCACCCAATCTACCTAATTGCTAAGTCTATGCTCTGCTTACTGCTTAATCCAACTTCAATTACTAATTAGACTGTCAAATATTAAGAGAGTTCACAATCCTTCTACAGTATCAATTTTGGAAATAACTACTTCAGGAATGCATGATCTAAATTGCTTGTGCAAGAAGTTAAATCCTAAATCATCATCATAAAAGAGATTCAATCCTCAATTGTAATACTCAACCATAAAATAAATCAGTCCTCCTTCTACTCTGTAAATTTATATGTCATCTACTAGTTTCAGCAATTCATGAAAGGAATTAAACAACAGTAATATGTAGCAGCAGAGCACATGTGTAACAACAGTAATCAATAACACACTTGTAATGTAATCCTCATTCTTCCCTTAGGTTATTTTGGCTGCTATGTAAATATTGCAAGGTGTGTTTTCCCTAGTGTGGAGTTCAAGGTCAAGTCCCCCACTAGTGGATGCTTAAGAGTAATTGCATAGGCAGGTATTTGATATTCTGATAACCCATGTGCTAGTAAGCCATGGAAGATTGTAAAAGATGTAAATGATGCCATGTAAATAAAATACCAAGGTCTGGCTATGGTTGCAACAAAATGAGGGGGAACTGAGGGGGTTATGGGATTGGAATCATGCTACCACATGTACATTGATGAACCCATTTGAATCCCATGCTGACATTTAATTTTGTTGAAAGAAGGTGGGTGAAGAACATTGTTCATGAGGTCGATGGAGTATGGGGCAGCCCTGTAATCCGCATGGTAGGGTATGGCTCTGTTTTGGCTTGTCCCTTAAGCCACTCTACCTCCTAGGAATTCTCACACCTTGATCCAATGAGCCTCATTCATCACACAACATAGAGCAAGCAGGTGGGGCAAGAAAGAAAAGTGTGATTCTGTGTAAGCAAAAATTTGCATAGCCGAAAGCCGATAGAAAACCCTGCATAGGAAGCAAACTGATTGAGAAATCCATGGAACAAAACCTAGGGATAAGTTACAGAGAGTGATTATCTTAGAGAACCCGTGAGAGTACCTGGATCTGATAGTAGAAGATTGAGTTGTGGGATAGAGCTTCGGTCGCAACTCTGAGAAGGTTTCAGTTGGAATAACAGAGAAGAAGGTTAGACAGAGCTTGGATATGCTTGATAACCCAACTATATGTTGGCTTAGCATTAGGGTGGAGCCTTGACTGCGAGAGAGCCCATTTATCCCTCCTTAGTGGATACATAGCCCCATCTTGGGGTTGGTCTTTGAGAACTGAAATAATGTAGGCTGGGCAGAGATGTATGGTTGGGTTAGAACGTTGAAGTCCATAGCCAGTTTGCTTGGAGATTTAATGCAAAAGATAAGTGTTCTTTATGGCTTGAATGATGGCTATTCTACATCTGTGCATATGTGTTTATTTATGTCTGAATGTATGATTTGACCCAAATGAGTGCTAGGGATGAATGCCCATGTAATAGGTTTCATTTTGTGGTGTATGTTATTGATTAGTGAATGCATGACACATTGTGTGTTGATGAAGTTGACTTCAGCTATAGTTGTTAGGTACATGCATGCATCTATTTTATTATGTGAATGGTCCATTGATGAATAGGACTGTATGCCTATGCATTATGTTTCATTATGTTGTACATGTCCTTGCCTTATCTCTGCACCTTTTCTCCTTTATATTATGTTAGTATTCATATGTATCTAAGCTTGAGGAATGGGACCAAGCCTCTGCATGCTTTCATCAATCTTCCTGGGAGGAATATGTCCATGTATTCCATTATATGTGTGTGTATAAGGTTTCATCCCCCTGTGTTCCTTGATGTATGAATCTACATATGAGAATGACTTATTATACTGCCGCATATTTGTATTTCCATTGGTGTAATGTCCCTAGATTGTTCATTGATGAATTAAGGCTAAGTCTGGTAAATGTGCAAGACACTCCAACTAGGACTTGGGAAGGAAGGGGCACCCCTGTTGATCAGATGAAGGGGGAGAGACATTGCAGAGTGGATCAGAGATTCTAGAGAGTGGTGAAAGAGGTAAAGGTGGGGTTTAAGGCCACCTTGGGAGTGGGATGAGGGCAGGAACCGAGTCCTCAGGTATGTATGAAGACCGGGTAGATGCATAGATCTCTCCAAGAGATTTCCAATGGTACCAAACTTGTCCAATTTGGTCCAAGGATGAAGAATTTATGGGCTGAAGAATTTGTGCAGTGGGGGCTTTCGTAGTGGGGCTTCCAACTTTCCGAACCCGCAAACGGATTGTGGATTGCGGAAGTCAAAATGGCATTTTCAACGGGGTTGCAAAATGGCAGTTCCGACTTCCGACTTCCGCATGCGGACTGCAGATTGTGGAAGTTGGAAGGGTAAAATCATCGGGGTTTTAAAATTGGGTGTAACGTCCCCAAATCACCTCAGTGTACTTCAGAGGTGATGGGAGACCTTGATACTCTTTTTTTTTCTTCCAATGCTTCCATCACGCACACTTTCGCAATTATTCTCGGGTCTACAGTCCACATGGCGTCTTTCTGCAATCCGCAACCTACAATTGCATCTTTCTGCAATCCGCAATCCGCCACCCACAATTGCGCCTTTCCGTAATTCGCAACCCGCAACTGCATCTTTCCGCAATCCGCAATTGAGCGACCCACAATCCGCATTGCGGAAGTCGGAATTGTGGAAATCCAACTTCAACCTTCAGGAAAACTTCCACTTCCGCAATCTGCATTGCGGAAGTCGGAAATGTGGAAGTCCAACTTCATCCTTCCAGAAAAATTCCCCTTCCGCAATCCGCAATCCACATTGCGGTAGTCGGAAATGTGGAAGTCCAACTTCATCCTTCTAGAAAACTTCCCCTTCTGCAATCCGCAACCCGCATCGCGAAAGTCAAAATTGCGGAATTCCCACTTCAACCTTCTGGAAAACTTCCCCTTCTGCAATCTGCAATCCGCATTGTGGAAGCCCAACTTCAACCTTCCAGAAAAATTCCCCTTCCGCAATCCGCAATCCGCATTGCGGAAGTCGGAATTGTGGAAGCACCTCCTTTGTTCCTGCAAACTTTCCAATGAAAACTTCTAAGGGGCATAACTTCCTCATCCCTGGTCCAAATGAGGCAAGTTCAGTACCGTTGGAAATCTCTTGGAGATATCTTTCCAATGGTATGCTTCTCCTCCTAATCCGATCACTCTAGCTTAGTACTTTTCCAACCGAAGTCTTTCCCCGAAAACCTCCATCAAGGTCTCTTTTCCACCTCTTCCATGACTTATCCTTCCATCTGATCTGTAGAAGGGATGTGGGCACAACAAGGTGTCTATTCCCTGACAAGTTTTGGATGAACCTTCTGCGCATTTAGGGCCTCAACATCTCATCCCTATTCAACAATGAATAAGTGTGCATAAGTAACAATACATGTAAGTATTTGCATGCTCCAATTAAACACATATGCATGAATGAGTAAGGCATACAATCACACACACACTCAGGTTACATTTACGAGCTTCCATCATAAGTACAACAACAACATGAGTACCAGTATTCAGTCCCTTATTCATCCATGAACCATTCCCATAAGCACATAAATGCATACTTTAAGTAAATTCTATGAAACCAAAGCTATTCAATGCATCTATAACCTGCAGGGTTCGCAACATGTTCACTTAAGTGAATGGTGGAGTAACCCAACATGCATTCAACATCATATCCCTACTCCTACATAGCTTCCTATTGATTAATTCTCATGGGGTTCATCAACCAATAACTAGAACATAAGAAGTACAACATAAACAAATGAAACATCCCCATTCAAACACCACAAGAGCGCTTATCTTTTGCTTTGAAATCCCCAAGCAAACTGGCTATGGACTGCAACGTTCCAACCCAACCATAGATCTCTGCATAACCTCTATTATTTCAGCAATTAGAGATCACCCTCAAGCTGGGGCTATGTATCCACTAAGGAGTATCACTCAAGCTCACTCACTGACCTGGTTCATAGTCAATCATGGTATTCATCACACAATGGGTTTCTTGAGAAATTGGGGAGGCAGAGACTGAGTTCACCAACTCCTTGAGCTCAACCATAGAGATACAAGCATATCCCCTTGGCTTCAGACAGCCCAGGAACCCCCAACACCTCCACTCTTAGCTTGAGTAAGGTCCCCTTCTCTGCTACACAGTCCCTCAAGCGCCCCTTCCCTCAGCACTGACTTGGGAAGGTATGGTTGGTCCTGACTTCTAAACCAATGGTTACTTGAGCCTTTCCTGGATCCCCTATTGGCCTCTAAATAGGTTTTTCTGGGTAATACTTGGCTCTACAATTCGTGCCTCCACAGAATCCCGACTTCCTCCTTTCCACTTAGGTTTTTCCCCACTTTCTCTGGCCAAACAACTCTATACCACAGCTGGGTTCTCGGCCGCCAACACAGGGTTTCTTCCTCATGGTTTTTGCGCCTTTCATGCTCGACTCTCCTTCCTTGTGTTCAGGGTCTTTCCCCCGAACCAAAAATGGATGAATCAACCCACAAACAACGAACCCCTTACTCAGATCTCAATGTCATTTTAATCTCCTGCGAATATCCTCCGTCGGCTTTCCTTCTCCACGTTCTGTAACCGAATCTATATCCGTACAGCGAATGAAATCAGTTACTCATGCCCAAGTGGCAGCATGGGTCACCATCCAACAACCCCCTCACCTCTCCCTAGGGGATACATAGTTCCCCCTCATTTTCGTTGCAGCCATAACCAGCCCTTGGTTATTTTATTACATGGAATTATTTACATCAATTACAATTATCCCATGGCTTAATAGCACATGGTCACATAATACCAATTACTTGCCTTTGCAGGGATGAGAATTCACTAGCAGGGCCGTGGCCTTGGGCTCCATGCTAGGAATCATACACCACATGCATACAATATTTACATTACAACCAAAATAGTCTAAGGGTCAACATAGGGGTATTACATTGGGCTTCTTCATTTATGAGTTCCACAAGGTGCATTGCGGAAGCCGGGAAGGTAATTTCCCAGAGTAACGAGATTGGTGTTCCACATTTCAGAAGTTTCGCAATGCGTACTGCGGAATGTGGAAGCCGGAAAGGGGACTTCGTCGGAGCTAAGTATTTGGGCTCCTGCATTTTTGAATCCCGCAATGTGAATTGCGAAAGTCTGGAGTGAAACATTTCCGGAGTCGTGAATTGGACTTCCGCCTTTCTGAATGCCGCAACGCAGATTGTGGATTGCGAAAGTCGGAGAAAGGATTTTTTTGGATCAAAGAATTGGGAGTTCTGAATTCTGAGTTCCACATTGAGGATTGCGGAAGTCGGAGGAGTGTATTCGCCAGAGCAATGAATTGGCGTTCCGAGTTCTGATTTCCACACTGCGGATTGCGTAATGCGGAAGTCGAAGGGGAGAACTTGTCGGAGTTGAAATTGGCGATCCGACTTCCAACTTTTGATTTCAGCTTGCAGATAGGGGCTTATGGAATTGTGAATTGCAAACCGATGATCATTGCGGGTTCAGAGTTGTGGAGCCTTTGAATTGCTTGGAAAAAAGAAAAAAAAAATTGCAGCTGACTCAAGGGAGCTCTCCCATTACTTCTAAAGGGTACTGACGTGACTAGGGACATGACAAAGTGGTATCAGAGCTCAAGGATACAACACTGGGGCTACTTGGGCCAAAGTTGAAGCTTGAAGGGGTGTTAGAACTGCGGAAGAACAAAGATTGAGACCAATGGCCGTGTAGTATCTCGCTGGGCGAGACCCGACAACCAAAAGGGACTGTCTGATCAGCACAGAGAAGTCGATTTGGTTCCAGCTAAACATCCAACCCTTTACCAAGCATCAACATTGAACAAATGGCAACGTTGATAAGTGTAGAGAATTTCAAGAAGGGCCAAGTTGGACTTAACCACAATTTCTGAAGGTAATTGGAATAGTAGGGCAACATCGATGAAAGGGAAATCTCTCACCCTAAACTATTTCTATTACAACATGTGAATGGTATGCTTGTCCAATAGCAAATAGGAATGTTACCCATGGGTATGTATATGGAATTGCTGCTTGGTGAGAAAATCATAGCTAATGGTTCCTTGTATGCTTGCTAGGGGACATGAATTGGACCAGCTATGATATGGAAGAGGCAATCCCATGCTTGATAAGGGATTGGAAAGGGAGAACTCACTCCTTAACCCCTGCCATGTTCTTGTATTTATGTTTTGACCAAAGACAACAGAAGCATGGCTAAAATATACTTGATGTTGTTGCATGTGACCAGCAACCCTATGAGAAAGGTTAGTGCAACAAATCTGTGATCATGACAATTGATGGAAAGACTATGTAGTCCTTGGTAAGAGGCCAGATTGGTGAGGTAACACCAAAGGTGCTCATGGGAGCCATGCAAGTATGTTTTCTTTGTGCAAATAGTACAAGTGTTGAATGGGGATTGGGTAAGAATCCCTTGAGCCATGTTTAATAATTGTAAAATGGTATGCATGTAAGATGAATGCATTCATATGAAAGTAGATCATGCCATGTGTATGTTGGTTATGGGTTGATAACCAAGCAAGTGAGGACTTATGGTCCTGTTGTGGCAGTGCTTTAGTGCTACACAAGCCACCCATGAATTCCCTATTGGTGTTAAATTAGGATGAAACCTCTTTGCCAGCAACCAAGGGGTGAAAAAACTCATGATGTGTTGTTGAGTGGAGAAGCAAGACATCAAATAGACAACCAAGTGATTAGGGAGACGGTTGGGCATGGTGTTGGCGCATTGGCCAGAATGTCAAACTTACCATGAGAGGAAACTTGTGTAGGCACAAGGATGTTCTTGATCAATGTTGCAATGCATTGGGTGCATTTACTAAATGTACATTAAAGGATCTTGTAAATCTTGTGGTTATGCATTGAGTAAATGCATATGAAAAGTTTGTGTAAGTGTTGTGAATGTGCATGCATGTGTGTGGTTACACATGTTGTGATGCATTGTTTTAATATATGGTTGTGATGTATCTTCATTGCAATTGAAATGTTAACAACTGAAAGTGTTTGAATTATCGAGTGTTATAATTCTGAAAATCACTTCAGTGACTGTGGCAGTAATGAAAATGTTATGTGCATGAAAGACTTACAAAGTGTTTGGCTGATTTAAGTTTCAGACTTCAAGAAGATTGTTTTGGGCATGGAAATGAGGTTAAGTCCATTATGAAGGCTGGAATCTACCATGTGCAGGAGACAAACCTCATGAGAAGGATCTCATGGTTGTAAAATTAGTTTATGTACAGAACAGATTGTCAATTTTAGACTTGTAGATTTCAGATTTGAGAATTTGTTGATAACTGCTAATCATTGTTGGCTTGTATAGAACCATGTCAGGACATGTTGTAAGTGGATTTTCATGTTATGGTAGCAAGCATAAAACTCTAATGGGAAGAGTGGTGCCACTTATAAAATCCAAACAACATGAGGATGTCTCATTTGCACTGCATGTGGGTAAAACCATATGAGTGAGATGGTGAAATTATGCCAAGAGGGCATATGTGGGTTATGGAACATGAGAGGGTTAGGAGTGGCAAACCAAGGGACTGTTGATTCAGAGAAGGGATCCCCCATTCCTCATGAATGCAAAGAGAATACATCTGTAAATGGATAAGTGTTATGTAACCCTAGCTAAGAATATGCATGACTAGTTACTAGAGTTAATATGTAGAACATGTTTATTAATTTCATTATCATTTCAGATTTTTCCTGAAGAGTGATTAGGGCTTGCATAGTTCACATTAGAAAGGGGTGCACACCTTTCTGGTGCTAGAATATGATAGGGTTGTCAATATTGACTACACCCTAAGGGAATAGGCGCATTCCTGGTGTTTCAATATTGATAGTGAATGTTATGTAATATGTTTACAATATTGGAGCAGCAATACTGATGAACTTGCTTATCCTTCTTGTGTTGTTAGCTTACACAGATGCAATTTGGTGCTGCACATTAAGAATCAAAGTGAAGAGGTTGTTGTGAAGGGTTCTGGTGTGTGTGAAGGGTTGTGATGTGCATGAAGAAGTTGTGGTGAGCATGAAGAGTTGTTGTGTGTATGAAGAGTTGCTATCGGTGTATGAAGGGTTGTGTGCGTGAAAGGATGATGCATGCCTATGGCTCCATAGTATATCCTTGACCTAGAAATGGTCATGGTGCAGTTTCCTTCCATTGACCTTTGATGGAAATGGATGTGTTGGCTTAGAAATGGAGAGGGAAAACCAGGTATGGGACTGGTTTGGAACCACCAATGCCTGGGAACCCAGACGGAGTACTAGCTTGGCATTGACTATTTGGATGGCGTGAAGTGGCCTATGGGATAGCCAACATCCAATTCCACAGGCGATCCCAAGGCTTGTAAAGTAAAGCAGGACCCTGTGGACCAGAGAAGAAATGTCCAATACAGATAAGGATTTGATTTTCATTCATTTCTTATTTTGGATAATGAAATTTTCATTAACAAATATTCCGACAACCAAGCTGATACACTTGTGTTCTTGTTGGAAACCTTGGTCATTGCAGGAAGCAAGAACTATGAAGGCATCCCAAGGATGCATGTGGACATGTGATTGTCCTAAAAATATCAACATGAGAAGCAATGAAAGATGGTGCTAATGGACTTGTGAGGGTCCTAGTAGCCAAGAGCTTTGTATACAAACCATGTGGAAAGGTTCCCTGGTTGAGAGGTCTTGGACAGACCTTAGACACTAAGTGTCATAGCCAAGAAAGGAAAACTCAATCATTCACATTGAAGTGAAAGAGGCTAAGGAGCATGGAGCCACAGTGATGGTGTGGCTACGGATTGGAACACGACTAAGAGGGGGAAACTCTTACTCTTATCTTTCCTTTTGATTGATGCATCTTAGAAACAAAAGATTGTGAATGCATGTTATGACTATAAGTGATTGAGTTTATTGCTTGAAATAAATTATGAATGCTGAAATAGTAAATTTCCTATAAAAGGATGAGCATGAATCAGTTCATATGTGTGTTGGGAAAACATGAAAAGTGTGAAATTCTCATGGATAAAGCATGGGATTTTCATGTCAATTGGACAATTAATTGACTGATTTTAATGTTATGTTATGCTTGGCCTAATAGAATTGCAATGATGTATTTCAAAGGTGGCAAATTGAAGTTAATTGGTTGCAGCTGTTACAAAAAACAATGGTACTAGCAAGCAAAGAGTGGGTTGTTGTGTACATTGGCCATGACAGTAAACCAAAGGCTGTTGGATTTGGCTGAAAACCTTCTGCAAACAATTACCTAGACCCAAGAAAATCTTGGAGATATGCGCAGGCTACAAAAGCAGCAGAATGTTATGAACCAAAAGGTTTTGTAGGACTCTATTTGTCTGCAAAGGGAGGTAAAAAGCATTCTGGAAGCAACCAACAGTGGAACAGAGAAGAGGCATTCACCTAATCAGCCCACTAAGAAACATTCCAGGATGGAAGACTCAAAGGAAATTGAGCAGGTAAAGAGAAGGAAACCACTAAAATGTTGGGAATGTGGAGGAAATCATCTCTTCCGCGACTGCCCAACAAAGGATAGCAAGAAAGCTAGCAGCCATAAAGATTCCAGAATTATGGATCAGTTGGAAGGTAAAGAAAAGGAAAGGATTGTTGTGGATTAATTCCCACCTACAGGGTTGGAAGATCAAAGCCAGCAGGAACAACTTGTGGAGGACAAAGGAATTGGTCCTAAAAGTTCAAAGTAAAGGGTAAAATGCAGGAGCAGACCTACAACATTTTTGAAAATTTTGGACATGTGTAGATTGTATATGTAATCCTAAGTGTTGGACACCGAGGACGGTGTTATTCTAAGGGGGGGAGGATGTAATATCCCTCATTCTGCCCTTAGTCTATTTTGGCTACTATGTAAATATTGCAAGGTGTGTTTTCCCTAGTGTGGAGCTTAGGGCCAAGACCCCCACTAGTGGATGCTTAAGTTTAATTGCATATGGAGGTATTTGATATTCTGATAACCCATGTGCTAGTAAGCCTTGGAAGATTGTAAATGATGTAAATGATGCCATGTAAATAAAATACTAAGGATTGGCTATGGATGCAACAAAATGAGGGGGAACTATGTATCCACTAAAGAGAGGTGAGGGGGTTATGAGATTGGAACCATGATGCCACATGTCCATTGATGAACCCATTTGACTCCCATGCTAACATTTAATTTTGCTGAAAGAAGGTGGGTGAAGAATACTGTTCATGAGGTCGATGAAGTATGGAGCATCCCTGTAATCCGTATGGAAGGGTATGGATTTGTTCTAGCTTGTCCCTTAAGCCACTCTACCTCCTAGTAATTAGCACACCTTGATCCCTATCCCATTGTTAACCAATGAGCCTCATTCATCACGCAACACAGAGCAAGCAGGGGGGGGCAAGAAAGAAAATCATGATTCTGTGTAAGAAAAAATTTGTAGAGACGAAAGCCGATAGAAAACCCTACGTAGGAAGCAAACTGATTGATAAAGACATGGATCAGACCCTAGGAATAAGTTACAGAGAGTGATTATCTTAGAGAACCCGTGAGAGTACCTGGATCTGATAGCAAAATGTTGAGTTGCGAGACAGAGCTTCGGCCGCAACTCTGAGAAGGTTTCGGCTGGAATAATAGAGAAGAAGGTTAGACAGAGGTTGGATATGCTTGATAACCCAACTGTATGTTGGCTTAGCTTTAGGGTGCATCGCTGACTATAAGGGAGCCCATGTATCCCTCCTTAGTGGATACATATCCCCAACTCGGGGGTGGTCTCTAAGAGCTGAAATAATACAGGCTAGGCAGATACCTATGGTTGGGTTGGAACATTGTAGTCCATAGCCAGTTTGCTTGGAGATTTAATGCAGAAGATAAGTGTTCTTTATGCCTTGAATGATTCCTATTCTACATATGTGCATATGTGTTTATTTATCTCTGAATGTATGATTTGATCCAAATGAGTGCTAGGGATGAATGCCCATGTAATAGGTTTCATTCTGTGGTGTATGTTATTGATTAGTGAATTCATGACACATTGTGTGTTGATGATGTTTCCTTCAGCTATGGTTGTTAAGTACATGCATGCATCTATTTGCTTATGTGGATGGTCCATTGATGAATAGGAATGTATGCCTATGCATTATGTTTCATTTTGTTGTACATGTCATTGCCTTATCTCTGCACCTTTGCTCCTTTTTATTATGTTAGTATTCATATGTATCTAGGATTTAGGAATGGGACCAAGCCTTTGCATGCTTTCATCAATTTTCCTGGGAGGAATATGTGCACGTATTCCCTTATATGTGTGTGTATAAGGTTTCATCCCCCTGTGTTCCTTGATATATGAATTTGCATATGGGAATGACTTATTATGTTGTTGCATATTTGTATTTTCATTGGTGTAATGTCCCTAGATTGTTCATTGATGAATTAAGGCTAAGTCTGGTAAATGTGCAGGACACTCCAAACAGGACTTGGGAAGGAAGGGGCACCCCTATGGATCAGATGAAGGGCGATATACATGGCAGAGTGGAGTAGAGCTTCTAGAGAGTGGTGAAATTGGTAAAGATGGGGTTTAAGGCCACCTTAGTAGTGGGATGAGGGCAGGAACAAAGTCATCAAGTGTGGATGAATACTAGGTAGCTGCATAGATATCTCCAAGAGCTTCCCAACGGTACCAGACTTGCCCAATTTGGTCCAGGGATGAAGAAGTTATGGGCTGAAGAAGTTGTGCAGTGGGGGCTTTTGAAGTGGGGCTTCCGACTGTCCAAACCCGCATGTGAATTGTGGATTGCAGAATTCAGAAGGGAATTTTTGACGGGGTTGAAAAATGGAAGTTCTAAAGTCCGAGTTCCGCATGCGGACTACAGACTGCGGAAGTCGGAAGGGTAAAATCATCAGGGTTGTAAAGTTGGGCTTCCGTATTTCCAAGTTTTAAAAGGCACATTGCGGATTGCAGAAGTCAAGAAGTTAATTTTCCAGAGTAACGAGATTGGCATTCCACATTTCTAAGTTTCGTAATGCGGACTGCGGAATGTAGAAGTCGGAAAGGAGACGTCGTCAGAGCTGAGTATTTGGGCTCCCGCATTTTCGAATCCAGCAATGTGGATTGTGGATTGTGGAAGTTGGGAGTGAAACATTTCTGGAGTCGTGAATTGGAATTCCGCCTTTCCGAATCCCGCAACGTGGATTGGGGATTGAGGAAGTTGGATAAATATTTCTACGGATCAAAGAATTGGGAGTTACGACTTCCGAGTTCCGCATTGTGGATTGTAGAAGTGGGAGGAGTGTATTCGTCGGAGCAGTGAATTGGTGTTATGAGTTCCCATATCCGCACTGTGGATTGCGGAATGTGGAAGACAGAGGGGAGAACTTGTCGGAGTTTAAATTGGAGATCCGACTTCCAACTTTCAACTTCTGATTTCGGCTTGCGGATAGGGGATTATGGAATTGAAGATTGCGGACTGATGTTCATTGCGGGTTCAGAGTTGCGGAGCCTTTGAATTGCTTGGAAAAAAGAAGAAAAAAATTAGCAGGTGAATCAAGGGAGCTCTCTCATTACTTCTAAAGGGTACTGAGGTGACTAGGGACATGACATTCAAAGAGAAATTACGCATTACTCAGTCGATTGTTTCAGCAAATCAGGAAAAAGTTGTGAATGGAAAATCCTACACTTAATACTCACACTTGTTCAACAAACCAAGAGAAATTATAATTGAAGAATCCTACGCTTAATATTCAAACTTTTTCAACAAAACAAAAGGAAATCTAATCGAAATTCCACACCAAACGAAGTAAAGGAAATAAGCAATTACTTAACTCGGCAACTCTGTGAGAAGGTGGGCCCTTGCCTTCTATAGGAGATGCCGCTAAAGACTACTAGAACTCAGTACACAATGAATCAGGAAAATATTGCCTCTTTCATTGATAGAATGAAATTCAATTATAGAGTTCCTCCACTCCCATTACAAATTCTCTTCAAAATAAGCCTAACCTCTTGAACCCTCTCGTATTCCTATAAATACTAGACAATACAATTCAGGTACTCTTAATTCAGACAACCATAAATATTGAATATCTTTAAGCTGTTGAATTAAAACATCAAAAATAGAAACAGTTACATTCATAATTACATTTGGGATAAAATATGTTTCATATGCGTCATTTCTTTTCACAATCCAAACTGATCAGATACTAGGTGCGTTTCAGCTAGCCGCGTGGATAGATGCTTGAGTTGTTTCTGCAACAACCTGAACCAGAGCCATGAAAAGCGTGACTGCTAGCCACATAATTCTTTATCTACGTGTATCAGCAAGTTGATACACCCGCATACCCTGTGGTATCAAATTACTTTCATCGATCCATCACAAGTCAACACAATTAGGAACAAAATCCATAAACACAAGCACACTTTAGGCATTAATATAACAAATTAATAATAAATTATAGTTGTTCAAGATCGTGCTTTTTCTGAGGAAAGATAATGACTTGGTTACAATAATAAGGAAAAATAGAGAAAAGGATCTCAATGGAAGCGAGCAAAAAGGGTAATTTCTGGCACCCAACATCTCCCCCCGACTATCCAATTGCATGTCCTCATGCAACGACCTCCATTTATTCTGAATCTGAATCAAAACTTTTCCTGTGGAAGTTGGTGAAGTCGAAGGAAGATTCAGGTTTCTCTCCCAAGTTTATATACCCATTACAAGCAACTAAATATGCCCAACACTTCTTTTCTACTTTCTTGGTTAACTTATATACTCCTGTATTTCTTCTCAGGCAGCCATATGGGTGGGAATCTAAATCTTAGTCCTAGCCAGCTCGGTCCACATGTCTGAATACACTTGAAATACTTTGGGAATCGAGACAAAGCATATTTAAAATTTTCAAAGCAATACAAGTCTCTTATTCTTAAGGACTCGAAAGAGGCTTCCCACCTATGCTTACTACCTTTCAATGCATAGGGCTCTTGTTGTGAGATAATTCTGACACATGTAGATATAATATCTTGTTGAAATGATGCTATCTGATTATCCTCTTGAGGAGAAGAGAGGTGTCTTCTATGTCTTGCAACAAGGTTCGCAGGGGATTGAGGTTCACCTCGAATCCAAAGAGTAGAAGTATACTCATTTCTTTGAATAGTCTGAGAGACATTCCACCAGTTCATCTGATTGGTGACGAAGGAATTGAATACCCTCAGATGGATATCTCCTATATGAGGAACATGATTAGACCGAAGGTCCATGAAGCATGCTAATTCATGTAGATATAACTCACATAGTAAATTTTGCCCAGGGAAATCACTCTAAGTGAAGGCATCCAAAAACTGAGAAGTTGTAACAAACCGATAGGGCTTCCCTTCCTTCAGAGCTTTAATATTAAATAGAGTCAATTGTTCATAGAGGAATACTGAATAGGATGGTGATGGGTCCCCACAGCTTAATAGTTCTTGAACTAAATTATACATTTGCTCCTCCTCCTGCTTGATGGACTTAAAACCTTCTTAGTTCGTTCAACTCTTTCTGCAGATTTTCACAGCGAAATTTCTGGAAGATTAATTCTTCATCCCATCTCTCCTTGAGTTCTTTAATGGTTTTCCTTTGTTCATGCAAGGGAACCATCCCTTCCTCACACAGGGCAGTGCGATATCTCCATTTA
The DNA here is from genome assembly GCA_027924585.1 of Larix kaempferi. Lineage (NCBI taxonomy): Eukaryota > Viridiplantae > Streptophyta > Pinopsida > Pinales > Pinaceae > Larix > Larix kaempferi. The sequence continues at coordinate 29,087 of BSBM01000193.1, forward strand.
CTTATTTGAAGCTTCAACAGAGAAAGTTCCTTTTCCATCTCGTGATCCATTTCATTTTCTATGTCCTTTTCATCTTCTGAGTCCAGCTCAATAATCTCTAGAGGTTCCTGAGCCTTTGCTTTATCCTCAATTTTCCTGGGTAGAGGTTGGTCCTGAGTTGCTAGATCCTGATTTTCAGCAGCTAATTCCTGTGTTTCAACAGCTTCTTCTTGACCCACCAGTTCAGGGATCTCAACAATTTCTTCTTGTGCCACTGGTTCTTGTGTTTCAACAACTTCTTCCTGGGCCACCAGTTCAGGGACCTCATCAATTCTTCTTGTGCCACTGGTTCTTCTGTTTCAGCAGCTTCTTCTTGACCCACCAGTTCTGGGACCTCAGCAATTTCTTCATGTGCCACTGGTTCTTGTGTTACAATGGCTTCTTTTTTTATTGTTGATTCTTGTGTTTCAGTATCCTCTTTTTGGGTCGTTGGTTCTTGTGTTTCAGCACCCTCTTTTTGGATTGTTGGTTCTGAGACCTCAACAATTTCTTCTTTTCGGAGGGTCTCGGAGAAACCGTAGTAGCCAAATTAGTCTATCGACGTTTCGAATCCATAGCAGGATCCATCTTCAGGATGAATAGTCAAGTTTTTATGAGGAGCAAAAGATCTCATTTATATGGTAATTAGTTTGCAGAGATAAGTAAAGGTCGGCCATGGGTAATTAGGGTTTTGAGATTTAGTAGTTAAATAAGGTGTTTTAATCTTAAAATATTTTTAAAATATTTAGAAAAACTAAATTACATTACTAAGGATAATGCTAGGTTTATAAATTTAATCCTATTGCCCCTATAGTCTCTTAATATAATTAGTAATTAATTAAATTCTAAGGGACGGACACCCCGAGTACCCAAACCCAGAACATGAGAGCCTACCTACCTTACATCCAAGGGGTCACAGATAAGATTGCCAGAATCCTTAAGAAGAAAAGAATTACAACTTCATTCAAACCTGTACAAACCATTAGGCAGAAGATGAGACCTGTTAAAGATCCTATCGACCCGAAACAACTCAGTGGCGTCTATGAAGTTTCTTGTTCATGCAAGTTTTGCTATATAGGTGAGACTGGACATTATTTCCACAATAGACTAAAAGAACATGGAGATGACATAAGGAATGAACGTATCCGTACCTCAGCTCTTGCTGAACACTGTTCCAAAACCAAACACCATATTTGCCTTAAAGACACCAAGATTTTAGCTAGGGAAAGCCATTACTTTAAAAGAAAAATTAGAGAATCTTTGGAAATTATTAAACACCCAAATAATCTAAATCGGGATGGAGGCCTTGAAATTAGCACTACTTGGCTTCCTTCTATAGTAAACCAGAGATTAAGATATTTTAATCCCCCCCCCATTTTTGGCTCCCTTAAGTTTCCTTAATATTTGGTGTTGAATATATTACTAACCTTAAATTACTTCCTCTTAAATAACCCTAACATGATCAACCCTCTTCGACATAGCTTCTAAAATCAAAAATTAAAATTTTTATAAACCTACTACACTAAAACACAATACTAATAAATTTAAAACATTCCATAATATTAATAAATTTAATAATCAACTATTATAATTAACCCTAATCAACCTAAAATTACTCTACTTGAGTTTGATAATATAAAATTTTAGATTAGTCTTATAAAATATAATTTAACTAAACAACCCCATTATTATCAACATTAATAGAATTATGACTAATTGGTTAGAAGTAATGAAAAAATTTCATTTCGGTTAGCATAGAGTTTAATTAATTATTAATTATATCAAGAGACTATAGGGGCAATAGGATTAAATTTATAAACCTAGCATTATCCTTAGTAATGTAATTTAGTTTTTCTAAATATTTTAAAATTAAAAAACTTTATTTAACTACTAAATCTCAAAACCCTAATTACCCATGGCTAACCTTTACTTATCTCTGCAAACTAATTACTATATAAATGAGATCTTTTGCTCCTCATAAAAACTTGACTATTCGTCCTGAAGATGGATCTTGCTATGGATTCGAAACGTCGACAGACTAATTTGGCTACTGCAGTTTCTTCGAGACCCTCCGACAACAACCACCGCAGAAATCTTGCTACAGAAATTTCTTCTTTTGCCACTGGTTCTTATGTTACAGTGGCTTCTTCTTAGAGTGTATCAACAACCTGCAATTGTTGAGGCAATGTTTCCTTTGATTCTTGCATTCGCTAGCCAAGGGTAATTATTTCATATGCAATGATATCATCAAATTCCTTACCCAGTAATTCTTGATTGTCCAAGGTTGAAGGGGTTGCTTCCATGTTCCGATTTTGCTCATCCTCCACCATTGATTTTGCTTGTGTTGTCCCATTCTTTTCTTGTCTTCGTTGTCCAAGTCTCTAGGATGAAATTTATATGAGACTGACCTTATATCCTTCATTCTTAAACATGTCCCCACATTTTAGCCACATAAACGCATCATGCTCCATGTTTTTTTAATTAGAGGGTATAATTTCCATTTGATCAGCAACTTCAGCTAGTGTGCTCAATCTATGAATTGCCTGATTCTTTAGCACCTCCTTCAATCCTTGCAGTTCCTCCCTGAGCACTTGTACCTCCTATTTCATCAGGTCATTCTGTAAGAGCAGAGTTTCTATTTGAATTTGACCCTCTCTTGCAGCAGGTTCATGTGGGTCGGCTGGATTCGAAATTAAAGTCTGGATGCCCCCTGGTTCTTGTGTTTCAGGGGGTGATTGAGTTTTTAGAATTGGAATCTAAAAATCGGCTTCGATCATTTATGTTGCCTCTGCTTCCACAGAAGCTCGGGTCCTTATTATTTTCAGTGGACTGGGTGATTGCTTTTGGGTATACGATCTTCACTTATTTCTTCGTGACACAGGGGGAGTGGAACCCTACGTGAGTATTTCAACATCCTCTGAGACAGAAAAAGGAGAATCATCCTTTCGTGATGAGTCTTCCCACAACTCACTAGCTCCTCCTGGTTCAATGACCAATTCAATATCTTGAATTATAGCTCCTCCTTGTTCAACAGAAGATTCAATCTCCTGAATTATTCTCGTCTGGATTTCAGTCTCCTCTCTCATTTCTTCTACATTGGATTCCATCTATTGGAATGGGCTTCCGATAGGATCCTAGGGGTTTATGTTTTGAGAGTCCTCTACAGTCACAGTTTCCTCCATATCCCTTTCTTGATCCTTCTCTACTTCTACGGATTCCTTATCTCTCCTCCCAACTCTATCTGACAGGATCCGCTCATCTTCCTCTTCAATTTCATTATCATTTTCTTCCATGGCCACATGGTCTACCGCATCCCCAGCAAGGAATTTCCCCCAAGATTGGTGTCTTTGTTCAAGGGATCTTAATATTAATAACTTAATGAGGCCATGGTTAGTGATCGAGGCTTGAGGATATTAAGACCCCCTTGCATAGTGTGCCATGCTTTGCAGGTTCCTCATAAGATAATAGGGCATATTAATTAATGTTCTATGATGCAAGTGAGAGATCAAAACAAAATCATAGGAATAGAAGACTCGGTACCTACCTTCACAGGTGATATATTTCTTCAATAATACTGCAACTTGGTCCCATGGGTGAGGCAGAGTTTCTAATGTTGTTCCTCGTCCCCTAGGTTGAATGTTTTACCTGTTGTGAGGAAGTCTTCCTTTGCATTTGGATTGGGCACTTTTCGGCTGAACCATCTCTTCCCATTCCTAGGAAATCTTGTCACTTCTGCTAAAATGTGTTCAAATACCTCGACCCTCAGTCCCCCTACTTCTGAATGGTCTTCTATCAAATTATGGGCAAATTGTAATGCCATTCCTTCATTGAACCCATTCCATTTCTCGAAATACGTCTTCCATCCCGCTTCTTCAAAAATTCTGAAAAGCTCTCCATTCCAGCGCAAAGTATCCATTGTTTCAAGTTCATGTCGGACTGTGAAACCCCCCATAATGTCTTTCTTCAGCAATCTCAAACGATACAAGCAAGAATTTCCCAATTAGGATTCTGAAGTTGCAGCATGCAGAAACAACGATGAATAGTGAGGATTCCGTTGGCTATTTTTAGAAAGGTGATGTAATTATGGAATAGGCTCGTGTTAAAAGTTATTGCACGGATTCGACGAGATGGCGGTGGTCAATAAGTATGGGAGAGGGTGGTGATGTGTCCCACTGACTGGAAATATTGGCTAGAAATTGTTGACAGGGATATGCAAACATAGTATAATCATGATTATTTTGTCAATTTATGCCTAGTCATACCCGTGGTTAGAACCCGTACCTTTGCGATTATCGTGACGGATCGTCAACACTACGAGTGGCCCACTTTTGTTGTCAAATCGATTGATGAAGGCAACTCTTATCACATGGATTCATAAAGTCGGTAGGCCTCTATCCGATGAAAATTAAATGTGTCCATGCCAGATTTAATTATATTAGTGAGTGGAAATTTTGGCATATTTTTGTCTTCATTTTTGGAAAACTATAGCAGGAATAATACTGATTATAGAACTGCAAGGTAATATTACTTCCAATTCCGTCGAAGTCTTCCTCGGATAATTTTGTAAAACATATTTTAACCGATTACAAGGAAAAACGACGAATTTCATAACTGATGCAAGCTGAAAATTGAAAAGATGGCAGCGATTCAGAGTATAGCGGAGAAATTCACAGTGTTTCAGTTGAAAAATAGGAGGAATTTCCGAGGAAATATTGGCGAAGTTTCAACAAAAAGCAGAAATATTGGTGGAGTTTTAGCCGAAAGTGTAGCGGATTTTCAGCAGAAAGATTAACGGATTTTCAGCAAAAAGCGAAAATATTGACGGAGTTTCAACCAAAAGTGTAGCAGAGTTTCAGCAGAAAGATTGGTGGAGTTTCGGAAAAAACGGAGAGATTGGCGGAGTTTTGGAAAAAAACGGAAATATCAGCGGAGTTTCAGCCAAAAGTGTAGTGGAGTTTCAGTAGAAAGATTGGCGGAGTTTCAGAAAAAATGGAGAGATTGGTGGAGTTTCGGCAGAAAGCAGAAAGATTGGCGGAGTTTCGGTAGGAAGATTGACAGAGTTTCGGTCGATGACAAAATTCAGTAGTGCCAGAATGAAGTTCAATGAACTTGATAGAAATCCATAATTCCCTTCGTCGATCCTTGTGAGGGGTTATTCAACAATTACAGAGGATCAACCATAATCTTCGCAATCGATTGGCCCATTACGACTGCTCCTTTTCTTTTTAGGTCTTTCCCATATATCCTTGTACACCATTCCTCTAAACAAACCAACCAAGGCTGAACAAGCGAAAGGAAAAACTATCAAACAATCCATCAATCCTACCAAACAAATGAAAGCAAAGCAAAAAGAAATAAAATCAAACGAGTTTATTTATGTAAAACTTATTTGTTGAAAATGCGCAAAATATTAGAGAGTTGAGGAAACATGAGGAGACTCGTGTTCTTGTACCAATTAACAGTTTGAGTCATAATCAACACGAGAGGCAAATGCATATTTCGAGAGTGGCTTATGATAGAGCTGCAACCAATGACCATTGGAAAATATTGGGGTTTGATATTTGTCGATTGTGGTCAATCGAACAGTTCCATTGTCGAACACTATATCCACTCTGTATGGTCCCAACCATCTGGTGCACATTTTACCTTTAAATTCCTTCTTGAACCGTGATAATAAGGCCCAATTTCCTTCACAGAACATCTTCTTCTTAATAAACCTGTCATGCCACTTAGAGCGTTGTTGTTGAATTATTGAAGTCTGATGTAAAGTAGCTGCATGCTTCTCATCAAGCTCGTTTAATTGATTCAGTCGGTCCCTGTGGGCTCCTGTCATATCCAAGTTTGCTTCTAAAGCGGTTCTGAAAGTTTTAATCTTGAATTCGACAGGGAAGACAACATTTTTCCCGTATACCAATTTATAAGGGGAGAACCTTGTGGTGTTATGCCATGTAGTTTGGTATGCCCATAAAGCTTCAGGGAGTCATTCATCCCAATCTCTACGATGACTCTTCACAGTCTTTGTGAGAATAAATTCAATAATTTTATTCGTACTTTCCACTTGGCCTTTGGCCCGTGGATGATAAGGTGAAGTTATTCGATGCTGGATATGATATTTCTAAAGAAGAGCTTCAATTTTATGAGATACAAACTGTGATCCCCCATCTGTTACTATTTTCTTAGGCACCCTGTAGCGAGTAAATATTTTTTCATAAAGAAATCTATAACAGCTTGATCAGTGGCTCTCACCAGGGATGTGGCCTCCACCAATTTAGTCATATAACCTGTGCAAACCAAAATGTGAACCTTTTTTTTTTAAGAAGGGTTGATGGGTCCTACAAAGTCCAGGGCCCATCTATCGAAGGGTTCAACCACCAATTGTGGTTGAAGTGGCATCTCATCCACTCTATTAGGCTGACCCATCCTTTGGCAGCTATCACAGGCTTGCACATACTTCTTTGCATCTTGAAACAATGTTGGCTAGAAATAACCCATTCTTAACACCTTATCTCCAGTTCTTTTATCGAAAAAATGTCCCCTACAAGGTTCATCATGGCATGCTTTCAGGATACTATGGACCTCATCTTCCCTCACACATCGTCTAATCTCCAAGTATAGCCCTGTGTAAAAGAGATATCCTTCTATCCAACAGTACCTAGCACTTTGTTGTACAATCCTACTTCTTTCCCTTTTTGATAGATGATCTAGAAGCTTACCTACAGAAAGATAATTAGAAATGTCCACATACCATGGTGAGTGAACTGATACTGCAAATAGATGTTCATCAGGAAAATAATCCTCAACTGGTGAATTATCATCATTATTGGTCCATCGAGAAAGAAAATAAGCAACAACATTTTCTTTTCCTCGTCAATCAACAATAGTGATATCAAATTATTGTAATAACAGTAACCACCTAGTCACTCGAGCATTAGTAACAGGTTTATTCATCAAATATCTAATATCCGAGTGATCGGTATGCACAAAAGTAGAATAATCGGTGATATAGTGCCTAAACTTATTGATGGCGTAAATTACAACAAGGAATTCTTTCCCAGTTACTGTGTAATTGAGTTCATCAGGAGCAAAATTCTTATTGACATAGTAAATAGCATATGGATTATGGCCTTTCTGTTGTCCCAACACCACCCCAATAGCACTATCTGAAGCATAAGAAGAAATGTGCAAAGGTAAGGCCCAATTAGGTCCACATAGAATCAGTGTTGTAGATAGTCTTTTCTTTAATTCTACAAACGTTGTCTGCAATGCATCATTCCAATTGATTTGTGCATCTTTCATTAGTAAGGTAAATAGAGGAGATTCTAGCTTAGAAATATTTTCAATGAAACGTCTATAATAACCAACATGTCCAAGAAAACTACGTACCTCCTTTTGCGTTCCAAGAATAGGGATGTATGTTTATAATTACCTTTATTTTGGGAGGGTCCACTTGTATTCCTGCAACAGATATATAATTCCCGAGGACTATACCTTCACTGATCATCATATGACATTTTTCAGTACTAAGGGACAAGTGAGTCTGATCACATCATTTTAAAACATTTTCCAAGTTTTTCAAAGCCTCATCAAAACTACTACCAAAAGGAGTGAAATAGTCCATAAAAATTTCCATACAATCATTAACCATCTCAAAGAAAATTCCAATCACAACTCGTTGAAATGTAGCCGGTGCGTTGCACAATCCAAAAGGGAGCACTCTGTATGCAAAGGTGCCCTAAGGACATGTGAAAATAGTCTTGTCTTGGTCTTTAGGGGCATTCTGAATATGGTTATACCCATTGAATCCATACAGGAAGGAAAATAATATTTTACCAGACAGGGTATCCAAGACCTGATCGATAAATGGAAAAGGGAAATGGTCTTTTTGTGTAGCCTTATTCAAGTCTCGGTAGTCCACACAGATGCGCCATTTACCATTTTTCTTAGGAACTATCACTAATGGAGAAACCCATTCACTGTCTGAAATGGGATAAATAAATACCACGTTTAAAAGTTTATGAATTTCCTCCTTCACAATATCTCTCAAATTTGGATTCATTCTACGCTGGGGTTCACATATGCACCGACAATCATTCTTAATGTAAATGTGGTGAGTACACAACTCAGAGGTAATACCTCTTATCTCTGTGTATTCCCATGCAAAGGCTCCCTTATAATGTTTCAGCATTGTAGTCAGACGTTCCAATTCATCAAGTGCGATATTGGGATTAACATCCAAGGTTTTTCTAGGCTCAATCTCTATTGGAACACTTTTTGAATTCTCAATTATGGGAAAATTTTCAGAACTTTTAGCTAGGACTTCCTCAATAAGTTTTTCTTGCTAAAACTCACTCATGGTACTGTCCAGGATCTGATATGCATGTTTGGTAACCTTCATTGGCTCGCTAATGAAACTGCTGATAGTGTCATCCTCAGTTTCATTTTTAAAAGTCACGGCCCTCCCTATAGTCAGAAGGGGCTGAGTACTTTCTTCCTCCTCCAAATCTACCCACAATGGAATCTCAACATCTAAACTTGGTTTAGTTGGAGGATATAGGGTCAAGATTTTGGTATCCGTTCCATAAGTTATTGTCATAGATCCTGATCTACAGCTGATGTATGCGTTTGTCGTAGCCAACTAAGGTCTTCCTAGAATTAGTGGATGTCCCTCCAACTGAGATTTAGGCTGTAGAACAAGAAAGTATGCGGGGTATTCCCATGAATCAACAGAGACTACCAAGTCATCCAAAATTATCTCAGGTCTAATCGTGGATCTATCAGCCAATTCTAATACTGTGGGGGTTGGTCTGAGATTAGTGAGCCCTAATTTATTTACAGTTTCAATAGTCATCACATTTATTACTGCACCCAAATCAACTAAAACATTGGGAATCTCAGTATACCCAATATGCACTGTAACAATGGGATTGCCTGGATCGTCATATTTAGCCAAGGGAACCTTTCCCATCATTAATCCAGACAATTTCCCAATCACATGAATTGTAAGAGTATCCTTAGGCTTCCTTATTGTTTTTTTCATACACAGATCTCTAACAGTTTTAGCATAGATGGGTACATCATGCAGGGCTTGCACTAATGAGTTTTTAACATAAATATTTTTCAGTTCACCTAGAAGATTGAAGCAAGGTTGATCTACTACTTTTTGTAAGTCCAGTCGCTTAGGATATGGTGGGTTTCTTGGAATTTGTACATGGGTAGTTTCAATGTGTCTTTCAACAAGTATTTCAGTAGGTGTTTCAACATCCTCAATAATGGGGATTGTTGTACCGATTGGGATCTCAAACTGTTTATTCATTCTTTCTTCATCCACAGGGGATGGAACATCCTCAATGAAAATAGGTTCTACCACCCTCCCAGATCGCAGATGTAATTCATTACATAAGATAGGAGTGATAGAGTAAGCTGGCATGTTTGATGTTTCAAACTGCTGCATTGCCTTATTGTTGGGGTTAGGATTAGGTTGAGCAGGCAGCTGAGGTTGTAGTGGTGCATTAATTGGTGCAATGTTATTAGGGAGTTGCATCTATAGTTTCTGATACTGTGGATGAGGAAATTGATTCCATGGATAAGGATTTCTCCAACCTGGAGGCCAAGGGGTTTGTTGATTTGGTCGAGGTGCCCATGACATCCATGGAGTAGGATCTTGAATTGTAGGTTGAGTAGATGGATGCTAGTGAGTATTGGTATAAGAATATTGTGGAGGATGTTGATTTTTCATATTATTCCAAGAATTAAGAGATGTGGTGGGATCTGGATTCATACCCGAAGCACGAGGTTGTCAGGGCTTCTTTTGTGAAATGAAGTAAGTTTGCTCCACGTCCATGCTAGATGCTTGAAGGACTAACTTAACATTTGGAAATGAGTGGAACTCCTTAGTATTGTGATCCAAATCACACAGACCACATACCTCTACCTTGTCAAGTGGGAATTCCCTTGACGGATGCTTCTTTCTGCATTTAGCACAAAATATGCCCAGTGCCAAGTCTTCCTCTGCCTGCCTCTACTTTTCTTTTAAAACATCCAATTGTGAGGAAATGAAACTCATCATACCAATTTTAAATTTTTGAGAAGATTACCTATCTCTGCTCGTGTAGCTCCACCACTAGCTGAATTTTGTGCCCTTGTGAGGACATCTCGGTCTCTTGTGTTGGTTCTAGAAGATCCTCTAGAGTATCTTCTACATAGATCCACAATATGATCGAAAGAATCCCTTGAGATATCCACTTTTCCCAATAGATTAAGCATATCCAGACAGTCTTCTCTAATTCCTCTCAATAGAATAATTTTAAGGACATTTTTTCCAATTTCGGCATGGCCATATCTTTGCAAATTATATAAAAATCTTTCTACAAAATCCTCCAAACTTTTATCCTCTTTTTGAACCATTTTGAACAATTCTTCCCTCCTATCCTTGGTTTTGCAATAATCTTAATATTTACCAAAGAATACTCGTTTCATCTGGTCCCATGATGTAACAGTCTCACCACCCAAACTCATAAACCAACGTAGGGAATTTCCTTTTAAAGTATCAGGAAATAATTTTAACTTTTGTTCATTGGAGGTGTAATCATAGCTTCGACGGAGAATGTCAAATTCAAAAAGGAACTTGTCTGGAACTTCTGTAGAATTACCATAAAAATTTGGCAATACTGAGGGTGAAATGTTCTTCATGGGAGCCACCCTATGCGTTTGTCGAATGGGGAATTCAAGTGTAGCAATTGTTTCTCCATGTCAATTATTACTGTTGTCCCCCATCTCCTCTTCATGATCATTAGGGTTCCCCCAATGCTCCCTGTTTTCTTCATTATTCATATTTTCCTCGTTCTTGTGCTCCTCAATCCTTTCTTCTTCCCATTTCTGTCGATACTCCAACCACTCCTCCTTAGTTACATCCTGCTCATTAATTCGATAAATTTCCTTTGGATTTCTTGTACCCACAACACTCCCCTTATCTTCTGGAGGTCGCTTCTCAGAAGTGGGGATTGAAATTTCTGTTACCTTCTCCACGGTTGATATCGATGATTTCCCATTGGGGAGAGTAAAGATTCCTCTTCCTGAAGATGTTCATGGAAATAAAGTTTCAGTAGAGGAATCAACTCTGGCGATCAGTTCGTCAACAAATTTTGCTCTTCCTAGACCTGGATTACTACCATGTCCTCTTCCACATGCAAAGTTATTTCTTTTGGGGGTTTCACGTTCTTTCCTTTTTGTCTTCGTGCAAGCTTAAATAATCATACCTTATTTTGGGGGTAGGAACCCGTTCGGTCTGTTGAAGGATGCATAGCTCTTCACTGCGTCTTATCGTCTCTACAACCTCAAAAACCAAGATATCTAAAGAAATCAAACTAATAAGCTACAATCTATGTCTTCCAATTACCTTCCCCGACAACGACGCCAAAATGTTGGTCACTATAATTTCCTATTAATTTAATTTAATAAACAAAGTGCTCAATATAAATTGTCAACCCAGGGAAGTATGGTTATTTCAAGCAAAATATATGCATAAACATTTCAGTAACCGGTCAATCAAATAGAAGTCACCCAATCTACCTAAATTCTAAGTCTATGCTTTGCTTACTGCTCAATCCAAGTTCAATTACTAATTTGATTGTCAAAGATTAAGAGAGTTCACAATCCTACTACGGTATCAATTTTGGAAACAACTGCTTCAGGAAAGCATTATCTAAATTGATTTTGCAAGAAGTTAAATCCTAAATCATCATCATAAAAGAGATTCAATCCTAAATTGTAATACTCAACCATAAAATAAATCGGTCCTCCTTCTACTCTTTAAATTTATATGTCATCTACCAGTTTCAACAATTCATGAAAAGAATTAAACAACAACAATATGCAGAAACAGAGCACATGTGTAACAATAGTAATCGATAATACACTTGCAAAGAGAAACTACACATTACTCAGTCGACTGTTTCAGCAAATCAGGAAAAAGCTATGAATGGAAAATCCTACACTTACTCACACTTGTTCAACAAACCAAGAGAAATTATAATTAAAGAATCCTACACTTAATATTCAAATTGTTTCAGCAAACCAAAAGGAAATCTAATCTCAATTCCACACCAAACAAAGTAAAGGAAATAAGTAACTACTTAACTCGGTAACTCCGTGAGAAGGTGGACCCTTACCTTCTAACAGAGATGACGCTAAAGACTACTAGAACTCAGTACACAATGGATCAGGAAAATACTGCCTCTTTCATTGATAGAATGAAATTCAATTACAGAGTTCTTCCGCTCCTGTTACAATTTCTCTTCAAAATAAGCCTAACCTCTTGAACCCTCTAATCTTCCTATAAATACTAGACAAGACAATTCAGGTCCTCTTAATTCGGACAGCCATGAAGATCTTCGATATTCAGGCTGTCAAATCAAAACTTCAAAAATAGAAACATATACATTCATAATTACATTTGGGATAAAATCTATTTCATAGGCGTCAATGCTCTTCACAATCCAAACTAATCAATCACCAGGCGAGTTTCAACTGACCGCGTGGATAGATGCTTGATTTGTTTCTGCAACAACCTGAACCGGAGCCCTGAAAAGCGTGACTGCTAGCCACGTACTTCTTTATCCATGTGTATTAGCAATTTGATACACCTGAATCCCCTGTGGTCTCAAATTACTTTCATCGATCCATCACAAGTCAGCACAATTAGGAACAAAATCCATAAAGAAAGGCACACTTTAGGAATTAATATAACAAAGTAATAATAATTTATACCTGTTCAATATCATGATTTTTATGAGGAAAGATAATGACTTGGTTACAATAATAAGGAAAAACATGGAAAACAGATCTCAATGGAAGTGAGCAAAAAGGGTCATTTCTGGCACCCAACATCTCCCCCCAACTATCAAATTCCATGTCCTCATGCAAAAACCTCCATTTATTCTGAATCTAAATCTGAATCAAAACTTTTCCCGTGGAAGTTGGTGAAGTTGAAGGAAGATTCCGGTTTCTCTCCTAAGTTTATATACCCATTACAAGAAACTAAATCCGCCCAACACTTATTTTCTACTTTCTTGGTTAGCTTATATATACTCTTGTATTTCTTCTCAAGCAGCCATGTGAGTGGGAATCTAAATCTTAGTGCTATCCAGCTCGGTCCAGATGTCTGAATACACTTGACATACTCAGGGACTCGAGACAAAGCATATTTAAAATTTTCAAAGCAATACGGGTCTCTTATTCTTAAGGACTCAAAAGAGGTTTCCCACCTCTACTTATTGCCTTCGAATGCATAGGGCTCTTGCTGTGAGATAATTCTGACACATGTAGATATAAATATTGTTGAAATGTTGCTATCTGATTAGCCTTTTGAGGAGAGGAGAGGTGTCTTCTATGTCTTGCAGCAAGGTTCGCAGGGGATTGAGGTTCACCTCGAATCCAAAGAGTAGAAGTATCATCATTTCTTTGAATAGTCTGAGAGGCATTCCACCAGTTCATCTGATTGGTGATGAAGAAGTGAATGCCCTTAGATGTATATCTCCTATACGAGGAACATGATTAGACTGCAGGTCCATGAAGCGTGCTAATTCATGTAGATATAACTCACATAGTCAATTTTTCCTAGGGAAATCACAGGCTAAGTAAAGGCATCCAAAAACTGAGAAGTTGTAACAAACTGATAGGGCTTCCCTTCCTTCAGAGATTTAAGATTAAATAGAGTCAATTGTTCATAGAGGAATATTGAAGAGGATGGTGATGGGGCCCTAAAGCTTAATAGTTCCTGAACTAAATTATGCATTTGCTCCTTCTCTTGCTTCATGGCCTTAAACTTTCTTAGTTCCTTCAACTCTCCCTACAAATTTTCCCAGTGAAATTTTTGGAAGATTAATTCTTTGGCCCATCTCTCCTTGAGTTCTTTAATAGATTTCCTATGTCCATGCAAGGGAACCATCCCTTCCTCATACAGGGCAGCGCGATATATCCATTTTACTTATTTCAAGCTTCAACAGAGAAAGTTCCTTTGCCATCTCCTAATCCTTTTAGTTTTTTGTGTCCTTTTCATTTGCTGTGTCCAACTCAATAATCTCTAGAGGTTCCTGAGCCTTTGATTTATCCTCAACTTTCCTAGGTAGAGGTTGGTCCTGAGTTGCTAGATCCTGAGTTTCAGCAGCTTCTTCTTGACCCACCAGTTCAGGGATCTCAGCAGTTTCTTCTTGTGCCACTGGTTCTTGTGTTTCAGCAGCTTCTTCCTGGGACACCAGTTCAGGGACCTCAGTAATTTCTTCTTGTGCCACTGGTTCTTGTGTTTCAGCAGCTTCTTCTTGAACCACCAGTTCATGGACCTCAGCAATTTCTTCATGTGCCATTGGTTCTTATGTTACAGTGGCTTCTTTTTTATTGTTGATTCTTGTGTTTCAACATCCTCTTTTTGGGTCCCTAGTTCTTGTGTTTCAGTACCTTCTTTTTGGATTATTGGTTCTGAGACCTCAGCAATTTCTTCTTGTGCCACTAGTTCTTGTGTTATAGTGGCTTCTTCTTGGAGTGTAATAGCAACCTCCAATTTTTGAGGCAATGTTTCCTTTGATTCTTGTATTCCCATGCCAGGGGTCAACATTTTATGTGCAATAATATCCTCAAATTCCTTAGCCAGTAATTCTTGATTGTCCATGGTTGAAGGGGTTGCTGCCATGTTCTGATTCTTCTCATCCTACACCATTGATTCTGCTTGTGTTGTCCCATTCTTTTCTTGTCTCCGTTGTCCAAGTCTCCAGGATGAAAGTTCCATGAGAGTGACCTTATATCCTTCATTCTTAAAAATGTCCCCACATTCTGGGCACATAAACTCATCATACTCCATGTTTTATGAATCAAAGGGTAGAATTTCCATTTGATCGACAACTTCAGCTAGTGTGCTCAATCTATGAACTGCCTGATTCTTTAGCACCTCCTTCAATCCTTACAGTTACTCCCTGAGCACCTGTAACTCCTATTTCAGCAGGTCATTCTCTAAGAGCAAGGTTTCTATTTAAATTTGACCCTCTCTTGCAGCAGGTTCCTGTGGGTCGGCAAGCTACGAAATTAAAGTCAAGCTGCCCCCTAGTTCTTGTGTTTCAAGAGGTGATCGAGGTTTTAGAATTGGAATCTCAAAATCCGCCTTGGTCATTTGTGTTGCCTCTATTGCCACAGAAGCTTGGGTCCTTATTATTTTCAGTGGACTAGGTGATTGCTTTCAGGGTACACGATCTTCTCTTTTTTCTTCGTGTAACAGGGGGAGTGGAACCCTCCGTGAGTATTTCAACATCCTCTGAGACAGAAAAAGGATAATCATCCTTTTGTGACGATTCTTCCCTCAAATCACTAGCTCCTCCTGGTTTAGTGGCCGATTCAATATCCTGAATTATAGCTCCTCCTTGTTCAACAGAAGATTCAATCTCCTGAATTATTCTTGTCTGGATTTCAGTCCCCTCTCTCATTTCTTCTAAATTGGCTTCCGTCTATTAGAATGGGCTTCCGTTAAGCTCTCGGGGGTTTATGTTTTGAGAGTCCTCTGCAGTTATAGATTCCTCCATATCCCTTTCTTGATCCTTCTCTACTTCTATGGATTCCCTATCTCTCCCCCCAACTCTATCTGACAGGCTCCACTCGTCTTCCTCTTCAATTTCATGATCATTTTATTCCATGGCCACATGGTCTGCCATAGCCCCAACAAGGAATTACCCCCAAGATTGGTGTCTTTGTTCAAGGGCTCTTAATATTAATAACTTAATGAGGCCATGGTTAGTTATGGAGGCCTGAGGATATTGAGGCACCCTTGCATAGTGTGCCATGCTTTGCAGGGTCCTCATAAGATAATAGGGCATATAAATTATTGTGCCATGACGCAAGTGAGAGAGCAAAAAAAAATCATAGGAATAGATGACTCGGTACCTACCTTCGCAGTTGATATATTTCTTCAAGAATACTGCAACCTAGTCCCATGGGCGAGGCAGAGTTTCTAATGTTGTTCCTCGTCCCCTAGGTTGAACGTTTTCACCTGCTACGAGGAAGTATTCCTTTGCATTTGGATTGGGCACTTTTTGTCCGAACCATCTCTTCTCATTCCTAGGCAATCCTGTTACTTCTGCTAAAATGTGTTCAGAGACCTCGACCCTCAGTCCCCCTACTTCTGAATGGTCTTCTATCAAATTCTGGGCAATTGTAACACCATTCCTTTATTGAAACCATTCAATTCCTCGAAATAGGTCATCCATCCTTCTTCTTCAAAAGTTCTGAAAACCTCTCCATTCCAATGCAAAGCATCCATTGTTTCAGGTTCATGTCAGACTGTGAAACCCCCCATAATGTCTTTCTTCAACAATATCAAACGCTGCAAGCAATAATTTCCCAATTTGGATGCCAGAGTTGCAGCATGCAGAAACAATGATGAACAATGGGGCTTTCGTTGGCTATTTTTGGAAATGTGATGTAATTATGGAATAGGCTCATGTTAAAATTTATTGCAAGGTAAGATTACTGGCAATTCCGTCGAAGTCTTCCTCGGATAATTTTACAAAACATATTTTAACCGATTACAAGGAAAAACTACGAATTTCATAACTGATGCAGGATGAAAATTGAAAAGATAGTGGTGATTCAACGGATAGCGGAGAAATTGACAGTGTTTCAGTCGAAAACTCGGTGGAATTTCCGCGGAAAGATTGGTGGAGTTTCGGCAAAAAGCAGAAATATTGGCAGAGTTTTAGGTGAAAGTTTAGTGGAGTTTCAGTGGAAATATTAACGGAGTTTCAGCAAAAAGCGAAAAGATTGGCGGAGTTTCAGCCGAAAGTGTAGCAGAGTTTCAGCGGAAAGATTGGCGGAGTTTCGGCAAAAACGGAGAGATTGGCGGAGTTTTGGAAAAAAGAGGAAAGATTGGCGGAGTTTCAACGGAAATGTCACCTACCCAAATTTTGGGAATAATTATTTTATGTTATCATCCATTTTGCAAAATATTTATGCTAAATTACAATTACAAAGTTTTGAAATTATGACCAATTTGGGTCAAAAAGGAATGTAATGACTCATTATTATTATTTGATAAATAAAAAGGGAGACAAACACTCAAGAAAGTTGTTACAAGAGTGTTCACTGGCCCACTAGGAGGAATGGAAGCTACTAGAAGGCTTGGGATAGATGGCAGCATTTGCACTCTACCTCTAGCTGTTGGTATGGGACAACTCCCCCTAAATTTGTGGCATTTCCCCCTCCAGGTGGAGGGAGGTGAGCAGGTAGCTCACTAATGACCAGTTAATTACAAAAAGACCTAGGCAGCCTATATAAGGCAATTCGAATTGAGAAGGGAGCTCTTACATTTTTTCTGCAGAAAAGTTTTCCTCATGTGCATCAGGTTATGACTGAGAGATTCGAATAGGGGAGGCTGAGGGGAGTGCAATTGTAAGTCTGCCAATCAATTCTGAGAAGGAAAGGCCAGAGGTGCTGGTGCAGGTCTCCTTGACTGCTGAGTCTGTAAGACTGGATAACTACTTGCTGCTGCAAGATTGAAGACCTAAGCTTCTAAGTTTCCTCCTCCTGGTGGTTCAGTGAACAGGCTCGTGGGTACTAAGGCAGACATCTAGACTGTCTTCAGGAGTTGGTTGGGAGGAACAGGCTTCTGGGGTGTTTGTCCACTCACCTACTGGTTCAAGTTCTACCTATTCTTTTGATCATTCTGTTTGCAAGCTGAAATTAATGATTGTTTTAAGATATGATGATTGATTGAATTCAAATGATAGAATAAAATTTTCTCTGTATTTTTCCCCATGCAATTACATGCATCGTACTCTAGTGCAGAGAAATAGTTTAAGTAGATAAAATGGTAGGCTGAAAGCCTGATTCAATGAAGTAACGTACACTATGATGTTTCTTTTAACAAAGCCCTACTATTCTAAGGAAAGATGCAGGAAGATAAACAAGACAGTATCTCAGGAACGGGTGTAAAACAATTGTTTATTTCTTATTCCCGGAAAAATACACCTTACTTCTGCACAGATCTACAGTATCCATTTCATTTCTATCTTTTCAAGAAAAACAATACTTTCATCTCCATTTAGAATTCTCATGATTTATAAGCATCTCGTAATATAAGAAAATTTCTGTTAAAAACTTCTAATCTGTCTTATAGATCTAAAAACTCAAAGAATAGTACAGAATAACATCAACAGGTATGAAAACTCTCATCCATTTCCCATTTGTAAGCAATACTTGAAATCTGTACATTTCATTATTTTTTCTTTCTAAATTTTAAAACCCCTAGAAACAGCCAATAACATTTTGTATTCAAATTCCAATCTAAACATTGCATGTTTGAATATACAACTTTTTCCAATCTTCTCTTTACAGAAAGTTTACATGCAATAGATTATTAAATAGATCCCATTCCTTTACTGGTTTTTATAAATTGTTTTACAGTCTTTAAGCTGGAACCCTTTTCGTTTTGAAAACCCTAGGATTCCTTCTACTTTGGCCCTATCTTTCTACTCAGGCAGTAAACTATTTCTTTTATTATCCAGCCTAAACCCTAGTTCACCAAGTTATGCAAGACATCAACAGGCTACGGCCCATCATCAGGTCGATACGCTGGCATTAATACTTTCAAAGCATGCAACTACCAATTCTACACATTCATGAAATTAAAAACTAGGATTCCAAGAAATAACATAAATCCCCATCGATAAATATTCAACATGTTCAGAACCCTGTCACATTTAAACATTGAAACAAAGACAAGCTAATAACCTACAGGGCGATCGAAAACCTCAGCCCAGTCATAAAAAATATTAAGTAATAATTTCAGCAGAGACCCTTCGAGGTTTTCCTTTGCACATAGGGCTATCCCCTTAGAAATCATTCATACAAAAATGAAACGTAGAACAACCCTGACATCACTTCATTGTGGTGCTAATAAACTTAATAAAATCAAGGGTTTATCCTCTTAACAGTCCTGATCATTTACATCTAAAAACGCGGCCATTCCAACCCTCGTCACACCACTAACACCAGTGAGACTTGGCCAAAGGTACCTATGAGGTATTAAACAATGTTGAGGCTTACCCGGAGTTTAGTGCAGCATCTTTCCAAACCGTCACCATAGAAAAGTTCCAAATCGAGATAGCACCTACCAAGTTACATGAGACAAAGGTTATCACAAGCTTGAAATGCCGATATAAAACTAAGACATTATTGCATCAGTGTTATTATTATTAAACGATGACCTTGGCACGAAAACTTCTAGCTCGAGACACCCCACACCTGCAACAACGACGAAGACTGTTTGTAGTTACGGCGCCAGTTGATTTAAGACTTGGAGAATCGGATTATTAACCGGATGCGCAAAACCAAACTTACGATAACTTCTTGAAGGGGATAAAACCCATGCTGAGAAGCGGTATTGTTACCAGAATGTCTCGAAGTTTTCTGCCAAAACGCTTCCACTAAAACCCTAGACATGTACTCCCTCAACAAAAATACCTACACAGAGACGAGATACCCAGATTAGATTACCACATCCATTTTTGCAGGCCCATAACCCACAAGTCTCAAGTTCGAGCCTAGGACAGGATAAGAACACCAAAACCTACACTGTAACGGCCGGTCAGCCTCTTGCTACGAAACGAACAGGCGAAATGAAGCCCAAGGGTCACTCCAAACATCGTTTTGGCATCGACGAGCTAGGGTTCATCCAACGGCTAAGATTCATTGAGATCAACGATGGGCCTTGTCCATCATCCGCGTTGGGAGGCGAGCACCACTGCATTTAATTCCCCATTAATTATTGCCTCCACTATAATGCCAAATCAACAGCCCGGAAGGCAGATGCTAGTTACAGCTAGGATTTATATTACAATTTCATCAACTCTTCCACATGCTCATGGACAGGGTAGCTTACACTCATATGATCACTAATTACAACCGTGAGAAGACTTCAATACCAGTACCAGAATCAAGGACGTGACTGAACCCTTCACACTCACATTTATTAGCACCGTAACACCTGCCATGCCAAGGTTCACAACGTTAAAGATCATTCCATTATATTGTTAAACCGAATGTATAATTTCTAACTATTGCTGTGTAGAGTCGACGTTAGATAGGTAGGGTTACATTTCACTAGGTTCATAATTTGCCACATAAATATATTCGTATGATACATCATGAAAATCTTATACATTGAACCCATAGTTGGAAACCATAGCAATTGCATCGTTTTAGTTATTGACTAGCATGGCTCATATCATCACAAAATTAATAATCTCAAAAGGGTAATATTATATAGTCTTGTTACCATTCTATGGTAAAATCATCACTATACTATAGAACACATTGTACATCACTTCTATAGTATGTTTGTCCAATATTTAAAAAGCACAAATTTGTAATTGTAATTATAATAGCCTTCATTTCACTACGTCTTCAGTATTTTAATTGCTTCACCCATACCATTAGTCTAAAGCCCCACCGGAGCCCAGACGGTACAATCAACGCCTGATGAAATAGTATGCTTGTAAAAAGACAGGATATTATCGTCGCCATACTGGCGTTTAGCTTGTAACTTAAACTTGACAAAATACATGTATTTGCCTTTCCGATATGTGCATCATCAAGTTCAGTCTTAGGATGCTTTCATCACAACTTCTGAAAACAGATATTTAGGTTCAAAGCAATACACCTAGATAGACTGAGACGCACACCTGAATCTTGGAAGTGCCTAGAACCTTCATCCAACTTGGACAACTAAATGAAAAACTTAGTTACCATTACAGTTCTGGAAATTGTCGTGTTAACCTTACCTGTGAATCTGCACAAGAAGGACAAGTACATATGCTTTAGCATAATAAGCTACGTAAGCCTCAGGCACCTCGTAGGACCCCTTTCATCGTCATAAATAAACAACTGTCAGTACCTTGTTAAGAAAGCTCGATCTTAAGATAACACGAAGTACTGTTAACACAAGCAGAATTAATTAAAGTACACCATGTCATTGTCATTAAATTATCTTTAGTTGAAAGTCTCAATGGTTAATTGGTCACTGCATTTTGTGACTTTGTTAATTAATGTTGACTTTATGAGCATTTAGTATTCCCGCATTTACAATTATTAATATTTATTGCTGAATTAATTTTTTTTAATTTTTATGAAATTATTGGGATGTTATAGGAAAGATTAACGGAGTTTCGGCAAAAACGGAGAGATTGGCGGAGTTTCAGCAAAAAGAGGAAAGATTGGCGGAGTTTCGATAGGAAGATTGACAGAGTTTCGACCAATGAAAAAATTCAGCAGTGTCAGAATGAAGGCCAATGAACTTGACATAAATCCATAATTCCCTTCGTCGATCCTTGTGAGGGGTTATTCAACAACTGCATAGGACCACCCATAATCTTCACAATCGATTGGACCATTACGACTGCTCCTTTTCTTTTTAGGTCCTTCGCATATATCCCTGCACACCATTCCTCTAAACAAACCAATCAAGGCTGAACAATCGAAAGGAAAAACTATCAAACAATCCATCAATCCTACCAAACAAATGAAAGCAAAGCAAAAAGAAATAATCAAACGAGGTTATTTATGTACAACTTCTTTGTGGAAAATGCGCAAAATATTAGAGAGTTGAGGAAACAGGAGGAGACTCTTGTTCTTGTACCAATTGACAGTTTGAGTCGGAAGCAACACGAGAGGCAAAAGCATCTTTCAAGAGTGGCTTATGATAGAGATGCAATCTATGACCGCTGGAAAATAGTGGGGTTTGATATTCGTCGATTGTGGTCAATCGAATAGTTCCATTGTCGAACACTGTATCCACTTTGTATGGTCCCAACCATATGGTGCGCAGTTTACCTTTAAAGTCCTTCTTGAACCATGAATCATATAATAAGGCCCAATCTCCTTCACGGAACATCTTCTTCTTAATAAACCTGTCATGCCACTTAGAGCGTTGTTGTTGAATTATTGAAGTATGATGTACAACATCTGCATGCTTCTCGTCAAGCTCGTTTAATTGATTCAGTCGGTCCCTTTGGGCTCATGTCAGATCCAAGTTTGCTTCTAATGTGGTTCTCAAAGTTTTAATCTCGAATTCGATAGGGAAGACAACATTTTCCCATATACCAATTCATAAGGGGAGAACCATGTGGTGTTACGCCATGTAGTTTTGTATGCCCATAAGGATTCAAGGAGTCTTTCATCCCAATCTCTACGATGACTCTTCACAGTCTCTGTGAGAATAACTTCAATAACTTTATTCGTACTTTCCACTTGGCCATTGGCTTATGGATGATAAGGTGAAGTTATTTGATGTTGGATATGATATTTCTGCAAAAGAGCTTCAATTTTATGAGATACAAACTGTGGTCCCCCATCTATTACTATTTCCTTAGGCATCCCAAAGCAAGTAAATATTTCTTCATACAAGAAATATATAACAGCTTGATCAGTGGCTCTCACCAGGGCCATGTCCTCCACTGATTTAGTCATATAATTTGTGCAAACTAGAATTTAAACCTTTTGTTTTGGAGGGTTGATAGGTCATATAAAGTCTAGGGCCCATCAATCAAAGGGTTCAACCACCAATTGTGGTTGAAGTGGCATCTCATCCAATATATTAGGCTGACCAATCCTTTGGCAGCTATCACAAGCTTGCACATACTTCTTTGCATCTTGAAACAAAGTTGGACAAAAATAACCCATTCTTAACACCTTATGTCCAGTTCTTTTATCAACAAAATGTCCCCCACAAGTTTCATCATGGCATGCTTTCAAGATACTTTAGACCTCATATTCCATCACACATCGTCTAATATCCAAGTCTATCCCTGTGTGAAAGATATATCCTTCTATCCAACAATACCTAGTACTTTGTTGTATAATCCTTCTTCTTTCCCTTTTTGATAGATGAGATGGAAGCTTCCCTACAGAAAGATAATTAACAATGTATGCATACCATGGTGAGTGAACTGACACTGCAAATATATGTTCATCAGGAAAAGAATCCTCAACTGGTGAATTATCTTCATTATTGGTTAGTTGAGAAAGAAAATCAACAACAACATTTTCTTTTCCTTGTTTATCAACAATAGTGATATCAAATTCTTGTAATAACAATAATGACCTAGTCACTCGAGCATTGGTAACAAGTTTATTCTTCAAATATCTAATAGCCGAGTGATCGGTATGCACAAAAGTAGAATACCTGGTGATATAGTGCCTAAACTTATTGATGGAGTAAATGACAACAATGAATTATTTCTTAGTTACTGTGTAATTAAGTTTAGCAGGAGCCAAATTCTTACTGGCATAGTAATAGCATATGGATTATGACCTTTCTGTTGTCCCAGCACCGCCCCAACAGCAGTATTTGAAGCATCGGAAGAAATTTGGAAAGGTAAGGCCCAATTAGGTCCACGCAGAATTGGTCTTGTAGATAGTCTTTTCTTTAATTCTACAGACGTTTCATGGCGTGCATTTGTCTAATTGAATTGTGCATCTTTCATTAGTAACGTAAATAGAGGAGATGCTAGCTTAGAAATTTTTTCAATGAAACGTCCATAATAACCATCATGTTTAAGAAAAATACGTACCTCCTTCTGCGTTCTAGGAATAGGGATGTTAAGAATTACCTTTATTTTTGGAGGGTCCACTTGTATTCCTGCAGCAGATATAGAATGTCCTAGGACTATAGCTTCACTCATCATCATGTGACATTTTTCAGTACTGAGGGACAGGTGAATCTGATGACATCGTTTTAAAACCTTTTCCAAGTTTTTCAAAGCCTCATCAAAACTACTACCATAAGGAATGAAATCATCCATAAAACTTTCCATACGATCATTAACCATCTCAGAGAAAATTTCAACCACATCTCGTTGAAATGTAGCCGGTGCATTGCATAATCCAAAAGGGAGCACCATGTATGCAAAGGTGCCCCAAGGACATGTGAAAGTAGTCTTGTCTTGGTCTTCATGGGCAATCTGAATCTGGTTATACCCACTGAAGCCATCTAGGAAGGAAAATAATTTTTTACCAGACAGGGTATCCAAGACCTGATCAATAAATGGCAAAGGGAAATGGTCTTTTTGTATAGCCTTATTCAGCTCTAGGTAGTCCACACAGATGCGCCATTTACCATTTTTCTTAAGAACTATCACTAATGGAGAAACCCATTCACTGTCTGAAATGGGATAAATAAATCCTGCCTTTAAAAGTTTATGAATTTCCTCCTTCACAATATCTCTCAAATTTGGATTCATTCTACGTTGGGGTTGACATATGGGCCGAAAATCATTCTTAATGTAAATGTGGTGAGTACACAACTTAGAGGGAATACCTCTCATGTCTGTGTATTCCCATGCAAAGTCTCCCTTATACTGTTTCAGCATTATAGTCGGATGTTCCAATTCATCAAGTGCGAGATTGGGATTAACATTCAAGGTTTTTATAGGCTCAATCTCTATTGGAACACTTTTTGAATTCTCAATTATGGGAACAGTTTCAACACTTTTAGATAGGACTTCCTCAGTAAGTTCTTCTTGCTAAAATTCACTCATGGTACTGTCCAGGATCTGATATGCATGTTTGGAAAATGTCATTTGATCACTAATGAAATTGTTGATAGTATCATCTTCAGTTTCATTTTAAAATTCAGGGCCCTACCTATAGTCAAAAGGGGATGAGTAATTTCTTCCTCCTCCAAATCTACCCACAATGGAATCTCAGCATCTAAGATTGGTTTATTTGGAGGATATAGGGTCAATATTTTGGTATCAGTTCCATCAGATGTTGTCATAGATCTTGATCTACAATTGATGTATGCGTCTCCTGTAGCCAACCAAGGTCTTCCTAGAATTAATGGATGTCCCCCCAACTGAGATTTAGGTTGTAGAACAATAAATTATATGGGGTATTCCAATGAATCAACAGAGACTACCAAGTGATCCAAAATTTCCTCATGTCTAATCGTGGATATATCAACCAATTCTAATACCATGGGGGTTGGTATGAGGTCAGTGAACCCCAATTTCTTTACAATTTCAATAGTCATCACATTTATTGTTGCGCCTAAATCAACTAAAACATTGGGAATCTCAGTATACCCAATATGCACTGAGCAGTGGGATTTCTTAGATCATCATATTTAGCCAAGGGAGCCTTTCCCACATTAATTCAGACAATTTCCTGACCACGTGAACTGTAAGAGGATCCTTAAGCTTCCTTCCTGGTTTTTTCACACACAGATCTCTAACATTTTTAGCATAGATGGGTACATCATGCAGGGCTTGGAATAATGGGATCTTAACTTAAATTTTTTTGAGTTCACCTAGAAGATTGAAGCAAGGTTGCTCTACTGCTTTCTGGAAGGCCAGTCGCTCAGGATATGGTGGATTTCTTGGAATTTGTATAGGAGTAGTGGTGCATTAATTGGTGCAACGTTATTAGGGAGTTGTGGTTGTGGTTGTTGATACTGTGGATGAGGAAATTGATTCCCTAGATAAGGATTTCTCCAACCTAGAGGCCAAGGGGTTTGTTTATTTGGCTGAGGTTCCCATGACATACATGGAGTAGGATATTGCATTGTAGGTTCGATAGATGGATGCCACTGTGTATTGGGATAAGAGTATTGTGGAGGATATTGATTGTTCATATTATTCCAAGAATTAAAAGATGTGGTGGGATCTGGATGCATACCTGGAGCACGAGGTTGCCAAGGATTCTTTTGTGAAATGAAGTAAGCTTGCTCCACGTCCATGCTAGATGCTTGAAGGACTACCTTAAATTTTGGCAATGAAGGGCACTCCTTAGTATTGTGATCCAAATCACACAGAACACATACCTCTACCTTGTCAAGTGGGCATTCCCTTAATGGGTGCTTCTTTTAGCATTTAGCACAAAATATGTCCAGTGCCAAGTCTTCCTCTGCCTACCTCTGCTTTTCTTTTAAAACATCCAATTGTGAGGAAATGGAACTCAGCATATCAGTTTTAATTTTTTTTAGAAGATTACCTATCTCTACTCATTTAGCTCCACCACTGGCTGACTTTTGTGCTCTTTTGAGGACATCTCGGTCTCTTGTGTTGGTTCTAGAAGATCCTCTAGAGTATCTTCGACACAGATCCACAATATGATCAAAAGACTCCCTTGATATGTCCCCTTTTCCCAACAGATTAAGCAAATACAGTAAGTCTTCTCTAATTCCTTGCAATAGAATAATTTCAAGGACATCTTTTCCAATGTCGGCATGGCCAGATCTTTGCAAATTATGTAAAATTCTTTCTACAAAACCCTCCAAACATTCATCCTCTTTTTGAACCATTTTGAACAATTCTTCCCTCCTATCCTTGGTTCTGCAATAATCTTGTTATTTAGCAAGTAATACTCGTTTCATCTGGTCCCATACTATAACAATCTCACCACCCAAACTCATAAACCAACGTAGGGCATTTCCCTTAAAGTAGCAGGAAATTTTTTAAACTTTTGTTCACTGGAGGTGTAATCATAGCTTCGATAGAGAATGTCAAATTCAAAAAGGAAATCGTCTGGATCTTCAGTATACTTACCATAAAAATTTGGCAATATTGAGGGTGAAATTTTCTTCATGGGAGCCACCCCAAGCATCTGTCGAATGGGGAATTCAAGTGTAGCAACTGTTTCTCCATGTTGATTATTACCGCTATCCCCCATATCCTCTTTATGATCATTAGGGTGCCCCTGACGCTCTCTGTTTTCTTCATTATTCATATTTTCCTCATTCTTCTGCTCCTCTATCCTTCCTTCTTCCAATTTCTTTCGATAATCCAGCTACTCCTCCTTAGTTACTTCCTGCCCGCTAATTTGATAAATTTCCTCTCGATTTCTTGTACCCACAGCACTCCCCTTATCTTTTGGAGGTCGCTTCTCAGAAGTGGGGGTTGAAATTTCCATTACCTTCTCCACGATTGATACCGATGAATTGAGTTTGAGGAGAGTAAATCTTTCTCTTCCTAAATATGTTTGTGGAAATAAAGTTCCAGTAGAGGAATTAGCTCTGGCGATCAGTTCATCAACAAATGTTGCTCTTCCTAGACCTGGATTACAACCACGACCTCTTTCACCTGCAAAGTTAGTGCTTTTGGGGGTTTCATGTTCTTTTCTTTTTGTATTCATGCAAGATTAAATATTCATACCTTGTTTTGGGGGTAGGAACCTGTTCGGTCTGTTGAAGGATACGCAGCTCTTCACTGCGTCTTATCGTCCCTGCAACCTCAAAAATCAAGATAGCTAAAGAAATCAAACTAATCAGCTACAATCTATGTCTACCAATTACCTTCCCCGGCAACGACGCTAAAATGTTGGTCACTATAATTTCCTATTAATTTAATTTAATAAACAGAGTGCTCAATATAAATTGTCAACCTAGGGAAGTTTGGTTATTTCAAAGGCAATCAAGAAAAATATATGCATAAACATTTCAATAACTGATCAATCAAATAGAAGTCACCCAATCTACCTAATTGCTAAGTATATGCTCTGCTTACTACTCAATCCAAATTCAATTACTAATTCGACTGTCAAAGATTAAGAGAGTCCACAATCCTTCTACGGTATCAATTCTGGAAATAACTGCTTCAGGAATGCATTATCTAAATTGCTTTTGAAAGAAGTTAAATCCTAAATCGTCATGATAAAAGAGATTCAATCCTCAACTGTAATACTCAACCATAAAAGAAATCACACCTCCTACTCTGTAAATTTATATGCCATCTACCAGTTTCAGCAATTCATGAAAGGAATTAAACAACAGTAATATGCAGCAGCATAGTACATGTGTAACAATAGTAATCAATAACACAATTGCAAAGAGAAACTACACATTACTCAGTTGACTGTTTCAGCAAATCGGGAAAATTCTATGAATGGAAAATCCTACACTTAATACTCACACTTGTTCAGCAAACCAAGATAAATTATAATTGAAGAATCCTACGCTTAATATTCAAACTATTTCAGGAAACCAAAAGGAAATCTAATCACAATTCCACACCAAACGAAGCAAAGGAAATAAGCAACTACTTAACTCGACAACTCTGTGAGAAGGTGGGCCCTTGCCTTCTAACAGAGATGCTGCTAAATACTACCAGAACTCAGTACACAATGGATCAGGAAAATACTGCCTCTTTCATTGATAGAATGAAATTCAATTACAGAGTTCTTCCACTCCTGTTACAAATTCTCTTCAAAATAAGCCTAACCTCTTGAACCCTCTCATCTTCCTATAAATACTAGACAAGACAATTCAGGTCCTCTTAATTCGGACAACCATGAAGATCGAAGATCTTCAGGCTGTCGAATCAAAACTTCAAAAATAGAAACAGATACATTCATAATTACATTTGGGATAAAATATGTTTCATAGGCGTCAATGCTCTTCACAATCCAAATCAATTAGATACCAGACGAGTTTCACTGGCCGCGTGGATAGATGCTTGAGCTATTTCTGCAACAACCTGAACCAGAGCCATGAAAAGCATGATTGATAGCCACGTACTTCTTTATGCATGTGTATCAGCAAGTTGATACACTTGAATCCCCTGTGGTCTCAAATTACTTTCATCGATCCATCACAAGTCAACACAATTAGGAACAAAATCCATAAACACAAGCACACTTTAGGCATTAATATAACAAAGTAATAATAAATTATACCTGTTCAAGATCATGCTTTTTCTGAGGAAAGATAATGACTTGGTTACAATAATAAGGAAAAACAGGGAAAACAGATCTCAATGGAAGTGAGCAAAAAGGGTAATTTCTGGAACCCAACAATCATCTCCTCGGTACTCCTTTGGCTCGAGAAAATTCCTAT
Organism: Larix kaempferi; assembly: GCA_027924585.1. Lineage (NCBI taxonomy): Eukaryota > Viridiplantae > Streptophyta > Pinopsida > Pinales > Pinaceae > Larix > Larix kaempferi. The sequence goes on from BSBM01000193.1 coordinate 57,966, forward strand.
ATATCTAGTTGTCATCGTTGGATGGGTCACTCTGTCTCTACACAAAGGAATAAGGATATGGTTTTAAAAGGTTTTTTGTTTGAATCTTGGGGTGTTGGATTTATTGGATAGAGGCTTGATCTCTTTTGTTTTCCTAGAATTGCTCTTGTAGAGTTGAAGGAGGAGGGTGGTATAAAGAGATTCAAGCATCGATGAGATCCTAAGGTCATGAGGAAAAATTTCTAGGGTAAAATTGGTGGTAGGAGAGGATGTTGAAGCATCTCATATCCTCAACTTGTTGGGGAAGACATTGGTGGGGAAATTTTTTGGTTGAAGAATCTTGATGGTTGTTTTGAATGACTGGATACAATAGGTTTGGAAGCTAGTCATTGGATATGGTATTGTATTTAACATTTTAACCAAGGGATGGATTAGATTTGAGTTTATGACTAAACAAGATGCCTCCACCATTCCTGAGGGGATTTGGTTTTGCGGAAATTCCACTATTTATCCCTCAACCTTGGCATCCTCTATTTGACCCTTGAGGGGAAAAAGGCTATAGTGTTATTATTTGGGTCAAAATACCTAGTATACCATTGGAATTTTGGACGATAGAATTTTTGTCAAATCTTGGCAACATATTGGGGAAAACAATCAAGGTGGACAATTCCTTTAAGAAGAACAATAGGTGCTCCATAGCATGAGTTATTGTGGATATTGATACCAGAGAAGGGATTCATGAAAGTTTGGATTTGGTTATTAGAGGAGTTTTTCCTTCACAAATATTGGATTATCAAAATGTTCCCGTCTTCAGTGCCATTCCCATAGACATGCAGTGATGCATTGCACTATTCCCTTTTCTAAACAATCTTAGAGAAAGAAGAAGGCTTCTAGCATCCACCCTCATTATGAAGTATCTAGGGTCACAATTGAAAGGGAGTCCTCTTCAAAGGACAATATAGGAATTCCTAGTAACCCTATCTCAAAGTCAAATGGGAAAAAATTGATGTGTCAATCAGGATCATGAATGTATAATAGTTAAAGGGATTTTTGCAAAAACTATGATTCATGATTTGTCCTTGGGGGTCATCCCCTAGATGGGATCCTCAGAGTCATAAGATGACAATGGGGGTGCAATGGATCTAGCGAAGCTTATGTTGATGGATCATTCGTGAATAATGACCCTAATCATCGGGATATGATTGTGGGTAAGTCTAGTCCACCTTGCCTTATTGTTCTAGAATTTCCTCCTTTAGAATATGTTGAGGTCTAGCCCACCTTAGTTGAAGGTATGAAAAGTACTAAAGTGGGAAAGGATAAAGGCGCTAGAGCCCTGTATAAAATTTCCCCTTTAGGCTCACTCTTAGTCAAGGATTCCTCTTATGAATCCTCCACAAGTCATAGTCGAGATTCAAGTATGTAGGTGAACCTCCAGTTTGTTGTTGTTGGGAAAGGAGTAGATTCCTTACTTGAACCCTTATCTGAGTGAGAAGGGGGTCATTATCATTAAATAACACTTTCCAAGAATGGGGGTGAAGTCTTGTGTATGTCGGGGGGGATTAGGTGGCGTTAATGATTTTGACAATCCTTTTTTATCAATGGGAGAAAAACCCATCCTCCATCTTGCACATGAGAGGTCACGTCTTTAAGTACAAAAAGGAAAAGACATGTTAATTTTTGTGGCTCTTAGAGCATATGGCCCCCAAAACGAAGTGTCCAAGTGATAATTATGTCATTGAACATTAAGGGGATGGGAGGTATCAATAAAAGGATGGCCTTGCATAGGAAAGTGGAGAAGGAGAAGCCAGACATACTATTATTACAAGAAACAATGGAAGAAGGAAGATCTATTATCAATGGTCTTAGGAAGATTATTTCAATATGGGATTTCATTGCAGTCAATTCTTTTAGTCTTTAGGAAGGGATTGTTATAGGGTGGTCATCTTCCCTAATTCTGAATAAATCTTATGCTATTATTTTAGGATTTTGCATTTAATTCACCAGTAAAGGATTGGACCAATCCTTAGTGATGAATGTGTACAATCCTTATGGTGATAGACAAGTTTTATGGGACATGCTCTTCACCTTAAGGGTGATGGATTCCAAGATTCTCATCATTGGTGGTGATATGAATTTCACAGTTAGTAAGGATGACACATGGGGAGATATTGCTTAGGTGGACAGATTGGGGGATGTTTTTTACATAAGTTTAAACCCTTGGGTTGGTAAATGTGGAACCTTTTATTCTCAAACCTACTTAGTGTAACAATAAAAAGGGTAATGATAAGGTCTCAAAGTGGCTTGATTGGTTCTTGGTTGCATATCATTTCATTTAGTTGATGGATAGAATTCGATCATGGATGGGATCGGGTGGTATGTTGGATTTCAATCCTATTTTCTTTTAGTTTGATCTTGGTGATAAGAAACCATCTTCTTCATTTAAATTCAATCCAAAGTGTATTTCTAAAGGATAATTTCAGTAGTTGGGTATATACTCTTGGCAATCTTTTGATGAACATGATCCTCTTTTAGCTAGTGAATAGTTTGTGACATCTCTTAAAGAAATGAAAGAAATAGTCATGGCATGGGAAGATGACGGGCAAGGGAACAAAGATATGTTATTGAAGGAGGTTGAGGCATAAATATATCTCCTTTATAGCAATAATGGTTTAGGTGTTTTTTCAAATGAGGAAGTAAGGAGACTTAAATATCTTGAAGCTCAAAAAAAGAAAATATGTTTGAACCATGAAGCTGAATAATGACTTAAAAGTCAATCCATTTGGCTAAAACTTGGGAATGAAAATACAAAGTTCTTTCACCAAGCGATGATGCATTAGCGAAGTCAGAATACCATTTTGGATTTGTAGGACAAGAAAGGATAGTTTGTATGTGGGTTTTATGATTTGGCAGCCCTAGGGGTTCGACACTTCAAAGGTTTATATAAGGAGCCTACTCATGTCAACATTATTGAGGTGATAAATTTTTTTAGTTATTATCCATGCATGGAAAATGAGGAGGATAATAAAAAATTCTTGTAGGAGGTTAGCATGGAAGAATTGAAAGAAATCATAGCAATATTTCAAAAGAATAAAATTCCCAGCCCAGATGGTTGGACCATCAAGTTATTTCTTGGTTTTTTTGGGTTATTGGAAAATGACATTCTCAAGGTGGTGGAAGAAGTTCGACAATCTAGTCAAGTCTTTGGTTCTTTCAATTCTATCTTCATCACTCTTATTCCAAAGATTGATAAGGTGGACAACTTTGGGGACTTCTGTCTGATTTCTCTATGCAATTATATGTATAAGATCATTGCTAAAGTTATAGTTATGCAATTGAAAAGGTTTTTGTCAAAGTTGATTTATGTTGAATAGTTCATGTTCTTGGAAGGAAGATTCATTCATGAAATGGTGGGCATATCTCAAGAGACTCTTCACTCCATGAAATAGAAGAAGAAACTGGCCATTGTCATGAAACTTGATTTATCCAAAGCATACAACCCGTACTTGTTGTTTGTATTTGAGATTGTTGTTGATTGATATCAGGTTCAATATATAGGTTTTTAATTGGACCATGGGTTGTGTCTAGTCTGTATCATTTAGATTTCTAATAAATGGCAAGTAAATCAGGACAAGGTTATGCTTTGAGTTTTTATGGCGAGGAAATCAGATTAAGATAGGTTATCATCTAGATCAATGGAAATTACTCTCAAAACCCAAGTGCAAAGGTAGGTTGGGTTTGAAACAATTCAATTATTTTAGTAAGGACCTCACAATAAAGAGCCTTTGGAACTTAATCATTAAAGAGGGATTATGGAAATGGGTAGTTACTCAAAAATACGTTGGTCCTTCTTCCCTCATGGATTGGATTTTGTCACTAGTGAAAAGTATAACGAATGTACCCACATTGGAAAGCAATGATTTTAGTCTTCCCACTAGTAGGTTCCAATTTGGATTAGAGAGTGGGGAATGACTCACAAGTAAGAATCGACGATGATACCGTAATGGGGTGCAACAACTTGGTCTTCCTATCTACATATTTGGTACAACAACTCCATGACCTAGGATTTGTTTACTTTAAACCAATTATTTGGTGTTGGTAGTATATACATTTGGCATCAAGGGTGGTTGAGCATAGTCCAACTGGGCTTGGTGGATGATTTTGGTATCCATTGGACTACTTACACTTCCTCCCTTCATGATGGTCATGTCTTCCTGAAGGATGAATCCGATAGCCTAATTTTGAATAAGAATAAGAAGGGTGGCCATTACATTGCAAATCTTGGGCATGAGATTGTTGCGGCATCTATAATTGGAGAACCCAACTGGTGGTGGGACAAAATTTGGAAAGTGATTACTCCTAAGAAAATGAACCTTCTCTTGTATCTATCCATATTGAACAAATTTCCCACTTGGGATTTCCTCCAAGAGAAAGGTCGATGTGGTCCTGGAATTTGTTTGCTTTGTAAAGTGGAAGAGGAGTTAGTGTCGCACTTATTCACAAGATGTGCATATACAAGTTTGAAAGGATGTCGGAAGTTGGGTTGGACATAGATATGTTTGGCAGCGTGGCAATGTAGAAGAAGGACTAGAAAGTTGGGTTCGTAAACATGAATTGAAGAACTATCATGTTATTCTTTTCCTAAGTTTGTGGGGCATTTAACTTGCTCGCAATTCCAATATTTTTTAAGACTGTTATTTACAAAATTTTCAAGTTTCATTCCAGATTTGTTTGATGGATCAGTTTTTAAAATCTTGGGGTATTATTCAAAAGGATTGGGAAGTAGGGGAATTGGTGGTGGACAAACTATACCCCTGGGGATTTTTCAATGGTGTTTGCTAGGGGGAGGCTTCACTCTATGGCATTGGATCATTCTCTATTTACAAGACACCCATTATTTTTATTTTAATGCTAATATGCCCCCAACGATATATTCAAGAGGCTAGGGGGAAGTTGGAAGAGGCATGTATCCTCCTTGAGGAGGACCTTCATAACCCCATTCTTAAAAAAGATGCAACAAACTTAAAGTTTGTGGTGCGTAGAGAGGATGAGTATATTGCAAGAGGTGTCAAGGTTCGTGCCATGTTATAGTGGACTAAGGAAGGAGATGAGGGTTCCAAGTTCTTCTTTGAATTTATAAAGAAGAATATGGTTTCTGATAGAGTATTGGGCCTTCATAGAGAGGATGGTTAACTTGAGGAAGATCCCTATAAGATTCAAGGCATGTTTAGTGACCATTTTCAAAATATTTTTTCTCCTTATCCACTATAAGAGGTTGTGGTTTCTTTTTAGAGGGTGGTTCCACATAAGGTCTCTATTGTTGACTATGATAGGTTGGATATGGAATTCATGAAGGATGAATTTTTTGCAACATGTAGCTCTATGTAGAATAGTAAATTTCTAGGTATTGATGGATTATCTTGTGAGTTCTATAAGGCAATGTGAAATATTGTTGGAGATGACTTCATTCAAATGGATTCAGAATCCTTCACTATAGGATGTCTAACATAGTCTATTAATGAAGGGTTAATCAAGATCATTCCAAAAAAATCTTCCAGGGTCAGTATTGGGGGATGATGACCCATAACTCTTTTAAGTGTTTCTTACAAACTTATGGCCAAGGCAATGTCACTATGAGTGAGTGAAGTTGCTAGAAATATTGTTTGTAACGAACAAACAAGTTTTGTTCAAGGGAGGTTTATTCTGGACATAGTGATTTCAGCTTGGGAGGCCATGGAGCGGGCTAGGGAATATGGGCAACAAGCTCTCTTTCTTAAAATGTATTTTGATAAAGCGTATGATCGAGTTGATTGGTCCTTCATTGAAGATATGTTGTCATGTTTGGACTTGGTTCAAAGTTTGTGGGGATGGTCAACACCTTATTCTCTTATGCCTCAGATTTTGTTGCAGTGAATAATACACTATCCACATATTCTTATGCACCATTCAATTAGACAAGGATGCCTCCTCACACCTTATCTCTATGTTCTAATTGTTGATGCTCTTGGTTATGTGTTCGATGCTACCTGAGTTTAAGGGAAGATCCAAGTAATTTCACTTCTAAATGATTACGAGATGGTTAATAATCAATTTGCACATGATTCATTGTTGTTTATTGGAGTTGACCATGCATCAGTGTATAGTGTTAGGGACTACTTTTCTATTTTCTACGAGGCATCTAGGGCAAATATTAGTGATCATAAGATTGAATATTGGTTGGTTGGTATTGTTGATCCTCCTAATTGGATCCCTAATGCTTGGACTTACACTCATCCATGTGTAATAGTAAGATATTTTGGCATCACCTTTGGTGCGGGTCTTTCTCCAACAGCTATGTGGTATTGGTGTTTGGAGCGTCTACAGTGTAAACTTATTCTTTGGCATAACAAAGACGTTCCATTTGTTGCAAAATTAATTATTATAAGTAGGATTATTTAAGACTCGCACTTATGTTTTTTGTTGGATTCCCAATAAGGCTCAGTTTCATAGATTGGAACAACTCTTGCATTTGTAGTTGTGGTCCAAGTATGGTGGGGATAGGGGCCTCCCTATGGTACCTTGAGATGTTTTCATTATGCCCAAGGATGAAGGTGGCCTATGTTTAATTGATATTTCCACCCAGGGTAATATTTTGGTTGCTAAATGGGTGATTCAGTGTCTAGAAGGAAGCTCTCCTTGGAAAGTATTATTGAGGCATCGTCTTCTCATTGCAAAACATATTGGTAGGATCAGGGGATCATTTGGATCATGTGATATAATTTCATCCCCCCATAGATTCCAAGTATCATGTTCTTTTATGATTACAAGTATTTGGACAACATGGAGGAAGGTGGTTGGCCTCGTGTGGTGACAGATGTCAAATAGTTAGGCAGGATGGGATTTGGCAAGAAAACTGATTTGGATTTGGAAGGTGCAAGGCACATGTGTTTCAAACATCCCTCAGTTTCAAGGTTAGCGATTGAGCAAGAAACAAATTTTATATTGGAGAGATTTGTGGGATGCTAGTACTCGAAATTGGAAGGACTGGAAATCCATTTCTCGTGAATTATCCATACCTTCTATGAATAGACATGTTATTATGGATATTATCAGCCTTATTCCACATGAGGACCTTTTAAAAATGAATATAGATATGTTTGTCCCCTTCTAGTGTGATTGGGGATGGAGTTTTGGGCATCCATTAGTTGCAATATGATTCCTATAGGTTGTACCTTCTCCTTCATAAGCGACATGAGCTTAGCCCTATCCTTAATTCACGATGGGTTTCTACTAATGCAGGGAGAAGGTGGATCAATACATTGCATATTGAATGGCTAATTTGGGAGAACTACAAGCTCCGGGTGTTTGCATGGTTAGTGATTTACCAAGGCCTTCCTACCAAGGCACGAATTGCAAAAAGTGGTCTCTCAGATGGAATCTTCCCTTCTTGCCTCAAGTTGGAAATAGTAAAGCACATCTTACGGGAATGCACTTTTGCTAGGCCTTGTTGGGAGTTTGTCTAGTCAGAACATGAGACATTTCTGCAAGGGATATTACATTGGAGAGAAGTTCTATTGGGGGATGTTGGAGCTCTGGATCGATCCTCACTCTGTGGTGTTTGGCACTGCCTAAGGGTTTCAAGTTTTCTTTGGAAGCTTCGGTGCAAATATGTTTTTGAAAATGATATTAGTTCTTTGTCTGCATTTTGTTAGTTATGGAAAGATGAGGTGGAAATGCAATTGTTAGCTAAATGTTTTATGTTAATCAAAGAGGCTGAGGGATTGAATCTATATGCATACTCATATTTAATTGTTGTTTTAGTTTCTATGCGAAAGAGGATGTAAATATCTTTGTAGTTTTTTTTTTGTTCTTAGAGGATGAGGGTGTGGTTTCCTTTGTACATACCCTCCTATTGTATTATGTTTTTTGTTTTGTAAACAATTAATGTGAATATAAGAAGTATTTTTACAACAAAAAAAATAGTGCTAATGTGGGGGGGGGTATTGATAACAAAGTTGAAATGTTACCACTTCGATCTCTGCTCAAATCGGCCTCTACAAAATATATTTCCACGCAATAGGTTTTCGAGGATTCAACTTTGGTTATTAAATGGATGAGCAATGAGCAAATGCTTCAAGATATTGCTCTACAATCTCTTGCAGTGCATTTAAAGGGTTTTTCTTCTCATTTCACCTATATTACTTTCACTCATGTGTATAGGGAGTTGAACATTAGAGATGATTCACTTTCTAAGGCGGGGATTTCTCTTGAACCTAGTAGTTTGCATGTTAAATATTTCCATGATGGACACATCAAATAATACTTGTTAGAACATTCATACTTAAGAGTTATTATTGTGTGGAGATTAACTATGCTTGAATAATGTTTTGAAGTATTATCAGGTCTAGTTTTTAAGGACAATTGCATTTGCATATTAAAAGATTATGGATAGACACCTCTACTGAGTATGGAGACAAAAATGTTACATGTAGATAGTGATATTCGTTTTCCCATAAATATATTAGTTAAATTTTGTGAAAGGTATGATAGTCATACTATTGGAAATATGGAAAATTGTAATGTAATGTACCGAAAACACCTTCAACATGTATTTTTGGTTCTGGGATGAGTAAAAAATATACTCTTTTTCTTGTGTGTGTGTGTGTGTGTCCCACAAACTTAGGTGATAGGCGATTGGACAATGTCTTCCTGTGAAACTTGAGTTCTTAATTCAAAATAACTCACTAAATATTCTTTTAATTTTCTAGCTTCGGTAATGTAGATCCAAATAAAGTGAGTCTCTTTCCTGCATGATCTTGTTGATGCCTCGGATATCGTAGCATCAATCAGAAAGGGATTCTCCCCGAGAGATGGTCCCAATTAGACTATCTCCCGTTTGGTGTAGGGAATCCGTCCGGTTAGTGGTTCCGGCAACCTGGTTTTGGAACTTAAATCCTATTCTACCGGTTATGGCCCGATCCACCTTTCTTTTGGATTTTATGTGTTTTATATGAGATGCACATGCCTAAATTATACTTAGTCTAAATGCAACTGAAACAGATCTAAATCTAGAAACAGGAACACATCTATCTATCCCTGCAGGGGAACACGCTTAAGGGGAGAGCAATCAGCTGTAGCAGATTATCCTAAGTAACAAACAAATAGCTATTATTTCTCACGGTCATAGCTACAGCGAGATGAGGATCTTGAGAAGATAGCTTCCCATTCAAAATGGAACGCATCTATTGCTCAGAAAACAGAGGAACGTTAAAGGATAAAGAAACAGATCTGAAATGAGACTTACAGGACGTATCTACTGCTTATGAACAGAAGAAATCAAAATTATTTAATCTACACAACAAGAATAAAGAAACAGATCTAGATACAACGAAACTAGAATTAAACTAAAAGATCCCTGCAAGGAGCAATTAAAAGCTTGAACAATGAGCCATACGAATTATCCAGAAGAAAGAACAGTTAGCCATTCTATCTAAAAGAAAAAATCTACAGCAATGATAAAAGTATCAGCAAATAGCTCCTGATTTAATATGGAACGCATTCATTGTCCATGAAATAGAGAGAACGCATGCATAGATAAGAGCAAAATCATTAATACAAAGAAATAATTCAGAAGTCAAGAATGATCTCACATTGCAGAATTGCAGTCATTAGAATAGTCCAACATAAAGCAACCCAACATTCCAAGCAAAACGTTCATCTCCCGTGGCTTCTATTAGAAAAATTCAATTTACAGAGCCGATACAAGATAGCTCATATCATTTGCCCAAAAAATTTCATTCCCTGCCAAAAGTCCTTCTTATCTCTTCTAGGCTCCTATTTATAGTTACAAAATTTGCCCTCTGGGCCGACACCTAGCATCCCCTCTCTGTCATTTACAGGGATTTCTAATATAATCGATTACCAAAAATGGCCACAAAAATATTTTGACAAAAAAAATATGGACAGCTGTCCCACAGCTTACGCCTTACATATAACAGAAAATTTGCTAAACTCAAAGCGTTCCCTGCTGGGCACGTGTCTGGCTGAAAAGAGTGGCTCACTGAATTCAGCTTCTTCATTCCTGTGCGTGAGCTTCTCCTGGCAAAGGGTCGCCCAAGTTGATGGTCACTGATGCTGCCTGGGAAGAGGTCCTCGACTCCCCTGCTGATGCTGCTCCTAATTGGGAAGGGGGAATGGGACTGGCCAGAATTTCTGCCATTGTTGGGGAAGAGGCTGCTGGGAGAGGGGCTGCCGGGTCTACTGATGCTACTGCTGCTGCTGCAGCTTTCCTGACCTCCTCTTCTATGTAACTGTGCCACACACCTGTATCCCTTATGATTATGTTTGCTGCAGCAGGAAACAGGATTTTCTGAGAAGTTACATTCTTCCCGAGCTCTATTTTAATGCTTTGTACTTCTGCTTCAGCAACTTGATATGTTTCCTTCAGCAGATGGTTGTGAAGTGTTGATGAACCGATGTAATGTTGGAGATCATCCATGGCAAGGACATCAATGCTTTTCACATACTCCATCTGGACGCCTAGCTCTTCTTTCAGTTGAGATAACCGCTGCTCTTTTCCCTGGAAGTCTTCTAGGGTCTGAGGGAAACTTAATGAGCAGTTATCATGGACTCCTTTGAGCTTTTGGTACAGGTTGTTGATTCTATCTGTGGTCTTCTGCACACTGGCCATCAGCTTATTGGCACAGTTCCGGCCAAACTCCAACAAGGCTATATCTTCATTAAAATCTTCCACGGTCTTGAAAGGAAGATGCGGGGGGAAACCTCCTTTCCCTTCCCTCCATGCCATCTGACTTATGACATTTGCTTTGACATGGGTATTCTTAGCCTTGAGCCTGTGGGCTTCCGCATTCACCTCCTTTAGTCTAACCGTCATGGCCTTGAGTTTGCACACCTCATCAGTGATTAGCTCTTGAGAGCCATGCACTTGCTGTAGTATATTGCATGACAGCTCGTGGAAGGGGGACATGTCCAAGGTTCTGCTTTCCGCTTGCTCTAAACGCTCAGCTAATGCCTGCTTGTCTGTTTCTAGCTGGGAAGCCTTTTCTTCTGCTCCACTCTTCTCTGCTTCTGCAATCATTATTTGGAGTGCTAGCTGGTCCTTTTCCTCCTCCAGGTAGCTGTACTTGTTTGCCAAATCCTTGTGCTCAGCGTACAAGCAATTATACTTGTTCACTGCCAGGTCTCTTTGAGCTTGCTCATTAGCCACGTTTCGCTGCAGGGTACGTGCTCTTTTCTTTGTCAATATATTTTCTTTGACTATAACCCCTACATTGGCAAATGATGCTTGTGCTGTCGCTATAACTGCGGAGGCCATGGCAATGGGATCCGCATCTGTGTTCTGCATGACAGCGACCTCTCGGTGGGTAACTATGTCGTCATGGAAAGGACTTTTAATCCTTTCTTCTGATTGGAGGACCATTGTTTTTCTTTTCTTGTCATAGACAAACTCATTCCATTTGGACACCGTACGCTTCCCAGATGGAGTGTACGGTACAATTGGTCGGTTTATGATGTCTATGTCTTCTTCCATAGGTGGGGTCCGGACTTCCTGAGCGGGGTCTGTCCCTTCCCTTTGGGTACTAGAGCCACCTGCCTGAGAGGTGTCTATCTCCATGTCCTGCGCACCGGACCCACCTACCTGGGCATCTTCTCTTGCCTTCAATTCTTCCTCCGCCTTCTTCCTTGCTTCAGCTTGCTCAATTTCTGCTTCTTTCTGCTTTTGGGCTTCTTCAGCCTCCTTCCGCAGTCTTTCATTCTCAGCCTCTCGTAGCTTTCTTGCCTCCTCGGCTTCCTTTTGCAACCTTGCCTCTTCTCTTAATCTGAGCTCTTCCTGAGCCCGGGCATCCTTGGCTTCTTTCTCCTTTTGCTGGATGGTCTTCTGGGCTTTGGTTGAGCTAGAGCTCGCTCCAGTACTTTGGCGACAGATCCTTAGCTCAGTCATGTTGCTGATGCCTCTGAATGCTTCCTCCTCGGCATCGGGGTAGTGGGAGTATTCGAAATTAGCATAGTTCCCCTTGCAATGCTCGACCACTTTACCCTTTCTGTCGTTCCTGTGGAAGATGACCTCACCGAAATGGAAGGCCCTCAACTCTTGAACAAATTCGTCGGCAGAGGCCACCCCTGAAAACTTGTAAGCACCTATGCAGAAAGGTAGGGGGGGAAAGGAAGCCTTGTGTAGCTTGTGGAGGAATGCTCCAATCCCATCCAAGAAGAGTTGTCTTACTGCTTCCTTGAGCACCACATAGTCTGTGGCATACTGCGGCAATATGTATGGGGGCTTAGTCCCTCCGAACATTCTCAAGTAGGTACCTTGTTCTGAAAAGTAGAAGTCCCCATAATCCTCAAGGACTTCCAAAGCGTTTTGTGACAGGCAACTTGGTTCTTCCTTGAACATTTTCTCGTATAGGGGCATGATGAACCCCTCACAGATGAGTTTGTAGCTGGGCTTGTAATTCTGAGCCCACAACATCTTGAATGCGGTGTAGACCGGGGTTGTGGCCCTATCCCATATACACCCCAATCCGGGGAACTCTATCTTGGCCAAGATACAATCTATCAGGTATGAGGACATGAAGAATTCAGCCTTCTTCGAGGCCAGCCCGGGTTTAGCAGCACTTATCATTGAGGCCAGACTATCTGACAAGATAGTGGCCCAGTCAAACAATGTCCCCTGAAATGCCACATAGTGAATGATAGGGACCCACTGAATCTTGTATACTGTGCCATCCGGCATGCCGAATATTCTGCATAGCATTAAAGCGATCAATCTGTAAGGGGCCCTCAGATTCTGCACGTCATATTCGTCATTTCCCTTCTTTCTCAAATGCTTCCCTCCCCTCAATAGCTTCTTGGCCATCTCGACGTTATCCATCTGGCCCAACCATTCATCAGTCAGAGCTTGTTGGACACGGGGAAACCTGTAGGCCGCCGCAACATATGCGGGTTGAAACGAAGCAATAGCCACTTTCCTGCTGTCATTTATCACTCTCCCATCAGCATCTGCATGTTGGAGAATCCACCCGATCACTTCAGCACAGGGGAATAGCTCAGGGCGGGTAGCGGCTCTAGTTATGCCTGAGGCTCTGATATTTTGATAGATCGGTGCCTCTTCCAGCAACATATCTGGGATCTCTTGGTCCCTGATCATTCTGTATATGTCATCCCATCTGATTTCTGGAGGGACACCAGTGGTGCACCTGGTGTCCTGGAGCGAGGTTTCAATCTTAGGAGGAGCAGGTTTCTTTTCTGTCATCTTCGCCTTCTTCTTACTGGGTTTCGGCATCTTGAATTATCCCTGATAACATCCATATACAATTCATCATGAGTTTGAGCAACAGGTTGTATGGTTTTAGCCGAGAGCAACATCGTTTTAATGAGATAAATCAATGAAGCAAATATTAAGGAAGCAAAACATCATTTTAATCATAAGACACACATTGAAACATCTGAAGCTCTTAAAAGACGAGTATGGGATAAGCTATGTTGCGGAAGCTATTGGTTTTATTGGACCGATAGGCGATTCGCGGGAGCAATTGGCTTCCGGTTCCGCCTCGCGGAAGGAGACGTACTTCGTTATGGCTGCGGTTGGAGAGGTCGATGGCGGGGAAGACGTGGGTTGACTCGGTGAGGGCTTTGAATGCTATCGTCATGCGCGGCCACCCGCCGAGTCAATACGGGATATTTTAGTCCGAGCGAAGGTAACGGCGCCGGGGATATGCTGATGGGGAGAGCTAGGGCGGCTGCGGCTTCAAGTTTTGGCTCTTGTGGCTTAAACGTTTACGGGTTTCGGCTTCGCGTGTAGAGGCTGGGGCTTACTGAAAAGGGCCCAGGGTTCCAATTCCGAGTTAACGGTCCAGGACATGGAAGGCCCGTAGGGTTTCGACAACTTAACCCACGACGAGGGGCGCGGCCCGGGGTTTAAAACCAAACAGGGCATGGTTAACCGCCCGCACCCACCACTAGCAAATAAAAAATTAACGTTTTCATGAAGGCCTATGACAATTTTGAAAAATGAAAACTCCGTTTACTGTTCCTGACGGGCAAAACATAGCCCTTGACGGGTGTTTTGCCCGTCACAATCCCACTAAAACCCAATATTTTCCCCAGAGGGACAACTCAGTGGTGAAAATCAGGGTTAAGATCCTACCTGGCACCGTGGGGATTGCTTGAGCAAGGTGGCTGCGAGCACGGGTGCGCGAGGTGAGCTGGAGCGATTTGCACGGTATCACACATCGCTGGCCGGTTCAGAACAATGGTGTATTGGTCGAGCCCCCCCCACCGTATTTTATAAAGAAAGGGCACATGTGAGCATTTAATTGGGTAGGTGGCGTGGTTAAAACGGGGTTTAAATTCGCCGCGCGTAGCGGTCACGTCAACGCACCTTGGTTTCCGTGCGACCGTCACTTGCGGGGCCAGTTCGCGAATTGCATCCGCCGTTGCGGAAAGGTTCAGTGAAAGCTTCCGACGTTTCGGGGCTTAATGCGGAAAGGAAACTCGAAGCCTTCCGTGAGAGACCGCCGCGTAGCGGACGGGTAACGCCAAAGCTTCCGCTCTTTCGGAACGATATAGCGAATGCTCCCGGTATTTTCGGAAGACTTTTGCGAAAGCTTCCGCGATCCAGAATTTTGAAGTCTTGTTGATCTTCGGGAAGGTTTGGCGAAGGCTCCCGCTAGTTTCGGAAAGCATTTGGGAATGGCTTCCGCCGTTTCGGAAGCAAAACTTATATTTTTTTTGCACATTCGCCCGGGGTCGTTTCGGAATCCTTTTGCCGAGCGGGTTAAGCGATTGGCTTCCGCTGTTTCGGAAGGGTATCCTGAAGGCTTCCGCGTTTCGGGAGCAAAGGCTGAAGGCCTCCGCGACAGTTTCTTGAGAAAAATCCACGTCCTTTTCATGGTTTCGGAAGGCAATCGTGAATTCCTCCGCGGGACTTATGGGGATGGCTTCCGCCGTTTTCGGAAGGGTTTCATCAAACGTTTCCGCTTAGTTTCTTTGGGAAGATATCACGGAGGCTTCCGCTGTTTCGGAAGGATTCCCTGAATTCCCCCGCCGTTGCGGAAGGATTTTACGAAAGCTCCCGCCGTTGCGGAAGGGTTCAACGAAAACTCCCGACGTTTCGGGAGGGCTCACTTAATCTCCCCGCCGTTGCGGAAGGTTGAAACTAAAAAATCTTTAAGTCCTTTGTTCCCGCATTTTCTACTCGGAAGGAAATCTGAGTCCTTTTCGGGAGACTAAAGCGAAATGAGTCCCGTCGTTTCGGGAGCTAAGTCGTTTCGGAGCTTGAACCGTTCCGCAGAAGCAACGATTGAAAGTTTTCCAAGTCTTTTACTTCGGAAGCAAATGATGAATTCCCTTGTGTTATTTCGGCGAGTTTATCCGAATGGCTTCCGCCGTTTCGGGTGGCTTTGTTGAGTCGTTCCGCCGTTTCGAGAGAACAACTCGAATTTCTCCGTGGTTGCGGAAGGTTTGGGCGAAAGATCCCGCCGTTTCGGGTGGTCTTACCCAGTGGCTTCCGCTGCTTTCGGCAAAGAAAATCTAAGCCCTCCTTTCGGAAAGGTTGGACGTCTGACTTCCGCCGCTTCGGGACAATGTCCGGATTACCCCAAAACGTTTGGGCAAAAACTAAGTTATCTTTTGGCTCAATGGGGAGAACATGGAAGGATTGACGGCAAGCTGTTCAGCAGGGAAGCAAAATTTTATGTTGAAAACAGAGCTGACGGCTGGGATGGCTTCTCAAGCAAATTTTCTACAAAAAAAATATAGGAGGGGCCCCAACATGTACAAAATTTTGGGGAGGGGTGTTGCTGCAACAACAATGGCGAGTCGCTGGCGAACACAGATCTCTGAAGAAATACCCTACATGGTCCGGAACCCCATTAAAACCTCCGTCTCGAGTGCATTATTCAGCTGAGCATTTTAGACTCATGCGGGGAAAGGAGCACTTTTCCTCCTAGCCATTGGGGAAAAGGGGAGCTTTGACCGAGGCATCTTCACCACTCTCAGAGGGCCAGCATATGAGATTCATTTTAAGAGGGTTATCCCTCAAATGGTCACTACTGCCGGACTCCACAGGATTTGCAACACTTTCTCATGGACATTATTGTTCTTGTTCCTCATTCCCATGCTGCTGGCACCCTTCGGGATGCGTGTACTTTGGACAGCTTAGCTGTTTGAGCCTTCCAGGGATATTTTCTTTTGGACAGATCTTTGATTTGGACTCCTCAATCCATAGTGTCCTTTTGTGTGAGTTAGAATTTTATTGATTTGATTTTATCAAACTTCACGGACGGAGAGGAGCCCATTTTGAGCTGAGTCTTTACGGGATATTTTTTTTTTTTAGGTTTTGCATGTCTCTTTTGCTTTTGTCTCAGCCATGCTTTAATTGAGGCGAGAATCCCTGGAAAACAGACTCTTGGATGTAGGCCATTTTGGCTTTTAAATCATCAGCACGGAGTCATTTCAATACCCCATGTCCTCGAGAGGTGCCACTTTCCATGGGTCCAACTTGGGTAACCTTCTTGAGATGCCTTTAAAGTGTGAGAGTGGGTGGAGCCCAATGATAGTAGTGAAGATGGCCATGGGTCTCTGCTATTGAACAGGGTTAATGTGACTAGCAGGGTAGGCTTCCCCCCTCTTGAATATTTCAGCGAGAGCACAGCAGACCGAGTTTACTGAGCAGGGTTCTAGACTCATGGGTTGCGAGTTTTTTCTTTGAGGGAGCTGCCTTCAGCGGGAGACTCAACAAAAGGGTGCTTCAGAAAACAAAAAACCTATTGAAAAGTTCAAATAACAAAACAGGAAACAACATGGCCGAAAAAATAAAACAGCTAAAAGCGAAAGCGAACAGACAACTTTATTTATGTACAGGAAGTTCCAAGGAGACTCACGCGAAGTATTGTTTCAGGGCGAGGCCATTGAGTGGAAGGGCTACTTCCTCTCCCTCGAGATTTGTCAATTTATAAGTGGATGGGCCCAATTTTGCAGAAATTTGGTACGGGCCTACCCATAGATGTTGAAATTTCGTATGCATTCCTTTGCCTTCGTGATTATGGTCCCATTTCAGGACTAAATCCCCAACTTCAAAGTCCCTCTTGCCGGATTTCCTTTTGTCGAACCATCTCTTAACTAAGTCCTGGTGTTGATGAAATCGGTCTTTAGCTTTGTGTCGGGCTTCTTCTAATCGAAGCAGGGTGTTTATCCTGGATTGTAAGGCTTGGCTACCAGAACCCTGAGAGGCTTGGGACAATTGCAAGGATGGCAGCAAGATGTTTGGGGGAAGTATGGCTTCCTTGCCATAGACAAGGGTGAAAGGGGAGACACCTAAAGCATTCTTCGGGGTTACCCTATCTGCCCATAAGGCGTTTGGGAGAGCCACATGCCAACTTCTCTGGTTTTCTATCACAGTTTTCTTAAGGATTCGAATCAGATTCTTGTTTGAGGATTCAGCTAATCCGTTTCCCTGAGGGTAGTAATTGGCTGAATAATGCAACTTAATTCCCCATTCATAAACAAATTCATTTATCTTGCAAGATGAAAAATAAGTAGCATTATCAAAAACAAGGGAAATTGGAACCCCAAACCTGGTCATGATGTTCTCTTTCAAGAAGCTGATAACTGCGTCTTCATTGATCTTGCGCAGCGGGATGGCCTCCGTCCACCTGGTGAAGTAGTCGGTAGCCGTCAGAATGTATCGGTGCTGTAATGAAGAATTTGGATTTATTTCTCCGATAACATATATGCCCCATTGCTCAAAAGGTTCGGAGATGATGACCGGCTGCAATGGGCCTGCGGCCTTAGGTAACTTCCCAGCGCTTCTTTGACAGACATCACAGTTCCGTGCGTATGTGTGGGCATCTCGAAACAGGGTGGGCCAGTAATATCCAGCTTTCAGTATCTTGTGCGCTGTCGTCTCTCCTGAATAATGTCCACCTGCTGGGCCATCATGCAATTCTTTGACAACTTTGTTCGCATCCTCCTTTTCCAAACACCTCAGAAGGACTCCATCATAATTCTTTCTGAAGAGAATCCCATCAATGATCTGATAGGGTGCTGATTTCAAACGGAGTGCCCTTCTTTGTTTAGAATTCCAGTGCTCGGGTAGATATCCCTGCTGTAAATAGTGCACTAGATCTCTATACCATGACTGGGGAGCTGTGAAGATATGGCATACCTCAACCGAATTGAGCTCGGCTTCGTTTTTCCAATATTGCTCTTCATTAGTCGAGTTTCCCGCCAGTAACTTGCACAGACCTTGTCCTTTGATGATTGTAGCAGGTTTAAATTCCAAATCATACTCCTGCAGAGTTGTGACCCAGTTCCCTCTCCTCTCTCCCAATTCCTTTTGAACGAACAGGGATCTAACAGCTGGATGGGGAACTATGACTTTAGTTCTGTTCTTCAAAATGTATGGCCTAAACTGCTTGACTGCTTTGAAGACTGCGTAGGCATGCTTGTCAACTACGGGGTAATTCAGCTCAGCCCCTTGCAGACCAGTGCTCATAAACGAAATTGGGTATTCGTCCCCCAACTCCACCTTTTGCGTGAGTACAGCTGCGAGAGAGTCATCCGAAGCGAAGGTATACAAGATGAAATCTTTATCAAAATCTGGACTTCTTAAGGAAGGAGCTTTAGATACAGCCGCCTTGATATCTCTAAATGCGTCCTTCTCCAAATCTGTCCACTTGAATTGTGTGCTTTGTTTAACCATCTGCTGCAATGGCTTAACGATTTGTGCAAAATCCGGAACAAATCTGCGGACAAAATTGATGGTGCCCATAAAAGACTGCATAGATTTTTTGTTGTGGGGCATTGGGATTTTATTAATAGCTTGGACCCTTTCTTGGTCGATTGACACTCCCCCTTTGGAGATGACATGACCCAAGAGCTTACCTTCGGGTACAGCAAACACGCTCTTCTTGGGATTCAAAGAAATACCATACTTCCGGCAACGGTCAAAGATGTGCCTCAAATGAACAACATGATCTTCCTTTTTCTTCGAAAAGACTGTCACATCATCCAAGTAGACAACAACGCATTGCCCACTCAATCCTCGGAAGGCAATATCCATCGCCCTTTGGAATGTAGCTCCAGCATTTATCAGACCAAATGGCATTCTCCTGTAAGCGAACGTCCCCCACTTAGTCCTGAAGGTAGTCTTGAGACGATCTTCTTCGGCTACTAACACTTGATTATAGCCAGAGAAACCATCGAGGAGAGAAAACAATTCAGATCCAGACACCATTTGTAGGATTTGCTCCATTGAAGGTACGGGGTAGTTGTCTTTATCTGAGGCTTTGTTTAAATTTCTGAAATCTACACATAGCCTAATCTCTCCTGATTTCTTCCTCACGGGAACCAAGTTTGCAACCCATTCGGAATGCCTAACTTTGAAGATTATCTTCGCGTCCAGGAGTTTCTTTAATTCCTTTTGGATCAGCGGTTCAAGAGTGGGATGCATCTTTCTTAACTGCTGCTGAAATGGTTTGACACCCGCTTTCATTGGTATAACATGCTGAATGATGCGGACGTCATATGTCTTCAGATCTTCATAGGTCCATGCAAAAACATCCTTGTACTGTTTAAACAACTTAATGAACCTTTCTCTTTCTCCTGGTGAACAGCATTTGCCAAGGTTGACAAATTTTGGTTCTGCCTCGGTACCCAAATTAACCGACTCATGTTGCATTGATGAGCTGTTAGTTTTGGTATTAGCTGGTCTTTTGAATTTATTTTGAAGATCGAAGAGCATTTCGAGGGACCTTACCCCTTTTGGCATGAAATTTCCTTTCTCCTCTTCCTTCTTCATCAAATCAGCATCATGTTCTTCCTCATCTATTGCGGCTCCTTGAAAACTGTCTTCGTTTGTCAGGAAGCTGATGATCTGCTCATCATCATCGAAGATTCTGAAGTTTGTGATGTTATCGGGAATGGAAGGCCTGAAAATCAATTCAATCGAGCATTTATTATTTGTTGGCACCAATCTAGAAGCAGCTGTTGCTAACAAATCGGCAGCAGAATTTTGCAACCTAGGAATTGATTTTATATTGAAAGCGTCAAAATACATGATTAAATCCCATACCTCAGCCTGGTAACCTTTCAAGTGCGGTGAGAGGCAATGAATGGTGTCCCTTACCTGTCTGACTACTATCTCGGAGTCACCAAAAACCTTCAGGTACTTAACATTTAAGCCAATGGCCTTCTTTAAACCATGCACCAAAGCTTCATATTCAGCGGTATTGTTAGTACAATCGAATTCTAATCTACAAGACAAAAAATACTTGTTCTTCTTTGGATCCATCAGAACACAACCGGCTCCGGATCCTTCCAGAGTTTTAGAGCCATCAAAGTATAATGTCCAAAAGGTATCTTTAGATTCAACTAAGTTAGTTTCTTTGTGGTCTATGTTAGCAACTAAATTGACTATGTTACAATCAACCTCATCAGTCCGAGAGAAATGAAGGAGATCGGACTGTTTGTCTGATTCACGGCAAAAAGTTTCAGCTTGATAGTTGCCCGGATCTATTTCTAAGAAGTAATTTCCCAGGACCGAGGAAGAGAAAGCCACAGCCTCATTTTTTTCTTCTAGCTGGGTTACGTTTTGTTTCATATGGGGTTCCCTAAGAACTTTAATCTGATTCTGCCTGTTCTGATAAGGCAGCCATAGATGAGACCAATCGGTAGCAAAGTAGCCACTCAGCTTGGTAGACCAATCCCTACTCAGAATCAGCCCATAAGCTTCAGGGATATCGACCACCATTATGTCAATAAATTGACAGACTCTAGGGTCGGCTGACAGTCTAATTAGAACATCTTTCATCTCCCCTATAACCTTGACAGCGGTCCTGTCTAATTGTATGATTTGAGCTGCAGATGGTACGGGCTGCCCATTAATCTTCTTACAAATTGACAGTGGCATAACGTTTGAGGAAGCTCCGGAGTCTACCAGACAGTTATGAACATTGTGATTAAAAATTTCGAATGTCAGCAGAAATGGCAATGTTTGGGATTTGGATTTCCCACCGATGCTAGCCTCGTTAATTTCAGGATTGTCTTGAGAATCTGTTAATGTAGCGCTGGGTTTTGGTTGTAAAACATGCAGTAGCTTGTCTCGTTGATGGGGCAGGCTACACATGTCAAATATTGATACGTTTGCTTTAACTTTCTTGATATCTTCGATAATGTCATACCCTATATCGGATTCACTCCCAATTCGACTTGGCTGATCGGTTTTGCTCATCGTGACTTTAGGTGGTTGAACTGTGTTGTCAGCGCTTGGCTGTTTGGCAGCTGTCTGGTTTACTTTGGGCTGTGGCGCAATGATTGGTATATGCCTCCTAGGCGGATCCTTCGAAATCTTAGGCTTATGGGAAGAGGTGGCTGGGACAGGATCTGCAATCGGGCCCTTGCTGCGAGTAGCAATATTTATGGTAGAGGGAGCGCTGTCTGCGTGATCTTCTTCTACTAATTCAGTCATAGGTATCCAATCCCACAATACCATAGTAGTGTCCGGGGTTGGTTCCTCTAACTCAGGGCCTGACTCCTCTGGAGGAATATCCTGGTCTGGGATCTGAGAATCTAACATTTGGTTCATGACCAAGCTCATGGAATTGATCCATTGTGGGCAGCTCTTCTCCGAGTGTGGTTCTTGGTGAAAGGTGCAGAAATTTTCCATACCAATCTCATTCAAATTTAAAACAGGGGCAGTGTTCACTGGTGGATGAGACTGTTCCCCGTCTTCCCTTCTTTTGTAGAATGGCTTAAAAGGTTTCCTAGCTGTACTAGCAGCCTTGTCTTTCTCGAGATCTACGATTTTGTTAGATAATTTTTGCATCATTTTAACTATATTTTCCATATCCGTAGATGGCTCTTCCTTACCTCTCGTAAGGAGCAAAGGTTTCTTGCTAGCTGCTGGTTTTGTTTCCACATCTAAGGCGTGTTTAGTAATGCTATCAGCCTCTTCCTCTACCTTTCGAGCTTCCTCAAAATTCTCTATCAGGGTCGTTTTCTTGGATCGTTTTACAAACATTGCGATTGGACCTTCAAGAGCTGTTGTGTAGTATTCGATCAAGGATTCTTCTGTGGGTTTGTTAGTTTCACTAAAGTTATTTAACAGCGTTGTGAATCTTTGATTAAAGTCTTGAACCTTTTCCTTCTTCTCCATTCTCATGGATAGGAGTTCTTTCATAAGTGTGGCGACAGTCTTTTGGTTCCCGTACTTCTTAAGGAAACACTTTTCGAAATCTTCCCAACTAGAGATTGAGCTGGGTTGAAGGCTAAAATACCAAGATGATACCTTAGGCTCGAATGTGTACGGAAACAACCTGCAGACTACGTCTTCATGTTGTACATTTAAAAGGTTCAGAGCTAGGTAAAAACTCTTGAGGTGATCCTCCGCCGAGATGGCTTTCCCTGGATCGTACTTAGGCAAGACCTTTTCTGGATTTTTAGGGAGATTATGGAATGGTCCATCTAGGTTCAGCGCTCCCCTTGCTCTCCAGGCAGGTACAGCCATGTTCGGGTTTGGACGTGGAGACCCTGGTGGAGAATTGCAGGGTGAATCTTGTGGAGTACTTTTGGGAGTGGTACCTTCTTCGGGATTTTCTTGGTCTGTCTTGTTAAGAGTGCCGGAGATTTCTTCCAACGTCAGATTTACCAGTTCTTCAAAACTCTGAACAAGGATCGAATCACGGGTGTATTGCGGCTCCTTTCTGGGTGTAGTTTTCTTAGGGAGGAAGTTGACAGCGTTTAAACCACCTAGCTGTCTAACGTAGGATCTAGTATGTCTTCTCAAGTCCTCTATTTCTGCAAAAGGAACAGCGTACAAAGCTTCCTGAGGCTCAGGGTCAGAAATGAGGTGTTCTTGGTTTGTTAATCCAAGATCTGGGCTGTTTGAAAAGTTTTCTTCAAGCGGGTTTTCAGTGTTATCTATGACCGTGGAAGATCTTCCTCTATCAGCCATGCACTTCAGGCCCTCCTTCTAGTGCCAAAAACTGTTGATGCCTCGGATATCGTAGCATCAATCAGAAAGGGATTCTCCCCGAGAGACGGTCCCAATTAGACTATCTCCCGTTTGGTGTAGGGAATCCGTCCGGTTAGTGGTTCCGGCAACCTGGTTTTGGAACTTAAATCCTATTCTACCGGTTATGGCCCGATCCACCTTTCTTTTGGATTTTATGTGTTTTATATGAGATGCACATGCCTAAATTATACTTAGTCTAAATGCAACTGAAACAGATCTAAATCTAGAAACAGGAACACATCTATCTATCCCTGCAGGGGAACACGCTTAAGGGGAGAGCAATCAGCTGTAGCAGATTATCCTAAGTAACAAACAGATAGCTATTATTTCTCACGGTCATAGCTACAGCGAGATGAGGATCTTGAGAAGATAGCTTCCCATTCAAAATGGAACGCATCTATTGCTCAGAAAACAGAGGAACGTTAAAGGATAAAGAAACAGATCTGAAATGAGACTTACAGGATGTATCTACTGCTTATGAACAGAAGAAATCAAAATTATTTAATCTACACAACAAGAATAAAGAAACAGATCTAGATACAACGAAACTAGAATTAAACTAAAAGATCCCTGCAAGGAGCAATTAAAAGCTTGAACAATGAGCCATACGAATTATCCAGAAGAAAGAACAGTTAGCCATTCGATCTAAAAGAAAAAATCT
This sequence comes from Larix kaempferi, assembly GCA_027924585.1. Taxonomy (NCBI): domain Eukaryota; kingdom Viridiplantae; phylum Streptophyta; class Pinopsida; order Pinales; family Pinaceae; genus Larix; species Larix kaempferi. Next base: position 81,617 of record BSBM01000193.1, read on the forward strand.
ACAGCAATGATAAAAGTATCAGCAGATAGCTCCTGATTTAATATGGAACGCATTCATTGTCCATGAAATAGAGAGAACGCATGCATAGATAAGAGCAAAATCATTAATACAAAGAAATAATTCAGAAGTCAAGAATGATCTCACATTGCAGAATTGCAGTCATTAGAATAGTCCAACATAAAGCAACCCAACATTCCAAGCAAAACGTTCATCTCCCGTGGCTTCTATTAGAAAAATTCAATTTACAGAGCCGATACAAGATAGCTCATATCATTTGCCCAAAAATTTTCATTCCCTGCCAAAAGTCCTTCTTATCTCTTCTAGGCTCCTATTTATAGTTACAAAATTTGCCCTCTGGGCCGACACCTAGCATCCCCTCTCTGTCATTTACAGGGATTTCTAATATAATCGATTACCAAAAATGGCCACAAAAATATTTTGACAAAAAAAATATGGACAGCTGTCCCACAGCTTACGCCTTACATATAACAGAAAATTTGCTAAACTCAAAGCGTTCCCTGCTGGGCACGTGTCTGGCTGAAAAGAGTGGCTCACTGAATTCAGCTTCTTCATTCCTGTGCGTGAGCTTCTCCTGGCAAAGGGTCGCCCAAGTTGATGGTCACTGATGCTGCCTGGGAAGAGGTCCTCGACTCCCCTGCTGATGCTGCTCCTAATTGGGAAGGGGGAATGGGACTGGCCAGAATTTCTGCCATTGTTGGGGAAGAGGCTCCTGGGAGAGGGGCTGCCGGGTCTACTGATGCTACTGCTGCTGCTGCAGCTTTCCTGGCCTCCTCTTCTATGTAACTGTGCCACACACCTGTATCCCTTATGATTATGTTTGCTGCAGCAGGAAACAGGATTTTCTGAGAAGTTACATTCTTCCCGAGCTCTATTTTAATGCTTTGTACTTCTGCTTCAGCAACTTGATATGTTTCCTTCAGCAGATGGTTGTGAAGTGTTGATGAACCGATGTAATGTTGGAGATCATCCATGGCAAGGACATCAATGCTTTTCACATACTCCATCTGGACGCCTAGCTCTTCTTTCAATTGAGATAACCGCTGCTCTTTTCCCGGGAAGTCTTCTAGGGTCTGAGGGAAACTTAATGAGCAGTTATCATGGACTCCTTTGAGCTTTTGGTACAGGTTGTTGATTCTATCTGTGGTCTTCTGCACACTGGCCATCAGCTTATTGGCACAGTTCCGGCCAAACTCCAACAAGGCTATATCTTCATTAAAATCTTCCACGGTCTTGAAAGGAAGATGCGGGGGGAAACCTCCTTTCCCTTCCCTCCATGCCATCTGACTTATGACATTTGCTTTGACACGGGTATTCTTAGCCTTGAGCCTGTGGGCTTCCGCATTCACCTCCTTTAGTCTAACCGTCATGGCCTTGAGTTTGCACACCTCATCAGTGATTAGCTCTTGAGAGCCATGCACTTGCTGTAGTATATTGCATGACAGCTCGTGGAAGGGGGACATGTCCAAGGTTCTGCTTTCCGCTTGCTCTAAACGCTCAGCTAATGCCTGCTTGTCTGTTTCTAGCTGGGAAGCCTTTTCTTCTGCTCCACTCTTCTCTGCTTTTGCAATCATTATTTGGAGTGCTAGCTGGTCCTTTTCCTCCTCCAGGTAGCTGTACTTCTTTGCCAACTCCTTGTGCTCAGCGTACAAGCAATTATACTTGTTCACTGCCAGGTCTCTTTGAGCTTGCTCATTAGCCACGTTTCGCTGCAGGGTACGTGCTCTTTTCTTTGTCAATATATTTTCTTTGACTATAACCCCTACATTGGAAAATGATGCTTGTGCTGTCGCTATAACTGCGGAGGCCATGGCAATGGGATCCGCATCTGTGTTCTGCATGACAGCGACCTCTCGGTGGGTAACTATGTCGTCATGGAAAGGACTTTTAATCCTTTCTTCTGATTGGAGGACCATTGTTTTTCTTTTCTTGTCATAGACAAACTCATTCCATTTGGACACCGTACGCTTCCCAGATGGAGTGTACGGTACAATTGGTCGGTTTATGATGTCTATGTCTTCTTCCATAGGTGGGGTCCGGACTTCCTGAGCGGGGTCTGTCCCTTCCCTTTGGGTACTAGAGCCACCTGCCTGAGAGGTGTCTATCTCCATGTCCTGCGCACCGGACCCACCTACCTGGGCATCTTCTCTTGCCTTCAATTCTTCCTCCGCCTTCTTCCTTGCTTCAGCTTGCTCAATTTCTGCTTCTTTCTGCTTTTGGGCTTCTTCAGCCTCCTTCCGCAGTCTTTCATTCTCAGCCTCTCGTAGCTTTCTTGCCTCCTCGGCTTCCTTTTGCAACCTTGCCTCTTCTCTTAATCTGAGCTCTTCCTGAGCCCGGGCATCCTTGGCTTCTTTCTCCTTTTGCTGGATGGTCTTCTGGGCTTTGGTTGAGCTAGAGCTCGCTCCAGTACTTTGGCGACAGATCCTTAGCTCAGTCATGTTGCTGATGCCTCTGAATGCTTCCTCCTCGGCATCGGGGTAGTGGGAGTATTCGAAATTAGCATAGTTCCCCTTGCAATGCTCGACCACTTTACCCTTTCTGTCGTTCCTGTGGAAGATGACCTCACCGAAATGGAAGGCCCTCAACTCTTGAACAAATTCGTCGGCAGAGGCCACCCCTGAAAACTTGTAAGCACCTATGCAGAAAGGTAGGGGGGGAAAGGAAGCCTTGTGTAGCTTGTGGAGGAATGCTCCAATCCCATCCAAGAAGAGTTGTCTTACTGCTTCCTTGAGCACCACATAGTCTGTTGCATACTGCGGCAATATGTATGGGGGCTTAGTCCCTCCGAACATTCTCAAGTAGGTACCTTGTTCTGAAAAGTAGAAGTCCCCATAATCCTCAAGGACTTCCAAAGCGTTTTGTGACAGGCAACTTGGTTCTTCCTTGAACATTTTCTCGTATAGGGGCATGATGAACCCCTCACAGATGAGTTTGTAGCTGGGCTTGTAATTCTGAGCCCACAACATCTTGAATGCGGTGTAGACCGGGGTTGTGGCCCTATCCCATATACACCCCAATCCGGGGAACTCTATCTTGGCCAAGATACAATCTATCAGGTATGAGGACATGAAGAATTCAGCCTTCTTCGAGGCCAGCCCGGGTTTAGCAGCACTTATCATTGAGGCCAGACTATCTGACAAGATAGTGGCCCAGTCAAACACTGTCCCCTGAAATGCCACATAGTGAATGATAGGGACCCACTGAATCTTGTATACTGTGCCATCCGGCATGCCGAATATTCTGCATAGCATTAAAGCGATCAATCTGTAAGGGGCCCTCAGATTCTGCACGTCATATTCGTCATTTCCCTTCTTTCTCAAATGCTTCCCTCCCCTCAATAGCTTCTTGGCCATCTCGACGTTATCCATCTGGCCCAACCATTCATCAGTCAGAGCTTGTTGGACACGGGGAAACCTGTAGGCCGCCGCAACATATGCGGGTTGAAACGAAGCAATAGCCACTTTCCTGCTGTCATTTATCACTCTCCCATCAGCATCTGCATGTTGGAGAATCCACCCGATCACTTCAGCACAGGGGAATAGCTCAGGGCGGGTAGCGGCTCTAGTTATGCCTGAGGCTCTGATATTTTGATAGATCGGTGCCTCTTCCAGCAACATATCTGGGATCTCTTGGTCCCTGATCATTCTGTATATGTCATCCCATCTGATTTCTGGAGGGACACCAGTGGTGCACCTGGTGTCCTGGAGCGAGGTTTCAATCTTAGGAGGAGCAGGTTTCTTTTATGTCATCTTCGCCTTCTTCTTACTGGGTTTCGGCATCTTGAATTATCCCTGATAACATCCATATACAATTCATCATGAGTTTGAGCAACAGGTTGTATGGTTTTAGCCGAGAGCAACATCGTTTTAATGAGATAAATCAATGAAGCAAATATTAAGGAAGCAAAACATCATTTTAATCATAAGACACACATTGAAACATCTGAAGCTCTTAAAAGACGAGTATGGGATAAGCTATGTTGCGGAAGCTATTGGTTTTATTGGACCGATAGGCGATTCGCGGGAGCAATTGGCTTCCGGTTCCGCCTCGCGGAAGGAGACGTACTTCGTTATGGCTGCGGTTGGAGAGGTCGATGGCGGGGAAGACGCAGGTTGACTCGGTGAGGGCTTTGAATGCTATCGTCATGCGCGGCCACCCGCCGAGTCAATACGGGATATTTTAGTCCGAGCGAAGGTAACGGCGCCGGGGATATGCTGATGGGGAGAGCTAGGGCGGCTGCGGCTTCAAGTTTTGGCTCTTGTGGCTTAAACGTTTACGGGTTTCGGCTTCGCGTGTAGAGGCTGGGGCTTACTGAAAAGGGCCCAGGGTTCCAATTCCGAGTTAACGGTCCAGGACATGGAAGGCCCGTAGGGTTTCGACAACTTAACCCACGACGAGGGGCGCGGCCCGGGGTTTAAAACCAAACAGGGCATGGTTAACCGCCCGCACCCACCACTAGCAAATAAAAAATTAACGTTTTCATGAAGGCCTATGACAATTTTGAAAAATGAAAACTTCGTTTACTGTTCCTGACGGGCAAAACATAGCCCTTGACGGGTGTTTTGCCCGTCACAATCCCACTAAAACCCAATATTTTCCCCAGAGGGACAACTCAGTGGTGAAAATCAGGGTTAAGATCCTACCTGGCACCGTGGGGATTGCTTGAGCAAGGTGGCTGCGAGCACGGGTGCGCGAGGTGAGCTGGAGCGATTTGCACGGTATCACACGTCGCTGGCCGGTTCAGAACAATGGTGTATTGGTCGAGCCCCCCCCACCGTATTTTATAAAGAAAGGGCACGTGTGAGCATTTAATTGGGTAGGTGGCGTGGTTAAAACGGGGTTTAAATTCACCGCGCGTAGCGGTCACGTCAACGCACCTTGGTTTCCGTGCGACCGTCACTTGCGGGGCCAGTTCGCGAATTGCATCCGCCGTTGCGGAAAGGTTCAGTGAAAGCTTCCGACGTTTCGGGGCTTAATGCGGAAAGGAAACTCGAAGCCTTCCGCGAGAGACCGCCGCGTAGCGGACGGGTAACGCCAAAGCTTCCGCTCTTTCGGAACGATATAGCGAATGCTCCCGGTATTTTCGGAAGACTTTTGCGAAAGCTTCCGCGATCCAGAATTTTGAAGTCTTGTTGATCTTCGGGAAGGTTTGGCGAAGGCTCCCGCTAGTTTCGGAAAGCATTTGGGAATGGCTTCCGCCGTTTCGGAAGCAAAACTTATATTTTTTTTGCACATTCGCCCGGGGTCGTTTCGGAATCCTTTTGCCGAGCGGGTTAAGCGATTGGCTTCTGCTGTTTCGGAAGGGTAGCCTGAAGGCTTCCGCGTTTCGGGAGCAAAGGCTGAAGGCCTCCGCGACAGTTTCTTGAGAAAAATCCACGTCCTTTTCATGGTTTCGGAAGGCAATCGTGAATTCCTCCGCGGGACTTATGGGGATGGCTTCCGCCGTTTTCGGAAGGGTTTCATCAAACGTTTCCGCTTAGTTTCTTTGGGAAGATATCGCGGAGGCTTCCGCTGTTTCGGAAGGATTCCCTGAATTCCCCCGCCGTTGCGGAAGGATTTTACGAAAGCTCCCGCCGTTGCGGAAGGGTTCAACGAAAACTCCCGACGTTTCGGGAGGGCTCACTTAATCTCCCCGCCGTTGCGGAAGGTTGAAACTAAAAAATCTTTAAGTCCTTTGTTCCCGCATTTTCTACTCGGAAGGAAATCTGAGTCCTTTTCGGGAGACTAAAGCGAAATGAGTCCCGCCGTTTCGGGAGCTAAGTCGTTTCGGAGCTTGAACCGTTCCGCAGAAGCAACGATTGAAAGTTTTCCAAGTCTTTTACTTCGGAAGCAAATGATGAATTCCCTTGTGTTATTTCGGCGAGTTTATCCAAATGGCTTCCGCCGTTTCGGGTGGCTTTGTTGAGTCGTTCCGCCGTTTCGAGAGAACAACTCGAATTTCTCCGTGGTTGCGGAAGGTTTGGGCGAAAGATCCCGCCGTTTCGGGTGGTCTTACCCAGTGGCTTCCGCTGCTTTCGGCAAAGAAAATCTAAGCCCTCCTTTCGGAAAGGTTGGACGTCTGACTTCCGCCGCTTCGGGACAATGTCCGGATTACCCCAAAACGTTTGGGCAAAAACTAAGTTATCTTTTGGCTCAATGGGGAGAACATGGAAGGATTGACGGCAAGCTGTTCAGCAGGGAAGCAAAATTTTATGTTGAAAACAGAGCTGACGGCTGGGATGGCTTCTCAAGCAAATTTTCTACAAAAAAAATATAGGAGGGGCCCCAACATGTACAAAATTTTGGGGAGGGGTGTTGCTGCAACAACAGATCTCTAAAACAAATCAAAAGTTGTAAAATATTATATTCCTTATTATTGTAAAATAAATACAATCACTTTGAAAAAATAATCAATATAGTTTCATATTTTAGTTCAGTGAGTGAGGATTTAAAACCAAATCAATTATGATGCTATATTGATGATTATGATTCTTCAAAACTTTACATGGTTTTCAACTAAGTTCTCGACAACATGTTTGCTATGAACCAAATTCCCTATGCAACATAGAAGACATAAAGAAAGTAACTACACACATTAATAATAATCAATAGTCAATGAATAATAAGCTTCTTCAATGGAGAAACCTCCTTTTACAATATATTGAATGCACAATACAAGATGAGATGCCTATACAAATGAATTGCTTTGTCATAAATAGTAGATAAAATGATCATAATGTAACCTACCACTAAGTCGATATAATCATGGTCCATAACTAGGATACTAATAATGAATGAGGGTTAGGGCCTTAACCTAGTCCCCCCCCACTAGATAAATTTATAGAAAAAAACTTGTAATTGAGCGTGTTTTTTCATGAATGTCTTATTTTCCCATGTAGCTTCTTATGGAGACATATTCTTCCACTTGATTAGGTACTCCATGATGGTTATATTCTAAAGAGATAAAGAACATTGATCTATAACTTTTTCTGGTTGAATCAACTTCCCTTCTTCATCTAATTCTGAAAATTTGGTTTGCACTGGCATAGTTTGGCCCATAACCTTTTTCAGGCAAGATAAATTTATAGAAAAAAACTTGTAATTGAGTGTGTTTTTTCATGAATGTCTTATTTTCCCATGTAGCTTCTTATGGAGACATATTCTTCCACTTGATTAGGTACCCCATGATGGTTATATTCTAAAGAGATAAAGAACATTGATCTATAACTTTTTCTGGTTCAAGAATCAACTTCCCTTCTTCATCTAATTCTGAAAATTTGGTTTACACTGGCATAGTTTGGCCCATAACCTTTTTCAGGCAAGATAAATGAAAAACCTCATGATTGTGAGAAGAAGGAAAATATAAATTATAAGCCACTTCTCCATTCTTGTAGGGTCCATAAAATTTTAGAGCTAGTTTTTTATTCTTCTTTTGTTTGAGAGTAGATTACTTAGAAGGTTGTTTTCTAAAAAATACCCAATCATCTTTCTCAAATTGTGAGTCTACTACTTATAATTTGGAATGGTATTGCAAAAAGGATGTGATACTAGGAGCTAGATATCCATAAAGAGATTCAATGGAGACATCCTAGTAGATGTGTGATAAGTGGTATTATACCACCATTTTACCAAAGGAATCCATTTGACCCATTAAGATTTATTTTCTAAAGAATATCAATGAAGATAACCCTCTAAACATTTCTTAACTATTTATGTTTGACCATTTGCTTATGGATGATATGTTAAACTCACAACGAGTGTTGTTTCTCTTATCTTCCATAGCTCTTTTCAATTTTTTCTTATGAATTTTGGATCTCTACCACTTACTATTGCTTTAGGAAAACCATGAAGTCTATGAATTTCCTTCATGAACACTTCCGCCACTTTCCTTGTAGTATATGCACTTTACATTCCACAAAAATGTGCATATTTTGTGAGTCTATCCATGACCACAAAAATGTGCATATTTTGTGAGTATATCCATGACCACAAAAATGTCATCCTTACCTTTTGATTTTGGTAACCCTATAATGAAGTCCATTGATATATATTCCCATATTTGATTAGGTATGTGTACTAAAGGTTGAAGTAACCTTGGAGGCTTGACTGTCTCTCCTTTATTTATTTGGCACACCTACCATGCTCTTACAAATATTTGAATATGTTTTTTTTTTTTCTTTTCTTTCGATTGCCCGTCACTCAAGGCCAGTAGCAATGAACCATTGGTTAAGAACAGCAACCCAGGGGCATCCAAGCCATCAAAGTCACCCAGGGATCACACTCATCCTGGGCCACACCAACCTTTATGATGGTTGGATTTTTGGGTGTCTCCTCCCAACTAGATCATCCCTAAGGGGAATTGAACTCGGGTCGCCCTGCTGACGAGACCCACCCCTTAACCGAATGAGCTAGCGAGAATTGACAAATATTTGAATATGTTTCTTCATCCTTCCCCCAAAAATATTTTTTGATCCTTTTATGTGTTTTAAGGAACCTTGATTGTCCTACCATTGAAGAGTTATGAGGCCCCCTTTGTTGTTTTAAATTTGTTTGAGGGAATAAACAATTCTACCTTGTAGCAAAGGATATCTCTATTTCATTCCCAATTTTCCATAGAGTTATTCCCTTCTTTTATACATTTTATTGTATGACTAGTACCATTGTCTTCTTGCCATTATTGGCGAGCTTTTTCCAACCACACTAGAATGGAAGTTCTAATAGAATACAAGCTGGAGGCTTCTCCTATTCTATAAATGGTATCTTCTATGACAATGCCCTTCCCTTTTTTGTAGATTATTTCAAAATCAAACCCTTGCATTTTTTATACCCATTTTTGTTGCTCTTCTAATGAAAATACTTGCTATAAAATGTACTTTAGGCTATGATGGTCTCTCTTGACTTTAAAATGACTCCCAATGAGACATTACCGCTATTTTTTACTACATGTAAAATTATTGCCATTTATTTCTCATATGTGGATTTCACCAAATCTTTTCCTTTGAATTGTTTACTTTCAAAAACCAATAATCTCCCTTCTTGCATCAATACTACTCCAATTCCGTGTCTCGATGCATCACATTTGACTATGAATGTTTTAACAAAATTAGGTGTTTCCAATACCAGTGTAGAAGAAAACATCCTTTAAGAGTGAGAATGCCAATGTATCCTCTTCATTCCATACAATATTTTTTTTTCGAGAGACATCTAAGAGGGCTTGCAATGGATGCATAAATCATAAGAAATTTCCTATAATGAACTGTAAGACCCAAAAATGCTCTAAGACTCTTTATGTTCTTATGAATGGGTCATTTGAGATAGCTTGAATATTTTGAGGGTCCACTTTGACCCCTTCCAATTAAATAATATGACACAAATACTCTACTTCTCATTTTCCAAAAACACATTTGTACCTTTTCACACACAATTGATTGTTTTCGAGAATTTGTAGGATTTTATTTGCATGTTTAATGTGCTCTTCTCATGACTTTCTATATATAAGTAAATCATCAAAGAAAACCAAAAAAAACTTTCTAAGACGAGGCTTTGAAAAGTAGAAGGAGCATTAGTTATTCCAAAAGTCATGATCAAGAAATCAAAGTGTCCTTCATTTGTTCTAAAATTTGTTTTGGGAATGCCTTATTCTCTTAATTTGTTTTGGTGGTATCCTAATTTAAGATCTAACATTGTGAAATAATTTACACCATGAAGCTCATATAATTGCGCATCAATATTTGGAATACAAAATTGATCCTTGATGGTGATTTTGTTTATATCTCTGTGATCAAGACACATCCTTTACGCGTTATATTTTTTTTCTTACCATCACTACTACTGGTGTATAAAAGGAACTCCTACTTGGTTGAATAGTACCTGCATCAAACCATGTCTTGTACCATTTTCTCAACCTCCCCTTTTTGTTGATGTGGATGTCTATAAGGCATTTTATTTGGTGGAGTACTTGCAGGTCTTGGTTCAATTTGATGTTCATGATCTCTAGATGGAGGTAGCATTTTGGGAATTTCTTGGAATACCCTATGGTTCTTTTCCAAGGCACCTTTTAATTCCTTTGGAATATTTTCATCTTCTTGTTCTACTTCCATAAAGTAAAGTCTAACAATAACTCCACTATTTCCATTTTTAAGAACTTTTTCTATTCTATGAGAGTTGATGATCCGAGAGGGTGCATAGTGTAACCCTTTGAGTTCATATTGTACTCCTTCCAATTCAATCTCATGAATAATTTATTATAGTCTGTAGAAATTATACGTAGTGTTCTCAACCATTGAATCCCCAAAACAACTTCTACTCCTGATCTAATATGAATGGCATGCATTGGGCTTGATAAGTTATATTCCCCCATGCTAAGTTTAATGTTATGGAATTTTCCTCCACAATAAATACTACTCCCATTAGAAACTAAAACTTGAAATTTTATCTTTGGATACACAAAACAATTGAGCCACTTTGCTAATCTTTCATCATTGAAGTTTTTTTCTCTTTTCTTTTTCTCAAACAAAAAAAATCATGTATATTCAATATTTTTGAGATAGGAATTAGAACATGCATATAGTCTATCTAGTGTGGACTCAAAACCTACCAAGTGCAGGATGTACTATCTACTTCTAGGGTTCAAAGCATAGAAAATAGCATATTATAGTCCTCTAGTAGTGCCATGGACATACTTAGCCATCATGAGAAACAAATATAACCCATCTCTTGTGAGATTTAAAGGATCTCATCAAGAACTAACCTATATTCCATTAAAATTTTAAAAGCACCAAGTAGAAAACTAGTCAATGATGAATACAAAGATCTTGTTGTCTCTAAAAGGAGAGTGTCTCCTCTAAATTCCAATTTAGTTAGGGTACCCTCTTGCTTAAGCAAAGCTTCCCTAGATAATATGTTTACCTAGTAATTTTTATCAATGAAGTTATGGGTACTACTTGAATCAATAAGCACTATTACCTTTTGATTCTTATTGTATCCTGCAATCTTTAGGGTTTGAGGTGTTGACCAACTTGCCAGTTCATGAACAATATTTCACACCTATCTGGATCTAAGTTGTACATATTTTCTACATCTTTTTCCTTCTCTTTTAAGTTCATAATTTTTTTGTCACCCATTGTATGTATGCCTCTATTTCCTCCTCATCACTATTTTTCAGTGTGACCAATTTTGTCTCTTAACATTTATGCCCTTTTGACCATTTCCTATTACAAACAATGCATAGTCCTTTTGCTCTTTTCTCGTCTATTTCCTTTGTGATATTCAAGTAGGTTGAGGCATGCTTTCCCTATGAGGCCCAAATCGATCTATGCTACCTAAATATGTTCCAATGGTACACTTGTGCATAGCCCTATTCTTGGCTTGCATATGTTGAGAAAATTACATAGATTCAATAACACATTTAGGATGTTTGAAGCAAAGATCATGTTTAATGTTTTCTTTTAATCCTCCCGTGTAAGCTTCCAATAGATGTTGGTAGTTGAATTTTTCCACCTTGGTGGCCAACACCTAAAATTCTAAGTTATTATCTTCCACATCTCCTATGTGTTTAAGTCTTATCAATTGACTAAAGTAGTTGTGTTCCCAAACGTTACCATATTTTTCTTTTGGGTCTCTTGTAAACAGAACCCAAGTACAATGATAAGAAGGAGGATTCCTTTTAACTACCCATTAATACCATAGATATGTTTTTGTCTCTGCTACACCTCATATTAATGAGTTTTCACATTGGTATTTTCAACTGGTACCTTGAAGCATATTGATGGACTTAGGGGATCTACATCTTCATGCAACCTCTTCTCTTATTGGCACTCTTTATGGATATTTTTGGTGGAGGTTGCTTCAACTGCATATCATGTATATTCATCTTATTGGAGGCACTTTTCTTTGATCCTAGTTGGGGAGATCATCTTATTATTCCCCTTGCTCATGATGTTCTAGTCACTATTTTCATTTGGTTGTTGCATGGTGGGTTCATGTCTTTTCTTAGTTGTTGTTTCCTATATCATGGTATGTAATTTCCTAATGTTTTCCCTTTATATCACTCCCCTTTCATCACCTTTCCATAATTGTACGCAGGTAACTTTCATCTTTCATTACATTTATGCTTGATACCTCGATATAACCCATATGACACCCATATTCCATCATATCCACAATCATATAGGGTGCACGAGTCATTTCATCCTTATTCATACACATTTCCCTTCATAATTAACCTTCATTTATCATATTTCATTCAATCACCTTTTCCATGCGTGAACATGACAAAGTGGTTTGGGATATTTTATAACCGATTAATTAAACCCAAACCTTAGGTTGAGCATTGCATTATTAGACCATTAATATTGATATGTTATAAACCTTCATGGAGGCCTCATTATTTAATTTTCATCTTAAAATGGTTTTCTTCCACTAGGGAATGCAACTGTCTGTCCCATGTGGTACACCACATGAGGGCAGTGCTCACCATTTGGCACACATGTTGAGGCAACACAAGAAGAAGAGTAAAGTGCATTCACTAGGAAATAAAACTTCAGCATTATGTGGTACAACAATTGAATGTAGTTGTCCCCATTTGGAATACATGTTGAGGCAACTCAAGAAAAATAAAAAATAAATTTCTAATAAAAGAGTAAAATTTATGGTTGCAACTTCCCCCCTTTATAAACTCATCGGGCACACATGTGGAGGAGGTTGTTGATCTTGCACTTTTTTTTAGAGGTTAGTTGTGCATGCACCCTAGTATTTTTTACCACTTCCATTTATTTACACCCATTCATTCACCTAACATTATCCACTAGGGGGTCCACTTGCATCTTTGATTGGTCTGGTTCACACCTTGCTTCATCTTGTCGAGAGTTTAAGTGACTAGTTCATTTGAGTTTTGGAGGATAGAAGAGATCCATTTGACTTGTCAACCATGATTAGCTATATTTAAGTAACTCCAATATTTCATTATTGTTGGATTTGTCGTGGAGTTAGTAGACAAATATTGTATTTTATTATATGAGAGATCTAGCTTATTTATATTGAAAGAAGCTTTCTCTCCATTTCATTGGTGATCGGTGAGTTGGATGTTAGGGGATTTGAGATATGAGTGAAGTGGAGTAGTTGGAGTAGGATCTTGGAGATGAAGATGATGTTCCCTTGTATATCAAATGCTTGAAGACTAATGAAGAAAGGAGGTATCATTGGCTTGTTGTTTGGTAATTATCTTTATGCTTTTCAATTTTGTTGTTAGTTATTTGTAGATTTATCTAGTTATCACACTTATATAAAGGGCAAACAATAAATTTAATTTATTTTGGGTATAGTCAATGTGAGGAGGTTCTCCCTCTTGGTCTATTTACTGTTATAATTATGCTTTATTTCCCTTCTTCTAACACACTTAGTTGCTAAAATGGGTTAATAGTTCAACCTAATATAGAAACACCTCTAAATATAGTTTTATGAGTGGAAAATCTATCCCTCCAAGAGTAAAATTATGCATTTAATTTCCAACAAGATTCTTCATGTTTCAAGTGTTAATTTAGTTCTTTCAACGTTAGGTACTCAAGTAAATGATGGAGGCTTCAAACTAGTCCTTCATCTAAGTAGGTTGAATGTGACACACTAGTCCTTTCCACCTCACGAGCTTACATCAAGTGTTGATTGTGATATACTAGTCCATTCATGTTGCAATGCGTCATTGAATCCATTAGCCCTTATGTTGATAGGTACTGGTCACACTATTTTATTATTTTGTTCCCTGGTCCCTCCATTTTCTTCTTTTCCACATCCCTTTCACCATTCCCATTTCTATTTCCTATGCTACGAGTGACCATCATTTTGTTAAGGATTACTCTTCCTACTTTTCCTAGATCCTACATTCCATAGCCTTAGCAATATTAATTAGGGATACCCCCTTGAATTGGAGGAGAGGCAACTAGAAGAGAGAGGAAGAGAAATTGAGGTGACAATGGGTGGCTTTTCTGAAGTTACACAAGAATAGCTCCTTGATGCTTGAGACTTTACATCACATAAGGGGTGCTAGATTTTGCTATAGCATTCTAAAAATACAAATTTGTTAAGGAAATCCTTTGCTTATCTTCCCTATTATTATGCAATTCAAAGTATTTCTCCATTTGGTTCACCCATGTAAAAACATTTGTTCCATCAAACTTTCTTCATTCAACCTTGGGGAAGTAAGTACCCTTAGTAAACCATCCTTGATTTGCCCCAATATTCAAGTAGAATCCTCTTGGTATATATTTATTGATTAAAGGTTGTTCCACACGAATACTATCTTTATTTTTCTGAGTTCCTTAGGTTGCATTATCTCTTTTAGGGAGACTCTTCTCTAGGGTATGTATGAACATGGATTCTAGGGAAGCATGTAATTATGCTATCTTATTTTCTATTTTGATTTGCAAATGTGCAAAATCAACCTTTTTCACTGTCATGTTGTCCAATTCTTTAAATTCATTCCACAATTGGGATACTTGGTTTTGTGTCTCTTCACTTTCTTCACAAGTAATGGATGAATTCTGGAGGTTTAGTAGCTGTAGATTTTTTTGCACCACCTATTGCCATGTTAGTCCACTAATATTTACTATACTTATCCTCTATTTTCTATCTACCACTCTTTTGAGTCACCCTAATTAGATATTCCAAACATCATACAAGTTTCAAGTGAACATACCTTTTAAAAACCTGATTTGGAGATTGTCTTGTTGGCCAACTTTCCACTTGAGGTAACTCTAAAATTTCAAGCCTTCTAAGTCTGAGTTTTTTTCCCTACAATATCCTAACATGTCATCTCTAAAATTCCATAGGTTTGACCAAATTTTGATGAACCCAAATAAAGTTATGGTAACTTTCCCAAATCTTGTTGATTTTGACCCTTTCAACAGAGTGAAGTTGTATGGCCTACCACATGTCGAATTTTCCAAAATATGATATTGAAATTTTGACTTGAAATATTGTGGCCCATATACTATCTAATGAACCTAGTGTCACACATTTTGTATCTTTCAATCTTTAGATATAATAGTTTTACCTAGAACACTTGCTTGAGACTAGCTTTTAGACTAGAAAAAAACCCTAAATTACACATTCTATATATTGAAATTTAAAGAGAACTATATCGGAAATTTTTACCACTGGAACTTCACTTTGTTTCCTCGGTTCCCTGACAAATTAACTACCTGAAACTTCCCCTTTTTTTAATAGTGAACATGAAAAAAAGACTCATTTTGAAGAGCCAAGCTAAGGATTGTATGCTTTGACACAGAATGTTATGAACCAGATTCCCCAAACAGCATAAAATACAAAAAGAAAAGTAGCTCCATGACTTGAGAATGATAAATCGTCAATGAATGATAAGGCTTTTCAAGGGGACAACCTCCTTTTACAATATATGCAATGCACAAGTCAAGATGAAATGTTTATACAAATAAATCTCCTTTGTTATAAATAGGAGAAAAAATGACTATGATTTAACTTACCAGTAAGCCGACCTAACCATAGCTAAGGCACTGATAATGAATGAGGGTTAGGGCCTTAACTTAACTTGCACATTTTCTAACTTCTTATCATTTTTAGGAGCCACAACAAAGCCATGACATCTATTACAAAGATTATTATATGATATTTATTGGCTAAAGGTATCCTATTTTAGGTGCGTCAACTAAGGCAATGTTTTTTTCCACTAAACTTTGCATTACTTTTAAGACAAAATAAGACAATGTCTTTTCCACTAACCTTTGCATTAATTTTAAGACAAATGTCTCGAAGATAATTATTTTAATGTAATCTTTTTAAAACTTCATTGGGATGCAAAATGAAGATTGGCTTCTAATATTCACTTCAACTTTCCTTGGAAATAAGATATCCTCTCTCAAAATTGTAATGATCCATATATCATAGAACCATCAACTGATGGTAAATATTTATGGGGAATCAACAATTGGTACTAGATTTTGAGTTCCACTTCTTTTCCTATCTCCTTTATCTGTTAGTATGGTTTTTGATAGGTCCAAACCATTTTGATAGGTGGTTTTGTGTACCCCTAATCTTCATCATTGATTTTACACACTTGGAGGACATATGTATGCCAATGAATTAGGTGGGAGGAGGAAATGATGATGAATATGGTAGCATAATGCAAAAAGTATGTAGAAGCCAATGCAATGCCATTTTTCAAAGGCATGCAAAAACTACAATACTCAAGGCTTTACAAAACATTCAGTGAGAGGCAAGGTGAGACTTAACTACAAAAGGAGATGGAGGATTTAAAGAATGTTCAAAACTATTGAAGATCTTTTAGAAAATGTACTTGAATAGATAATTGAAGTGTTTCTACTAGTACTGCAAAACTTTTTTACAAAGTGAAATTAATAAGAAGGGAATATATTAAGAGCTTAAACAATCAACTAATGTTGTATTTCTTTGTTGCATGGTCCACTTTAATGTTCAAATATTTTATATGCAAAAGTGTTGAAGTGTGCCCCACTCCCATTAGTGGGAAAGTTGTTAAGGAAAAGTAACTACAGAAGATATTCTAAATGTATTTGTCTATTGTATTATTGTATTCCTCCTTCGAGAGATGTCATTGATGTAATTAATAATGTAAGAGTCATTGAAAGAGTAAATGTAAAACCCTATCTGATTAGGTCGGCCTGGAAAGATATAGAAAGAATATTTTATTGTAAAAGTACAGGTCGGCCCAGTTAGGTGAATTAAAGCCGACCTAATTAGTAAAAGATCAAGTCAATTGTAAAGTATAAATAGGGGATTACATTGCTCGTTTGCAACACTCACCTCACTCACTCAAGGTCGCATAGGAGAGAGAGGATTTTTCACAAGTGAAGGAGAGAAGTTGTTTTGTCTTGGGGTTTTATCTTGTACTTGGTGAATTCTATATTGAGGAAGTTTTGTCGGGGTTTTCTCCCTTGTGGTTTCCCCGAGAGAAATTTTGTGTTCTTTGTGTTTGCTGTTCTTGTATTTCTTTCAGTGATCCTATTGTTTAATGTTATTATGCTAAACAAGTAAGAAAAACTAACAAAAGTGACTAGGAAGCTAAGTTGGAACAAAATTTCTCAACTATTTTCATTTGACTTAAATGTTTATAGGAGCATGTGAAACTCACTTCCACCTTAAGCATTCATGGTTCTTCAATAAGGATGAATCTTGAGAGAAAAAATACCCTTTGAAGTGACAAACTCTAAAGGGGTATGGTCCACTTTGAGGTTCAAAGCTTGAGAGACTCTCATTATGATTAAAATATTTTTGAACTCCATAGAAACCTATATATTGAAAGGGGCAAATCCCACCTCCAAAATATTGACAATCATTAGGTCTAGAGCTTCATATCATACAACTTAAAGTTTCAATTGGACAATAGGGGGTCCATTTAGATTTCAAAGACTTAAAGATTCTCAACATGAAAATTATGGCCCCATGAACCTTTGAACTTCAAACAAACTAGAGGCCACTTGATAGTTTGGGGATTGTAACGGATTTTGGATCTTTCAGATTGCTTGAAGCTCCGTAAGCACTTTAAAATCAAGAAGGTGGCTAAATACCAACTGAAAAGGGTTCAAGCCTATAACAATTCTTCAATGCTACAAACCTTGAGAATTTAGATCTTTCAAAAAGTGACTAAGTATTAAATGATCTTAGGAGTACTTCAAAGATCATTGAATTGATAAGAATAATTTATTTGCTTTGAACTCTTTGAACTTAAAAATAGATCAATATAAAACCTTCAAAGTTTATGGAGGTTTTAGAACTTGTAAAAGGGATAATCATTTCTTTGAACTCACCTAGCCTTTTTGAATTTTTAAAATGGATTAAGTATGAAAGCATTCTTTGAGAGGCCAAGCTGTAAATGACACTCCAAACCCTTCAAATCCTAACTCTCAAAAGATGACTAAGTATCAAGCTTTTTTTGGAAGGAAAACATATAGCCTTTGAACTCTTGTAACTACAAAAAAAAATGTTGAAGTACCCAAACACCCATGGCATGATTTAAATTTAAAATATGATGAATTTTTTAGTGAGTGATGAGCATGCTACTTACATTTTCTTAAATGCACGAGTTGGAAGATTATCGAAACTCATCCAAACCCAATCATTTCCACTGCAAAGCTAAACTCTAATGGATTATTGAGTTACCTTCAAAAGCTCACATCAAGCTATTATACCAATCGAAATCCCAAGTGGAAGAATATTAAACTAGTAATCCATTGCCTACTATATTTTCCTAGATCAATTAACTTTTTATAAGAATTTAGAGTATAACCAATTTCGAAGTATCAAGTGGACATTAAGGTCAAGTTTCCAATTAGTCTTATTAGCCATGAGTCTATTTCTTTTAAGGAAATTGCCATATGTGTTACAATTTATTTATTTTAAAGGAATTGTTGTAAATGGTACAATACAAATTGCAATTATTTCCAAAATACATTTTATGTGACAAATATGACTAGTGTAAATGTTGTCTTAGGCATGCAATGACCAATCTTTCTCAATGACTATATAATCAACATTTAAAATAACTATTACAAATTCAAACAGTAACCATAAAATATATGAGTAAAGTAGATGCTTTCTTAGGCAAAAGGGGTTAGTGACTTCAATGGTTATACAACTAAAAGCAAAAGAATTATTACAAATTTAAACACTAATATTAAATATACAACTTTATTCTTTATGTACTTGACCTAAGCTCACAAAGACAATACATCCAAACATCCAAAGCAAATGTTAACACGCATAACCTAGTAATTCTTTATGAAAAATAAGCAAAATAATGGCTACTCACCCATTTCACCATACTAAATGAATATCACAAAATCCTACCAATGAATGCCTTGTAATAAAAAATGCTAAGAAAATTGAAGAGTTTGCTTAGATGAACTCATATTTTTGGTGGATCCAAGGGAAAAATGTTAAAGGAGTTATATTATGTCATAATTTTACTATTTTAAATATATTATGAATTAGAATAATTATTTTTTAGATATTTTTTAGTCAATATGAGTATATATATGTGGACTTGTGAAAGCAAGATTTTTGTGTTGTTTTGATTAGAGATATCTATTTTGCAAAATTCGTTGAAGTCTTGCATTTGGCTCTAAGTACTAGTGTACAGTAAACATGAGCACAAACATGAATATGCCCTATATGAAACTTGAATTTTACCGAATGATTTAACAACACTCCACTTTCGCCAACCCAATAACTTACCATTAAGATTAATTATTACTTGATCAAAACAACATTTAAACTGCCAATGCATATTAATTATCATTAATTATATGTTGTTAGAGCATGTAACCTTGGCATTTTATAGCATATAGACTCACCATTTTGTATTTATAAGCAAACATTGTAGCCTTGATAATTATATTTGGGTTTTTGTATTTTTGAGTGCTCTCTTTTTAAAGTAATAGTCTATTTATTCTACATTTTGGATTTTCCAGTGGCTTTTGGTTAAATCTAAATTTAGAAGCGTTTAAATTGTGTTTATGAATGTATAAATGGATTCAACACCCTCAAATACCCATATGAATATCATATTATGCAATTTCCACAACTAATATATGTGACTCTAAGATTTTTTAAAGATTTTCAACAAAAGTCCGAACAAAACAAACCAAAATATATACCCAAAAAATGTTGGAAACATAGAATATTTAGACTACTCCCTACTCCTTTTCAAATTCTCCCATATTTTCATCTACCAAGATATTGTCCACTATAATTAATTTTAATTGTTTTTCTTTATATAAATATGATGCCCTTTAGTGGTCGATAAACCCTCTTGATTTGAGAGGACGACAATCAACATTATCATTATCATAATAACTATACTATAATGATTTTATACACTCATTATATATTGTATAGTCAAATCATAATAAACCTTTTTAATTAATAAATACAATTTACAAGAACTAGAATAAGAATAAAAATAATTATAAGCCATATATATTATATTTTATAGTCAAATCATGATAGATTTTTTTGATAAATACAATTTAGAAAGATAATAGAGAATGAAGACTTAACTAACTTTAATTATGAAAAAGATAGTAAATCTTAATAACAATAATAATAAATAATAAATTTTATTGATAAATATAATTTACAAGAAACAAGAATAATGATGATAAACTTAATAATAAACCTTTTTGATAAATACAATTTACAAAATTAAAAATAATTATAAATCTTATATATATACATAATTAAATCATGTTAGATTTTTTGATAAATAAAATTTACTAATAGAGAATGAGGACTTAACTAACTTTAATTATAAATGGATACTTGCTTAGACATGATGAATGACTTTATTTAAAAAATCCAACTTAAAATATAATGCCAACAACTATTTATGTAATCACTTTGTTGATAGTATTCTATTATTATTACTCAAGGACTACTATTATTATTCTTACTCAAGGATTACTGTAAGTGAAGGCGGTTTCAAAGATAAAAAAAAAAGGTGAGTATTTTCACCCCTGGTCCTGTTGCATTTTTTGGGAGTGGATTGTGTGCGGCTGGAGGTGTGATTTATCTTGTCCATAATCATTTTTTTTCGATAAGATTAAACTATGACAATGGTTCCAATATGAAAGCTGAATTGCTTGCACTCTGGTGTGTACTGAAAGCGACCAATATCTTTGGCCTTGGGGAGTTAAAGGTCTTTGGAGACTCTAGGGTCACCATTAAATGGGCTGTTGGTGATTACAGGTTAAAAGTTACTTCTCTTTTTCATTGGTGCGACGAGATTCTCTGGATGAAATCAAAAGCTTTAGTTCTATATCTTTTGAACATATATATAGACAACATAACTCCTTGGCTTATAAATTATCGAAGCAAGCGTTGGATGATGAGGAAGGGGTAATTTTTTGGGAAGAAACTCAGGGGCTCCACATTTGGGATGGTGGAGCTGTCAAGATTTTCAATCTTCGAAGTACTTCTTAGATAGTTTCTAGAGTGTGTTTTGGATATGTATTTATGTTTACTCCTTATGACATTGTGTTTTTTGGATATGTATTTTGATAAGAATGAGCTTGGATAAACTATTCAGACTAGAAGTCTTTCCCAAGACTTATACTTCATGTACTATTTGATTCTATCATAATATCAATAGTATGATTTTTTTCAGCTAAAAAAAATATTCGATTATTATTTTTTTAGTAATTTTGTAACTCTCAATTATATTTTTATTTAGTAATAAAATTTAACTTTTTACTATATTTTCTGTCATAATAAGATTTCTATATTTTCTTTCATAATAATATTTTTTAATATTTTCTGTCATAATAAGATTTCTATATTTTCTTTCCTGATAAGATTTTTTTAAGTGAATCAAATTTTTTCTTCCAAATTCACTAAATCACATCAATAATGAGTGAATAAATTATTTTGTATATTTTCAATCGTTTTCCACATTTTTCTTTAGAGATATGACAAGTGAATAAACGGAATCGAATACAATGAAGTTTTGTTGTCAACATTTTTGTCAAACTTCACGGTAGCACACCACATGAACAACCATGGCGACTAGTGTAAGGTTGATCTTTCCGTAAACGAGGCACACCACATGAACAAGCATGGCTTCATTTCTTTTGTATTTTAACTTGAAAATTTGCCAAACAGCAAGCTTGGCATGGATTCACGACCCCACAGGAGAAATGGATAACATTTGAATAGTCACATGCTGTACTTTTCAATTATTAATTCTCCGAATGTGTCCCATGCTTAGATTCATTGAATGTTTTTTTTCCAAAAGAAAAAGATTATCTTGCTATTCCCATTTTGTGCGTGCATCCTTCACATAGGACATGAAATCTTATATCTCTTGCGATTCATTGAATGTGCCCATTTTCTGCTTGCATGCGTGCATTCTTCACATAGGACATGAAATCTTATATGGCAAGCAACCTTCTAAGCTACCGAGCAATCTGCTGCCCTGGGGCATCTAAGAGACTGAACTCTGCTGTGGATTGGAAAATCAATTGGGTTTATAGCCAATCGGGTTATGGATTCAAATAAGTTCTACGCACTTAATGAAACAACTCTTGTGGATTATATTAATAGCGTTCCAGCTCTGGCAGAGAGGCTGGGAAACTGCAATGCACAAGAGATCACAGTGAAGGAAGTTGGAGATGGTAACCTCAACTTCGTTTTCATTGTCATTTGGCCTCAAGGATCCTTCGTTATTAAGCAGGTATTCATAGTCTTTTCAATTATTAATTCACTGAATGTGCCCAATGTTTAGATTCATTGAATTTGCCCATTTTCTGCTTGCATTCTTCACATAAGACATGAACTATTATATGCCAAGCTTCTGAGCAATCTGCTGCTCTGGGGCATCTAAGAGACTGAACTGTGCTGTGGATAGAAAAATCAATTGGGTTTATAACCAATCGGGTTATGGATTCAAATACGTTCTACGTACTTGATGAAACAACTCTTGCGGATTATATTAAGAGCGTTCCAGCTCTGGCAGAGAGGCTGGGAAACTGTAATGCACAAGAGATCACATTGAGGTAAGATTACAATGTGCACTGAATGACTACAAATAGGTCAATGGAACTAGAGGATACATCCAGTAAGATTACAATGTGAGAGTCCGAAAACAGCTCCTGGAGAATGCTTGAAGTGAGGGAAGTTGGAAATGGTAACCTCAATTTCGTTTACATTGCCATTTGGCCTCAAGGATCCTTCGTTATGTAGCAGGTTTACATGGTCTCTATCTTGTTCTGCTGTGATTGATTTTATTTTAAGATCAATCACAAATAAACAAGTATCTATGGTCTGCTTTATTCTGAACCCATTTCCCGGAAACTCTGCTCGGTTATATAGACAACATAATCTGTCTGGTTATGTTTGGTGCCCATGACGAAGCACTGTAGTCCTTTCTAGCTAAGCTCAGCCAGGTCAGGTTATCACAACCCTAAGTTAGAAGGGTTATCCCCTTCTAGACCTGCTCAGTCAGGTCATGTTATCACAACCCTGGGCTAGAAGGGTTATGCAGAAACAATATGTAGAAGTGCATGTGCATGTAAATTTTAGGGTTTAGGGTTCGGTGATCAGGTGTCAAAGAGCTTTAGAGGTTAGGCGTAGAAAAATATGTTTTCGACAGAAAATTTAAGGAAAAAATGTGTACATTGGAGTTTGGCGGTCATGCAATTTGACTGTAAGCAAATAAAGCTTACAATTTTTGACCTTGATTGATTCCTTATCAGTCAATTCACAATTTTTTTGAAAATTGAATCAATTTAGTGTGGATAATTGGGCAGTCTAAGAATCGAAACCCAAGCCTTGACCGTAGCCAATGTGCTGTTTTACCACTGAGATACATGCCCCTTCATAATGGGCCCCATAGCAGTTCCAGATAGAAGCATGGATTTCTATCTCTAACATCCCCATGGATTTCTATCTCTAACATCCCCACCCCCTCTCAACCCACACTTTTCCTAAAGCTTCTTAACCAATCTTGGCTCTAACAGTATTTTGAAAAGCGGTCAGGGTAACAATCAAACCCAGTACCTGCCCCCGGCTGACGGGCTGCTCAACATTTAGTGACACACTCCTTCATGATGGGCACGCTAAAGGGTTCAACTTCGAAGATTTTGTATGCATATGCGGTTTTATAAATCGATGGATTGTTCATATTTTAATTTAACTAGAATTGTGAACCTGCATTTGAATGTGGTGGCTCCAATGGTTGAGAACTCTTGCAACTTGATGGGATATAGGTTTTCAGTTTTCACAGCTGATCGACCAAAAGTGGATTGAATCTGCAAGCTGCAGGTCTAATTTGGAGGGTAAGTTGTCAGCTTTGAGGACTCTAACGAAGTATCTGCATTTTTTGGCTGACACATTTTAAGTCCAATGTAACGAGAAGGCTTTGGCGTAGTTGTAAAGCTTTTGTTCTGCACTTCAAGAGGTCTCTAGTTCCATCTTCATGCAGTCTCTATTTATCGAACCATGTACCTGCGATGATCATGTTTTGATATTCAGACCCTAAATCTCAGAAATAATAATATTTCCTTTGCTCGATTGATGGAAAACTTGTTGCACCTAGAGTAGCGAGGTGCTCTACAACCCAGTATGGGGGAGATTGTAATAAACCTAATTAGTTATTACAAATGTATTATTATTAGATTAGGATAATTAATTATTAATTATTAAATGACATGTCTATTCCCGTTAGGCCATATTTAATATCGGCCATTCTTATTGTAAAATCATCAATTCAATAATAAAAATATATATATTATCAAATAAGATAATCATGTAAGGTGTTACCTTACAAGTGGTATCAGAGCTTTAGGCTCTTGCTCCCGCTCAAGCTCTCAGCATTCATCCTCAGCATCGTCATTCCTCTCACTCTCCATCTCTCGCCTGTTTTATTTTCTCATTCATTGCTCCTCTTTCACTCACACTCTGTTTCCATATAGCTTCACTCCATTTTACGCACTCGCTTCCATCTCCAATTCTAATCACCCTCTCCACGCTCATTTCCCTGTACCACGCTCCTTTCTACATTACTCCACACTCTTGGACTGCTTGCTGCCAAATCCCTCCTTGTCCTCTTTAAGCTTTAAGCTCTTGGCACTCACACTCAACTCCTCCGGTTCTGCTCCTCTAACCCCATAACACACTCATCTTCCATCTTCATCTCCTCCACTCAACTGATCATCTCCACTTCCGCTGCTCCCATCTATCCCCCTCCACACACTACTCACTCTTCTCATCCACCCGCCCACCTGTACCTGCACTTTCCCCCCCCCCCTTCCCTCATACTTCTCATTCTCCTCACCTCCACTTTGCAACTCCTCCCACGCCTCTCCCTGTCCATCGCGTACACCTCCCTGTCCATCGCGTACACCCACACTTGTCCACAACCCCCACAACCCTATGCTCATACCTCCCCTTCATCACCAGCACGCCAAATCCCCCACTTCATAATTCTCCTCCACGTTCTCCTCTCTACTGCTCCTCACGCACTCCTTCTTGCGTATTCCTGCTCTCTCCCAACATCGGCACAAACCCTGTGCCCACCTGCGTTCCACACCTATGCTCCACCACCCCCCATTTCCTCATACTCCTCCGTGCTGCGCTCCTCTCCAACACTCACCCACGCACAGCTCCTCTGCTCCACGCAGATCCATCCACTGCCCGCCCAACACACACACATCCCTCCACACTCTCTGCTCCACGTTCACACCTACACTCCACCCTTGCTTCCTTCGGCTCGTCCACACCATCTTTGCACCCACGTCATTACACCCTCCATCCAGCTGCCAACTCCCTCTATCACCCCCCTTCCCTCCCTTCCGCGCCGAACACGCCCAACACTTTGACGTAGCTCTCTGCGTACTCCCGTCACCCCCTGCACTCTCCCCTGAGTTCCACTCCACCCACGCGCCCAGCTCCAAGCGTTCCCATCCATCCTGCGTAGATCCCCCACACTGCACGCAGCCATATCCATCAACCAATGCCCAACCCGCGTTCCTCCTTACCCTCATGTCCATTTACGTGCACTCCATTCACACGCCATTTTCACAATTAGGGCTTAAAACCCTAATTGACATCCAATCTTAAAAATATATATAATAATATTATAAATTATTATTACTAATAATAATAATTTTAATTATTATATTTAAGGAAAAAAACTATTAAAATATATATGCATATTATTATTATTATTATTATTTAATAATAATAATTATCATTATTTATTTTTCAATAGTTAATAAAGAAAAAAAAATCTTCATAATTTTTGAAGATTTTGTATAAGACAAAATGGTCTTTGATGTAGGCGTCAATGCATTTTTTAAAAGAGCTAAAACAACTCAAGAAATAAAAAAGGAATTAAAAGAAGAGCTTGAAGGAAAAATATCGGATATCAACGTGGCAACCCAAGTTCTTCATGAAGACATAAAAGAATTAATTAATGAATTCAAAATGTTGATTAACCAACGACGAGAATAAGAATCGAAGAAGCATGTGAACAAGGAAAAACCAGACTCGGCACTTGCGTCCCACTCCTCAAGTCAATTTAGGAGGGAAGAAACATTAAATGATATTGATGAGTTAAAGGGAGAAGAATCAGCTACGCCATCTGAAGTCTCAAGCAAGGAAAAACGTGAAGAAACATTAAATGATATTGATGATTTAAAGGGAGAAGAATCAGCTACGTCGTCTGAAGTCTCAAGCAAGGAAAAACGTGAAGAAACATTAAATGATATTGATGAGTAAAAGGGAGAAAAATCAGCTACACTATCTGAAGTCTCAAGCAAGGAAAAACGTGAAGAAACATTAAATGATATTGATGAGTTAAAGGGAGAAGAATCAGCTACGCCATCTTAATTCTCAAGGAAGGAAAAACATGAAACAACATTAAATGGTATTGATCAAGTACAGCTCAAGACTACTTTGACACCTATGATGGAACAAGGTACTACAATGACTCCTAAATATTTAAGTAGGGATGAGTCTGAAGTTGCTACTATAACCAAAAAGGAAGGGACTCTCGAGTTCTCATGTCAAATAAAGATGGAAAATGCATATGCACTCACGACAAAAGAAGGGACTACGACCGTTAAGGAAAAAGCTATCACAACTCTCGAGTTCTCAAGACAAGTAGGGCGGGGAATTGCCTCTGCACACATAACAGAAGAAATGACTACCAAGGAAGAAGCTAAGTACTCTAGTAAGGAGGAGTCCAAGGTCGCTACTACCCCCAGGAAAGAAGGCAAGCCAGGTCAACCGCTTCCTTATATCCCTCCTCACAAAAGACCCAAACTACTAGTCACTAGGAAGGATAAAAAAAGACATCCCAACTACAAACCTCAAAATGCGATACTCAGTAAAAAATATGCACGTTGTCTGGAAATTCGTTGTGGTTTCTTACAAGGTAGGGAAGTAAGTCACATTAATGCGCTAGTCGAAAAGCCTATAAAGATGTCCAGTGGTACTCAAGGACAAACTAGAGACCATGTTGGGATTCCCAGTCAAAGCAAAGTACATGATAAGGAAGACGATGCCAAAGACGATGAAATAGAAGCTGTAGAGGACAAGGATACGAAAGATCAAGATGATATTGACAATCACAATGTCAATATCAATTGTAAAGAAAATGATGATGTCGTAGAAGTCAATGAAGTCAATAGAGTCAAAGTTAACAGTAATTATGAGAGAATTGAAGTTGTAGAATGATACAATGATGAAAATATAAAAAACTAAAAAATATCCTAATAAAGAAGGAAACTTTGAAGATAAGGCGACACTTAAAAAGAAAAAGTTCTACAAATTGTCCCAAGTCAAGATATTCGAGAATCTCAAGATCAAAAGGATCCCAAGGAACAACTAACGACAAACTTGTTAGACAAAGAAGTAAGTACATTACTAATAGTTACCTCTACAGATAAGAAAACCATATCAAAACATGCACAATTATCAAAGATCCACATAAAATTAGAAGAGCAAAGGAACACCGTCAGATTAGCAAATCCAAAATATACGCTGATTAGTTGTTATGCGTTCATCTACAGAACCATAAGCATGATAAGATTTGAATGGAAATGTGATCAATTATTCCAAGAACTGCTAAACCGTGGCACAGTTATTCGTGGAAAGAATTGCAGCCGCAACACGCTCGTAGAAGATTCGTGGTCGAATATTTTTAGAGCGGGATGACTTGTAATAAACCTAATTAGTTATTACAAATGTATTATTATTAGATTAGGATAACTAATTATTAATTATTAAATGACATGTCTATTTATCAATAGACATGTCTATTCCCGTTAGGCCATATTTAATATCGGCCATTCCTATTGTAAAATCATCAATTCAATAATAAAAATATATATATTATCAAATAAGATAATCATGTAAGGTGTTACCTTACAGAGATGTTGTCACGTAACGTAGCGTTATGTACCAAAAATAAAAAGTAATTAAAAAATTTAAGTCAGCTCATAAAATAAAAAATTAAAACGACATAAAAAGTAACTAAAAAAATCTATGTCGGCTCATAAAATAAAAAAATAAAAACCAGCATAGATCCATCTTAAACCGAGATTTGTCAAGCACCGAGAGGGATAAAAAAGATCCAAATCCTAGGCTCTATCAAGCGTCGAGAGGGATCAAATCTCCCGAGGTGCAAACCTCTTCTCAGGTATTGCACTCAAGGAGCTTTTCGAGGAGAGGTTTGCACCTCGGGAGATTTGATCCCTCTCGGCGCTTGATAGAGCCTATGATTTGGATTTAGGCTGGTTCCAGTCGTGGGCGGTGACACAAAACTGGAGTTTGATCAGCGTTGTAAGGAACAAGTTAAGTTGAAAACACAGATAGAATTATGAGGATTATCATAATGTAAGTAATAAGTATTAATGATTGAGTAAATTGTTAAAGCAAAGGTTTGCACCTTTTTTTAGTGAAGGAAAGCAAATGTTTGCACCTCAAGGGATTCGATCAAATATATTACAATGCGATCAAATTTGATATGTCGTCTTCCTTTTTTCTTGATTCCACTCCTGCTCCCTTTGACATCTTCTCGTATCGATCATATGTGAAAGGAGGAAGACCATCCAGACCTTTTACTCATGATATTGTTGTAAATGGGAGTCCTCGTCGTTCTTTGTTTCCAATATTTATAGTTTCCTTCTCTAATGTTAATCCCCATTTTTTTTTTTGCACTGTTGATGTAGATATATTAAACGTTGTAACACTGGTCGGGGCCAAAAGAAGTAATGGTGACTTATCTGGAAAATAATCAATTTCTAGTATTTGTCTAATAGCTCCAATCATGTAAGATTTTATTGTACCTGCAGTTCCTTGGATAATCATTCGTAGTGGTTCATTGTTCCCACCTCTGTAATGCTCAAGAATAATCTCAAATGATTTTCTTTGCTTCTCCACTAAGATTTCAATTGATTAATTTTGAATACGATTATTATGAACAATGGCATTCAATTGTTGGTTTTCAGATATGAACTGTAGTGCACGATTGAAAGTTTCCATATCAACAAAATTAGAGGTCCAATTTTCCTTGTTATTACATTCCATGTATCCAAGTATGTCATATTCATTGGTAGTTATATAATGACTCCTATATAACCCTGAAATTATCTCTCATTCATGCTTTTGAGAATCCCTTTGCACAAATAACACTTCTTCATGATCTCTTTAGTTCAAGGTCGTGTTTTCTAGTTTCTTCTATATGTTTCTGATGATTCTTTTTCTCTTTCTCTTCTATACATTTGTCGTATTTTTCTTTTTTGATCATCAATATCTTCATTATTTGCAATATTATCATGAGAATCCACAATATACCATAAAATAGATAAAACAAACTTTAATATGTTGAAATCATTGCAAATAGTTTTTCTATTAAATAGATAAATTCAATATATAAATGTAAATAACAAAAAACAATATATTGTTGAAATCAATGCAATTTTTTTACTTTTTATTAAATTGATAAATTGAATACATATATGTAAAAAACAAAACAAAATATGCATTGCTAAAATCAATGCAACAAATCAAATAAATATGTATCTTGTGCTATTTAACAACATTTGTGTGTGGTCTATTAATAAATAGTAAGGTTATTAGGTTTGTGTTAACCTAGAGACCAATGTTCAAAACCCTTTTTGCTTGGAGTTATATTTAGTTATCAAATCTAACTATTATTATAGCTGACATTGTTGAACAGTTGTTTTTTTATTAAATTGATAAATTCAATGCATACATGTAAAAAACAAAAACGATGCATTGTTGAAATCAATGCAACTAATCAAATCAACATACATCTTGTGTTTTTTAAGAACATTTGTTTGTTGTTTATTGGTAAGTAGTGAGATGATTGGACTTAAGGTTCAAATCCCTTCTATTTTTTCTATTTCTTCCGTTGATTATAATAATTTTTTTTTACTTCTTTTGTTTCTACTTCTTATATCTACTATAATATATTTTTTACTTCTTTATTTCATTTCTTATATTTCTACTTTTTATGTCAACTATATTATTTTCTATTTCTTTATCTTTTAGGCATTCTTGAAATCAACGCAACCATGCTTTTTTATTAAGGTTCAAATCCCTTCTATTTTTTCTATTTCTTATGTCGGCTATAGTATTTATTTTACTTCTTATGGCTACTATAATATATTTTTTACTTTTTTTTTTAATGTTTCTACTCTTTATGTCAGCTATTTTTTATTTATTTTACTTCTTATATTTATAATATTTATTTTATGCATTGTTGAAATCAATGCAACCATGTTTCTATTTTTTATGTCAGTTATTTTTTTTTTACTTCTTATATTTCTAATATTTGTTTTTACGCATTGTTCAAATTAATGCAACCATGTTTTTTTATTAAGGTTCAAATCCCTTCTATTTTTTCTATTTCTTATGTCGACTATAGTATTTTTTTTTTTAAATTAATGCAACCATGTTTTTACTTCTTATATTTATAATATTTGTTTTACGCATTGTCGAAATCAATGCAACCATGTTTCTACTTTTTATGTCACTACTTTTTCTGACTACTATAATATATTTTTACTTCTTTTTTTTAATTTCTTATGTTTCTGCGTTTTATGTCAACTATTCTTTGTCTTTTCTACTTTTTATATTTCTAATATTTTTTTTACGCATTGTTGAAATCAATGCAACCGTGTTTCTACTTTTTATGGCAGCTATTTTTTATATTTTTTACTTCTTATATTTCTAATATTTGTTTTACGCATTGTTGAAATCAATGCAACCATGTTTAAGGTTCAAATCCCTTCTATTTTTTCTATTTCTTATGTCGGCTATAGTAATTTTTTTTTAAATCAATGCAACCATGTTTCTATTTCTTATATTTCTAATATTTGTTTTACGCATTTTTTTTTTTTTTTTAATAAGAAAAAAAAGGTAGGACCTTATTATTAATCAACAATTGTAGGAATTACAAGAGAATAGCAGCCCAAGCTACAAAAGCAGTGATTATACAGGGTCAAGGACCAAAGATCTAATATTTAAAACAAAAAAATCGGGAGTCTTAATAAGAGGGAGAATTACAAGCAGAGAGGAAAGCAAACAGAAATAAACAGCAGCACTGGATATCAACACTAGAAACAATGCTGCAATAATCCAAATATGAAGAAAAATCCTCATTCACCAAGATCGACCGATCTTCCAATGAACCAGGCAAAACCGTAGTTGTAGAAACAGGAGCAGTAGAAGCCGGAGGCACAGAGGCATCTGTTGAGACCCAGAGGCAGCTGCTGCCTCAAAATACTTGCGTCATAAAGCCTCCAGAAGGTCCATTATAATAATAATCTTGATTCCCAAAGTGCAGGCGAGTGTCTGAAACTCCAAACCCTTGTCTTCACCATCAAAAACAAGGAGCTCAAATCCACGATGCTTCAAAGCCAATTATTCAGCAGTCCACAAATAATTAAATGTTTGACAGGCAATCATCCTGGCGCATGTTAAAGAGAAGGTAATCATCCTCCACTACCTTGCGACATGTATTAAGGCGAAGGTCATCTAGGGGGAGAGCATCATGCAAATTAATGAGTTCCTCTCTAAGATGAGTGCCCAGATTTGCTAAGTTATCTGCTGCTTGGTTGGCATTCCTTCGTACATGCATAGGAATTAACGTGGCAAAATTTCTCGCCAGCGTGGCTAGCACTTTGAGGTTGTCCTCTAACCGCCAGCAGTTGCCTAACCTGCTGATGTTAGTGCCATTAATAATTTTTTTCAGAAGATTAATAAGGATTAGCGAGTCAACTTCCACCATGAGAACATTGATGTTATGGTGCCGGGCAAAGTTCAAACCATGGACCAGAGCGTCCAGCTCTGCAGCATTATTGCTGGTAAAACCACTATACCCTGCAAAAATACCCAAAATAGTGCCAATGCTGCTGCGAAGAATACCTCCATAGCCTGATTGCCCTGGGTTTCCTTTACAAGCCCCGTCAAAGTTAAGCTTAACAAAATTGGCAGGGGGTGGACTCCAGGAGTTGGGACTGTACAGAGTATTACTCACAACAATAGGCAGAGACGATGGAGAGATGACAAAACCCCAAGTTTTCAGAATGCTAGACACCGGCTCCTCGGGATTTATATCAAGATCAGACCAGTGCTAGGTGTTTATGGTCTCAGTAATACTCACGATAATATGATGCCAGATCTTCTTCGGCTGCAAAGTGGAATCTTTGAAGACCCTCCTATTTCTCTCTTTCCAAATTTCCCACAGAAGGAAGCTGGGAAAGAGGGTCCAGACTCGAGATAACAGGGGATTTTTAAAATAGGAAGGCTTCCAATTCAAAAAAGTAGCCTTAATGCTTTCACAGTCATGCTGAGCAGATTGGAAGAGAGTCTCACCCCTATTCGACATGAAATTAGTAATAGTACACTTATTGAAAAGATGTTCAATGGTTTCTTCCTCTTGGTGGCAGAGATAGCAGAGAGAGGGTCCTATAAAGCCTTTTTTCAAGAGATTGTCCCAGGTGAGAGTCTTTTCCTTAAGCAGAAGCTAGATAAAGGTTGCCAGCTTGGGCCAAAGTTTATTAGTCCAAATCACCTTCCAGATAGGGTCATCGGGCAAGCTCTGAAAGTTAGCCTGAATACTGTAGCCTTCTTTTACTGAGAAACGTCCAGAAGGGGTATGGCCCCAACGTCGTTTATCATTATCAAGACTAAATTTTATGCGTCTGTTGCTTAAGTTATCATGCAGAAGAATAGCAGTATCCATAGTAGGAGGGCTAAGCCAGCACAAAGGGTGAATCCAGGTGCGCCAAAGAGCATTTTCCTGAGCCTTCCAGAAATGCCAAACCTTGTACATGTTGCTTTGCTCAAGGGTGAATTGAAGCTCCTGTGAAGAAGGAATGTTGTGAAGCTTACCCGCCTGTTGCCATGAGTCATCCCAGAAGAGAGCCTGATTTCCATTCTTAACTTCCCAGAAGCTATGCTTTTGGATGAGCACCCTATTATTCCAAGCCAAGGTTACAAGAATCGTGGGTGCGGTTGGAATCGGCTAAAGATTCCGATACGGATTCAACACTTATCCTGAAAATAGGAATTGGGGAATCGGAACCCTAACCCTAATTTTTTTAAATATATATTTTATATTTATATTTTTTAAGTTTTAATTTATAATGAAAATAATAAAATATAAAATAAAACTAATAGAAGCAAAAAAACTAAAATCTCAAAAGAAAATGACTCAATGATTCATATAACTAATTTAGTGATTTAGCAAAATAAACAAATATTTAATGATTCATAGAATTAATATTTAGTAAAAGTTAATGTTGAAACACATTTTGGTTTATCTATCACATCTCATCCATCCTATTATAGTTTGATCCTCTACAACATCGAAATTATATTTACTATTTGTATAACGTTGTGTAGCTCTCTGTCTTTCCACAAAGAACATTTTTGGAAAGGACGACATTTCTCTACATATCTATAGTAAATTGTTGTGTATACTACCCTGTAGAAGATTACCAATTTCATAAATATGTGCATGCCTTATCAGCTAAATTAATAGATTGATTTATTTTGGGGTAAATCATACTGAACTACAATGAATTGTTTGGTTATGTTCACTTGTTTTTTCTAGCAGGTGCATAACCAAAGAGCTTTGTGCACATGCTACTATATTGTATTACACATTAAATCTATACGCATTCTCCCAAATACAAGGCTTCCACAGATGTACATATGTCATAAAATAAAATATGCACAGTTGGGTGTGCAGACTTTATACTTTTATTCTATTTGATGAAGTAATTCTTTTCGAGTCAACTGTGCACATGAAGTAATTCTTTTCGAGTCAACTGTGCACATGAAGTAATAAAATATGAAGTAATTCTTTTATTCTTTTATTTAGAGTAATTATTTTCGAGTCAATTGTGCATATTTTATGAAGTAATCACTTGTTTTCAAGTCAACTGTGGCAACTGGCAAAGTTTGCACACCCAATTTCTGAACAAAATTATTTATCAGAAGTAATTTATAAAGTTTGCACACCCAATTTCTCAGTCGGTGCTCCAAGCTCCTGAAGTTGAGTGTCCTTTCTCTACTATGCGGCCGTGTTGGTAATATGTGTGACTGTCAATTGATGTTAGCTCTCCTGCATTTTTGAGTAAGTGTGGGGTCAATAGGCTCTTTGGTGGGATTTATTGCCACTTTGTTTCCCATTAAATTTTGATTTTTTTTTAAAAGGGGGATCTGGTTCCAGGTTAAGGAACTGATTCCCAAGTTTTAGGAATCGGTTCCTTCAACTGGAATCGGATTCCTAATTTCATGTTCCAATTCCTAAACACAAAACCGAATCCAAGAGACAGAGAATCGTTTCCGATCATAGGAATCGATTCCGAACCGAATTTTGCAATTTTGTAAAGATTCCGGTACGATTCTCCGAATCCCCGATTCCGATACGGAATCTGAGCAGGGGAGGCCGATTCCGGTAACTCTGTTCCAAGCCAAATTCCAGACCGAAGAACCTAGAATCTCAATATTGAAGTGAATTAAATCCTGAGTTTGCTAGTCTGGACAGTATTTAGCCTGCCAAAAAAGAGCCCAGGGCTCCTTATTGTGAGTAAGCCAATTCCACCAGATTTTAGAGCCGAGAACTTGGTTGAGAGTGTCGGGGTCCCTAAGGCCAGGACCGCCTTTGAGTTTGGGAAGACAAACATCCTCCCACTTGACGAGTGCCCATTTCTTTTGCTGCAAGGTACTCCCCCAAAGGAAATTGCTTTGGAGATTTCGAATTCTTTTGAGAATACACTTGGGGGCTTCTAGGACAGAGAAAAGGTACAGCGGCATGGCTTGTAGAACCGATTGAACAAGGGTAAGGCGGCTGGCCAGATTAAGAGATCTAAAGGTCCAGCTGGTTAGACGGTTATTGAGGCTAGTAAGAAGATCTTCCCAATTGGCTTGTCTCAGAGCTTTGTCCATTAGAGGAGCTCCTAGGTATTTAGAAGGGAGAGAATGGATAGAAAGCCCTAGGCAAGTAGAAATTCTTTGTTGGATAATCCAATTAGTATTGAAGAAAAAAAGTTGAGACTTGTCAAGATTAATACAGGCTCCAGAAGCTTTTTCAAAGGTTTTAAGGATAGAACGAAACCTTTTGGCTTCTTTTAAGGAGGGAAAACCCATGAGCAAAGTATCATCCACAAACTGATGATGAGAGCAGAGAGGTGCATCAGTGTGAAGCTTGAGGCCTTTCAAATTATTGGACAGAATGTCAACCTTGATAGCTCTTCCCAAACCTTCCGCCATAAGAATATAAAGAAAAGGGGAGAGGGGGTCACCCTGTCGAATTCCCCAGGAAGGAGTGAAGGGAGCAGAGGGTGTGCCATTGACCAAAATCGAGAAGAAAGCTGAGGAGAGAAGGGAGAGGATCCACTTAATAAGAGAAGGACAGAAACCAAAAGCTTGAAGGATATTGGCAATATAGGACCAGTTCAGTCTGTCGAAGGCTTTTGACATATCAAGCTTAATAAGCATACCAAGTTTTTTAGTAGTTTTGAGGGAATGAATGACCTCGTGAGCTAGAATAATGCCATCTAGAATTTGCCTTCCTTCAAAATAGCCAGATTGCTCAGAAGAAATGAGAAGGGGAAGCAGAGGTTTGAGCCTATTAGCAATCACTTTGGTAATGATTTTGTAAATAACATTATAGAGGGAGATTGGTCGAAAATTGGCCGGGTTGGTGGGGTTAGAGACCTTAGGAATGAGGGTGAGAAAAGTAGCATTAAAGGCGGAGAGAATACCTTGAGTTTGTCTAGAGTCTTCCATAATTTCCAACACCTCATCTTTAATCATGTCCCAGCATTCATGAAAAAAGTCCATAGTAAATCCATTAGGTCCTGGAGACTTGCCTTTTTTCATGGCAAATACAACATCCTCCACTTCCTGCATACTAATGGGCCGCATCAGACTCTTGTTATGATCATGATTGAGCATACAGGGGATGTTGCTGGTAATGTCATTGATGGCCTGTCTTCTGTCAATATTCGGTTCAGCAAGAAGATCATAGAAGTAAGCATTGAGTTCTTTTTCAAGGTCCTTCTAATCATACACCGACTCATCATTGCTGACCTTTAGCATAGTTATCTTGTTATTTTGACGTTGCTGAATCATAGAGTTGTGGAAGAAAGATGTGTTTCTTTCCCCCTCTTTAAGCCACTAGATTCTGGACTTCTGTCGCCAAAGAGTTTCCTCCTGTTGAAGCCGTTCATCAAGCTTTAGATTAAGAATAGAATTCTTGATCTGCCTCTCTTCAGAGTAGCCATTAGTAATGATATCTTGCTGCAGATCTTTGATCTTTTGCTCAATGTAGAGCTTATCCTTAAATATATTACCAAAAATAGTCTTATTCCAACTCTTTATTCTTTGCTTAAGATTTTTGAGCTTCTGCTAAAATCTGTACATGAGAGAGCCAGTAGGGATGGAGGATTCCTGCCACCAACCTGCAATATTTTCTTTGAAGTCAGGGTGGGTAAGCCAGAATTTTTCGAAATGAAAGGGCCTGTTAGGGGAGCCCTCATAATCCGAATTATGCAAACAGATTGGCTAGTGATCGGAACCATTGGTTGGAAGGATGGTAGCTTCCCAAGAGCCATCTGTAGTAAGGAGGTTCTTGGAGATCAAAAACCTATCAAGTCTTGAGGCTATTTGATGCTGATTTCCTCTTTTATTATTCCAGGTATAGAGACCATTGGAGGTCATCATATCTATCATGCCTATCTCATCCAAGAAGGTGTTGAAAGTAGTACTATCTTTATCCAGCTTCTTGAGGCCACCTTTTTTTTCCTTAAGATTAGTAATCATGTTGAGGTCTCCGCCAATGATCCAATTTTGCTCTGGGTGGGAATCCCAAATCCAGTAGAGATGCTTAAGAAGATCCAGCTTTTGCTGAAGGATATGGGGTCCATATATATTAGTAATAAGACCTCGTTTGCTTGTTCCAAGAAGATGATAAGAGGCGGTAATAGTTCTAACCATAGCTTGGAAATTGTTGAGGCAAATATCATTAGGATTCCAGAGGATGGCCAGACCACCAGAGGCCCCTTGTGCATCCACATAAACCACAGACGAATACTTCCAAATCCTTTGAGCAATTTTTTCCATCATTCTATTTGAGCACTTAGTTTCTTGTAAAAAAAGAATATTAGGTTTCTCCATAAGAATCCTGCGTTTCAGGAGACGCTGCTTAGAGGAACTATTGATACCTCTTATATTCCAGGTGATGAGCTTCATTTCTGATTAGAAGGGGAGGAAGAAAAGAACTCCGTTAGTTGATTATAGTTCCCCGAGTCTCTCATTAGAGCACCGAGCTCATCCAACCTCTGTCGATTAGTGTGTCGTCCCTTCTTTTTATCCTCCTGCGCTTGTCGTTTGAGATCCTTTTTACCTAAAATTTTTATGCCTAATATTGTATCTTTGGCTGTAACTTTGGGAATGGAGGTGTGAAGAGCCCGAGCCTTAGTAACTGTCTTTTTGAAAAGCTCTACTTAGGGTTCTGAGAGAGGAATTTTAAGACGACAAGCTTCTTCCAGCTCCTTGAGATTAAGGTCCTTCAATTCAAAGATTTCCATGTCATCTTGCGTTTCATGCTTAGTCTCATCATTGGCCATCTGACTAGAAAGTGCAACAGGAATAGGTTGATTCGTAGGAAGCAGTTCCTCAGTAGGTAAAACCTCAAGATCTTCAAGGAGATTATCAAATTGATTTTCTGTGGTTATTGCGTTGGGAGTAGCTTGAAATGTTGTTTTCTTGTTGTTCTTTCTTCGGTTTGTAGCCTTGCTAAAACCATCAGCATCCTTGAACTTGGAGGGGTCGTGCTTGAGGGTGACTGAGTTAAGAGGACATTCTCTAAACAAATGTCCATGAACATGACATTTGCGACATCTGAAAGGAATATGCTCATAATCAATGATCTGGGTCCATTCAATATCTTGATAATCCAGACAGATTGCTTCCGGGAGGGGTTGAGAGATTCATGTAGACACAAATTCTAGCAAAAGTAGTGTATCTGGCATTTCTGGTTGGTTCTGAGATCTTGACAAATCTTCCCAGAGTATTTCCAATACCTTCCAGAGTAGTTAGGTCCCAATATTCTTGGGGAAGGGAGAAGAGACGAATCCAAACCAGTGCTTCTTTAAAGTCTTCCTTCTCTGGGCTGAAGTTTTCTTTCCAAGGTGTCATATAGAGGCCAGCAGAATTAAAGAAATATGGACCGCCTTCAAAAGCTGAGATATAATCTTCAGGGTGATGAAAAATAACTGTAAAGAAACCTTTGGAACCAAGTTTGAGATCATAGTCGCCTTTTGGATTCCATTTATGCTTAATCCAGCCCAGGAGCGCTCTTTCTGAAGGCCAGAGACCCATGAATTTGCAGGTGATGGCCTTGTCATACATAAACTGAATGT
The DNA here is from genome assembly GCA_027924585.1 of Larix kaempferi. Taxonomy (NCBI): domain Eukaryota; kingdom Viridiplantae; phylum Streptophyta; class Pinopsida; order Pinales; family Pinaceae; genus Larix; species Larix kaempferi. The sequence goes on from BSBM01000193.1 coordinate 120,085, forward strand.
TTTCTGCTACTTGTGGAGAGATAATAGTATACCTTGGAATGGTTGTTGTTTTGGGAATGCAAGTGCCTCCTCCTCGCAGAATTGGAGTTTTTGACGGTGCTTGATCTGTAGGCTAGGTAGATTGTGTTTGCGTGATGGAGGAGCTCCCCGTTTCCTGAGAGGCCCTTTCATTTTCCAAATGTCCAGAGGGTATCGGTTGTGGAACAGGGGCTGAAACAGTGGGAGGGGGTTTAGTGGATTGCCGCCTCCCTTCGGTCGGGGCCATGATAATGAGCCTGGTTTGCAAAGAGCCTACGTTCCCTGTCGAAAGAAGAAAAGCCCAGGGGTCACGCCGAAGTCGGATTTAGGGAAGAATGCGTGCAGAGCGCCAAACCAAGTTCCATCAGTTCCAATCGTCTTGTATTGTCTATCCTTGTTTTACGCATTGTTGAAATTAATGCAACCATGTTTTTTTATTTAGTTTCAAATCCCTTCTATTTTTCTATTTCTTATGTCGGCTATAGTATTTATTTTACTTTTATTGTTTCTACTTTTTATGGCTATTATAATATATTTTTTATTTTTTATGTTTCTACTTTTTATGTCAGCTATTTTTTATTTTGTTTACTTCTTATATTTCTAATATTTGTTTTACGCATTGTTGAAATCAATGCAACCATGTTTTTTTATTAATGTTCAAATCTCTTCTATTTTTTCTATTTCTTTTGTCGGCTATAGTATTTTTTTTTTAAATCAATGCAACCATGTTTCTACTTCTTATATTTCTATTTCAAGATGTATGTTGAAATCACTGCAACGAATCAAATCAAAATGCATCTTGTGTTTTTGAAGAACATTTGTTTTTTATTAAATTGATAAATTCAATGTATACATGTAAAAAACAAAAACAATGCATTGTTGAAATCAATGCAACTAATCAAATCAACATACATCTTGTGTTTTTTAAGAACATTTGTTTGTTGTCTATTGGTAAGTAGTGAGATGATTGAACTTAAGGTTCAAATCTCTTCTATTTTTTCTATTTCTTATGTCGATTATAGTAATTTTGTTTTTTATTTCTTTTGTTTCTACTTCTTATGTCTACTATAATATATTTTTTACTTCTTTATTTTATTTCTTATATTTATACTTTTTATGTCAACTATACTATTTTTTACTTCTTTATCTTTTAGGCATTCTTCAAATCAATGCAACCATGTTTTTTTATTAAAGTTTAAATCCTTTATATTTTTTATATTTTTTATGTCGGTTATAGTATTTATTTTAAACTACTTTTGTTTCTACTTCTTATGGCTATTATAATATATTTTTTACTTTTTTCTTTTATTTCTTATGTTTCTACTTTTTATGTTAGCTATTATTTATCTTTTTTACTTTTTATATTTCTAATATTTGTTTTACGCAACCATGTTTCTCATTTTAATGTCAACTATTCTTTATCTTTCTTACTTCTTATATTTCTAATATTTGTTTACGCATTGTTGAAATCAATGCAACCATGTTTTTTTATTAAGGTTGAAATCCCTTCTATTTTTTTCTATTTCTTATGTCGGCTATAGTATTGTTTTTTTAAATCAATGCAACCATGTTTCTACTTTTTATGTCAACTATTCTTTATCTTTTTTACTTCTTATATTTTTAATATTTGTTTTACATCCCAGCAACTTCTTTGCAGAAAGATGCTGAAAACATCTTCTGATGTCTTTTGATATCCTTATTGACTCTTATTTCTAAACAATGTTCTTGCCAAGTTTCAAGGATATGTTGTTGTAATTGTGCCAAAGATAGTGTATGAAGCTGAATACCTTTTTCTTTAAGGGCCCTTTCTACAGCATCAGGGACATGACCAGGGAAACTACGAAGATAGTGCTTTAAATAAGCAGGATCACCAGATTTACCAGAGGAAATTAATAATTTCTGCATGTAGCAGAAATATTCATCAGCCTTTCCAAGATCACATAATCTTGCAGTCATAAATAAAGAGGCTAGATGATCAGTATCTTCATGATCCTCTGGACCATAAAACTCTCTTCCTAGGGCAGAGAGAATCTGCTCATCTGCTTCATTTGAAGAAAGGATTTCATTTCTAGTTTCCTGTGGCAACCATCGCCACCATTCATATGCTAGCCCTGAAAGACCAGCAACTAACTGAGCTCCAAGCATTTGTCCAGTGATATTATGATCTTGTTGCTTTTTATATAATATCCAGTGTGTCAACAGCTGAATAGCATTTTTTATTTCTTCTCTACTCTGACATTGAATATTCAAAACAGGCTGCTCTGGCATTTGAGAAATCAAATTGTTCATATTATTTATTCCAAAAGTAAAGACTCTTGGAACAGAAGATACACTCTGTACATCAGGCATGTGAGTATCATACTCAATTCTTGGGGGAACCCTTTGATTGGAGGATTCAGCTGCCATCATATCAACATCTCCTATATACTTAGAATCTAGGACAGGCTTCATGGTCTTGAACTCAGAGTTCATATCAGCAATTCTGTCTTTTTCCATATCTGACTCACCAAAATCCCAATCTGGTTTTTCATCTTCTGGGATAAGGGATAGTGCTCCCAGAGAGGCTGACTTAGTATGGCCTTTGGCTGCTAATTTCAACACATGATCAGGAACTCTGTATTCTTTTTTCTTAAGTTCCTGTGTGGATCTTATCATATCTTCAAGGGCCTGCAATCTTCTGTATAGCTTATCAGAAGCTACTTTGATTGCCCTCTCTATTTCGGTTGTATCATGCAGCAAATGATCTAACAGCTCTATTTTGGTAGATACCCTTTCTATTTGGATCTTCTGATTCTCATGATGTGCTTTCAAGGTAAGGATATCTTGTGCCATGTCATCAAGATTTCTAGCAGTACAGTACTGCTGGAGATTTCCCCAATTTGCAAGTTTGATTTCATCAGATACACTCTGATCTGCTGTAGAAGACTTGATTGGCAAGAATTCTCGGCGGGACTGGCCATCAGGAGTATACTGTCTAAAGGGGACTTCAGGAAGATTTCTTCCAGGGATATAGGATTTTTGACCCTGGACAATTGTTTCCATGGCAGAATCTTGTCTAGGCAGGGAGAACATACCTAGAGAAGGAAAATCATGATGAGACATACGATTTTCTTTTTGTTTCAATTTTTGTTTTATTTTATTGCATGCAGGACATTTTGCATGCTGACCCCTATGCTCAAAATCAGACAAACCAGAAGATGACTCAGAAGGATTATTATCAACTGGCAAATCAATATTTACAGAAGACTCTTTTTGTACAGAGGATTGTCTAGACAACTGATTAGACAATGCTTGACGCCTTGCATTATGATAAGAAGATAATGATGCTGATTTTATCAAAGGAGGTTGGAATCTAGGAATAGGTTCTTGTGCAGAAGATCTGAAAGAAGAAGTGGATTCATCAAAGACTAAGGGTTTAGGATTCATGAGTGCTTTAACCCTTTCCTGATGTCTGAGCTCTGTGTACTTCATCTCCCAAGACTGAGGATATTTTATCCCTGTCCAATTAAAAGTAATTGGAGTTGCATTCTTTGAACGAGAATTTGGTGTTTCCACCACGCTGCAGTCTGCAGAACTCTTGTGGACATGAGACCTAAGCTGGGGTAAGGTATCATTCCCAAACCGAACACAAACACCCCCCTTTAGTTGGATAATCTTAGAACCATTCAGCATGTCAAAGCCTTTTGGAAGGATGTAGGCTTTCAAGATATTGTAGATATGTGGGTCATCTAAACTGACAGAAAAGCGAGGATAGACAGTACCAAAAGCAAGGCCATCATGAAGTGGGGCTGTAAAGCCACCAATAACGGCATCGGAAAAGTTATTATGTCTAGTATCAACTATACAGCATAATGAAGAAACAGGAAGACGGGGACGAACCAAGGGACCTAAACCAAGTTTAACAGCACCAAAGTGTGCATATTTGAAATGTCTTTCTTTTGCCCAATCGATTTGAGATTTATCTAACAAAGAGATATGGATGGGTTCTTGGTTATCTGTAAAAGAGACATCAATACTGGAAACTTTTATTTGGGTGGCAGAGGTTAAATTCCACCATCTAAGTCTGTATACGTCTTTTGGCAATATCTGAGGTAATTCCCAATTTGCAGAGGAATCCTGGTCATCTATAGTTATATAAGAAGCATCTGCACTATCAGAAGTGGATGGATTAAAAGAACTTGATCTCCTATCTGCTAAGGAGACTTCCACGTCATTTGCTGATTGGCACTCCAGTGTTGTCAGCTGAACTGTATCCATAGTAGGTTCCATGCTGAATAAGGTGAGGGCTGACTTCTACGCTGCGGGCAATAAGTAGACTTACTCCCTTTCCCACGGGCCTTACTGCTACGACTTCCGCACTACGCTTACACCTTAATGGTCACTACTATTTCCTCATCGGTCATTTCCACCGACTACAAGATACATTTGTTCCTTAGGAGTTGTTAAACCATTCAACAAAGCATTCATAAACATGTACAGTAAATTAAAGCTTCTTGGAAAATGAGATATAGATAATACCAGACAAATATGAGAATTCGCCTCACTGGCTCTAATACCCAGGTATTAGAGCCAGTGAGGCGAATTCTCATATTTGTCTGGTATTATCTATATCTCATTTTCCAAGAAGCTTTAATTTACTGTACATGTTTATGAATGCTTTGTTGAATGGTTTAACAACTCCTAAGGAACAAATGTATCTTGTAGTCGGTGGAAATGACCGATGAGGAAATAGTAGTGACCATTAAGGTGTAAGCGTAGTGCGGAAGTCGTAGCAGTAAGGCCCGTGGGAAAGGGAGTAAGTCTACTTATTGCCCGCAGCGTAGAAGTCAGCCCTCACCTTATTCAGCATGGAACCTACTATGGATACAGTTCAGCTGACAACACTGGAGTGCCAATCAGCAAATGACGTGGAAGTCTCCTTAGCAGATAGGAGATCAAGTTCTTTTAATCCATCCACTTCTGATAGTGCAGATGCTTCTTATATAACTATAGATGACCAGGATTCCTCTGCAAATTGGGAATTACCTCAGATATTGCCAAAAGACGTATACAGACTTAGATGGTGGAATTTAACCTCTGCCACCCAAATAAAAGTTTCCAGTATTGATGTCTCTTTTACAGATAACCAAGAACCCATCCATATCTCTTTGTTAGATAAATCTCAAATCGATTGGGCAAAAGAAAGACATTTCAAATATGCACACTTTGGTGCTGTTAAACTTGGTTTAGGTCCCTTGGTTCGTCCCCGTCTTCCTGTTTCTTCATTATGCTGTATAGTTGATACTAGACATAATAACTTTTCCGATGCCGTTATTGGTGGCTTTACAGCCCCACTTCATGATGGCCCTGCTTTTGGTACTGTCTATCCTCGCTTTTCTGTCAGTTTAGATGACCCACATATCTACAATATCTTGAAAGCCTACATCCTTCCAAAAGGCTTTGACATGCTGAATGGTTCTAAGATTATCCAACTAAAGGGGGGTGTTTGTGTTCGGTTTGGGAATGATACCTTACCCCAGCTTAGGTCTCATGTCCACAAGAGTTCTGCAGACTGCAGCGTGGTGGAAACACCAAATTCTCGTTCAAAGAATGCAACTCCAATTACTTTTAATTGGACAGGGATAAAATATCCTCAGTCTTGGGAGATGAAGTACACAGAGCTCAGACATCAGGAAAGGGTTAAAGCACTCATGAATCCTAAACCCTTAGTCTTTGATGAATCCACTTCTTCTTTCAGATCTTCTGCACAAGAACCTATTCCTAGATTCCAACCTCCTTTGATAAAATCAACATCATTATCTTCTTATCATAATGCAAGGCGTCAAGCATTGTCTAATCAGTTGTCTAGACAATCCTCTGTACAAAAAGAGTCTTCTGTAAATATTGATTTGCCAGTTGATAATAATCCTTTTGAGTCATCTTCTGGTTTGTCTGATTTTGAGCATAGGGGTCAGCATGCAAAATGTCCTGCATGCAATAAAATAAAACAAAAATTGAAACAAAAAGAAAATCGTATGTCTCATCATGATTTTCCTTCTCTAGGTATGTTCTCCATGCCTAGACAAGATTCTGCCATGGAAACAATTGTCCAGGGTCAAAAATCCTATATCCCTGGAAGAAATCTTCCTGAAGTCCCCTTTAGACAGTATACTCCTGATGGCCAGTCCCGCCGAGAATTCTTGCCAATCAAGTCTTCTACAGCAGATCAGAGTGTATCTGATGAAATCAAACTTGCAAATTGGGGAAATCTCCAGCAGTACTGTACTGCTAGAAATCTTGATGACATGGCACAAGATATCCTTACCTTGAAAGCACATCATGAGAATCAGAAGATCCAAATAGAAAGGGTATCTACCAAAATAGAGCTGTTAGATCATTTGCTGCATGATACAACCGAAATAGAGAGGGAAATCAAAGTAGCTTCTGATAAGCTATACAGAAGATTGCAGGCCCTTGAAGATATGATAAGATCCACACAGGAACTTAAGAAAAAAGAATACAGAGTTCCTGATCATGTGTTGAAATTAGCAACCAAAGGCCATACTAAGTCAGCCTCTCTGGGAGCACTATCCCTTATCCCAGAAGATGAAAAACCAGATTGGGATTTTGGTGAGTCAGATATGGAAAAAGACAGAATTGCTGATATGAACTCTGAGTTCAAGACCATGAAGCCTGTCCTAGATTCTAAGTATATAGGAGATGTTGATATGATGGCAGCTGAATCCTCCAATCAAAGGGTTCCCCCAAGAATTGAGTATGATACTCACATGCCTGATGTACAGAGTGTATCTTCTGTTCCAAGAGTCTTTACTTTTGGAATAAATAATATGAACAATTTGATTTCTCAAATGCCAGAGCAGCCTGTTTTGAATATTCAATGTCAGAGTAGAGAAGAAATAAAAAATGCTATTCAGCTGTTGACACACTGGATATTATATAAAAAGCAACAAGATCATAATATCACTGGACAAATGCTTGGAGCTCAGTTAGTTGCTGGTCTTTCAGGGCTAGCATATGAATGGTGGCGATGGTTGCCACAGGAAACTAGAAATGAAATCCTTTCTTCAAATGAAGCAGATGAGCAGATTCTCTCTGCCCTAGGAAGAGAGTTTTATGGTCCAGAGGATCATGAAGATACTGATCATCTAGCCTCTTTATTTATGACTGCAAGATTATGTGATCTTGGAAAGGCTGATGAATATTTCTGCTACATGCAGAAATTATTAATTTCCTCTGGTAAATCTGGTGATCCTGCTTATTTAAAGCACTATCTTCGTAGTTTCCCTGGTCATGTCCCTGATGCTGTAGAAAGGGCCCTTAAAGAAAAAGGTATTCAGCTTCATACACTATCTTTGGCACAATTATAACAACATATCCTTGAAACTTGGCAAGAACATTGTTTAGAAATAAGAGTCAATAAGGATATCAAAAGACATCAGAAGATGTTTTCAGCATCTTTCTGCAAAGAAGTTGCTGGGATGCCAGATTGGGGGTGTGGTGCCCACAATAGAGGTCATTTTGGCAAAGAATGCCATTGTAAAAAGAAGAAAAAGTTTTTTACTTCTGAAAAGAGGTATCATCCAGACAAGCCCTATAAGCATAAGTCAAAATTCAGAAAACCTTTCAAAAAGAATAAATATGCTTTTGGAAAGAAATATGTCAAAAGAAGAAAAGAAAAAGGTTCTGGTGATGTCTGTTTCATCTGTGGAAAGAAAGGCCATTGGGCTAGCAAATGCCCTGATAGAAAATCTCGTCCAAGGTTGGCAGCACTTTGTTCTACTCTTGACCCAACTTGGTGGGATTTGTGTCAAGTTTCTTCGACGCCTCCTTCGTCTGATGATGAAATTGTTTATCTCCCTGATTCGGAGCACTCCTCCTTCGATTCAGATTCTGAACCTCGCCTTGCTAAATGTGATCCCTCTTTCTCTTCACCTTCTAGTTCAGATTCAGAGAGTGATGCACATTTAGGGGGGTGTGAGCTCCCAGATTTTGATTTCAGTTTGTATATGTTTTCTAGAGCCATTTCTCCTGCACAGATTCAAAAGAAATTGGCTGATATTGATTTACAGTTGTCTACAATTCCAGTTTTTAGACATCAAGAAAGAACTGCTCTGCGTACAGAAAAGAAAGCTTTGCAGAACCAGTTGCAATCTTTAGAAAAGGGAAAAGAAAAGATTGATCTCAGTTATAATCCGGCAGCCCTTTATCAAGACTATCCTGGTAGTCACAGAGACAGACAAATGCACAGAGAAGATAGAGAAAATCTGCTTAGAATAAAACTGAAAGAAAAACAAAAGCAAATAAGGGCTTTGGTAAAAGAAGCAGATGACATTAAAAGTGCTCTCACAGCACTGGCTTTGGAAAAAGAACAGTCTTCAGAAGAAGAACTGTCTAATGAGATTGAAAGAGTTTGTGGTCATGAAACCCCTGAACATTCACCCTCACCTGAGAAGTCTCCCTCGCCTCACTCTCAGAGTATTAGCCTGTTAGGAGCTGTCCAAGGTCCTAAATTATTTGTTACTCTAAATTTTTGTCCGAATGAATTCAAAGCCTATCCTGTCCAATGTCTCTTAGATTCTGGATGTCAATTTAACTTGGCTAAAGGAAATTCTATACCCAGTTTTTATTGGGAGAAAACTGAAGAATTCGGGTCAGCTATTCAGGGAACCCCTGTATATATGAATGGCAAAGTAGATAATTTTCCAGTTTCTTTGTCTGGTTCGAAGATATCTTTATCTTTGTTAAGGCTTGATTTAATAAAGGAAGATTGTGTGTTAGGTTCTGATTTCATGCAGAGTGTCAGCCCGTTCTCTGTCAATACCAAAGAGAAAATCTTCCAATGTACAGTTGGTAATAAGTCTGTTTCCTTACCCCTGAGCTTTACCTCAATCCATCGTTGTAAAGCCATACCAAGTCCACCAGAAAAATCTGCAAATCTCTCCTCATTGCATAAGTTAGAAAGATGTGTTTCTTTTGCAGAACTTCATGGTGAGAAGTTTTTAACTGGGATTGCTGAAAAGCTTAAGAAAGAGTGTTGCTCAAAAAGTCCAAATGCTTTTTGGACAAGAGAAAAATATTTTGTGTCTTTACCTTTTGATCCTTTACAAAAGATAAAGCCTATGAAAGCTTCAGCAAGATTGATGAGTCCCAGTGAGAGAGAATTCTGTTCTAGTGAAGTCCAAGACCTCTTAAAGAAAGGATTAATAGAACCATCTAAAAGTCCATGGGCATGTCGGGCTTTTGTGGTTAACAAGCATTCTGAGCAAAAAAGAGGTAAACCCCGTCTGGTTGTTAATTTTAAGCCCTTGAATGCGGTGCTTCAGAAGATCAGGTACCCTTTACCTGATAAAGCAAGCTTACTCCAGAAAATCAATGGGTGTGCTATTTTTAGTAAGTTTGATTTAAAATCAGGGTTTTATCAGATTGGGATAGAACAGAAAGATAGATATAAAACTGCCTTTGTTGTTCCTCATGGGCAGTATCAGTGGAAAGTCCTTCCATTCGGTATCAATAATGCACCCTCAGAGTTTCAGAAGAGAATGGAAGATATTTTTAGGGATATTCCTTGGCTAGCGGTCTTCATTGATGATATTCTGATTTGCTCTAAAAATTTGCAAGATCATTTAAAGCATTTGCAGAAATTCTATGAGCTAGTCTTTAAGCATGGTTTGGTTTTGTCTGAAAGTAAAATGGAGATAGGCAAAACTGAAATTGAGTTTTTGGGTTTACATATCAAGAATGGTCAGGTAGTTTTGCAGAATCATGTCCTCCAGTCCTTTGAACATTTTCCTGATCAAATAACAGAGAAAACCCAACTGTAGAGATTCCTTGGGTGCTTAAATTACATCAGACCTTTTTATAAAGGTCAAGCAGCAGATATCCATTGTCTGCAGCAAAGGCTTAAGAAGAAGCCAATTCCTTGGTCAGAAAAGATGACTCTGGCTGTCCAGCAAATAAAAGCCAAAGTAAAACAACTTCCTGCTCTTAGTCTCCCACAGGGAACAGGTAAAATGATAATTGAAATTGATGCTTCTAGTACAACCTGGGGTGGTGTACTAATAGAAGAGATTGATGGGAGATCTAACATCTGTGGTTATGGCTCCGGATCGTTTAAAGGCGCTGAGCTCAATTACCCTTCCAGTCACAAAGAAATTCTTGCTGTTAAGAAAACAGTGCAGCATTTTATTTTATATCTGAAACCAGTGAGATTTGTAATAAGAACAGATCTCAAAATTATGCCTGGTATATTTAAGAATGAAAATTTGATGGCAGAAAATAGCAGCAGGATCTTAAAATGGTTTTTATGGTTAAGCAATTTTGATTATGACATTGTTTATAAACCTGGTTATTTGAATTGCTTAGCTGACATGTTAACCCGTGAGACTGTGCAGAAAGAAGTTCCAGGTTTGAAAATGTTTTCTGCTGGTCCTTCTGGTTCTTCTGGTTCGGGACAGAATCCTAGATGGATTCCAATGAAGGATAAGATTGTTAGTGACAAAGGAAAAACTCCTATGGATGAAGAGGAGTTAGAGAAAAGAGCCCCTCCTAAGTCCCTGTTCCTGGCCCCATGGGACAAAGATATTTCTGAAGAAGAACGCCAGCAGTTGTTAGACTATGCCAGTAAAGAAGACGCTGAAAAATACCTCAGTCTAACTTTAATCAGACAGATTCAGGCCAGCCCCTGTAAACTGCTTATTCTTGAGCGTTGGGAAAAAGATGCTTTTTATGGGTTAACAGAAGCTCAGGAACAGCTAGTTCAATGCAGAGAACTTTGGCTTGACGGCAATGAAGAAAAAGATGGTTGGGTTTGGTATGTTGATATTGGCCAAGGGGATCTAACCTGGAGATCCTATAATTTAATTCTTCAATTCTGCAGAGCAGAAATCTGTAATAATTTGTGCTGATCCAGGAAATATGAGGAATAGAAAGTGGTCAGGATGGACTCAGGTTTTCTTAGAAAAATTCTGCCCAAGGCATGAATGGGTTGAGCGTAAAGCTAATTTTATTCTCCATCTTGAAGCAGACATGCAAGCTGCTGACCAGGCTAACCAATGGTTCAAATTCCTTCTAAGGCATCATGGAGGAAGATACACTCCACTTGAACATTATGTAACTGTCACACATAAATTTATTAAAAGAGACAGTCAAGGAAGAAGGTTGGATGCAAAAGTCCATCGAAGAACTCTTCCGCTCAACTATCGGGTTGAGTCTAACTTTGCCTCTGAGTTTATTTTTGGTCCTAATGAAGCATTGAAAGGATCAGATGTAGACCAGTGTTTTGGAGAAAAGCTTTATCCAGATATGTTCGATGATGAACCTGAAAATGAATATTGGCAGTTTCCCGAAACTCAGCCTGATTACATTGAACAAGAGCTGGTTCGCAGAGAAATAGAAGAAAGCAACTATGATGACGGCATCCTTGATTGCGTCTGTGGAGGTGTTCCAGGTCCTGATGGTGAGACACACTGTGTCTGTGGCTCCGACTGATGATCTGAATTGTTTTCCCGTTGACTGTTTCCGGGAATGAAGCCAGTCGGTCCGAAATTGTTACTATAATTTGTAAATATTCTGTTCTTTACGGAAGCCGTTGGTGGGCCTCTCCGCTTTTGATTTGTCTACCATGTTTGCCTCGGGATGATTATTGTTCCCCGAGTGATTTGTAATAATTCATAGTCTTGTCGGCCATAAGCATCTTCTTTTGTAAGTGGCTGTCAGTTCTCTGTGTCGGTAGTACCGGGTCCCCACATGGCGCTGCCTGATGAAGGGATGAGATAACATCGTGTGGTCCCACGATGCCCCGGGAATCCAGTTAGTGCGCTTATTTTGACTGAATGGTGTAAGTTCTAAGTGACCGGATGACCGGCTTTAGAATTATAAATAAGCGGCTTTGAAGTTCATTTGGGGGGGATTCGAGTCGGCATGAGCAAGTAGTCCGCTCTGCAAGTTAGAGAGTCGTCTGAGCAAGTAGTCCGCTCGACAGTGTCTAGGTGTGTGAGAGCCAAGCCCGTATGCTCTGCAAGTTGCCCATTTGGGTATAACATTGCACCAGAAAGGCAAAGACTCGTTCTGTAAAAAGTCTGTGTCTGTAAGAGCCGAGCCCGTATGCTCTGCAAGTTGCCCATTTGGGTATAACATTGCACCAGAAAGGTGAGGACTCCCTCTGTCAAAGTCTGTAAGTGAGGGTATGCTAGTAAGCATATCTTGGGACTCCCAGGAGCTTGAAAGTAGCTATATGCCTTCGGGAAATAGTGAAATCTAAATGGACCCAAGACATTGTGCTTAGGCATAAGTCCAGAGTGAATATTGTGGTGACGAACTTCGCAATCCGAGGTCGATCCACTGTGTCTGTAATGTTGTGGCATAAATAATAGCAGCAATTGCAATCTGTATCGTGTTGATGGCGTTTCTCTCAAAAGCTGTTATTACATTCCCAATGTGTTGAATATTTCGGCTCAAGCAATGTTTAATTCCGCAAGATCCTGATATCTGCAACCATGTTTTTTTATTAAGGTTCAAATCCCTTCTATTTTTCTATTTTTTATGTCGGCTATAGTATTTATTTTACTTCTTTTGTTTCTACTTCTTATGGCTATTATAATATATTTTTTACTTCTTTCTTTTATTTTTTATGTTTCTACTTTTTATGTCAGCTATTCTTTATCTTTTTTACTTTTTATATTTTTAATATTTGTTTTACGCATTGTTGAAATCAATGCAGCCATGTTTCTACTTTTTATGTCAGCTATTCTTTATCTTTTTACTTTTTATATTTTTAATATTTGTTTTAAGCATTGTTGAAATCAATGCAACCATGTTTTCTTATTAAAGTTCAAATCCCTTCTATTTTTTTTTTTATTTCTTATGTCAGCTATAGTAATTTTTTTTGAAATCAATGCAACCATGTTTATACTTCTTATATTTCTAATATTTGTTTCGCGCATTGTCGAAATCAATGCAACTATGTTTCTACATTTTATGTCAGCTATTATTTATATATTGTTTACTTCTTATATTTCTAATATTTGTTTAATGCATTGGTGAAATCAATGCAACCATGTTTTTTTATTAAAGTTCAAATCTCTTCTATTTTTTCTATTTCTTATGTCAGCTATAATATTTATTTTACTTCTTTTGTTTCTACTTTTTATGGCTACTATAATATATTTTTTACTTCTTTATTTTATTTCTTATGTTTCTACTTTTTATGTCAGCTATTTATCTTTTTTACTTCTTATATTTTTAATATTTGTTTTACGCGTTGTTGAAATCAATGGAACCATGTAAATCAATGCAACCATGTTTTTTATTAAGGTTCAAATCCTTTCTATTTTTTATATTTCTTATGTTGGTTATAGTAATTATTTTTGAAATCAATGTAACCATTTTTCTACTTTTATGTCCGTTATTCTTTATCTTTTTTACTTCTTATATTTCTAATATTTGTTTTACGCATTTTTGAAATCAATGCAACCATGTTTTTTTATTAAGGTTCAAATCCCTTCTATTTTTTCTATTTATTGTGTCGGCTATAGTTTTTTTTTTTTATTTCTTTTGTTTCTACTTCTTATGTCTACTATAATATATTTTTTACTTCTTTCTTTTATTTATTCAACAAATGTTTATTAATGGTCGACAAAATATTTATTACTTTTTACTTTTTATTACATTTTATTAATGACCGACAATAATATCGACAAACTTTATACGCAACGTTACAAAATCTCCCTCATATTATTACTTTTTACTTTTTATTACATTTTATTAATGGCCAACAATAATATCCACAAACGTTACAAGATCTCCCTCATATTATTACTTTTTAGTTTTTATTATTACATTTTATTAATGGCCGACAATTATTATCGACAAACGTTACAAGATCTCCCTCATACTAGGTTGTAGAGCGCCTCTTGGCGCAAAAATTACACCTCAAGAAATTGGATCCTTCTCAGTGCTTGATAGATCGGGGTTTATGATGGATTTCTGCTGGTTAGTAAAATTTCAATAGTACCAATGATGCAGTCATTCAGACTGTTCAGTACAAAAATATGGAACTGACTTCAAATGGGTGCTGACCCTCTGGCTGCTACAGACACAGATCTGAAACTGAATTCTTCAAACACGGGTATGAAAGAAAAAAAAGGCAGTGGTTCCATACCTTCAAAGCCTGCAAACAAAACTCATACAGTAAAATACAACTAGGAATTGGATACATACAGGTTACCTTGTTCATGAGTTAGTCATGGCTAAGATTCAGAGAAATTATCATTGATAACAGCAACTCAAAGACCTTTTTCTCTTATTAACTCTAAAAAAAACACTTATATAGAGAATTCTCTCCCAGCGCTCTCTCTCACTAATCTCAATTGGGACACAGGCCCAGACCCATGGCTTATAACCAATGATTAATGCCTACGATGTATGGCTCCTCTAAGCACATCCTTTCCCTCCTTGTTGCATAGAGACACGTTGGCCTTTATACATAGAGATTGCATTAAGTTATATCCTAAATTTCTTAATAGAAATGCATCTAAACACCAAAATCTACTGCTAGTTAGAGTGACAACGCTAACATCCAATCCGCCACATTTTTGGGTATTTAAGACCCACTACACAGCGCTTCAGATTCCTGCTTCATGGTCTTGTTGTCATTTCTCTTTCCTCTTCGTGTTATGAACAGACCCAACAACACCCCTAAATCTCTCAATAGATGTGGATGGGTGTCATGCCGTCAAATTTCAACCTTAACGTTTGAAATTCGATGAACATAAATATTTTTTCGAGGTTTGTTCAGGTTCATTGAACCTCATGGTCCTTGACTGAGTCCAAGTTTCTTTTCCCTATCCCTTATAAACCTCACGTCAAAACTCAAGCGCTTAATCTATCTCTGCAGTTTCCATGCCCATCATAATATTTTTATGTTTATTGATTTTGATTTCTTACTATTTTATGTTATATTTTTTAAAGTTAATATATATTAAAAAATGTATACAGATGAACCTCATGGCAAACCTCATTGGAAAATTGAATTCGAATCGAACTCGAACTTGAACCCAAACTATGTGACTTAGGTGTCATGCTCTACAGCCCCTGCATCATATTCCCCTTGAAAAATATTCTGAACCTCCTGGTTCAAACTTCAGAATCATTAGGTGTATCTTTTGCTTCCTCCTCCAAACTGTGAATTTCCTTACCCTACGTGAATACTGTCCTTATGTTCTCAAATAAATAAACTGATCTTTAATTTGTGGAAATTAAATTATTTACGTAGCAGCATTCACACACATAGTAGGAAAATGAACAACGAAAGCATAAAACAATTTAACACATGCATCTACTCCTTCAAATCTGCTTTTCGCTAATACTTCAAAGCTTACAAGGAAACCTCCATAGCTTCCATTAATTTGCAGTTGTATGGTACACTCAAACAAAGCAAAAATATGTAAACTTAGAAGATAAATCTGCCTGCCAAAACTGAGGAAAACTGCCCGCGGAAATCAAGAAAAATTGTTGCAGACTTATGGCCTGCTGTGCAGCCATCCGTACGACTGTACGGACCTGTTCTGTATGGACATGTCCGCATGACTGTATAGAATCCATACGACCATACTGTGCTGCTCCGTACACCTGTACAGATCGCTGTCTCTACTGGCTGCAACCTTAAATCTGCCTAGTAGCTCAACGTTGCTCCTCTTTGGTGCTATCAAGTTTCTTCACCTTCCGACCAACCTATCTTCATGAAGAACGAATGTGTCTTTACCCTTTACTTTGACCTGCCTTTATACTTTAGTTGAAGACCTAATCTACCAAAACCTTAATTTCACGGTGAGATCTACGGTTGAGATTAGCCTAAATCACTAATGCATTAAAATGCACTTGATTAGACTCAATAGCTAATTAAAAGACTTTCACTATATTACTAATGGCAAACTTCATCGAAAAATTTGAATTCGAACAGAACCTGAACTCGAACCTAGACTATGTGACTTAGGTGTCATGCTCTACAGCCCTTAAGTCATACTCCCCTTGAAAAATATTATGAACCTCCTGGTTGAGAGTCATTAGGTGTACCTTTTGCTTCTTTCTCCAAACCGTTTCTCAACAATAGTCCACTTCACTCCGAACAATCTCACTGTGTAATTTAAGCAAAGCCATTCTCGACATTGTTTCAATCTTCTCCTTACCCGCTAATGCCTTGTTTTGGTTACCAGCTTTATCCTCTCTCTGTCTCCACCTGCAATGTTATCTTCTGCTTCAAACATCTTCCCAGAATCCCAATTTCTATATGGTTCTTTTCTTCTCCTATCATCTCTACTTCTTGACACTAACACAACTTCATAACCTTAACTATAGGATAACTATCCATTCCTGCTGCACCGTTTTTAATCTCAAGTGGCTTCATATCACCCAATGCCTCTGCATCTTCATTGCCTTTGTTGATTTGATTTTCCACTTCTTGGTGAGGTTGCTGCATATGATGTGTAGTTTCTTTAACAGTACATTCCTGAAACTTGTCTTTCTCAGTTTCTAGAAATCTGCCTTGCTCAATGCACTCCCCCACCTGCTCATGGTTTTGTGGCATTGGTGTTGCAACAAACTAAATCTCACTACTATTCATTTGTTTCTGGACTGCAATTCTTTTCTCTACACCAGCAGCTCCGACAACATCTTCTTTTAGTTATCATTGTGTCTTTTGTAACAACATTTCAAAGGTTTTAAAAGATGTCTCTTCCCATCATGTTGTATTACATGGTTGTTTTCTTGGCCACGATGGATCACTTTTTGATTACATTGCCAAAGCCTTCCCAACAGCAAATGACATGCATCCATTGGAACCATGTCACCACGTCACATAACACTTTGTATTCATATGGAACGATATTAAAAGCTACCAAACATGATTGATCTACAACCACGGTATGATCCTCTTATAACTAGGAAATTTTTTAGGGATTAGATTTTGGAATGTTCGTAGATCCTCCATCAGTGATCACCTTTCATACTTCATCTTTGCACTTGCACCTTGTTTGGAAGACACTCTTTCTCTTCCAATCAATTTTTTGGCTCTCTTTGTTTCTCGATATTAGGCTCCTTTGCAGCCTCAAGTTCTCTCTAGTCTCTGCTTCAACTTCTTGTGTTGCAAGTTCCTCTTGGTTACCAATGCCCTTTTGGGGTTTTGGGGACAGTCTCAGGCTCTATGGACTTCACCACATATGAAGCATTTCAATGGTTTTTGGGAACCAAATGTTTGTTCTCTTCCTCTATAAATTCTACAAAAACTTAGTGGATTTAGGTTGCAATGAAACAATCGGCGAGAATATGTAAATGTAACAGCTTATTCACTTTAAAGTTTATTCTAAATGTAACAGCTTATTCACTTTAAAGTTTATTCCGGGATAGGAAAGTGTATATCAGGCCCAAGGGGTCAGATTAGAGATTGGATCGGATGATTGGGGTTCCGAGCGGGAAGGTGTACAGACTACAGTTCGAGCCTGCAAAGGCTCTAGTCAGTAGCAGCAGCAATGAGAGTGAGTTGTGGCATAAGAGGATGGCACACTTGCATCATGGAGCAATGAGGCATCTGAGATAGGCAGTTATTGGAGTTCCTCTAGTACAGGAGGAGAAGCATAACCACTGCAAGGGTTGTGCGTTGGGGAAGAACATCAGGAGACCTTTCCCACAAAGTGAGCACAAGTCTAAGGGGACATTGGACTTGGTGCATTCGGATGTATGCAGACCGATGAGCGTCCATTCTTTCAGTGGTTACAGTTATTGCATCACATTCATTGATGACTATTCCAGGAAGAACTGGATCTATTTCCTGAAGGCCAAGTCAAAGGTCTTCGAGTGGTTCCGAGAGTTCAAGATTCGTGGAGAACCAGATAGGGAGAAGGATTCAGATATTGAGGATAGACAATGGGGGTGAGTATACCTCCAAGAAGTTCTTGGAGTTTTGTTCATCAGAGGGGATCAAGAAGGAACACATCGTTCCTCACACCCCGCAGCAGAATGGAGTGGCAGAGAGGAAGAACATGACAGTAGTGAGTGCAGCCAAGGCCATGTTATTTGATCAGGGATTACCACTATTCCTATGGGCCGAGGCATTTCGGACTACAGTATATATCCATAACAACTGTCCTCACTCAGGTTTGGGAAGGAAGACACCTGAGGAGGTATTCACAAGCACTAAACCAGATGTGAGTCATCTACGCATATTTGGGAGTGTCTGCTATTGTCACATTCATGCTGACACTAGGAAGAAGCTGGACGTTTCAGGTGAGAAGGGGCTTCTAGTTGGTTACAGTGAGACTTCTAAGGCATATAGAGTATATATTCCGGCTCGCAAGAGGATCATTGTGAGCAGGGATGTCCAGTTTGATGAGGACAGGGCCTTATGAAGATCTATGGACTTACTAACACATGAGCAACCAGCACAGGACTCGGGAGTCAAGTTGGAGGAGCCACAGGTACATGTACAGACACAGGGCACATGTTCTGGTAGTCAGAGGGAGACAGGTGGATAGGATCCTATGGTCATTGACTTGGAGGATGAGTAGCAGGAGTAGGTAGACACTAGGCCACGACCTAGGTGGTACAGGTCCACAATTCAGGATTCCAGGCAGGTGAGTCTTCCATAGAGCTCCATGAGGCGGAGCAAACCACCAGATAGACTTAGCTATATGGCACTGATGACGGAGTGTATTGACTCTTAGCCTTCTAGTTTCGAGGAGGCTGCACAACATGATGTGTGGCAAGAGGCTATGGTTGAGGAGTATGACTCAATCATGAAGAACCAGGTATGGGAGGTTGTGTCGAGGGCAGAAGGTGAAAAGGTGGTAGGATCCAGGTGGATCTACAAGGTAAAGCATGCAGCAGACGGAAGCATAGAGAAGTATAAGGCACTCTTCATGGCAAAGAAGTATTCGCAGAAGGAAGGCATTGACTATGAGGAGACCTTTGACCCTGTCGCCAGATACTCGTCTATTCAGACTATCCTATAATTGGCAGCAGAGATGGGTTGGCGCGTTCATTAGATGGACGTGAAGACTGCTTTCCTCAATGGAGTTATTGAGGAAGAGGTATTTATAGAGCAACCATAGGGGTTCGAGGTAGAGAGTAGGGAGTCATATGTATGCAGATTGCAGAGAGCTCTTTATGGGCTCAAGCAAGCACCTCGGGCATGGTACTCGAGGATTGACAACTATCTATGGGAGATGGGATTCCAACGGAGTGAGGCAGACCACAACCTGTACTTCTTGTCAAGTGAGGTACCTCTCATACTGGTACTATATGTAGATGATCTCTTTCTTACAGGAGATGAGAGGCTGATCGGGGACTGCAAGTCAAATATTGCAGTAGAGTTTGAGATGAAAGACCTTGGGTTAATGCATTACTTCCTAGGTCTTAAGGTTTGGTAGAGAGATGGGTGCTTCTTCATTGGTTAGGGGAAGTATGCAGTGGAGATCTTGAGGAGATTCAGGATGGAGGACTGTAGACAAATGTACATGCCTCTAGTTACCAACTGGAGGAAGATTGATGTATTGGGTTCATAGGAGTTTGATCCTACATTGTATCACCAGCGTATCGGGTCACTTATGTATCTGGTCAACACTCGACTAGACATTAGCTTTGCAGTTAACTCTTTGAGTCAATTCATGGTGGAGCCTTGGAGAGTGCATTGGACAACTGCAAAGCATGTACTTCGCTATATCAAAGGCACAATGGAGTATGGATTGGTTTATGAGCGCAGTGGGAGTATACAATTAGCAGGCTTCACAGATGTTGACTGGGAAGGATGTGTAGAAGACCGGAAGAGCACTTTAGGTTGTTGCTTCAGCATTGGGTTAGGGGTTGTCTCTTGGTTCAGCAGGAAGCAGAAGTCAGTTGCATTGAGCTTGGAAGAGGCTGAGTACATGGCAGCATGTGAGGGGATGTTGTTGAGGAAGTTGCTCTCAGGGTTATTCGAGAGCGAGTTGGAGACTACTATAGTTCACTGTGACAATCCGAGTGGCATTAGCTTTTCTGAGAATCTAGTGTTCCATGACGAGCAAACACATAGACATCCGGTATCACTTCCTGAGAGATTGTGTTCAGAGAAGAACCATTCAGTTGGAGTACATTCAAACAGATGAGCAGGTGGCGGACATATTCACCAAGGCACTTTGCAGGCATAAGTTTGTGAAGTTCAGACACAAGTTGGGGTTGCTACCGAATCCCCCTCGTTGAGAGGGAGTGTTAGAAAGTGGCAACAAGGAAGGTCTTCTAGTATTGCATGTGTCCTTGCATATTAGAATACATAAAACAGGAAGCCAAATGTATTAATGTCTTTTCCAAAGTTTAGACTTAGGAAAAGTGCATTAAGTGATCTAATTATTAATTGACTTAATGGAGTCACTTTTATAAAGTTCAAGTGAAAATAATTTAAGTGATGGCTAATCCAATCTTGACCATTGATCTCACCGGAGGACCTTATGCATTGATCCATAGTGAGAAGTTAGGGTTTTCGCTTGGCCATTGAGTTAAAAGGAAGATGGATTTGGTTGATAGGACACACATACACATAGTGAGATTTCTTGCTCATAGATTTTTCAGCCGGAGAGTAAGAGAGACAGTTTGCAGAAGGATTTTATAGAGAGCAAGACAGAGGAACTTCTATTCGGAGATTGACATGGTGACTTGGGCAAATCGAAGGAGGCCGTACAAATTTGCAGGGAGGCCATACACACTTGTAGAGGCCGTACCATGTGACGTAGGCAGCCGGTCGTACAACACAGTTAGAGGGCCGTACGAGTGACGCAAAGGGCTGTATGGAGCAATCTGTACGTTGACGCAGAGCCGTACAGGCTGACGCAGGGCCGTACGGATCATGCCGTATAGTGACGCAGAGGGCCATACAGTGACACAGGAGGGCCGTATGATTTGTGGGGTTTTCTCATTAAGGTTCGGTTGTACGATTTTGCCAGTTTGGGTCAAAATCGATTTTATGGATTGTATTGTTCTATATCTTGATAATAAAATATCTTCTCAAATTGCTGCACCGGTTTTCCCATCTTGGGTTTTTTTTCCGAGGGTTTTTATACCCAAAAATATTGGTGTCTCTATTGATGTGATTGATGTTATATTTCTCTCAATATTTAATTTCCGCTCCATTGCGAAGAAATCCATTTGTGGTTAAAAGTAATATTTGGGATTTAATTAAAAATAAACTGGCATACTTTAACTCAAGATTGGGTTTTGAGGAAATTTATAGGGAAAGTATATCACAAGTGAGATTTGAACATGGGTGGTGAGGATGACGACTTCTCTTCTCTTAACCACTCAAGCTAGACCCAATTGACATATAAATTGCTGGAAGTTTGTAAATAAAAGACAGGACATCCATAAGGGCAATTTGAAAGTGTAATAAAAGCACCAATAAAGAAATGATCGCTGTAATATTGTTTAAACACATTTCTATATTTCAGTGCTATTGATCACTTTAAACCAGTGTTGCATATATCGTCTCAGGGAAAGTATCGGCGAGGGTTTGGAATATAACTTCTTGGTGGTATCGGTGGAAAATATCGGAAAATCTCGGAACACCTAAAAAAAATACAAAAATACTCATTTTTTTCAATTTTTTAAACATCTTAAACAACAACCAGGTCAAATAGATAGACACATTGCTACATAAATATGATGATACAACTAATAAATCAGTTGCATAAGATGTCAATTGGTCACATATTGTTACTAAACTGAAACTTAGGATTGCTAAAGTATATGCAAATAAAACTCATGGTGATGTGAAGAGTCAATTCAGCAAAACAGAAATTGTAGTATGGTTTTTATAAATAGAGTGGAAGGAGGACTGAGACCAATGCCTATCGATGTTGGACAAATGGAGTGAATAAGGGAACAAGGAGGGCTGGAAATAAGTGATTGGGGATAGTGAGAAGCGTTGTTACAACATGCAACATTTAATCTATGTATGCTTGATTAGATTGCTGGAAATTTAACCAATGTAGGCCATTGAAAAGGTGCTCTACTTGTCAACATGCTAAAACAACTAGGTGTGATCCTACTCCAAGATTTGATGCATGATATATGCTTTCATTGAAACACCATTACATAAATGTATCGATCATAAAATAAGAACAACAAGAAAAGTAAACAGGAAGGACCTTGTTTTAGCCTCCTTATTCAAAAAGAAATTTGTCTTGTTGAAGCCCTAGCTTCATTAGATGTGGTTTCCAATAGGTCAAATCAACAAAAAATGGTATGAACAGGCACAATTTTTCACACTTTCCAGCAGCAGGTCTACATATTCGAATATATTGGAATATATCAGAATATGTCGGAACATATCGGAATATATCAGAAATGTCGCGATATTTTAATTCCGATATATCGGAAGGGGGAAAGTCTTGACGATAGATCCAATATTTCCGATATATCGCCGATATGTGCAACACTGGCGTTTAAACAATTTTGCTACTTATTCAACTTCTTATTTATTACTCATCTTTACAACAGAGTGTATTGGACTTCTGTGTTCTTTCAAAATTCACATACAATGGAAGATGAATTGTAGGAGGCTGTTGGTATATTGGTCCCTCATCATCTTTGAGAACTCTCATTGCAATCCAATCCAAATTTATAATAGTTATTTTTGCTTAATTTTAATCTGTAGTTATTGTCTTTGGTTCTAGTAGCTTTCTTTGTTGATTTATACTGCTTAGGATGCAGATGTAATTTATAGAAGCAATTTTATTATAGCAGTAAACAGGCATACTGTCTGTATTAATTCCCTGCATGTTTTTGTCACTTTGTAATAGCTTCAAAAATGTATGTCTACAAATCTGTGAAGAGTGAAAATATGATTTATGAATTGATTTTCTTTATTGGGCATGAAGGCCGTCCCATATGTTCGCTGTTTAGGGGAGTCATGGTCGATGACAAAGGAACGTGCATATTTTGAGGTTACAGCTTTGAAAGAGCATGGTCAATTTTGCTCAGAACATGTCCCAGAAGTTTATTACTTTGATCGTGGCATGGCTTTATTTGCTATGTGTTACTTGGAACCCCCACACATCATTCTGCGCAAAGGTCTAATAGCTGGTGTTGAGTACCCGCTTTTGGCAGAGCATATATCAGATTATATGGCAAAGACTCTTTTCCACACCTCTCTTTTATATCTTTCTACTACAGAGCACAAGGCTGAAGGTATGCTATATTTCCCCTTTCAAATGTTGTGATTAAATATTTCACTTTTGGATCATAGAAAGCAAAGCTATATCTTTTTAATAACTAATGCAATGGATTGTCTAGGAATTGGATTGGTGTTGGATTAGGCACTCACAAGTTTAAGTGAATAATGCATTTGAAACTTTGACTTATTTACTAACAGCTTATATGTTGCATGTTGTTTTCAGTTGCTCGATTCTGTAACAATGTGGAGATGTGTAGGCTGACCGAACAGGTCATATTTTCAGATCCATATATGTTAGCACCAAACAACCGTTGGTCTTCTCCTTATCTTGATGAAGATGCTAAGGCTGTGTGGGAGGATAATCAGTTGAAGGTGGAAATTGCTGAATTGAAATCAAAGTAATGTTTGCTATTTTAGACTGAACTCAATTATAAATTTGCCTGTGAGTTTAGGCCCTTGAAAAGCTAATTTCTGTCCATAATGCTTTTAATTCACTTGGGAGATTGCATCACTAAGATTTTCTTACATTTTTTTCATAGGTTTTGTGAGAGGACACAAGCACTTATTCATGGAGATTTACACACTAGTTCAGTCATGGTGACAAATCAGACCTGTACAAGGTCACGGCCCTCCTTAAACAGGCTCACGGCCAACTTAGAACAAATCAGCAGAGTTCACGTCTAAACGACAACGGCAGCAGCAGCATAAAAACATTCAACGTCAACCCTAAACAGTCAGAGAGATCAGTTCCGAGATATGTGGTGATCTCCAACAGGTGATCGGTCTAAACAGTTGAGCAAGCAGCAGCATAAACCCTTAAACCCTTGACATCAAGCAGTACAAGACAGAGCTGAGATGTGTTGATAGTGAATCAAATTAGGAACATTAGACTCCAATATATAGGATCTTAAAACTTCTAGAAATATCATAAATTAATTCTTTAATTGAGTTAGGGTTCCATTAAATAAGGTGGGTACCAACACATAAAGGTTAAGACACCAAAACAACAAAAGTCACAACTTATAAAAATATAAAATATAAATAAGGTGTCTTTAGGTGGGTACTAGGATCAAGGTTAAGGGTACAAGGACCAACAATTGGTACAAGTCAAAACCATAAAACAAGGAGGGGTACATGACCCACAACCCCTAGGACCAAAAGATGTACCACTAAGGTGGGCAAGCAACCCTATTACCCATAAGACCAAAACATCAAGAAGGTAAGATTCCAGACAACTCAGAGTGGGTAGATAACCCACAAGTCAAGGTGGTGAACAAGACAAAGTGTTAAACCTTCAAACCACAAGACCAAGAACAACAAGGTGGAAAGACCAACCAAGGTGGGGTTGCAACCAATCATCTCTCTCTCAAATGTACAAGTGTTCCATACACTAACTGAAAGTTCATCATCACTATATAAGGAAGGTCCACACTAGATGATGTGATCATGTGGTCCTCCAGACTGCTCCTAAGGTCAAGTGCTAGTGACTCCATCAAGGGGTGGCCAGTCCCTTGAGTAGACCATCTAGCTCAACCATCTTAAAGACCTAGGAGAGGAGGGCATCACACATCATCATCTTGTTTAATTAACCAAGATCTACCTGGTTAACTGACCAGGTATGTCCCTACAGGAACTACTTGGTTTTCGTGACCAAGAATCTGCCTGGTCCCAAACCAAGAGGTTTCTGTCTCAACCTACAGGATCTGCTTGGTCCTCGTGACCAAGAAACTGTCTGGTCCCAGACTAGAATACCCTAGAGTCAAATAGGGGCCCTAGGCACATGCTAAGGACTTTGCCATGGCATCAACCTGCTTGGTCCCTGACCAAGAACCCCTGGAGACTGCTGGGGGCCGTAGGGTACTGTTATCACCTAAACTGTAGTTACCCCTATGGATGTATCCATAAATAGATGGCAATAGAGAAGGGAAACTCAAAAGGTGCAACCACGATCACCTCGACCTCCAATAGATGGTTGTCACGCCAGTTGAGGCAACCTTCACTTTTTGCTATCTAGCCCAGACAACAAAGGGGGAGACTTGATCTACTCTCGACAGGAGAGATCAAACCAAGACACCAAATCAAGTTAAGACTAAGTGAAGTAAGGTGTATGGTTTATCCTAGACCAAAGGATGAAGTCACAATATGAGTGAGGGGTTCAATGAGTATAGCTTTGGTTCATTGTTGATGTGTGAGTGACTTATAGTATTTAAAAATAAGATCCAGGATTATAGTACTAGTCAATGTGAGAAAATCCACTGCCTTGGGAACTGTGTCCAATGCTAGGTAGTTTAGGGGTTGAATTGGGGCTAACTAGTACTAGTGACAAGCTTGATCATGATATATGATGACATCAAAGGGTTTAGTCCACCAAACAAGGATCAAACCACAAGTTAATCCAACAGTTTAGGAAAGTCGAATTGACTTGGAGAGAGATCAGTGCCTTGGGAATTGGGATAATGGAGTCTGTTACCAACTTTTTGTACCATAGTTGGATTTTCTGGAGAGCCGCCATTTGACAAACATGATGAATGTTTGATTCCAGTGTATCAGATGATCCAGCATTTTGTAGCTATCCAGTTGTGGTTAGCTTGTTTTGTTTTTTGAGCCGACATGACCATGGCCCCATGGGGGTTTGTAATAAAAGTGTGCTAGTAGGATCTGAGTGCCTCGGTTTCTCATGACTGGATTAAGCAACTAAGGTATTCCAAGGAGTTTTTTCCCTTGTCAATTATACTTTGCTTAAGGCGAGGTATAATCGATGAGGTTTTCTCCCGCTCCTCCAAAGCTGGAATGCCCGATTTTGAAAATTTGTCCATGGGGGGTTATTTGTATATAAGCCTACTAGACACTGTTAGAATAGGTGTCGGTCATGTCCTAGGTCCATAAAACCATCAGAAAAAATTTCGAAAAAATTTTACCGGGTCCGTCGAAATTTGGGTTTTAATTATTTTTTAAATTTAATAAATTTCTCTATAGTTTAAATAGAGAAATAATTATTTGTAATATGTCAGTCATCCGGGGTCCGATTTCAGTGATTGATGGCTCGTTTGATAAGCCAAAAATCACACATGACCTATGGAGCAGCTAATCCCAACTTTCGGATGTCCATTCAGCCCCGTAATTAATATTTTCTCTGAAAAGTCATTTACAGAGAAATTATTAATTAAAATAATAAAATTGATTATTTTGGAGATAATCCAAATCTCTCCAAAATTAATCAATTTGATTAAAATAAAAGGCTAAATGACATGGCAATGAGCATTTAGGAAGATTCCAATCAACTCCAAGCCTATCCAGTCATCCATCCAGTCACTAGAAGTTTATCCTTTCAAACAAATTCGCCCTCCTTCATGAAAAAATTGATTTAATGATGTGTCACTTGATGTATGGGTTGGTGGCTTGCAATTAAAGCTTGAAGTAGGCGCCCTCATGACTCACCCTAATCCTAAGCTTGGCTTCTTTCATGGATTCGAGTTACACCTACCTATTACCATGTGTCTTCACCTCAACCCACTCGCATATCCTACCAAGCTCACGTCAATCTCTTTCAAACTCGAGTTTAAGCCTTGTGTAATGTGATGATTGGTGTCCAAACTCCACCCATGCGAATTAGCACCTACTACACGCCATTTGCCATCCCCATGCTAACTCGCCCTTCCACTTGCCTCCATCACATCCAACTCGCATCTCCCACATGGATCACGCCCTTCCTTGTTGTAGATTGCCCATTCGTTGGATGATACTTCCCATGCCATCTACCAAGTCGAGTTTGCCACATACCCATTCCTACCAACCTCAAACTCGACTCTAACTTGTGCCAAGCCCTTGATTGATTGGATTCGACCTACATGCTCACCACCAATTCGAACTAGGGCTAGCTTGTAGTTTTTTCTATAAAGAGAGGCCCATTAGGGGTTATTATCTCATGGATTCTTTAAGCACCAAAACTTTGGAGAAATTTGTAATTTGTTTGAATATTGGAATAAAGTGAGACTTTGGAGGTCAAAGTGGAAGCTCTTGATGTGCCATGCTTCATCTTGTATGAGGTGATATCATTTTTTGTCTATATACTTTGGATTCTTAAGCATTTGATTTTATGATTTAGAGGGCTAACAATCTAGCACAAATATTATAGATCTATGCTTTTCTCTTAAGTGTGTGGCTTTTCAGGTATTATTCCGAGTGCAAGGGTTCTTGTTTGGTATTATCTTCATTCCACAAAGTTATCAAAGAGGTCTTGCTTTGAAAAGTTAAGAAACTAGGATTTATTTGTGTTTCGTTCCATCAAACTTCTTCAACAAAATCCTTAAATATTGGTTACCTTGGCCCTAAAAGGCTCTCTCTTCAAGCCGTATCCTTTGCTCCTTGATCTCCTTTTTCCATTGATTTGCTAAGCCCTCCTCTTATAGCCATTTTTCATCTATCTCCTCCTTTCGTTCTTCTCCCTTAGTATCCCCTTCTCCTAGCTTTCCCCACCTTCTCTTTCTTCTTACTTTTTCATTCTCCTAAGCCTCCACTTCTTCCATTCGTCCAACTCCCTCTCATCTCGTTTTTCTCCATTCTTGTGCCCTCGTCTCCCCTAGCTCCTAGCCTTCTTTGCTCTCGTCTTTGCCTAGCTTTTGCTCCTCCATCCCTTTCGTCCATCCTTGAGAGCCCCAAAAAATTCACAACAAACAACAAAACTTGTTAAATGTTAGCCTTAGTTAGTAGCATTTTCTTTGAAAAAGTTAGTATTTAGATCTTCATATTGCATTTGCATAGTTAGGATCTAGTCTTGTTTGCATCTCATTGCTAGTTTCATTTACATTTTAGATCTCATTTTTGAGTTTAGACTTGCATTGTTTGTTAAGTTTATAGCTCATACTAGAAGTTAAATCCTTGCATTTTAAGTAGTTGGTTTGAACATATAGAGAAGTGATAGGTTGCATGTAGCTTGTAGGTTGTTTACAAGCTTTTACATCTCTCAAAAGATATAAATTTTGCACAAAAAATATTTCAATTTTTTATACTTTAGATCTCTTGTTTAGCACATTTCAACAGTTTGTTGTTCGCTGGTCCGTTTCGCCATAGTTAAGATTTCATGTTAAAAACTCATGCATTTTCCATTTTAGAGTCAATCTTTTGAATCTAGACTTAATTAATTTCCAATTGGTTTTATTTTGCTAATGGTTAACGGGTGCCTTGTTGAGATGTTCTGATCTTATGTAGGTCATTTGAGAGAAAGACATTTGATAAATCTTGAAGTAAGGAAATCTAAGCAACACCACAAGAACGCCATAAGGAGTGATTAAAATTACAAAATCTTGTTATCCTTTGTAATAAGCTTATAAGAGCTAGCCTTGTATTTCCATTTACTTCATTCTCGAAAGACCTTGCAAGGTTTTAAACCCAAGGCATTTGTAACCGTTTAATAAAAGTTTCAAGTGGAGGAGGCCTCCACTTTTTTGGTCTTCTTCCCCATTTGGGGAAGAGTGTTGGGTTTTGTGGATTTGGTTTAGCTTAGATTTATGATTTCATGCTCTTAGATTAGTATTTTACTTCAATAAGTCATTTTAAAGTTATCTTCCATATTTACTTACCCCATGCTCTCCCGAGTAGGGTCTTTGACCTGAAAGAGATTCTTGGGTAGTTTAGTTTTATTTCTTGCATTTATTATTATCTTGTTTCTCTTCCAATCCTTGACCAGAGAATAGCTAACTTTGGGATCGTATCCCAAAGGCCACATAGTCTTGTGGTAGCTTCTCCCTCCCCCATCAACTTCTTGTGGACATCCAGCTAGCTGGAAGGTTTCCAGGATTGGTGGATTCTAGCGGTTGATCTTGTTCGGAGATCAATCCCACCTAGTAGATTAAAGTTTGTGTGGTAGAACACTAGATTTACTCAGTTTCATTTTATTTCGCAAGTAGTGTTGTTAATAGTATTTGTATCTCGCTGATCAGTCATCTTATTGTTTAAATCTTTTTTCAATCTGAGATATACTACTACTACAATTTATCTGCTTCTTAAAATAAATCAAAGTCTCTTGAACTTGGCCAAATCCAAGTCAAGAGCACCCTCTATCGGAGGGCATTTCAGTTTTGCATTTCCCTGCATTAGGCATTGTTAAAATAGCAAGTCTCTTGAACTGTGGTCATAAGACCGAGTCAAGAGCGCTCTCTGTCGGAGAGTTGAACAAGGTTTTCTAATAATAAAATTTTTCACTCATACACCCTTTAATTAATTTACCTTGGTTTCTGTCCTACACCCGTATGCTTTGCCAACCGGAAACGGTTGGGCTAGTACTCAGAAAGGTGGAAGACTTGTTAATCTACAAGCGAAAATCTAATTAAAATCTTCACCCCCATAACCAACCAATCCGGAGTTGATCGATAAGATAATTTCAGTGGGTAATCTCTTAGTGAGGGCGCCGGGATTCCATGTTCAGCCTCTAGTTTGCTGGCTTGCATTGCGCGGCCTGGCTAGAGCACTGGGTGGCCCGACAGGTCCTTGAACGGAGGCACTTGATATTATCTTTTTCGGACTTTCTCTTGAATACCCTTGGTTTTAGCCCTAATAATCAAGACAATTAAAACTTTGAATTTACCAAGATAAGCTGCACAACGTTCTCACAAACTTTCCATTTCAAGCACTTGTGTCAAGTTTACAATCACTTTTATTTTCTGACTCCATAAGGCACTGGTCCTTCATCTTATATTTTGCTTGCTTAAGTATCAACATTGGAGTATTTGCTTATATTTACGTGAAGTGATCTGTTTACTGCCCAAGTATATCTTTCATCTTGTATTTGCAACGTGGATTGCGCTATCTTGTCTTTATTTTAATTTTACATTGTCTCTCATCTAAAAACTCCTAAAAAACACCCATCCGCATCACAACACCCAAAAAACACTATAAACACAAAGAGCCTTAGACAACTCTTTAATAGGGACTACCCCCCTTGGCTTCGTTAGGAGTTTTGCCTAAACGGAGGAGCTGGGATTCAGGTGACAGTACCTGGCTCATTGCTTGCCCCCAAGGCCACACCTCTCCCCACTTTCCAGTGAGGGAGACAGCTTTCAAAAGGTTTCTGCTGCAGGTGTGCAGATTGGCGGACAACATCTTTGGCACCGTTGCCGGGGACAAATCTTTTTGTTCCTGGACGACCTTAGTTTTTTCTAGTTTTTACCTTTTTGATAGATTCTCAATCTATCTGGCGATTCCACTGCCCTTTTTTCCTTTTTGGTAGTTTTTTAGTTTAATCATTCTCAGAAATTAGACTTGAAACCACCTGGCGACTCCATTGTCAATTAACACCTCAAGGTATTCGACTAGAAGAAACTCCGAAGGCTTGCTTAGTTTCATCCCAGAACCTGAAAAGGTTTATAGGAGAAGACTGAACAAGCTTGCTTCTCGTAAAATCCTTGAAGAACTTAGGTCTCAGTCTATTTCTGACATCCATAGTCTTTTTCAAGAAAATAGCTTAGAAATTTGGAAAATTTTGAAAACAATAATAATTGTTTTTCCGATACAATGGGTGATTTTTTCGCTCCCCTCAACATTGCTCAGATAGCAGGTCAGCCACACGATCTTCCAGATAAGGCCATCGACAAACTTCCCACCTTTACCGGCACTGATGCTGTTACTGCTGCACATCACCTCACTGCTTTCTCAAAAATAAAAAGTGGATATGTCAGGGATGCTGCTCATAGACATGAGGATGTATACATGAAGTTGTTTGCCTTATCCTTAGATGGAGATGCTGGTGACTGGTTCATCGGCTTGCTAGCCAACTCCTTTGCCACCTTGGCTGAGTTTTCAACTGCTTTCACCAACAAGTATGGTGAGAAAAAAGAGCCCCGTCATCAACTTGCTGCTCTAACAAACATCAAAAGAAGTGAAATAGAAACCATGGAAGATTTCAACAAGAAGTTCACCGATTTATACAATGCAATCCCTACAGATTACAAGCCAACTCCACATACTATACTGGTTTACTACATTGAAGCTTTAAGTGGAGAGATGCAATATCAACTTAGGGATAAAGAACCTGCTACTTTGTTAGAAGCACAGACAATGGCAACTAAGATCGACAAAAACATGCAGTCCTTTGGAAAGTCAAACTTACCTGGTTACTCAAGAGCTCAAACTCCTTTAAAAACAGCTGAGCCTAAAGATAAAGATCCTCTAGCTGCATTGAAAGAATCATATGAGAAAAAGATGATGGATATGTGTGAGAGGATGGAAAGAGCTGAACAAAAACATGTAGTCCAAATGAAAGAAGTTCAAAACAAGATAATAAACATGGAAAGGGCACATGTCCAACGAGTTCAGCAAATTCAACAAACTCAACCAATTCAGAGAAATTACCCTCCCAAAAATAACTGGCAAAAGAAAGCTCCCGAGAATGAAAAGAGGCCTCCAACTCAGATAGAGGCTGCTAACACAAATGAGGTGTACATCCCATTTTGTAGAGCTTGCAAGGATTTCCATGAGGAATTCGCTTGCTACTTTGCAAACTATGTACAAGAGCATGGTTATCCTGAAGGGGAGGGTACTAGTAATCCAACATCAAGCGAGCCTGAATACATAAATGCTGTAGGAGATATCCGCAATGTTCCCAGAGAAAACTGGAAACCTGTTGACAATGAACCTGACAATATGACAAAAAACTTTGGAGGAAGACCATCCAATGAACAGCTCCACAATATGCATAGATTTAAAGGGGTCGGATACCAAAGAAGATCAAATCCTGCACCTGCTATACAACCTCCCAAGGTAATTATTCCAAGTGACTCAGCAGATTCTAGTAAATTAAATTTTGATTGGAATAACTGGTTCAATACTACTAAGGTACCTATACCCATAAATGAACTCTACAAGATTCCCGGTCAAAAGGAAAAGTTGTTGAAAACATTAGAAGCACCTATTCTTGCATGTACTACAAATCCTAGTCCACCTACTCCTGCATGTACTACCAATCCTACTCCTCCCACTCCTCTCACTCCCCAGATTCCTAAGAAGGTCACTTTTTCGGATAATGTGGAAGAACCTTCAACCAGCTGTGAATCAACTTATGAGGACCCTCCTATAATCCTGCATACCAGGGATACAAGAAGAGAAGCTCACCCTCCTTTCTACATATCATTGATGATAGGTGACCTTCTTCTACACAATTGTATGCTGGATTCAGGATCCGGTGCAAGCTTAATGACCAAAAGGGTTATGCAACAGCTTAACTTAAGAACCACCAGGCCCTACCAGAATAGTGCCGCGGATAAACTTGCAGTTTCAGCCTCAACACTTCAACCTTTGGACGAAATGTTAGAAGGACATTGCCCCTTGGAAATAAACTTTAGACCTTCCATTCCTGATAATATAGAACATTGGAAAGTTTTTAGAGATGATGAACAAATACTCAAGTTCATAAACAACATTGATGAGTTCTTGAATTATAAACCAAATGATCAGGAGGAAGGTAAAGTTTATCAGGATGAGGGTAACCACTCAAACCCTGTTCCACGAGGTTTTGTGGCTTTGGAACATGTTTTTGACAGACAGGATAGGAAAAAGAGTAATGTGGACCAGATGAAACCAGGTGAGTACATTGAAATTAACATTGGAACGGAAAAGGAACCAAAAATACTTAAGATTGGAAAAGGTATCCCTGATGAAGAAAGAAATGCCCTTATTAACTTATCAAGAGAATTTAGGGACATATTTGCTTTCACATATGATGAGCTTAAGGCATATAGGGAGGATGTTTTCCAACACACCATTCCCTTAAAACCGGAATGTCAAAAGGGTAAACCTTTCCGGCAAAAGCTGAGACAGATAAATCCTAAACTAGCTCCTATTGTAAAACAGGAATTAGAAAAAATGTTAGCAGCAGGCATCATAGCACCCACTCGACATACCTCATGGTGTTCAAATTTGGTGGTGGTCAGAAAAAAGAATGGCAGCTTAAGAATATGTATAGACTTTCGAAATCTGAACATGGCATGCCAAAAAGACAACTACCCCCTTCCAAATATGGAGACCCTCCTCCAACGGGTCACTGGGTCTGGCATGATGTCAATGTTGGATGGATTTTCAGGTTACAATCAGGTAGTCATCAAGGAAGAAGATAGACACAAAACTGCTTTCACAATCCCTTGGGGAACTTTCGAATACCTAAGAATGCCTTTTGGCCTTACTAATGCTGGGGCCACTTTTCAAAGGGCCATGGACTATGCCTTCAAAGAATTGGTGGGGAAAATCATTGAAATCTATCAGGATGATTTGACCGTATTTTCTAAAGAAAGATCTAGTCATGTTGGCCACCTTAGGAAGGTATTTGAAAGATGTAGGGAGTATGGGATTTCTTTAAATCCGGTGAAATCAGTCTTTGGCATCGAAGAAGGCAAACTTTTGGGTCACATTGTTAACAAATACGGGGTCAAGGTTGATCCCGAAAGAGTAGAAGCTATCCAGAAAATTCCCCTTCCTAGAAATGTCAAAGGTCTCCAATCCTTTAATGGCCATATCAACTTCATAAGGAGATTCATACCAAATTTAGCCGAGATAATAAAACCCATGCAACGGTTGTTAAAAAAGGATGCTAAATTTGTCTAGGATAATGAAGGGAAGGAAGCCTTTGCAACTATCAAGGATGCTATTTCTAAATCACCTGTGTTAGTCAGCCCTGATTATACTAAAGAGTTCATGATATTCTCTTTTGCCTCAGAGGACACAATAGCTGGGGTATTGCTCCAGAAGAATTCCGAAGGGTTTGAACAACCTATTGCCTTCATGAGTAGAGCCCTCCAAAACTCTGAATTAAAATATACTACCATGGAAAAGCAGGCCTATGCCTTGGTGAAGTCTCTGAAACACTTTAGGACATACATTGGTTATTCGAGAGTCATAGGATATGTGCCCCATGCCGCTGTAAAAGACATCCTATCCCAACAGGATTGCTTAGGAACAAGAGGCACATGGGTGTCCAAAATCCAGGAGTATGATCTTGAAATTCGGCCCACTAAACTGATAAAGGGGCAGGGCCTGGCTAAGATGTTAACTCAGAAAAACGAAGAGGCCATTGACATGTGTTGTGCAAGCCTTTCATCTCATCCTCGTATGACACCAGCTTTATAGGACCTAGATAATCATTGGTACTCCGACATTATATACTTTCTGCTGCACCTGGATGTCCCAGATCATCTCAAGGGACATAAAAGAAGAGCTCTTAGGTTAAAAACTGCCAGGTATTGCCTCACTCAAGAGGGTTTGGGTTGGAGGAACCCTGATGGTGTGATACTTAGATGTGTGCACGAGCAGGATTCCAAAAAGATCTTGACTGAATTCCACTCAGGTTTTTGTGGGGGCCATTATGCAGCAAACACAACTGCTCATAAAATTCTGAGAGCAGGTTACTATTGGCCAACTATTTTTGCTGATACTTACAAATATGTCAAGTATTGCCAGGAGTGTCAACTTTTCACGGGAAAGCCTAAATTGGCTGCTTTACCTCTCACACCTGTGGTTGTCATTGCCCCTTTTCAACAATGGGGTCTCGACTTTATTGGCAAATTCCAGGATAACTCTAGCAATGGATTTTGCTGGATCCTCACTGCAACTGATTACTTCACTAAATGGGTGGAAGCTATTCCCACCAAAACAGCCACTGAAAAAATAATCATGGATTTCATCGAGGATAGGATCATCACCCGATTTGGCACTCCCCTAAAGATAACAACAGATAATGCTAAGGCTTTCAGTTCGGCAGAGATGAATGATTTGTGCTTCAAGTATGGCATTGTTTTATCACACTCTTCTGATTATTATCCCCAGGGCAATGGACTTGCAGAGTCCTCAAACAAAGATTTGATGACCATCCTTAAGAAAACTGTGGGGGATAACAAGAGGTCTTGGGATAGCAAAATCAAGTATGCATTGTGGGCAGATAGGATCACTAAGAAGAATTCCACTGGAAAGACTCCTTTTGAACTTGTTTATGGCATCACAGTAGCTTTGCCTTTCAACATGCAAATACCCATTTGCAAAATGTTGACTGATTATGGTACTGAAAAACTGGAGTTAGATGACAGGGCAAACCAAATTATTGAACTCGATGAAAGCAGAAGGACATCATTGGACAAAATGTTAAGACATCAGGAAAGCATGAAGACTACTTTTGATAAGTCAGCCAAGCCTAGAGATTTCCAAGTAGGTGACACTGTTCTTTTGTGGGACAAGAGAGGAGAAAAGCCAGGGAAGCATGGAAAATTTGACAGCCTTTGGAAAGGTCCTTTTATCATACTTTGCCAGGCTGGAACACATTCCTTCTTTCTGAATACCATGGATGGAGAGATGATACCATTGCCCAGAAACGGGCAACATCTGAAACCATTTTATCGGAACAACATTCAAGATGACCAGGGGGTCATCTCAGGAGATTCCTAAACCTTATCTTTTTCAAATTATGCAAATTTTTGTACCATATTGATGTATCATAGTTTCATGTGTTAGTTTTGTATCATATTTCATATATATGCTGAAAAAGAAAAAAAATTATTTTCATATGCTTTTGAAAAATGAAAAGAAAAAATGTTAAGTTGGTATTTCATTTTGGCATTATTTATCATGGAGATGTTTTACTAAGACACTTCCGTTTCTGTGCAGGAAACTGATATTCTGGGGTTCGGGTTCTCGAGTACTCTTTTTGAACCATAGATCAAACGAGCACCCGTCCCACAGTTGGAGCCAGATGTTACCAACTTTTTGTACCATAGTTGGATTTTCTGGAGAGCCGCCATTTGACAAACATGATGAATGTTTGATTCCAGTGTATCAGATGATCCAGCATTTTGTAGCTAGCCAGTTGTGGTTAGCTTGTTTTGTTTTTTGAGTTGACATGACCATGGCCCCATGGGGGTTTGTAATAAAAGTGTGCTAGTAGGATCTGAGTGCCTCGGTTTCTCATGACTGGATTAAGCAACTAAGGTATTCCAAGGAGTTTTTTCCCTTGTCAATTATACTTTGCTTAAGGCGAGGTATAATCGATGAGGTTTTCTCCCGCTCCTCCAAAGCTGGAATGCCCGATTTTGAAAATTTGGCCATGGGGGGTTATTAGAGGCCAACTAATGTATATAAGCCTACTAGACACTATTAGAATAGGTGTCGGTCATGTCCTAGGTCCATAAAACCCTTAGAAAAAATTTCGAAAATTTTTTACCGGGTCCGTCGAAATTTGGGTTTTAATTATTTTTTAAATTTAATAAATTTCTCTATAGTTTAAATAGAGAAATAATTATTTGTAATATGTCAGTCATCCGGGGTCCGATTTCAGTGATTGATGGCTCGTTTGATAAGCCAAAAATCACACATGACCTATGGAGCAGCTAATCCCAACTTTCGGATGTCCATTCAGCCCCGTAATTAATATTTTCTCTGAAAAGTCATTTACAAAGAAATTATTAATTAAAATAATAAAATTGATTATTTTGGAGATAATCCAAATCTCTCCAAAATTAATCAATTTGATTAAAATAAAAGGCTAAATGACATGGCAATGAGCATTTAGGAAGATTCCAATCAACTCCAAGCCTATCCAGTCATCCATCCAGTCACTAGAAGTTTATCCTTTCAAACAAATTCGCCCTCCTTCATGAAAAAATCGATTTAATGATGTGTCACTTGATGTATGGGTTGGTGGCTTGCAATTAAAGCTTGAAGTAGGCGCCCTCATGACTCACCCTAATCCTAAGCTTGGCTTCTTTCATGGATTCAAGTTACACCTACCTATTACCATGTGTCTTCACCTCAACCCACTCGCATATCCTACCAAGCTCACGTCAATCTCTTTCAAACTCGAGTTTAAGCCTTGTGTAATGTGATGATTGGTGTCCAAACTCCACCCATGCGAATTAGCACCTACTACACGCCATTTGCCATCCCCATGCTAACTCGCCCTTCCACTTGCCTCCATCACATCCAACTCGCATCTCCCACATGGATCATGCCCTTCCTTGTTGTAGATTGCCCATTCGTTGGATGATACTTCCCATGCCATCTACCAAGTCGAGTTTGCCACATACCCATTCCTACCAACCTCAAACTCGACTCTAACTTGTGCCAAGCCCTTGATTAATTGGATTCGACCTACATGCTCACCACCAATTCGAACTAGGGCTAGCTTGTAGTTTTTTCTATAAAGAGAGGCCCATTAGGGGTTATTATCTCATGGATTCTTTAAGCACCAAAACTCTGGAGAAATTTGTAATTTGTTTGAATATTGGAATAAAGTGAGACTTTGGAGGTCAAAAGTGGAAGCTCTTGATGTGCCATGCTTCATCTTGTATGAGGTGATATCATGTTTTGTCTATATACTTTGGATTCTTAAGCATTTGATTTTATGATTTAGAGGGCTAACAATCTAGCACAAATATTATAGATCTATGCTTTTCTCTTAAGTGTGTGGCTTTTCAGGTATTATTCCGAGTGCAAGGGTTCTTGTTTGGTATTATCTTCATTCCACAAAGTTATCAAAGAGGTCTTGCTTTGAAAAGTTAAGAAACTAGGAGTTATTTGTGTTTCGTTCCATCAAACTTCTTCAACAAAATCCTTAAATATTGGTTACCTTGGCCCTAGAAGGCTCTCTCTTCAAGCCTTATTCTTTGCTCCTTGATCTCCTTTTTCCATTGATTTGCTAAGCCCTCCTCTTATAGCCATTTTTCATCTATCTCCTCCTTTCGTTCTTCTCCCTTAGTATCCCCTTCTCCTAGCTTTCCCCACCTTCTCTTTCTTCTTACTTTTTAATCTCCTAAGCCTCCACTTCTTCCATTCGTCCAACTCCCTCTCATCTCGTTTTTCTCCATTCTTGTGCTCTCGTCTCCCCTAGCTCCTAGCCTTCTTTGCTCTCGTCTTTGCCTAGCTTTTGCTCCTCCATCCCTTTCGTCCATCCTTGAGAGCCCCATAAAATTCACAACAAACAACAAAACTTGTTAAATGTTAGCCTTAGTTAGTAGCATTTTCTTTGAAAAAGTTAGTATTTAGATCTTCATATTGCATTTGCATAGTTAGGATCTAGTCTTGTTTGCATCTCATTGCTAGTTTCATTTACATTTTAGATCTCATTTTTGAGTTTAGACTTGCATTGTTTGTTAAGTTTATAGCTCATACTAGAAGTTAAATCCTTGCATTTTAAGTAGTTGGTTTGAACATATAGAGAAGTGATAGGTTGCATGTAGCTTGTAGGTTGTTTACAAGCTTTTACATCTCTCAAAAGATATAAATTTTGCACAAAAAATATTTCAATTTTTTA
Organism: Larix kaempferi; assembly: GCA_027924585.1. Taxonomy (NCBI): domain Eukaryota; kingdom Viridiplantae; phylum Streptophyta; class Pinopsida; order Pinales; family Pinaceae; genus Larix; species Larix kaempferi. The sequence goes on from BSBM01000193.1 coordinate 158,574, forward strand.
TACTTTAGATCTCTTGTTTAGCACATTTCAACAGTTTGTTGTTCGCTGGTCCGTTTCGCCATAGTTAAGATTTCATGTTAAAAACTCATGCATTTTCCATTTTAGAGTCAATCTTTTGAATCTAGACTTAATTAATTTCCAATTGGTTTTATTTTGCTAATGGTTAACGGGTGCCTTGTTGAGATGTTCTGATCTTATGTAGGTCATTTGAGAGAAAGACATTTGATAAATCTTGAAGTAAGGAAATCTAAGCAACACCACAAGAACGCCATAAGGAGTGATTAAAATTACAAAATCTTGTTATCCTTTGTAATAAGCTTATAAGAGCTAGCCTTGTATTTCCATTTACTTCATTCTCGAAAGACCTTGCAAGGTTTTAAACCCAAGGCATTTGTAACCGTTTAATAAAAGTTTCAAGTGGAGGAGGCCTCCACTTTTTTGGTCTTCTTCCCCATTTGGGGAAGAGTGTTGGGTTTTGTGGATTTGGTTTAGCTTAGATTTATGATTTCATGCTCTTAGATTAGTATTTTACTTCAATAAGTCATTTTAAAGTTATCTTCCATATTTACTTACCCCCATGCTCTCCCGAGTAGGGTCTTTGACCTGAAAGAGATTCTTGGGTAGTTTAGTTTTATTTCTTGCATTTATTATTATCTTGTTTCTCTTCCAATCCTTGACTAGAGAATAGCTAACTTTGGGATCGTATCCCAAAGGCCACATAGTCTTGTGGTAGCTTCTCGCTCCCCCATCAACTTCTTGTGGACATCCAGCTAGCTGGAAGGTTTCCAGGATTGGTGGCTTCTAGTGGTTGATCTTGTTCGGAGATCAATCCCACCTAGTAGATTAAAGTTTGTGTGGTAGAACACTAGATTTACTCAGTTTCATTTTATTTCGCAAGTAGTGTTGTTAATAGTATTTGTATCTCGTTGATCAGTCATCTTATTGTGTAAATCTTTTTTCAATCTGAGATATACTACTACTACAATTTATCTGCTTCTTAAAATAAATCAAAGTCTCTTGAACTTGGCCAAATCCAAGTCAAGAGCACCCTCTATCGGAGGGCATTTCAGTTTTGCATTTCCTTGCATTAGGCATTGTTAAAATAGCAAGTCTCTTGAACTGTGGTCATAAGACCGAATCAAGAGCGCTCTCTGTCGGAGAGTTGAACAAGGTTTTCTAATAATAAAATTTTCCACTCATACACCCTTTAATTAATTTACCTTGGTTTCTGTCCTACACCCGTATGCTCTGCCAACCGGAAACGGTTGGGCTAGTACTCAGAAAGGTGGAAGACTTGTTAATCTACAAGCAAAAATCTAATTAAAATCTTCACCCCCATAACCAACCAATCCGGAGTTGATCGATAAGATAATTTCAGTGGGTAATCTCTTAGTGAGGGCGTCGGTATTCCATGTTCAGCCTCTAGTTTGCTGGCTTGCATTGCGCGGCCTGGCTAGAGCACTGGGTGGCTCGACAGGTCCTTGAACGGAGGCACTTGATATTATCTTTTCCAGACTTTCTCTTGAATACCCGTGGTTTTAGCCCTAATAATCAAGACAATTAAAACTTTGAATTTACCAAGATAAGCTGCACAACGTTCTCACAAACTTTCCATTTCAAGCACTTGTGTCAAGTTTACAATCACTTTTATTTTCTGACTCCATAAGGCACTGGTCCTTCATCTTATATTTTGCTTGCTTAAGTATCAACATTGGAGTATTGCTTATATTTACGTGAAATGATCTGTTTACTGCCCAAGTATATCTTTCATCTTGTATTTGCAACGTGGATTGCGCTATCTTGTCTTTATTTTAATTTTACATTGTCTCTCATCTAAAAACTCCTAAAAAACACCCATCCGCATCACAACACCCAAAAAACACTATAAACACAAAGAGCCTTAGACAACTCTTTAATAGGGACTACCCCCCTTGGCTTCGTTAGGAGTTTTGCCTAAACGAAGGAGCTGGGATTCAGGTGACAGTACCTGGCTCATTGCTTGCCCCCAAGGCCACACCTCTCCCCACTTTCCAGTGAGGGAGACAGCTTTCAAAAGGTTTCTGCTGCAGGTGTGCAGATTGGCGGACAACATAGTCAAAGTGAAGTTGACTTGTGGTTGATGACTCCTATTGCGTGAGACAAGTGGGCAATTAAAGATTTGATGAATGAATAAGTCTAGATCTAGAGATTCAAGGTTTGACCTAAGTGGACCACAATCCCTTAAAACAAGAAATGCTATCCTCAAGGCAAGATTTGATGAAGTGACCAACTAGACCTAGGTTTTAAGGTGTGCCCGTTCCAAATCCACAAAAATCTCATGTACCCATGTCTGAGAAGTGGACCAACTCAACCCCCCAAGGAAGTGCGACTTTGCCCAAGGAGGGTAAAAAGTGGGATAAGTGGGATCAAGACAAGTCCGATAACATCCAAATTTTAGATACAAGTAGGTTGATCAAGTGAGAGTGTGGATCTACAATTTCATAGCAATCCGATGGCTAGATCTTACTAGATTTGAGTTTAAAGATACCAAGTGGTCCAAAATGGGGATTAAATCCCTTAAAATGTGGAATAGGGGCCACAAGGTGGAAATTGCCAAAGTAAGAGTTTAGGGGTAGGTTTTAGGATGTGTAGATCATGAATCAATTGAAATCTCAACTACCCATCAACTAGATCTAGGTCAACTCACGTCTCCAAGAAGTGTGCCCTCACTTGGGGAAGCCAAGTTGGCTTGAGAAGGGGATCGAATGAAGGCCAATCCTCACCAAACTATAGATCTGGGATGCCGTGGATACTATAGAGGTGGGTTTTCAATATTATACCCAACAACCCACTAGATCTCAGTAGATCTAAGAAAATGTAACAATGGGGGTTTTGATTAATTAGGGTTTGAAATATTTTAGACAAGTGGATAGATCATGGAGATAGAAATTACCTTGAGATCATACCTGAGTGATGAAGAGAAATGCCTTGATGTTGAGGAAGATTTCCGCAGAGATCAAATGAGAAATTGTTGATTTTGCTTGCCGAATTGATGCCCTAGCCCACAAGTGCGCCCTCCTCTACCTGTCAATCCAAGGAAATCGATTTCAATCAGAGAGGTCAAGTATAGAGGAAATACAAGTAAAATGCAATGATAACATGAAATAGAAGGTCCTAGGACAGTAATACTCCCTGTTACCAACGAAGAGATCCAAAGAAGTAGGGAGAGTCTTCCCCTACCGATACTTCCTCCTCAAAGAAAATCGGCCTCCACCTATAGATGCAAAAAACGTGGTACAAAAGATATGGCAAAACAAGATCTCCAATAACTCAGTGCAAAGGAAGAACCAATGAACGAACACCAAAAACATTCACCACAACACTAGAGATAGATGCAATAATAATTTTCTATTCCAATAATCCAGAGCCACTAGTCCCTTCAAACAATGAGAGGCTCTTTACTTTAAATAGGAAGGAGAGGCACCAAAACCCTAACCACTTTTTGAATGAGTGGCTAAGATTAAAAGATACAAATGTCTAATCAATGGTTGAGATGAGCTCAACAATAAAATACATGGATCACTAATAAAATATAACATAAGTGGACAAAATCGCCCTAGGAGAGGGGAATCCCACCAAATCATGATGACAAAATATAATAAGAAGCTCATGGTGGGTCCAAGGGGTAATTTTAGCCACCCTTGGTCAATCCCCATAGCACAATAATAATAAAATAGTCATCAATATACCAAATCGTGCCTCTATGGACAAATCGTGGGCCTTAAGAGGCCTCAGAATCATCAGAAAATGCCATAAGTGATGGATGTGGGTCCCGATGAAGCTGAAACTACTGGAGAAGGTGTAGAAGACATCCACTTATCATCACTGATCATCCCAAGCCAAGACCTTGCCTCAGTAGCCCAAATCGAATTCCTCAATAGCCATTTCTATCAATCCCAAACTGCCTCGGGAAGCGTGTAACTGCCCCAAACTGCCTCCTGGAGTGCCTGCGCTGTCAAGGTGAGGGCACCAGTGTGTCCGGGAGGGGGATAATATGGTAAAAACAAGTGGCTGGACCACCCCCTCCAAGCACAGTGCCCTAGGTCAACCAAATAAAAATCATCTCTGCTCTGACAGGGTCTCCGACAGACCAAAACTGCACTGGGATAGCCTACTGAGGCTCAATCATCACTGTAAGTTCCTGGAACTGAAAACAGACTATCTTTTTGGACTCGGAAAGTCCAAATCCATCCAAGATGTGTACTCATACACCATATGAGTCTCTGCATGATCATATAATACATCCAATATACCGGAACAGGGGAAATAATAATAATCTGTAAATGATCAAATAATGCTGAAAACCATAAATCATCATCATAACCCTGTATCTGCTGCATGGAATCATCATGTACATGTGCATAGACCATATATCATCTATCTGTTATCATCACAAGGTCCAACCATCTCATGTCCTGTGGTTGACCTTGGTCAAACCTAGTTTGACCAAGTCAACATGACCAAATATAACTCAGACTGTCATCAGAAGCTGCTGCAAAGTGTCCAAGGTTAATGCATGCTCTACAACTTATTCAAATAACAATTATAACACAAAACAATCATTACGGGCGATCTAAATCCAAATATATAATGTCATTAATTATTATTATTACTCAGACTAGACTTTCAAGACCATACTCACTTCATAGCTGTGATCAATTTGCTAGTGAAGGGTGAAGGCTAAAATAACTGGCTAGGCTAAGGGATGACTTGACTGACTTAACGTTGTGACACTTTGGATATGGGAAAGGGAATACACACCATAGTATATACTGAATGAGCAACAACACAGGGAATGGCGGTGTCTCACAAATGGATGAGTTGTTCAAAGAGGGTTTATTCACCTTTAACAGATGCGCACAATCCATAATACAAATGAGGCCAGCAGTTATTTAGATATAGCATTTAAGTTCCATTGCTTTTGGGCTTGAAGTTTCCATAGCCTTTGATCTATGTGTGTTTATAAACACATTGCATAGATTTACATTTATTTAGGCTTTTTGCTGCAGGTGTGTTTTTAAGGCACTTGTTTACCTGAGCACTTCTAGGTGTGTCACAGACAGCTTGTTTACCTAGGTATTTATTTCACATAAGATATGACATTTTATTTTCATGGCCATTTTCATTTGGCGTGCCTTTCATTCATGTGTGTTTAGAAACACATTGCATGAACGGGCTTTTCATACAAGATATAGCATTTCATTTTTCCTGATTTTGTATTCATGGCAGCACTAAAAGTTTCAGGTTTAGCCAACACAACTTTAGTGACTAGGGGGAATTCACAAGGAAATCCAACTCACCATAGGTAAGTTTTTGTCACCAACTCAGAGCCGAGACACAATAAACAGGGAATCTCATCCAATACAGAGGCTACAGTGGGGAAAAGTCCTCCATGCCACTAGTCAAGTAGCAAGTCAGGGTGATAAACTAAAAGGTAGGCAATGGATGGATGAAGATAATGAATAATGGAGCCAACACTAGCAAGCCAAGGTATGGTGGAATGATCACCTCTATTCTCCCTAGTGAGGGTAAAACCACTGAGTATGAATGGTGAACTTCTAAGTCTGAGTAGGGACAATATAATATATATAATAAAATCAACCAAGTCCACATATCTATATGATCGCCAGATCATGACACTAAGTGCTAAGACATGCTATAAGAATAAGTATAAAAGCAATATAACCACAACACTATGATATACCTTCTGAGTCATATGCCTGAATGCTCATCATCTGAACCATCATCTGTCCTCTAAAACTGCTACTGTAACTCTGGGCACTACTGACTGCTTTGTACCAATGGTATAGTGGCTACATCGGTCATCTCTCTGAGTGTCCTGAGACTCAGTCATGGCATGGGGAATAAAACTGCTGTCGAAGTCTGATAGTGATCCAAATAGATGCTCATCTCAGCATCCCAATGTAAGGGAACTGGCTGAATAGTGTACTGGAATCAGAAAAATAATGTATGGTAGCTCGGCTACTATAGATGTGATAACAGGTACCTTCTATGGATTTACTCTGCCTGGTTATCTGACCGGGAACCCTAGTTAACTGACTAGGGTACCATCCTCTCTGAGAATGGGTCTCGCAGCTGCACTAACTTTAACACTCCCTCTCAGCAAGAGAGGCATTATCAGCAACACTAAGCTTGTCAAGGACAGAGGCTTAGTCAACACATCAGTAAAATTTTTTGCTGACAACTGCACCATGTCCTTGACATGGTGATACTTTCTCTCAACATGTCTCGACCTATCATAGAATACAGGATTTTCTAAGAGCCTCAAATAGCTCTGAATGTTAGCAAGAACCTTGATCTTATAGATCCACTTGAAAGTTACAACTGACTTCCCTTGTTGTTAGGGAATCACTTTCCACATGTCATTATCCATTATCAATTGGATAACATCTTTCCAAACCTGATGTTTGGATGTCTCCACATAAGTGGATGATCCTGAATCAATGACATGGCTCACACTAGAGCACCCTTGAAGCCTCTCAATAGGCTCCTCAATGAGATCAACTGAAGGTTTCCTGGCCTTCTCCCTCTACTTCCCTGAACGAGATGTCTCATAGACTTCCATATTTGAGTCACTGGAAGACTCCCTAGAGTGATGGAAGATCTCATCTCCACTTTTCTTTTCTGCAATCCCACTCTATTGGGGATTGAGGAGCACAATTGGATCCCTCTTGATCTCTGAATCTTGACAGTGGTTATTAACTAGAGCTTTAACAACATGTCCTAAGACCTTATAAAGGTCACCTTCACGGACTCCAATCTCAATGGCTGAGCTAATTTTTCCACCCTTAGGCCACACCAATTCCTTTCCTTCTAAGAAGGCAACAAAGAACCCCTTGTCTTCTAAAATTGCCATTGAAAGAATATTCTTCTCTAAACGAGGAACATACAAAATTTCCTCAACATGAATCAACGTACCTTAATCAAGCTTTAAGGCGGTTGGACCAACTCCTTTTATTGCATAGGTACTTCCATCTCCCAGCTCCACTTTCACATTGAACTTCTTGGCCTTGTAATCGACAAGAGCCCTTTTGAATCTAGTCATATGCTTGGTGGCCCCACTATCAATCCACCAGGAGTCTGCTGAGTTCGAGATGGAACCTGAGAATGTTAAAAGCAATATGTATTCTTTTTGATCTTTTTCTTTGGTTTTAGCCTTAGATTTCTTTTGTTGAGGCTTTTCTTCTTCTATAGCCGTTGAAGCATAATACTTCCCCCTATGCCATTTCTTGTTAGGAGGATTCTTACAGTGTTTTGCATAATGACCAAGCTTGCTACAGTTATAACATCTTACCTTTGATTTATGAAAATGCTTACCTTGAGATTCCTTACCCTTGTTCTTGTGCTAAGGGAAGCTCCTTCCCTTCTTTGTCTTGGAAGCAAGAGCATGATTCTTTTTAGTGGGAGGCCCAGATCTACTTTGGATTATGCCTTCTTCTTATAGGCAATCATGCCACAACCTATCAAATTTTGGTTGTATTTCTCTTCCATTCATTGTTGCAAGAAATGTCTCCCAAGATGTAGGAAGACCATCTACTGTTGTTTGCACAAGATCATCATCATCTACTGCAACTCCAATTGCCATGCGTTGATCTCTTGTCTGAGCAATCTTTGAGAAGAAAGAAGCAACTGACTCCTTCTCCTCCATCTTCAATGAACGAAGTTGCTTCTTCAAATAGGTCTCACCTAAAGACCAAAACCCTCTTTGCAGATAGGACCAAATAGGGCTCACTTCTATGTCTCAAAAGCAACACAGGGTCACAGCCTCCTCAACAAGCATACATAAAGCATATCGGACCTCAACAACACCTCAACAGGAAGATCAAAACCCAACAAGACTTCAATCAGGCAAACAAATAGCATATTAGATCTCAACCAGGCTTCAACAATCAGATCAGATCCCAGCAAGACCACGACTAGGTAGTTTAGACCTCAACAAGCTCACGAATTAGCTCTCTAGGGCAGACAACCTTTAGATTAGTCCTTAAAATAGTCGACAAGAAATACTAGGGCATGCGGCCTTCACAAAAAAAGAACAGAAGACCCACAACTAGACAAATCAGACCGGTACAAGGTCACGACCCTCCTTAAACAGGCTCACGACCAACTTAGAACAAATCAGCAGAGTTCACGTCTAAACCACAAAGGCAACAACAGCATAAAAACATTCAACGTCAACCCTAAACAGTCAGAGCGATCAGTTCTGAGATATGTGGTGATCTCCAATAAGTGGACGGTCTAAACAATTGAGTAAGCAACAACATAAACCCTTAAATCCTTGACGTCAAGCAGTACAAGACAGAGCTGAGATGTGTTGATAATGAATCAAATGAGGAACATTAGACTCCAATATATAGGATCTTAAAACTTCTAGAAAGATCATAAATTAATTCTTTAATTGAGTTAGGGTTCCATTAAATAAGGTGGGTACCAACACATAAAGGTTAAGACACCAAAACAATAAAAGTCGCAACTTATAAAAATCTCAAATATAAATAAGGTGTCTTTAGGTGGGTACTAGGATCAAGGTTAAGGGTACAAGGACCAACAAGTGGTACAAGTCAAACCATAAAACAAGGACGGGTACATGACCCACAACCCCTAGGACCAAAAGATGTACCACTAAGGTGGGCAAGCAACCCTATTGGCCATTACCCATAAGACCAAAACATCACGAAGGTAAGAGTCAAGACAACTCAAAGTGGGTAGATGACCCTTCTAACCACAAGTCAATGTGGTGAACAAGACAAAGTGCTAAACCTTCAAATCACAAGACCAAGACCAACAAGGTGGAAAGACCAACCAAGGTGGGGCTACAACCAATTATCTCTCTCTCAAATGTACAAGTGTTCCATACACTAATTGAAAGTTCATCATCACTGTATAAGGAAGGTCCACACTAGATGATGTGATCATGTGGTCCTCCATACTGTTCCTAAGGTCAAGTGCTAGTGACTCCTTGGGGTGGTCAGTCCCTTGAGAAGACCATCTATCTCAACCATCTCGAAGACCTAGGAGAGGAGGGCATCACACATCATCATCTTGGTTAATTAACCAAAATCTACTTGGTTAACTGACCAGGTAAGTCCCTGCAGGAACTACTTGGTCCTCGTAACCAAGAATCGACTTCGTCCCAGACCAGGAGGTCTCTGTCTCAACCTGTAGGATCTACTTGGTCCTCGTGACCAAGAAACTGTCTGGTCCTAGACTAGAATACCCTAGAGTCAAATAGGGGCCCTAGCCACATGCTAGGTACTTTGCCATGGCATCAACCTGCTTGGTCCCTGACCAAGAACCCCAGGAGACTGCTAGGGGCCCTAGGGTATCTTCTAGGGACTTTCTCTGCCTAGTTATCTGATCAGGAACCCTAGTTATCTGACCAGTTGCACTAACTTTAACATGATTGTCACCTGAAGCATAAAAATCGATAGATAGAGGGTGGGACTCATACCTACTACAACTAAGGTTAGTTTTGTGGGTTCCAAATATCCGGATCTTCTTCCCTGTTTGGTTCTCCATGAGAGTCTTGAACTCTCGGAACCGATTGAAGACCTCTGACTTGGCCTTCAGAAAATAGATCCAGGTTTTCCTAGAATAGTCATCAATGAATGTGACGCAGTAACTATAACCACTGAAAGAATGGCCGCTCATCGGTCCGCATACATCTGAATGCACCATGTCTAAGGTCCCCTCAGACTTGTGCTCACTATGTGGGAAAGGCTTCCTGATGTTCTTCCCCAACGCACAACTCTTGCAGTGGTTGTGCTTGTCCTCCTGTACTGAAGGAACTCCAATGACTGCGTGTCTCAGATGCCTCAGTGCACCATGGTGTAAGTGTGCCATCCTCCTATGCCACAACTCACAATCACTGCTGTTGCTACTGACCAGAGCCTTTGCAGGCTCAAACTGTAGTCTGTAAACCTTCTCGCTCCGAACCCCAATCATCTTGTCCAATCTCTGATCTGACCCATTTGGCCTGATATATACTTTCCTGTCTCGGAAAGTCACTAGAAAACCCTTGTCTTCTAGTGTGGAAACTGATATGAGATTCTTGGTCATCCTTGGGACATATAACACATCAACAAAGCTGATAGGTTTTCCAGACTCCCTCTGAAACGAAACAGTGCCAACACCCTCCGCTTAATACCGCGCATTATCTCCTAACTTAATATGGAGATTTACTCCACCCTCCTGCAAGCTCTGGAAGAACGATCTGTATCCTGTCATGTGACAAGATGCACCGCTATCCACATACCAGATGTTGTTGTTGATGGAGCTTGCCATGCAAGCTATCAAGCAAAAGTCCTCATCAAAACTCTTGCTGAAGTCATCCACCTCTGCTGAACCTGCCATCTGTGTGTTGTTGTTGTTCTTCTTCCTCTCTGGGCACTGGGAAGCAAAGTGTCCATGCTTGTGACAAATGAAGCGCTTGACTTTTTCCATGTCCAAGTTCTTCTTGCCACCCTTCTTCTTCTTTGCCTTCCCCTTGTCTTTGCGCGCTAGGGCTAGAGCATCTTCATCCACGATCTGTGTAGTACCGCTGGATGAAGTTGAACCTTGACCCATCCGGGTCTCTTCCTGTGCGAAGTCATCCCACGATCTCTGCTAGTCAGGGAGCTTCTCCCTCGCCACCACACCTTTGACAAAGACGTCCCATGGCTTAGAGAAGCCATTGAGATCTATACGAACCAGCTCCTCATCCTCAATCTTAGAGCCCACTGCTCCAAGCTCATCCCTAATCTGTGTGAGCCTCGTAAGATAAGGCACCACTTCTTTACCCTTAGCCATCCTGGTACTGCGCAATCTCTCCTACAGCACCATCTTCCGGTTTTCATTCATACTCTGGTAGAGACTCTCCAAAGCCTTCCACATCTCTAATGCGGTTTTCCTCCCAGACAGATGAGGGACTATGTGGTCCTTCACCCCATCCAAAATGATCAACATTGCCCTGGAATCTATCTTCCTCCATCTAGCCAAATCTGTTGGATTTGTGGGAGCTACCTTTTGATCATCAATGTGCTCTTCAACATCACTGACATCAAGGATCCTGGTGATCCTCTCTTTCCAAGTAGGAAATTTTTGTGGCCCCTGGAGTCTATCCTCAACTCTCAACTGTACGGCCATAGTGAATAGTACTTGTAAACCCTTGGATAGATATGCAATGATCTATCCAACCAACCTGCTACTCTTTTTCAGTCTGCTCAGAAGAGCTCTGATACCATGTAAATTTCCTCAAAATCCAACTAGGGCTAAAAGCATGCCAATTAATTGCTACCAATAACCACACATGGATTTCTTCACTATTCAGCGGAACAATAAATACTGAAAGAAATATAGGAGCAATCACATCAATAGAGACAACTCAATCTTTTTGGGTATAAACCCCCGGACAAAACCCAAGATGGGAAAACTGGTGCAGCAGTACGAGATTTTATTTTATTAAGAAAATATAGAGCGGTACAATTCAGAATTCCGATTCTGCCCAATTGGCAAAATCGTACCACACAAAAATCACTGAGAAAAACCTCTGAATGGGCATGGATCCCAATGCAGCAGTACTGTTGCTGCTGTACAGCTGTACGGACGGGCTGTTGTACGGCCTGCCTGCTGTATGGTCACCTCTGCTGAGTCCTCCTGTCTCTCTCCTCTGCGAATTCTGTGCTGCCTTCTCCGAATAGCTGCTCCTCCGTCTTTTTCGCCAAAACTCTCTCTCTCTCACACTTCTCTTCCTCCGTCTCTGTGTCCTCCCCACCAATTGATCTTTTTATTTTATAACTCAATGCTAAGCGAAAAACCTAATTTCACTATAGATCTATGGATGAGATCCTCCAGTGAGATTGGATGGCCAAGATTAAATCTGGCCATCACTTAAATATTTTCACTTACACTTTATAAAAAGTGTTTCATAAAGTCAATCAATAATTAAATCACTTTAATTTATTTTCCCAAGTAAACTTAGGAAAAATAAATTAAATACATTTTATTGGCTTCTCCAATTTAAGTCTTCTGCATGTAAGGACACATGCATGCAGGAAGACCTTCCTTGTTGTCACTTTCTAACACTGGTTACGGTCTTGATTTTCTTCTTTGTATCATGTATGATACTGTACTTTATTTCATATGTTTTTCTTTTCATTATCACTTGTACATTGAAATTTAAGTGCATCTTCTGACACTCCCCTCACCTGAAGATGCTGAACCAGATCCTGCACCCTAACATGAGACTGCACCTACATCCATAACCTTGCATTCATGCCATTTGTTTGATAGTTCTTTCTTGTGTTTCATAGTATAGTAATTTGTTATGTTGTAGTGTTTGGTAGTTTCTTATTTACGGATTAAAAGTTGCGCATTAAATGATAAAAAGTCAGATAGTGTTCATTTATTGTTTAAAGCAAATGTTAAAATATGGATTTTGATTTGCTTTTAAAATTGCAATTTATCTCCTGATGTTATTCGGTATACCTTGAATCACATGTCTTTTTCTGTGATTTTGTTGAATTATATTTTTGCAGGACTATAAACAATGGATTGTTAAATGCATAGAAGAAACATGGAACCTTTTTGAAGCAAAGTTTATTTCTTTATGGAATGCAAACACAGAACACGGCGGAGATGCTTATCTAGAAGCTATATATAATAATCCTAAGGTTACATTGCTCATGCAGCAAAAGTATATAAAAGATGTATTCCATGACAGCCTTGGATTTGGTGCTGCAAAAATGATCAGGTCAGTATCTCAACTATGTACAGTTCTCTCTTGCGAAATTATTACTTGTGATTGGACTTATGGTTTCACTTCTTCAGTTCTTAGGTCCCATAGATTTCTCCCTTCTTTCACTATAGGTATAACAAATGGAAATGATCAGGTCATGATTTCAACTATGTACAGTTTTCTCTTGTGAAATTTTTACTTGTGCTTAGAATTATTTTCTCATCTTCAGTTTGTAGGTCCCACAGATTTCTCCTTTCTTTGACAATCGATAAAACAAATGCAAAAGGTTTCCTGTTTTCTGAAAAAATCTGAAAATTAAACTTTTTCCTCTTCTTAAATTTAATTAAATATACAATAAAGTAAAGAGTATATTACAAAAGGGAGGGCTGCCAATAGGCTGCCACCATAATGCAAGATATGGGGAGAATCTAAAATCTTCTAAGTGAAGATCCTTGCTAATTATCAACAATCAATCAAAATTAGCCATGGGCCTTTAAACCAATGCATTACATAAATATCACAAAACCTAAAGCCAACAGGCCCCAAATGGAGAGACATTAAGATACCTGTCATCATAATACATATAATCATTAAGCAATCAATCCTCACCAACTTACATCTACAGAGCCATCATTACTGCAGAAGGAGGGGGCTTGATGCTTTCCCATTTAGTTTATGTTATGCCTGAACTTGTTTTCACCTCCCATAGATATCTGCAGTCTTGTGTCCGTGCACAATTTACTTACCAACACTTTTTGATCTCTTATCCTCCACCTAAATGTCATGGTTATTCTGCATTATCTTTTCCTTATTCTCCAATCATTTAGGTTTCTTTTTAAGCTTTTTATGCAATTGGCAGAGATTAGAAAATGGGAAAAAGAATTGCTGATTTTAATTTGGTTTACTAATTTTTCTTTTTGTTATCTGATCCCTTATCTCTGTTACTGTTAATGAATGCAAACATTCATTTTCATGGGGAGCCTAAGAATTTCATAAATCTATATTTTGGAAATGCAGGAGAATTGTTGGGGTAGCTCATGTAGAAGATTTTGAATCAATTGAAGATGCAAGCAAGCGATCAGAGTGTGAGCGCCGGGCTCTTAATTTTGCAAAGATGCTTATGAAGGAGAGGCACAACTTCCATACAATTAGTCAAGTTGTACAAGCTGTTCAGGGAAAATCTTAAAGACTCTCCTTTGCAGCAAACAATGATAGCACTATTCTTCACTGGTTAGAAAGACCTATATGGTAGAAAAGTAATAGCTGCATATTTTAAAATACATAGAGTGATCCCTCTTGAGATGCTTCAACCTCAAAGCAGCAACAAGCTTGTTTTTCAATGTTTATCCTTAAGTGAGGTGAAGTGTACTTGAAGGTATTTGGTGAATCTAGGGTACACTTGCCTGGAAACATGTAAAAATGTAGTCTAGCATATTCTCTTTAGAACATGGGTTCATTTGATTGATGGTTTCTATTGATGGTTTCTAAAGTTGTAAGATATTTTTAATCCAAGTTAATACATAAAGTTCCAAGAGTCTCCAACCATTGAAATCTAAGAATTACGACAGCTCCTCCAATAGGCATGGTGCAAAATGGAGATGCCATTTCAAAATTAACCATTGTCAACAAGACTTACACTTCTTAGAGCATGATGGCTGACCTCATGCTCTTCCAAGCAGGTTCCTTTGCGAAGGCTCTGGTTTGATATTTTGGTTTAGGATCCTTATCCATGTGTAACAGGTCTCGAGTTCCTTGCAAGTCTTACTACCACAGTGGCATATCTCATGATTGGGATTTCACTCAACCCTACTCCTAAACTACATTTTCAACTCGTGCTTGTAATCTTTTGTCTGGGTGAGCAAACAAGTTCAGGCCTTGAGCCTTCTTTAGATTGACAAAATTATGCATGCTACCACAGTAGATCAATCCAATGAGTGCTTGATCTCTAGCTTAGCCATGCAAAATGTTTTCCTCACGATATTTGACCAAGGCATGGTTTGATATTTTAGGAGGCACCTTCTCTTCTTCATTTGTGAGCATTATCTCGATAATCCCTTGCTTGATAGTCTTTGATTCACATGGGTTTTATCTTTCGTTTTGCATGTATTCTGGGTCATACTCATGAAGATTGTAGCATTTTGTGGTGGGTTTAGAGGTATGCTCTTCTTTCCTATTTTGAGGGGAACATATTTGTTAGAAGATGCATGTTAGTATAAGCAAATAGGCATAATCCTTGGACGTCAAATTTTGATGTATTTTCTATTTAGATAGCTTCTTGAATACTTGTGATTGAAATAATTACATTTCATCTATTATTTGATTTTATAGGCCAGTAATATATAATCGTTGCAGACTCTCTTGGAATATTTGAAACTCTTGTAACTAGACTTTCCCATTCATGTGTCTACTTTCCAACAATATATATGTAAGTGGATGAGCTTGACAAATAAATCTTCTTTCAAATTCTGGAACCTAAAGAAAAAATCCATTCTAAAAGTTTGCAAGCTATTTGAGTTGGTTTGTTTTTTGGCACACTGGAAAATGAACCAATCATAAGATGAGCCTGCTAAACGCAACAAGGCAATAGTAATGTGGCCTTCGTTTTTTTTTGGATTAATGGCCACTGTCTTTCTTTTTTAATTGGTCCAGTTCGTGGTTTCTTTATTTACATATGTAAGTGGATGAGCTTGACAAATAAATCTTCTTTCAAATTCTGCGACCTAAAGAAAAAATCCATTCTAAAAATTTGCAAGCTATTTGGAATTTCTTTGTTATTTTTGGCACACTATAGAATGAACCGATTGTAAGATGAGCTTGCTAAATGCAACAAGGCAATAGTAACGTGGTTTTCATATTTTGTTGGATTAATGGCCATTATCTTTTTTTTAATTGGTCCAGTTCATGGTTTCTTTTATTTATTTATTTATTTTCTCCATTAAAATTTGGTAGGTCCATTTTGCAATTAATTTTATTTCAGAACCTAGACGATGATGCTAGGAATGATATCACTTTTGGTGAAGATGCAACAGAGTTTGTAATTACCTTTGATTCCTTGGATTATGTTATAGTGCTTCACAATTGCTATAAATGATCCTATGTTTTGGTTCATGGAATTCTGCATTTTTTTAATTGCTAGATGCTTCCAATCATCGATGCAAGCGATATCTTCCTTGATGTAGTAAATTATTACATGTAAGCAAGTGCATCTTACTATGCACAATATCATTTACATTAACAAGCCACGAATGTGGGTATCTTGTCCACCAAATTTAGCTAGGATTTGTCCCTAGTCTCAATTATGAGTCCCTCTATTGCAAGATTGTTGATTTGTATTGATAAAATCACAAGAGATACATATAAGAGCGGGGAAGCCCCTATTTATAACCATTATACTATAAGTCCCTAGACAATAACAAAGTCCTTTTGTTATTCTTATCATTTTATTAGTTGTCAGTGAGGTCTAGTGAGGTCTAGATCTAGAGATGACTATGATCCTTGTACTATATAACACCATCATTGGTATGAATATCAATGTTGAGATGGCTAAAGCCTTTTCCTCCATTTTGTGTCTCTTGTTTGCTGGTTCTAAAGTTTAACATGGTATCATAGCCTCTTAGTCTTAAGGGGCTTGGTGGTTTCCCCATGGTATTGATCCGTGAGATGTGTAGCCAATAGTATGAGAAGTTGGTGCTAAGGAGTGAAGCAAAGAGAATTGAGGTTAGTCGACCCCATCTTCTATAGCTTGAATTAATGTTTGTGAGGGTTATGGAGATACTAGCATCTCAAAGGAGTTATCTTCAAGCGTGGTTAGAAGAAGTTTAATGACATTCAAGAAAAGAGGATGTGTCAACCATTGTCAACATGAAGGCACATCTTGAGAATGTGATCACAACGTTCAAAATCTTCAATAAATTGTGCATATCTAAATATCATGACCTCCTCCCCTGAAAACAAAGCACTTCCAGTGTACTAACCACATGTGAACCAATCATCAATTTGAAGAGTAGAGGCAAATGAATGTTGATAAGCTAGTCTCCATGCATAGGAGATTGTCCTCAACACAATGATTCGCTCGCACACAAGCTGAAGTCTTGTCACAGATCTAGAAGGGAGAACAAAGCACAAGTTTCCCATATTGCATGGACTATGAAGATGTTGAATGTCACTTGCACACAATGCAAATATATTTTTTGTTGTTTGTTCCACATGGGCAGTGCACTAAAATCATCTTTTCTTTATATTTATGTCGATAGGTGTTATTCTCTCCACTTTTATCCATGATGGAGTTGATCCTCTAAATCCCCTAAATATTGGGAGATTCTTCGTCGTCATTTGGTTAATGAATCATGGAACAATATCAAGATTAATATTAAGGTTAATGAGTCGTAGTTTACAACAAATGTCCATGTGTCATTAGATATTATGAACATTCAACACAAACATGACGTCCAATGATTGAATCCTTCCACTCTTGCCTTAAATAAATTTATGCAATAATAATGATAGAGAACCTTCCACAAACAAAAAATGGAAACGTCCAATAATATTAGAGAACCTTCCACAAACACAAAACAAAAACAACCAAAGATTAGATCCTTTTGTAATTCCCATAATTGATTATTTATGGTGATCAGATCCTTTTGTAATTTATATTATATTTATTTATGGTGATCAAATGAGTCTTTATCTATTAAATAATCTTTTAGACTTACATATGATCCGAAACCTACATTACACTACTTTATTTTATTTTAAAGCCATATATGTCTTTAAATGAAAGATGGGCATTCACATTTCGATTTATCTTAGAGACTCCAAATATTATAGGAGGGTTTTGATTGCATCGAGAGTAGTGATGTGTTCTAGAGCTTAGTATGAAGGAGAAGTCGTGTAACATAGGCAATGCTCACGTGGCAACTATAATCCACATCACAAAAGAATAACATGTCGGCTCATAAAACCAAAAAATCAAAACTAACATAGATCCATCTTAAAACCCGATCTATCAAAAGCATAGTGGGGGATCCAATTTATTGAGGTGTAAACTTTTTTTATTTTAAATTTTTACACATCAAGAAAAAAAATTGCACCTAAGAAATTAGTTCCCTCTCGATATTTGAGAGTATTTTAGCAAAAACAACACACATTAATGTTTTATATTTGTCCAAGTTTAATTCTCTAATCCATATTCAAAATGAATAACGATTAATATAATATATCTCAACATTAAAATATGAAAAGAACTTGTATTTTAAAAAATGAGCTAATTTTCACTTAGTTGAGGTGACCATCATTATCTTTCTCGGGTTATTTATAACATATAATTTCAATGATATTTAAAATAAACTCATTTTAATAACCATGGGTAAATTTAATAAAAAAATATTTTCAAATACAAAGTTTGAAAAAATATTTTATATAAATCTAATATTTATTTTCAATATGTTTTTTTCACCCATTTTTTAATATAATATTTTGTTCTCAAAATATTTCAACTCGCCATTCTCTCCACTAAGGTTATTTTTCCTCTACAAGCTAAAACATTGTTTATGTATTTGATGAACTCTTCATACTCACCTACACAGAGCACTGGATTGCAGTATATATTATATATCTTCATAATGGCATGTTATCACACCATGGTAGTTGGGCTACCATGGTTGCAGAGCAGCCATCTTCATATTTTTGAGCTTTGTCTTTGCATAGTTTCATCGAGATAAGCTATGATGAGCCGTGTTATTTATGATCAGTCACACATCAGAGCATCCTTATATCATACATGCAGTAGACCTTATGCCAAGGCTGAGCCTCTTGACCTCAGATTTGAGGACTGAGATGACCTTTTATTCCATACAGATGCAGTGCAATATTTGTAGTGTCAGCAGCAGTGTCCTCAGTGGTTACAGTTGGTTCAGATTGTAGATACATGTGTATGGACCATCATGGTATATGATGTGCATTGGTTTCTATTATCTTGTTGTTTTGGTCATTTTGATAGCTTGACTTGGTATATAGTGATCATGATCTGGTAGTCTATATCTATAAAAAAGAAACTGGTTGTTATTGAATATCTATATGGTTGTATTACTTGCACTTAAAAACTCTTGTTTTATGTACTCATTGGTTTTCACCCTCTTAGGAAGTGTGGACATGATCATTCTCAGTCTCTATGACTTGCTAGCCTAGGCATCACGTTCACTTCCACCATCCATCCATTACCTTCCCTACATTTTGGTTATTATCCTGACTTACACCTCAGCCTGTGATATGGAGGACTTCCCCATTTTTGCTTCTGTGTTGGACTACATCCATGTTAATTGTGTCTCGACTCCGGGTTGGCAACAAAACTTACCATTGGTGAGTTGGATTTTATGCCTTTATCACTCTAGTCTGTTGCCTCGATGTGTGGTTTTGACTTGCAGAATTCCCCCTAGTTGCTTGAGTTGTGTTGGCTAAAACCTGAAGCAAATTGTACTACATTGGAAACTATTGTTATATCTTATGTAAAGCCTAATGAAAAGGGTTGTGGAAATGTAATGCAAATGAAATGTAAATGCACCCTCGGATGAAAGATGTGATTAGTTGTGCTACTAAGCACATGCAAACTCCCAAAGGAGTCCAAAAGACCTAAAAAGCAGTGGTTAAACATATTCCAAATCTAAAGACTGCTGACCTTAAGTGGAAATTTACCTTATTGAGCCTACAGGTCATGATATGAGATGGAGTAAGGAACATCTAATTCAAAGTGTCCCCTAGAACCTCAAGTTACGGTTAGATGGGCGCCTAGTTCACGACGATTCTAGTAGTAGACATTTTGCCAAGGTTGAATAAGCACTTCTCTGAACAACTCATCCATTTGTGAGACACCGCCATTCCTTGTGTATTCCTGTCCAACACATGCTTAAGTGTGTAACACCCTATCCTTTATCCAAAGTATCACAGTGTTGAGCCAGTGAAGTCATCCCCCTTAGCTTAGCCTTGTGTTCTTAGCCTTCACCCTATGCTAGCAAATTGATCATGTCTACAAATGAGTATATTCTCGAGGTTCTTTTGTGAGTAAATATTATTTAAACTTGATGAATTATTATAATTAAATGTTAACTGCCAGCAAAATGATTGCTTAATTCTTTAAGTGTTGCTATGAAAATAATTAAAAGAGCATGTCCTAGCCATTTTCACTTGCAGCAGTAGGCTCTCCTAGCCCAGGTCATATTTCGTTGGCAGTTAGCATTATAATTAAATGATGACTGCCAACAAAATGATTGCTTAATTCTTTAAGTGTTGCTATGAAAATGATTAAAAGAGCATGTCCTAACCATTTTCACTTGCAGCAGTAGGCTCTCCTAGCTTGGGTCATATTTTGATCATTTTTTACTTGGTCAAACCTAGTTTAACTAAGTCAACCTTGGGATCCGTGATGAGTTGGACCTATGATGATGTATGATGATGATATATGGTCCTTGATGCACCTTATTGTGGTTCCATACAGTGGGAGCGTGTTTCAAATGATGGTTGATGTACTTTATTATTGATTATTATGTTCTCCATACCATTATTTTATACTTGTCCCGGTATGGTGGATGCTACATATGATATTACAGGATGCCACAGGGTGTATGAGTACTCATCCTTAGTAGATTTGGGTCTTATGGATCCACTGTGATACTCTATTTTCAATTTCAGGCACTCTCATAGATGATATGGGCATTTTTCCACAAGTTGACCAATTTGGCCATGCTAAGCTGGCTTGTCTAGCAGATGTTTGGAGGCAAGTCGTTTCCTAGGGCGCTACAAAGAAAGGGGGTGGTACAACCACTTTTTTTTACCATATTACCCCCCTTCCAGACATGATGGTGCATCCAGTTTTTGTTCCCGGGCACCTAGCAGTTGTTTTCAGGCAGTTTGATGGATCTTCAGGTGGGATAAAAATGGAATAAAAGGTCATTAAAGAAATCAATTTGGGAAATTGAGGTAAGGTTTTGGCATATGGTATTCTCAGAGGTCATCTATGGTGTATCCCACTCCTTCCAGATCAGTTTGCAGCATTCAGTGGGGTCCACACAGTCTTCAGGAGGTTTTTTGATGTATTCTTCTCTCTGCTGAGGGGGCTAGGATTTGATCATTTGTTTATTTGGACATGTCATTGAGTCATATGTTACATTATTGTGCCATGGGGTCATGCTAGTGAAGGGAAGTAATACCTCCTAGCCCCACCATGTGCTCCTAGTCACTTGTCCTAGTCATCTTATGTGGCACATATGTGTTTTAGTCATCCTCATGTAGTTCGCCCCCCACCTAGCTGATCGTTTAGTGAGGTGGCACTCCCTCATGTGAGTGATCTATGTCATATTTGTACCGGCTCATCTTAGCCGTTGATTACATTGTTATATCTTTTGATCTCCACCACTAGTTTTCAAAAGTGGTTTAGGGTTTTGGTCTCCCTCATCCTATTTAAGGAGGAGACCCCCCTATTGTAAAGGCATCTTTGGAGCTCTGGAAACTTGGAACAAAAATACTATTTTTGTGGATATGTTTCTTTATTCTTGATGGGTATCTTTGCAACTTGAATATACAACTGTTTCTCTGTGTATCATTGTGGATCTATCTATTCAAACGTTTGCTCTGCAGGAGGTTGTGTGGGTTGAAGAGGAGGATGTTTCAAGGGGATGCTATTGTGGGGAAACCCCATATCTTACCTTTGATCCACCTTTTGTCTGAAGGAGTATCATTATTGCATCTTAGTGACATAGTTGATGCGTTCTCTTTCATCTTTTCATCCTTATAGTCATTTTCTTGCTGTAATGATTCTCATATAGATCTTTTCTTGCAGGAGGAGGGCGCACTAGTTGACTTGGAGAGCTAGCGACTTCACTTGGGTGGCTTGGATCCGACTCTTGAATATAAACACAGGGGAAGGTTATCACTTTGCAAAGTATCTTCAATCTCTAGAGGTAAGATCTTCAAGGTTAGTATTTTGTTTCATGCATTTTCATCCATTGATCATCTCAAACCCTCATAGTCAAAACCCTTGCATTTTTATTTTTTAGATCTATGGAGATCTAGCAAATATTTGGGCTTAATAATTGAAACCCACCTTAATAATCAGCTTAACATTTCCGAGCCAAAGTTTGGTGGACATCCAACTCCATTTCCCCCCCGATCTAAGGCACTAGTCCTCTCTTGAGGAAGTCACACTTCTTGGGTAGGTGGCCATTTGCTAGATCCCACACGTGGGTATTGCTCATTCCTTATTTAATCGTCAGATATACATCACAGCAAACCCCCTAGTGCCATTTTAACTTGATCTGGACCTTGTGGGCCCCTTTTTGGCCATTTTCCTCATTTTAAGGGTGGGCCCCACTTGGATATCCATACTTGGCATTAGATTTATCTAGATCTCAAAATTTAAACCCATAAGTGACCTTATCTTTTACTTGGTTGAATATTTGTCATCTCATAAGCCTCTTCAACCAAGCCCTAACTCCATGGGTCCACTTATCCGTAATAGATCTAGATCTAATCTACCCTTGATCTCTCCATACTTCATCTTTACATATCCCTAGGAGGTCTTGAGTGGGTTCGCTAGTCCTCATTGGCTAGATAGGGTCTCCCCCTTGGTATTGCATAGGCTCGATCTAAAGTGAAGAGTGTCTCGGTTAGCGTGACACCAACTTGCATTGCGAACCATAGCATCTCTTGGGTCACCTCTTTAGTTGTCGAACACCTCTACCGTTCTTCATAGGATAACCTTTAGGGACAACTACAAGTTGTGTGATAACATTTTTGGTGCCGTTGTCGGGGAGGTAGAGGCTTACCTCAGGTGTCTGAGAGTGTCTGTGCGTAACTCTTATCTTATCAAATCCGGTCTTATAATTTAGATGGTTATCATTTTTATCCTTAATTCAAACGTAGCCATCTCATTTTCACTCATCTCTCCCCGCTATTTTAACAACATATATTTTGGTAGAAAAGAATTAAATTATGCTTGGCGACTCCACAAAAGCGACTCCACTGGTGATCGATCCTATCATATCTAGAACCCATGGGGTACATCAATTTGGATTTAAGCTCCTAAATTTTCTAGCAATTGTCATCCATGGCTGCTTCTGAGCGGCCATGGACTTTCAGTCGATTGAAATTTTTTGACTTCTCAAAGATTGTTGGGTATCCTCATCATATTTCTCATCAAGCCCGTGAAAGGTTGCCTAAATTCGATGGAAGTTATGAGATCTCTGCCAAAAGGCACCTTGAAGTCTTTAGGGAAATTTTTAATGAATTATCTATAACCCATGAGGATGTATGTATGAAACTATTGGCCTCAGCTTTCTAAGGAAGAGCTGAGCTCTGGTTCTTGAATTTGATGACCAATAGCATTTCCGTATATGATATGTTTGAACATAAATTCTTAGAAGAATGGGGAAATGAATACAATGATATATATTCTTCAAATCGGATCCAAGATCAAAGCCTTCCCCTTTCCGATCATTTTGTTGAATCAATTAATAATCAAATATCAATTGACTTGTCAACATCCGGAGATGACCCCTCCTTCCCAATCTCTTTTAAGGATGATTCTTCTATTTGTAAGTCTATCGAAATTCTTTTAAATGAGCAAATCCCTAATCATTGCATGAATGATGAAACTTCAAATCAAATTTTAAGAAGCCCTAGTCTTGATTCTGAGGAAATTTCTGAGGTTGAGCTTTTAATCAATGAGTCTATTGAGGTTCCTCCTGAAGAGAAATTCATTAATCATTCTATCACTAGTGATCATTCAATTTCTTATCACCTTATTGAAGAAGAGGAAAGTAGGGACATCGACCAAGATCCTTCTATTGTGATTTCACGTGATCGTTGTGCAAATAATCAAGATATAAATAAACTTGTTAATTTTCTCCCTAATCAATTTAATGAAAATGATCATTTACCCTCAGGTGAATTTAATGATAAATCAATGGAAGGCCAATATCAAGATGAGGATGAGTTAGCAAATCACATTAGGTGCTCTAATCTTTGTTCTACTTCTTATGGTGAGTCTTTGAGTTTTCATTTTTCCATCCTTAATCAAGACAAATTGATCCAATTCTTGGAGTTAGATAGTTATGGTGAGTCTTGTACTCATATAGTGAGTATTGAACTTGATAAAAAACTTAAAATCATTCCTAGAGCAAAGAGTGTTACTTTGAAAGGCTTTTCCTTTTGCCAAATTCCAAGGTCAATTTTTTTTATCTATCTCGGAGAATGTACATATGTTCAATCCACCCTCTCGTCCCAACTTTTTCAATCTTGTTTGGGTTTGTGGTCTAGTAAATATTTTGTTTTTAGAAATTTTCAATTAGAAGCATTGTCACATAATGGGAGAAAAGGCATTTCATTTCCCTTTTCAGTCACTTTGGAACCATAATGATTGTTTTCAATCTATCAATCATTCTTGGTGGCTAGAAAAGGTGTTTAAAGACCAATTTCATCTTTTTTCTATTTTTGAGCATCAAGTGGGTTTGATTTTGATTTTTCGTCTTTTAAGCTTTAATTTGTCTTGACTTGGTTTGTGTTTCATCATTAATCCCAGGGAGAGCCAAATTGAATATGTGAGAGAAGTAAATGAAGAAAGTAATATGAGTCAAGGGAAGTCAAATATTTCATTGCATATTTTCCCTCCATCCATCTCGAAGATTAATTTGCATAATATTTATGATCCTATAAATTCTTTCATGGAGGATGTTTGCATCAATCAATCTTCTCCTTGGAATCATTTCATTTTGCACCATTCAAGCCCTTTTGAAAATTTTGAACAAATCAGGAAGATTGTGCTATTAAATTCTTTAATATTTAATCCAATCCTGACTTGTCTTATTAACGAAAATCAAAGAAGAATCATTAATAAGTTTGATGAATGGTTGCACTGGATTTATGATTTCACCTAGCATATGTCTGACTGGTTAGAGTAGAGTAGGTAGGCTTTTGAATAAGCTCGCTTTTTTTTTATATCTGAGTTTTGAGTGTTTTCCGAGTATTTTGAGTTTCTTTGAAGTGCTGAGTGTTTTCCTTGTCCTGAGTGTTGAGTTCCTTTGTGATGAGTGAGTTGAGTCTGCTTTTTCCTAAGCCTATCTTTCTCCTGCACAAATAAATTAAAAATAACAAAATAAAAAGGTTAAATGTTGGATTAGTTTTTGCTTTTATGCATTTCGGTTTCTGCTCTAGATTAGAATTTCATTTTCAGTATTTTATTTTATGATATTTTTATTCCATACATGCGTCACATGGTAGTTTGCTTTCATGTGTGTAGAAATAGGTACACTTAAAGAATAAAGAAAAACAAGTTGGTGTTGGATTGAAGATTGATGCAGTTTGTGTTGGGGACCATAAATTCTGAGGTTCTCAAGCACTCTCTCCCTTAGAGCACTTGTCCCAGCTGAAACCAGATGTTATCACACCATAGTAGCTGGGCTACCATGGTTGCATAGCAGTCATCTACATATTTTTTAGCTTTTCCTTTGCACAGTTTCAGCGAGATTAACTATGATGAGCCGTGTTATTTATGATCACACACACATCAGGGCAGCCTTATATCAGACATGCAGTAGACCTTATTCCAAGGTTGAGCATCTAGACCTCATATTTGATGACTGAGATGACCTTTTATTCCATACAAATGTAGTGCAGTATTTGTAGTGTCAGCAGCAGTGTTCTCAGTGGTTACAGTTGGTTCATATTATAGATACATGTGTATGGACCAACATGGTATATGATGTGCATTGGTTTCTATTATCTTGTTGTTTTGGTAATTTTGATAGCTTGACTTGGTATATAGTGATCATGATCTGGAAGTCTATATATATAAAAATGAAATTAGTTCTTATTGAATATCTATATGGTTGTATTACTTGCACTTAGAAAATCTTGTTTTATACTCATTGGTTTTCACCCTTCTAGGAAGTGTGGACATGATCATTCTCTATCTCTATGAATTGCTAGCCTAGGCATCACCTTCACTTCCACCATCCATCCATTACCTTCCCTACATTTTGGTTACTACCCTGACTTACACCTCAGCCTGTGATATGGAGGACTTCCCCATTTTTGCTTCCGTGTTGGACTGCATCCATGTTAATTTGTGTCTCGGCTCTAGGTTGGAAACAAAAATTACTATTGGTTAGTTGGATTTCATGCCTTTATCACTCTAGTCGGTTTCCCCGATGTGTGGTTTTGACTTGCGGAATTCCCCCTAGTTGCTTGAGTTGTGTTGGCTAAAACCTGAAGCAAATTGTACTACATTGGAAACTATTGTTATATCTTTTGTAAAGCCCAATGAAAAGGGTTGTGCAAATGTAATGCAAATGAAATGTAAATGCACCCGGATGAAAGCTATGATTAGTTGTGCTTCTAAGCACATGCAAAATCCCAGAGGGGTCCAAAAGACCTAAAAAGCAGTGGTTAAACATATTCCAAATCTAAAGACTGCTGACCTTAAGTGGAAATTTACCTCATTGAGCCTACGGGTCATGATATGAGATGGAGTAAGGGACAGCTAATTCAAAGTGTCCCCTAGAACCTCAAGTTACGGTTAGACGTGCACCTAGTTCACGACGGTTCTAGTAGTAGACATTTTGCCAAGGTTGATAAGCACTTCTCTGAACAACTCATCCATTTGTGAGACACCGCCATTCCTTGTGTATTCCTATCCAACACATGCTTAAGTGTGTAACACCCTATCCTTTATCCAAACTATCACAATGTTGGGCCAGTCAAGTCATCCCCCTTATACTAGCCTTGTGTTCGTAGCCTTCACCCTATGCTAGCAATTTTATCATGTCTACAAATGAGTATATTCTCGAGGTTCTTTTGTGAGTAAATATTATTTAAACTTGATGCATTATTATAATTAAATGCTAACTGCCAGTAAAATGATTGCTTAATGCTTTAAGTGTTGTTATGAAAATGATTAAAGAGCATGTCCTAACCATTTTCACTTACAGGAGTAGACTCTCCTAGCCTGGGTCATATTTTGATAATTTTTGACCTGGTCAATCCTAGTTTGACTAAGTCAACCATGGGATCTGTAATGAGTTGGACCTATGATGATATATGGTCCTTGATGCATCTTATTTTAGTTCCATATAGTGGGAACATGTTTTAGATAATGGTTGATGTACTTTTTTATTGATTATTATTGTCTCCATACCATTATTTTATACTTGTCCGGGTATGGTGGATGCTACAGATGATGTTACATAATGCCACAGGGTGTATGAGTACTCATCCTTAGTATATTTAGGTCTTCTGGACCCACTGGGACACTTTATTTTCAGTTTCAGGCACTCTCATAGACGATATGGGCATTTTTCCACCAATTGACCAATTTGACCATGCTGAGTTGGCCTGTCCAGCAGATGTTTGGAGGAAAGTCATTTCCTAGGGAGAAACAGAGAAAGGGGTTTGTCCAACCACTTGTTTTTACAATATTAACCCCCTTTCGGAGATGATGGTGTAGTCATTTGTTGTGCCTGGGAAACTGGAAGTTGTTTTCAGGCAGTTTGATGGATTTTCAGGTGGGATAAAAATGGAATAAAAAGGTTATTAAAGAAATTGATTTGGGAAATTGAGGAAAGGTTTTGGCATATGGTCTTCTCATAGGTCATCTATGGTGTATCCAACTCCTTCCAGATCATTTTGCAGCATTCATTGGGGTACACACAGTCTTCAGGAGGTCTTTTTATGTATTCTTCTCTCTGCTAAGGGGGCCAGGATTTGATCATTTGTTCACTTGGGCATGTCATTGAGTCATATGTTATATTGTTGTGCCATGGGGTCATGCTAGTGAAGGGAATTAATACCTTCTTGCCCCACCATGTGCTCCTAGTCACTTGTCCTAGTCATCTTATGTGGCACACGTGCGTTTTAGTCATCCTCATGTTGTGCAGCCCCCTCCTAGCTCATCTTTTAGTGAGGATGCAATCCCTCATGTGAGTGATCTATGTCATATTTGTACCGTCTCATCTTAGTCGTTGATTACATTGTTATATCTTTTGATCTCCACCACTAGTTTTCAAAAGTGGTTTAGGGTTTTGGTCTCCCTCATCCTATTTAAGGAGGAGACCCCCCTATTGTAAAGGCATCTTTGGAGCTCTAGAAACTTGGAATAAAAATACTATTTTTGTGGATATGCTTCTTTAGTCTTGGTGGGTATCTTTTCAACTTGAATATTCAATTGCTTCTCTCTATATCATTGTGGATCTATCTATCCAAACGTTTGCTTTGCAGGAGGCCGTGTGGGTTGAAGAGGAGGACGTTTCAAGGGGAGGTTATTGTGGGGAAACCCCATATCTTAACTTTGATCTACATTTTTTCTGAGGGAGTATCATTATTGTATCTTAGTGACATAGTTGATGCTTCTTGTTTCATCTTTTCATCCTTATAGTCATTTTCATGCTGGAATGGTTCTCATATAGATCTTTTCTTGCAGGAGGAGGGCGCACTGGTTGACTTGGAGAGCTAGCGACTTCACCTGGGTGGCTTGGATCTGACTCTTGAATATAAACACAGGGGAAGGTTATCACTTTGAAAAGTATCTTCAAGCTCTAGAGGTAAGATCTACAAGGTTAGTATTTTGTTTCATGCATTTTCATCCATTGATCATCTCAAACCCTCATAGTCAAAACCCTTGTATTTTTATTTTTCAGATCTATGGAGATCTAGCAAATATTTGGGCTTAATAATTAAAACTCACCTTAATAATCATCTTAACATTCCCGATCTAAAGTTTGGTGGACATCCAACTCCATTTGCCCCCCAATCTAAGGCACTAGTCCTCTCTTGAGGAAGTCGCACTTCTTGGGTGCATGTCCATTTGCTAGATCCCACACGTGGGTATTGCTCATTCCTTGTTTAATCGTCATATATACATCATAGCAAACCCCCTAGTGCCATTTTACCTTGATATTCACCTTGTGGGCCCCTTTTTGGCCATTTTCCTCATTTTAAGGGTGGGCCCCACTTGGATATCCATACTTGGCATTATATCTATCTAGATCTACTACTTTAAACCCATACGTGACCTTATCTTTTACTTGGTTGAATATTTGTCATCTCATAAGCCTCTTCAACCAATCCTTGACACCAGATCTACCAAGTGTTGAGAGAGATCAAATTTTTTGAGGTACAAATTTTTCTTTAAATTTTACACTTTAAAAAAGTTTGCACCTCAAGGGATCTAGAGGGTAGATAGATCTATAATGGTTTAAGATGTAAATCTCTAGTATCCGTTCAAATCCCTCATATGTAAATCTTGGTTTAATGATGGCTCAACTCCCAAATTGCATATCAAGATGTATCCAAGTTTTATTTGTTTTTTATTTTTATTTTAATTAATTGGAATACATATTTGTTTGGTTTTGAACTTTAGGTTAGTGTCGACATTATAAAATATTTATTTAGTTGATATTTTATTATTTTATTAAAGTGCCATGTGTCAACTCCACATTAAGTATGGCATTATATTTCTTCCTTATATTGGGATGTTGAATGTTAGTTTTTACTTGAACAACATATAACATATAAACAATTACTGAAAGATAAACGAGCATAGCATAAAACACAATGAAAACAGATATTCTCTCGGGGAAACCACAAAGGGAGAAAACCCAGGCAAAGCCTTCCTCAATATAGAAATCACAAAGTACAAAAGTTCCCCAAGACAAATCAGCTACTCCTCCACTTGTGTGCACCTATCCTCTTCACTAATGCGAACTTGCTTGAGTGAATGAGTGATTAGAAGGGAGAGAGGTGTCCTTTATTTATATTCTTCCGTCAAGGTGACAATTTCCCCAACAGTGTTGACTTCTCTACTTGACTGGTCAATTAAATAATATAATAATCTTTTAGGGGCTTTTCTTGGCCGACACATGTCCTAGGGTTTACACTGATTCTTTCAATGACCTTTACATTATTAATTACATGATCATCATCTCCTGGAGGAGGAATACAATAATATAAATAGAATATCTTCCGTAGTTACATTATTTTAACACTCCCTCTTAACTAGGAAGGTATTCTACGGGTAACAACATCTGCACAACTGACTTGTGAACTTCTATATGTCATAGGAAGGCTTTGGATCATCATTTGTCTGGGGCATCATCTGCGGAGTAGCAACATCATCATCTACTGGAATATGATCATCATCAGCAGCAATCATCCTCTTGTTGGAACATCATCTACTGGAACAACAACTTCGTTAACTGGAACTTCTTCTGTTGGAACATCCTCATCAGCAACATCATCAGTTGGAACATCTTTTGTTGTCAGCAACCTCGTCAGCTGGAACACCATCTACTGGAACATCCTCATCAGCAACATCATCAGTTGGAACAACATCATCGTCAGATGGAACACCATCTGCTGGAACATCCTCATTAGCAGCACCATCAGCTGAAAAACATCATCGTCAGCTGGAACACCATCTGTTGGAACATCCTCATCAGCAACACCATCAGTTGGAACACCTGCAACAAACATCAGTAACTAAATATTGATACTATCAGTCATCCAGATTGATATTCCCTCACCCTTGGAGAGGCATCCATTCCTATGGATAGGAATCATCTCGTGAGAGCTGGAACCATCAGTCAGCCAGTACTGATCTTCCCTCACCCTTGGAGAGGCATCCATCCCTATGGACAGGCATCAGCTCGTGAGAGATGGAACCATCAGTCGGCCAGTACTGATCTTCCCTCACCCTTGGAGAGGCATCCATCCCTATGGACAGGCATCATCTCGTGAGAGCTGAAACCATCAGTTAGCTAATATTGATCTTCCCTCACCCTTGGAGAGGCACCCATCCCTATGGACAGGCATCAACTCGTGAGAGCTGGAACCATCAGTCAGCCAGTATTGATCTTCCCTCACCCTTGGAGAGGCATCCATCCATATGGATAGGCATCAGCTCGTGAGAGATGGAACCATCAGTCAGCTAGTACTAATCTTCCCTCGCCCTTGGAGAGGCATCCATCCCTACGGATAGGATCTCTATCAGTCAGCAAGTACTGATCTTTCGTCCCTCTTGGACAGGAATCTATCCTTTCGGATAGGATCCATCAACCTCTATTTCTAGAGAGGTCCCTCTGGACCACACTAAGCTTGTCTCGAAAGTACTCAAACTTCACACGAGCCAAA
Source organism: Larix kaempferi (assembly GCA_027924585.1). Lineage (NCBI taxonomy): Eukaryota > Viridiplantae > Streptophyta > Pinopsida > Pinales > Pinaceae > Larix > Larix kaempferi. The sequence goes on from BSBM01000193.1 coordinate 189,520, forward strand.
GGCTTAGTTAGCACATCAGCAACTTGTTCCTCTGTAGGAACATACTCGAGCTTCATAGCTCCCCTCTGCACCATATCCCGGATATATTGGAACTTAATATCGATGTGCTTCGATCTATCATGAAACACGGGATTTTCTATCAACTTGATGCAAATCTGGTTGTCATAGAGTATCTCCGTAGCATCAATCTCTACATCGAACAATCCTATCAACATCTTGCGAAGCCACACTGCTTCACCACAAGCTGAACAAGCTGCTACATATTCAGCTTCTGCTATACTAAGTGCAACACAGGGTTTCTTTCTACTAAGCCATGAGATCACACTTGATCCCAAACTAAAGCAACATCCTGAAGTGCTCTTTCTATATTCAGCACTTCCAGCCCAATCTAAGTCTGTGTACCCATACAATTTGAACTCACTATCTGAGGCATATCTAAGTCCATAATCCAATGTACCCTTCAGATATCTCATCACATGTTTTGTTGCAATTAGGTGAACATTCCTGGGTTCCACCATATACTGACTCAATGTGTTTACCGCAAAACATAAATCTGGACGAGTATTGTTCAAATACATTAATGACCCAATAATCTGTCTATACATGGTTACATCCACTTTCTCTGAAGAAGCATCACTTAGAAGCTTCAGATTTGTCACCATCGGAGTAGTCATGGCCTTGCAATCCAGCATCCCAAATCTCTTTAGGATCTCTACTGTGTATTTTCCTTGACTTAGGAAAATCTCATTTGGAAATTGCCATACCTCAAGACCTAGAAAGTAATGCATCTTGCCAAGGTATTTCATCTCAAATTCTGCTGCAAGCCTCTTCTTACATTCAACAATGGGCTTGTCTTCTCCAGTAAAAAATAAGTCATCCACATACAATAATAGTATCATGGGTTCATCATTCATAATCTTGTAATAAATATTAGAGTCCACTTTACTCTTGGTAAAGCCCAAGCTCATCAGGAAGCTGTCAATTCTTCCATACCATGCTCTGGGAGCTTGCTTCAACCCATACAGTGCTTTCTTCAACCTGCATACATGTGACTTATTATCTTCTACTTCAAATCCTTTTGGTTGCTCGATATATACTTCCTCTTCTATGTTTCCATTCAGAAAAGCAGTCTTCACATCCATTTGATGTAGCTTCCATTTCATCTTGGCTACCAAGGCAAGAATGGTTCTAATCAAAGTATATCTGGCTACCAGGGAAAAAGTATCCTCATAATCAATTCCTTCCTTTTGCGAGAATCCCCGGGCTACAAATCTTTCCTTGTACTTTTCAATGCTTCAGTCTGCTGAGTGTTTGGTTTTGAAGATCCATTTTGATGAAACAACCGATTTGTCCTTCGGTCTTGGTACCACATCCCAAACATCATTCTTGATAATGGACTGATACTCTTCATTCATGGCATCTAGACATTCCTTCTTCTTTACTGCTTCTTCAATACAAGCTAGTTCTTCTTCAACAAGATTGCACATCAAGGCTACATAGCTAGAGTATGGCCTTGGTCTCTTTCTCTCTCTACTAGATCCTTCTGGGGCACCATAATTTCCTGCATATTGGATTAATTCACGTGCCCAAGCTGGTCTTCTCTTTCGAGAGATCTCCACATGAGGTATCTCCTCAGGTCTTTGAGGTTCTGCCATGTCATGATTCTCTGGAGTAGGATCTCCTTCAATATTTAGAATTGGTTCTTTGGTTGATTCTGCAACTCTGGGAGCCTCCTGCTCCTCTTCATCCTCATGAGTCTTCTTGGACTTTTTGAAAGTTGTATCTTCATCAAATGTGACATCTCGACTAATCTCGATCTGACGGAATCCTAGGATGTATATGCGGTAAGCCTTAGATTGCTCACTATAACCCACAAATATTCCCTTCTTACCTGAAGGCTCTAGTTTCGATCTTTTCTCCTTTGGAATGTGGATGAACACTAGAAATCCAAATATCTTCAGGTGATTGACTTCAGGCTTCTTCCCGGTGAACATCTCTTCTGGGGTCTTGTTTCCAAGAGCATTATGAGAGATCCTGTTATGTACATAGACTGCAGTTCTGGCAGCTTCTGCCCATAGATGCATGTGTAAGTCTTGGTCGTGGATCATAGCCTTCAATGCTTCTATGATCGTTCTATTCTTCCTTTCGGCTACACCATTCTATTGTGGATTATAAGGAACAGTGAGCTCCCTCTTAATCCCTGCTTGCTTACAGAAATCTTTGAAATCCCCTGAGGTATATTCCCCTCCATTGTCTGACCTCAGGATTTTAATCTTCTTTTTAGAGAGATTCTCTACGAGTTCCTTGAACTCTTTAAACTTTTCAAAGACTTCATTCTTATTCTTCATAAAGTAAATCCAGGTTTTGCGAGAATAATCATCAATGAAAGATGCATAATATTCATACCCGCTTAGAGAGGTGATGGACATTGGTCCACAAATGTCTGAATGAATGATATCCAGAATACCTTTTGCTTTGTTGTCGCTACTTGGAAATGGGTTCTTTGTACTCTTCCCTTGAGCACATCCTTTGCATACTCCTTCATGATCCGCCTGGATCTTTGGTAATCCAGTCACCACCTTACTTACAATTGGTAAGGTCTTATAGTGTACATGAGCTAGTCTCCTATGCCATAGCTCACAGAGGTTCATGGTACTAGCCATTAGTGTTGTATCTGCATGACCCTTTAGTTTGTAAAGTCCTCCTTCTTCTATTCCAATGACTATTGCATCATCAATAGTCTTCCCTTTAGGTCACATGAGAACTTCACCATCTACAAATGCAATTCAAAAACCTTTATTATCTAATGCTGAAATAGATAGAAGGTTCTTCTTCAACTTAGGTACATAAAGTACATCTTTCATGTTCATGGACTTCCGAGAGTCCAACTTGTAAGAGGCATCACCCATACCTTTGATGGGATATTGGTAGTCATCTCCGAGTTTTACCTTGTGTGGAGATTCCTTCTGGATAAGATGAGACAAGGATTCTTTGTATCCTGTCATGTGCTTTGAAGCTCCACTATCAACTAGCCAAGTATCACTTCCATGAGATACTGAACCAGTGAGTGTTGAGATAAGAACATATTCTTCACTGGAGTCTTCATTATCTCTCGTCTTGTCATCATCATCACTATCTTCCGCTGGATGATCATGAAACCTCTTCTTCTGCTTCTTGTGGTGTCCAGATTTATTTGGACAATTCCTTGCAATGTGTCCAGTCTTGAGGCATGAGTAACATTCAATTGAAGAGAAATCCTTTCTGGTCCTTCTCTTCTTCTGGGGTCTTCTTGGAGAGTCCTCTCGGGGACGAGGGTTGTTCTTCCTCTTCTTCTCACCTTTATCATGAGTAGCTAAATCTTGATCTTCATCGTCATTTAACTTCTCCTCTCTTATGACTATTCTTTCTTCTTCTTGGACACATTCTTCCCATAGGTTTCTGAATTTGATTAGTTTCTTTCTGGCACAAATGCCACGAACAAATGGTTCCCAATCTCGGGGGAGACCATTCAGAGTAGTCATCACAACTTCTGCATCCTCTATCATATCCTGAATGGATTCTAGCTGTTCTTTGATCTGAGATACTTTGGAGAAGTATGATTGCATGGACTCAGACTTCATACTCTTCACACCCTTGAGTTGATTTCTCAAGGTCATCTTTCTGTTGATGTTCTTTCCTTCAAACAGGTTGGTCAAGGCATCAAACATCTCTTTTGGTGTCTTCATGGAAGACACATGGGGGATCAATTGATCCTCGATGGAATCAGCAATGATCCTTTTTGCTTTGATCAGGTTCTTCTTATTCCTTGCCTTATCTTCATCTCCCTCTGGTTCTGTAAGCCCTTCCTTCACATAGTCTTCTAGTTCATGCTCCTCAAGGATGAGCATGACTGTATACTTCCAGGATATAAATTTCTCAGCTCCCTCAAGCTTTTCATCAAGCTTGGTATTGCTTGTCATTTTGCTATAATGAGACCCTCAAATGGAAATAGAAAAGTTTGTAGATCTTACCTTGATGATTTGTTGGATCTAGGGTTTGACATAGAAACCCTAGAAATTCAAACTTGGAATTTCAAAATTTTGTCAGGCCAGGGAGGTGCACTTGACTAAGGCGAGCAAGCTGGTATGCTCAGATTTTGGAAACTCCAAAAATTTACCCCTCAAAAGTGACCTGCGAATTTCAGATCTGCAATTTTTGGTTTTTTGGTCCAAAACCCGAACTAAGGCTTGATTGATCCCGGGGTTCTGCCCAACCAAAAAGTTCGATCTTAGTCTCGAAATTTTGATTTTTTTGAGGGGATCAATCATGTGCTGAGAGAAATCCAAAATTCCGCTTCTGATAAAAGCCCTAATTTCCCGTGGCTGCACAATGTAATCTTTCAGGCCAGCTTTGATACCATGTTAGTTTTTACTTGAACAACATATAGCGTATAAACAATCACTGAAATATAAACAAGCACAGCATAAAACACAATGAACACAGATATTCTCTTGGGAAAACCACAAAGGGAGAAAACCCCGGCAGAGCCTTCCTCAATATAGAAATCACAAAGGACAAAAGATCCCCAAGACAAATCAGCTACTCCTCCACTTGTGCGCACCTCTCCTCTTCACTAAAGTTAACTTGCTTGAGTGAATGAGTGATTAGAAGTGAGAGAGGTGTCCTTTATTTATATTCTTCCGTTGGGGTGACAATTTCCCCAACAGGGCCGACTTCCCTATTTGACTGGTCAATTACATAATATAATAATCTTTTAGGTGCTTTTCTAGGCCGACACATGTCCTAGGGTTTACATTGATTCTTTCAATGACCTTTACATTATTAATTACATGACCATCATCTCCCGGAGGAGGAATACAATAATATAAATAGAATATCTTCCGTAGTTACATTATTTTAACATTGAAAGCGCCTCTCGATGCAATAACTATACATAACAATATGACATTCTCTCTCTCTCTGAGAGAGAGAGAGAGAGAGAGAGAGAGAGAGAGAGATTGGTAACTTTATTCACAATATTTGGAGAAGTTACAACTTGTACGAGCCCATAATACCTAATAAAATTTGTGTAGAATAATTGCCCAGGAATAATCCCACAAGGGGAGATTATGTGTCAACCCATAGAAAGTTTAGAAAACACAATACTAAAAAGGGAGACAAAAATCTCAACCATAATCGACTTAGGAGCAAAATGAGGGAGTCATACTCAACCATTCAATAAATTGTTCAAAACATATTAAGGGAGTAATCTCAACCTTCAATATATTAGGAAGTAATTTGTACCAGTGGCCATCATCAGTAAATGAAACAAAACTATACAACCTTCATTTTAATGTTACCTATAGAAAAATTCCATGTTAGTGATTTGGCCAAATTGATCCTTATGTTGCACCTGAATTTGTCCCTCTTGTAGTTTGTATGCATCCTTTGCTAATGTGTTCGCTCTTTGATTGTGTTCTCAGAATATATGCTCACATATGGAGGATGTGAATTGTTGTTTCAGATGTAATCCTCTGATGAGAAAACGTGTGAGCCTTAGATTTGTGCAGATTGTTGATTCATTCATCTAGTTTATCACCAACAATGAATCCGAGTAAACATGCATATTGGTTATGTCATTTTCCAAAGGTTTGAGACGACATGCAATGAATTTGGAAATTAGCTTATAAATATAGTTACAAAGTGAAATTGGTCTATAATGATAAAAACCTTGTGGAAGATCCTCTTTTGGAATGTTTGCTATAAATGTAGAATTGAAAGGCAGGTGGATCTTACTAGTAGAATGAGACTCCTCGACCACCATTGTCAAGTCATCTGCTAGAAGATCCCAAAAATCCATATAGAACTCTGATGTCCATCCATTCAGACCAAGGGATTTCTCATTTTGGAAAATGAGCATGCCTTTCTAAACTTCCTTGTTGGTAATGCATTCAAGGAGTGCAATTCCTTGATCTTCAGATAGCCACCGCTTGAAGAAAGATGAAGTAACAAAAATATCTCTTATGTTCTCCTTTGGAGGCTTGGTGAAGAAATATTTGTAGTGAGATGTAGTAGCTTTCGAAGTGGACTTAAAATTTGTGCACTCTAAATCATTTTGATCTTTGAAATTCTAGATCGTGTTTATAGCCTTCTTACCTATAGCTTGACAGTGGAAAAAATAGTATTTTGATCTCATTTTGAGAGCTAAAGCAATGCTCTACTTTTGATTCTCCATTTTGCTTCTATCCAAGTGAGGAGCCTAAATTTCGCAGATTCCAATATTTCCAACTCATCCTTTGTGACATCACTGAAGTGTCCATTTTTTAATGAATCTAGCAAAACAATATTTTTTCTTTCAATCTTAATGAGAGTTTAGGTCCTTTTCAACTAATCCTTAGTCATTTTTTTTATTCTTATGATATTTTCTTGAAAAGCCGCCATTGCATGTGTATCTGAATCCTTCTTGTAGATCACCCAATTTTCTCGAACCAATAATTTGAAGTCCTCATAAAGCAACCAGTGTGGATTGAATTTGTAGGGAGCAAGAGGTTTTTTAGTGGAAGTAGAAAGCTCAAGCAGGACGGGCAGGTGATCAAAATGACAAACTTTCAGTATAGAGGATTGGTATACATTTAGATCCAGAAGGAGGGACTCATTTAGTAGGAAGTGATTGAGTCTCTTAGAGATGTGACCTTCACCAATATGTTTATTGGACCAGGTGGGCCCAATAACAACAGGTTCAATATCGACAAGGTGTAGCATGTCAATATGTGGGTAAAGTAGTCAACAAGAGGATCCTTTCTGGCTTTAGGGCCCCAAGCTTCGTTACCAATCAAAGTAAAATTGAGGTGGCCTCCTAAGATAAGGTGTGGGTGGCTTAGGAGGGCAGACTGAAAAAACCATCCCAAAAAACATGTCGATCATGTGAACGAGCGTATACATTTAGGACTCCACAGAAAAATTGAGAGACTTAGAGAAGCAAGAAGTAAAAATACAATGAGGGATGCTTACTGAGGATTGAAAAACAAGTGATCCATTCCATCCAAGGGCCAATCCAGTAGGGATGTTACCCACAACATCAACCAAAATAAAGGTCCAGTCCGATTGTTTATACTCAAAATCTTGTTTGTAGTGACAAAGGCACACATTTTCTCTTGTATAAAAGGAACAAATGGACGATTTTTTTGAACCAACCTATTGAGGAACCGTTGCTTTAAGATCATCCCAACACCTTGAATGTTATGTGGTGGCACATTCATTTGGATGTTATGCTAAGGGCCCCTTGTATCATACACTCTCTACCATCACATATCTCCTTTTTGGATTTTGATTTTGCATGATCCATGAAATATTTCCTACCTCTAGTAGAGGGGATCGTAGTCTGTTGGGTCAGACTCAAGCCTCTTGACTCCTTTCCCATTTTTATTTTTTTTATTTTATTTTTTATTTTTTATTTTTTATTTATTTTTTATTTATTTTTATTTATTTATTTTATTTTTATTTTTATTTTTATTTTATTTTTATTTTTATTTTTATTTTTATTTTTATTTTTATTTTTATTTTTATTTTTATTTTTATTTTTTTATTTTATTTATTTATTTTTATTTATTTATTTTTATTTTTATTTTTATTTTTTATTTATTTTTATTTTATTTTAGTTATTTATTTTTATTTTTTTTATTTTTTTTTGAGAGTGAGTATGATAGTGTCTCGATGAAGAAGGGTTGTAGTAGGAACTATTGGAAGTATTTCCTTTGGAGGTAGAAGGAGAAGAGATCTACTCAAAATCTCCAATGTCAATCAAAGGGTCCTGTGTTGACAGTTGCGGACAATCCTCTGAGGCACCCAAAACAATTTTTTCCCTTCCCCATCATTTGAGACTGGTTGTACATATTTCTTGCCATGCGAACCAAATATGATGGATTCCAGTTCGTTTATCTTTGATAACAAGAATATTGCCATTTTTATAAATTAAATCTATTTTTTTGTCATTTTAACCAAATTAAATTTATTTGATAAAGTACAGTGTTCATCAATCACACGATGACGTGGAGATGAACAGGTAGTAATCCTAATATTCACCTGCTAAACAAGATGAAGTTCATATCAATTATGTTTTTAACTTAAGACCTATTCCCTTGTACATTGCAAAGTAAGTTTGATTTTAGGTGTTTATTATTTTTCGAATCTATATTAGTAAAATTTTTTGGACATACTTGAAGAATTATAGCTTTACTTTTTGTGAACTAAACATAAAAGTTTTTGGACAAGGGTTAAACACTAAAATACGAAAATTCACATTTTGAATTGACACACTTACCTCTAATCAATTTTTAATACATATTAGATTTGTTTTTGGATAAAAAAATTATTCAATAAAGTACTTGAAAATAAATAAATAAACTAAATTGTATATATTTTTCATTTTAATTAGGACTTAAATGTTTTTTAAAGGTTAAATGTATAAGATCATTGTTATTTGGTTATGTGTTAGATATATATTGAGGTAATATATATATATATATATATATATATTCAATTTTATTTATATGTAGGATATTAAAAAAAATATAATTATATAAAAAATTTATAATTATAATATAATTATTTTCAATTGAAATATATTTTGAAAAAATAAAATACATATTATTAATAATTAATAAAGAGTAAAATTTATATTAAAAAAATTTAAAAATACATAATAAAAAAAAATATTAAAAAAGAAAATCTAAAAAACACAAAATACAACATTTGATATTTTATATAAAAATATTATCAATAACAACTCTATTTGAAATGGTATTAATACAACATTAAATACCACTTATAAAAAAATCTCATCAAATTGCTAGTATGTTTCTAGTTTACATTCTCTACTTTAAACTTTAAAATTACGTTGAATGATTTTTATTTTAAAATAAACATTTTTTCTATAAATATTCTTTCTTTTCCAATTTATTAAATTATTTTATTATTATTTAAAATAGAAAAATATTATTTAAGATATAAATTAAACTTATTTATTAGTAGCATAACACGCCTATTCTAAAGAATGAACAACTTATTATGCCCTTAAGTAAATATGAACTTCTAATCATTACATAGTTACATTGGAGTTACAATGCTAAACTAGCATTTAAAAGGTTACCCTGGAAAATTTTCAAACCATAACTCTTTTATTAAAGGGTACTCCTAGATTATATATTTTATTTGTATTTAGCATTATTGATTGTGTTATTGTTAAATTTTTAATTCAACAAAACAAATTTAACACTATTTAATATTATTTGTTTAATATATTAGTCAATAACAATTATTGGTTATACAATTATTAGTTAGTGTTTTAGATAAAAGTGTTGGGTACGTTTAATATTCTTTGCATATGTGGGTAGGGTTTGTTATTTGATGATCCTTACCCAATTAGTGCTATATTATACGCATTAGGTGTTGTGTGGCTCCGACAAGGGGGTTATAAGGGGCGCATTGACACCCTCTCCCTTCCGCGAAGTGGACATCGGCAATGGGCTAACGCCCATTGCCGATACGAGTTGAAGTCGAGTTCGAAATTTTTGGGCTATTTTTGGGTTTTTTCCAAAAATATGCAATTTAACCCTGGTTAAGGGATTGGGTTGTATTTCTAATCTGGGTTAACGGATTAGGGTTTTGGATGTTGCATAATACCTACATATTGTATTGTCAGTGATTAATAATCATAATGAGAAAGTGAGAGGTGTGGGTCTATGTTTTGTTGGTTTTCTTGATTAAGGGTTTCTAGGGTAAATCTCTGTGTATTATGTGTGAATGTTATGGTATAATCTCTATTTTGCTTAAAAGAATCTATATGTTTTTCTTCTATTCACAAGTTTAAAACTTACAAAAAAAAAGTATTTATGTTATAGAGATGTTAGGGGCATCCAATATATTTTAGTGGGTATTTTAGTTGTTATATAAGGAATGTGGTATTTTGTAACTTATATCTTACTACATATCAATTTTCTCAACAAATGTGGGATAGTAATATTTTTAGATAAAGGTGTTTATGCCATAGAAATAATTCCAAGAAACATATATGCTAGGTGTGTCCGACTTATTAAAATGGGCATTTGTACTACATAGTTCTTCTAGTCAAGAATTTTATTTTATTTTTGTAGAACAAAGAGAGGAAGGCCAAGAAAGTAAGAATTCTCACATTGAAACCAATCAATCATTATATTAATGGGAGTCACCATTCCCTTGTGATTTCCCCATTGGTAGAAGGATCATAGTATATTGAAACTTCTATGTTACCGTGAACCATATCTCTCAACCAATGTGGGGTAGTAAGTCTTTTAGAAAGAGAGGTATTTAAGTCATAAAAAAAATTCCAAAACACATCGATGTTGGGTGTACTCAACTTATTTTAACTTGCATTTTAGAAAAGCATATGAAAGTGGTACTATGAAGTACTTTTAGTGAACAATCATTATTATTATTAGCAATTCCAATTCCAATCTCTTGATAGAATATTTGGTGTGTGATATGCCACGATCTTTACATAAAAATTCCTTGTGGATTGTCAACAAACATTTGGAGAGTCACAATATCATTTTTGGGTGAGACCCTCACCACATCAATTCTTTATTCAAGAGTAACCCATACTAAGATAGGATTTGTTGTGAATAGGGTTGAATAGATCATATATAACTTCAAATCAAACAAATTAAACACAATTATCAATAGCATTCCCATAGAAAGTCTATGATCCAATGATTAAGTGAATAATCACCTATATGTAAGTTTGAGTTTCCATTCTCATTGATCATGGTGATACGACAGTGCCACTTGTAATGGTGATCAAACCAAGTAGTATTATTTGGATCTTATTAGAGAAAATTTGGGGTCTAAAATGGGCTTCATAAAAAAAAGAGCCAACTAAAATAGGTCTCATAAAAAAAGAGCCAACTAAAACGAGCCTCGTAAAAAGCAGAGCCAATCAATACGTTGATGTATTTGTAACTTTGGAAGATATTCTTCTATGTATTACACTTGTACTTTATTATATTCATGATGGAGATGTATTATTCCTCCAATCAGAAGTGTCGTCATTTGTATTTGTAAGTGTTGCAACTTATATTTGATGGGTTATTAGACCACTAGTGTGGGGTCGGCCCTGATTATATTATGTGAGTGGGTTATTAGACTTCCTTAGGGGTCGGCCCGACTAGAGTAAAAGGTAGGTTAAGTTGTGTATAAATAGAGAGTGAGTGTGTCTCATTCTATTCATTCACTCAATCATCCAACTCGCATTAGTTGAGAGAGGAGTGCGCACAAGTGGAGGAGGAGTAGCTGCTGGAGTTATCTATCTTGGGTTTGATCATTGTGATCTTGTATTGTGGCTTATTCTATCTTTGAGGAAGCTGTGGGGTTTTTCACCTTCTTGGTTTTCCCCGAGTAAACTCTGTGTCTCTTGTGTTTATGATTGTTATGATGTGCTTTTTATTCTCTTAGTAGGATCCTAGATAATGTTTGAATGCATTTATCGAAAATTTAACATGGTATCAGAGCTGTGCTAAGAAGAAGACACTGTGCAGCTACGGAAGCTAGGGCTTCTTAATATTTGGGTTTCTCTCCTCAGATCATCAAAGGCAGGAGGCTAGGCTAACTCTCCTTGGAAGGGTGCATCTTTCTGTCGAGATAGAATTCAATTTTGAGCACTTTCAGTTTTTGGCCCGTCACTACTGCAGGAAATTAGGGTTTCAGAGAGAGTTGGAATTTTTGGAATCCGAGACCACGGCTGGATGCCCCTCAAGAAAATTGAATTTTAGAGACCAAGATCGAACTTTTTGGTTGGGAAGAAGGACGGGCTTCATCAAACCCTGAATCAGGATTTTGATCGGAAAGGTGGAAAATTAGGGTTTCTGCAAAAGTTGAAATTTTTGGAATCTATGACCACGGCTGGATGCTCCTCAGAAAAATCGAAGTTTAGAGAACAAGATCGAACTTTTTTGCTAGGTAGAACCCCGGGCATTATCAAACTCTAGTTCGGGATTTTGTGTAGAAGATTCAGAAGTTTCAAAGGCAATTTTGAGGGGTCAAATTTTGCAGATTTCAAAATTGAAGTATACCAGCTTGATTAGCTCAGCAAGGTGCATCTTTCCATCCATTCAGAAGTTTGGAATTCAAAGTTTTAATTTTTAGGGTTTTCTCTAACAAACCCTAATCTAGCTCCAGATCCATTTTTCAGCAAATGAAGTGGTAAGACCTAAAAATTTCTATTTCCATTTGAAGTACTCTTTAAGATGTCTCACCACACCAAGCTTGAGGATAAGCTTGAAGGAGTTGATAACTTCTAAGCATGGAAGTATAGGATTGGGTTAATACTAGAAGATAATGAATTGGACAACTACATAAAGGAAGAGGTTCCAGTTGCAGAGGGAGATAAGGCTAAGGCCTTACACAAGAAGGACTTGGTCAAGGCCAAGAGAATCATTGTTGATTCTATAAAAGACCATCTCATACCCCATGTGTCTTCCCTAAAGACACCTAAGGAGATGTTTGACTCTTTGACCAAATTGTTTGAAGGAAAGAATATTAATCGGAAGATGACTTTGCGGAATAAATTAAAAGGGGTAAAGTTCCAGAATGGAGAGACCATCCAATCCTACTTCACTAAGGTCTCTCAAATCAAGGAACAACTTGAATCTATGGATGAAGTAGTGCAGAATGGAGAAATTGTCACGACCACTTTGAATGGCCTACCTAGGTCATGGGACTCTTTCATCCAAGGTATATGTGCAAGAAGGAAGTTGATCTCCTTCAGTAGACTATGGGAGGAATGTTCACAAGATAAGCTAGGCTTGTGGCCCGAGAAGAAGATGGGAAATGAAGATCAAGCTCTCACAGCTCACACCAAGAGAAGTAAGCCCAAGAGGGAGCAATCTCATCACAAGAGATCTTCACACCACCATCATCAAATAGATAAGAAGAATCTAAGATGCTTCAACTGTAATGAAAAGGGACACTTTGCTTCAGAATGTCCCAAGAACAAAAGGAACTCCAACAACAACAACAAAAAGAAGAGCAACAAGATTAGATATCATGCTCATGTTGCTGAGGATGATGAACCTCCCAGGAAGAAGGCTAAGGTAGAAAGTGAAGACTCTTCAAGTGATGATGAATATGTTCTAATCTCTGCTCTCATAGGTACTGTTACACATGGGTGTAATGATTGGCTTATTGATAGTGGGGCTTCTAGACATATGACGGGATTCAAAGAATCTCTTATAGATCTATTTGAACATGAGTCACCTCATAAGGTGAAACTTGGGGATGACTATCAATACCCCATAAAAGGAAGTGGTGAAGCCTCCTACAAGTTAGACTCTGGGAAGTCTTTGAAGATGCAAGATGTTCTATATGTACCTGGACTCAAGAAGAACCTTCTCTCCATATCATCTTTGGATGCAAAAGGGATGAGAGTTGCATTTGTGGATGGCCAAGTACTTATGTGGCCTAAAGGTAAGACCATAGATGATGCGGTAGTGATTGGAGAGCAAGAGGGAGGATTGCACAAACTGAAGGGACAACCTGAACATGCCATGGTACATGAATCCATGGAGCCAAGTGAACTTTGGCATAGAAGGCTTGCTCATGTGCACTATAGGGCACTACCAATTGCAAGAAAAGTAGTAGTAGGTCTTCCTGAAATCCAATCAAAGCATGAAGGTGTTTGCAAAGTATGTGCAAAAGGAAAGAACACAAATAAGGCATTTCCAAGCAGTGAAAGCAAAGCAAAACGAATCTTGGAGATTATCCACTCCGATGTATGCGGACCAATGTCATCCAGTTATCTGAGTGGGTATGTATATTATGTTTCTTTCATTGATGATTTCTCTAGGAAGACTTGGGTTTATTTCTTGAAGAACAAATATGAGCTGTTTGATAAGTTCAAGGAATTCAAAGCCTTGATAGAAAATCAAACTGATAAGAAGATCAAGACCTTTAGATCAGACAATGGCGGAGAATTCACTTCAGGGACTTCAAGAAGTTATGCAGTGATTCAGGGATTAAGAGGGAGTTAACCACTCCTTACAACCCACAACAAAATGGGGTTGCAGAAAGGAAGAATAGAACAATCATGGAAGCAGCACGGGTGATGATTCATGACCAAGACCTACCCATGCACCTATGGGAAGAAGTAGAAAGAACATCAGTATATGTACAAAATAGAACACCACACAAGATACTTGACAACAAGACACCAGAAGAAGTCTTCTCTGGTAAGAGACCAGAAGTTGGCCATCTCAAAATATTTGGCTGTCCAGTATATACACATGTTCCAAAAGAAAAATGGACAAAGTTAGATCCTTTAGGAAATAAGCATATATTTGTGGGGTAGAGTGAAAGCTCAAAGGCATACAAAATCTACTTTCCAGGGTTCAAGAAGATTGACATCAACACGGATGTGACTTTTGATGAAAACTCAGCATACATCAAATCCAGAAAGACACTTGTTGAAGACTATGAAGAACTAAGGGTACCCAAAACACAAGACACCACCATGAATGAAGTAATACCAGAAGTGGATCATGAAATAGAAGATCCACAAGAACCTATAGATCCACGTCGTGAGAATAACTCTCACAAGAGGAAACATACATGGGCTAGAGAACTCATCCAATATGCAGAAAGGTATGGTATTCCAGAGGAGGAACACAGAGAAAGGAAAAGGACAAGGTCACACACCAGCTATGTTGCCTTACTTTGTGACATTATGAACAAATAACCTTCCAGCTATGAAGAGGAAACATAAAAGAAAGAATGGAAGGATGCCATGGTCGAGGAATACCAATTGATCACAAAGAATGATGTTTGGGATGTGGTCCCAAGACCAGAAGGGAAGTCTGTTGTGACTTCCAAGTGGATTTATAAGATCAAGCATGTTGCAGATGGCAGCATAGAGAAATACAGGGCAAGGTTTGTAGCTCGTGGCTTCTCCCAGAAAGAGGGGATAGATTATGAAGAGACTTTTTCTCATGTAGCCAGATACACTTCCATCAAACAATTCTTTCCCTGGTTGCAGTGATGAAGTGGAAGATACACCAAATGGATGTTAAGACAACTTTCTTGAATGGTGTAGTCGAAGAGGAAGTGTATGTGGAGCAGCCACTTGGTTTTGAGACACATGACAGGGAGTCATATGTGTGCAGATTGAAGAAAGCCTTGTATGGCTTGAAGCAAGCTCCTAGGACATGGTACGACGGGATAGACAACTTCCTGTTCAGTTTGGGCTTTACCAAGAGTAAAGCAGATTCCAACCTTTACTACAAGGTTGAGGAAGGAAATCCAGTGATACTTCTATTATATGTGGATGACCTGTTTGTGACAGGTGAGGATAGATTGATTGCTGACATGAAGAGGAAGCTTGCTGCCGAGTTCTAGATGAAGGACTTGGGCATGATGCATTAATTTCTAGGTATGGAGGTGTGGCAGAGTGCAGATAGAATCTTCCTTGGACAAGGGAAGTATGCAGTAGAGATCCTGAAGTAGTTCAGGATGATGGACTACAAGGCCATGGCCACACCTATGGCATCGAACCTGAAGCTATTGAGTGATGCTTCGTCTGAGATGGTTGATGTCATGATGTATCGTCAGATGATTGCCATGATCTCCAGTCAATCATGAAGAATGATGTTTGGGATGTGGTCCCAAGAATAGAAGGGAAGTTTGTTGTGACTTCCAAGTGGATCTATAAGATCAAGCATGCTGTAGATGGTAACATAGAGAAATACAAGGCAAGGCTTATAGCTCGTGGCTTCTCCCAGAAAGAGGGGATAGATTATGAAGAGACTTTTGCTCTTGTAGCCAGATACACTTCCATCATAACAGTACTTTCCCTAGCTGCAGTGATGAAGTGGAAGATACACCAGATGGATGTCAAGACAGCTTTCTTGAATGGTGTAGTCGAAGAGGAAGTGTATGTGGAGAAACCACTTGGTTTTGAAACACATGACAGGGAGTCATATGTGTGCAGATTGAAGAAATCCTTGTATGGCTTGAAGCAAGCTCCTAGGAAATGGTATGACAGGATAGATAGCTTCCTGTCCAGTTTAGGATTTACCAAGAGTAAAGCAGATTCCAACCTTTACTACAAGGTTAAGGAAGGGAATCCAGTGATACTCCTATTGTATGTGGATGACCTGTTTTTGACAGGAGAGGATAGATTGATTGCCGATACGAAGAGGAAGCTTGTTGCCGAGTTCGAGATGAAGGACTTGGGCATGATGCATTACTTTCTAGGTATGGAGGTGTGGCATAGTGCAAATGGAATCTTCCTTGGACAAGGGAAGTATGCACTAGATATCCTAAAGCGATTCAGGATAATGGACTGCAAGGCCATGGCCACACCTATGCCATCGAGCCTGAAGCTATTGAGTGATGCTTCATTAGAGTCGGTTGATGTGACAATGTATTGTCAGATGATTGGGTCCTTGATGTAGTTGACGAACACGAGACCAGATATTTGATTTGCAGTGAACACCTTAAGCCAGTTCCTGATAGACCCTAGACATGTTCACCTGATTGATGTAAAGCATATTCTCAGGTATCTGAAGGGTACGGTTGATTATGGGCTCAAGTATGATGTGAATCAAAAGGTTAACTTGGAGGGTTATGTTGATTCAGATTGGGCAGGCAATGCTGCAAATAGGAAGAGCACTTTGGGGTGTTGCTTTAGTATGGGATCAGGTGTGATCTCTTGGTTTAGCAGGAAGCAGTCCTGCATAGCACTGAGTACAGCCGAAGCAGAGTATGTCGCAGCTTGTTTGGCTAGTTGTGAGGCAGTATGGCTAAGGAAGCTACTGTCTGATTTATTTGATCTCCAGTTGGATGCTACTTGTATCTATTGTGACAACCAGAGTTTTGTGAAGTTGTCAGAGAACCTGGTGTTCCATGACAAGTTGAAGCATATCGAGATCAAATATCACTATATCAGGGATATGGTGCAGAGAGGAGCAATGAAGCTCCTGTATGTTGTGATGGATGAGCAGATTGCAGATATGTTGACCAAACCACTAGCCAGAGTGAAGTTCGAGTACTTCAAAGAGAGGCTTGGTGTTCTTCAGATAGAAGATACTTCGAGGAAGAAGTGATGGGACACATTTGCAGGAGCCATTCCAAGCATGGTGGTAGGAGGATCCTCCCATGGCTGTGGATGTAAGCGCTGTGTGATGAGCATCAGGACAATGTTCCAGTTACTACTATGTATGATGATCAGGATGATCATGTGTGATGAGCATTAGGACGATGCTCCAGATGATATGCATTAGGAAGATGTTGTGCTGATGATCAGGATGATCATGTGTGATGAGCATCAGGATGATGCTCCAGATGATATGCATCAGGATGATGCTGTGACGATGATCAGGATGATCATGTGATGATGGTGTGCATCAGGATGATGTACTGTATGATGATGATCAGTATGATCATGAGCATCAGGATGATACTCCGTGGCCATGTATAGATTATGTAGGTTGCATATAATAGCTCCCTAGGAGATCCGATAGTCTCAGCTCGGATGCTCTTGCGAGGTTTTGCTACAGTTTGGCTGTGGATAGATTGTGCAAGTAGCATGTAATAGCTCCCTGGGAGATCCGATAGTATGAGCTTGGATGCTCTTGCGAGGTTTTGATAGAGGTTGGTTGTGGACAGGTGTGCGATATGTTAGAAAAACAGGATCGCAGAGCAATAACAATAAACAGAAATGCAAATATAATCACACATACACATTACAAGAGAGACACAGATATATCGTGGTTCACCCAACTTGGGCTACGTCTAAACTGAAGTTTCCAGTCCTATTATTTATTCTGTCCAGCAAAGTGAAGGGATACAACCTGCAGCACAGCCGCTGCACTTCCTCTTCACTGTATCACAGTCTCTCTACCGATCTCAGAGATCTTTACAATGAATAAAATCTAATACATCTTACCCTAGTCGTATTACAATGAATTTCTTTTATAAGG
Source organism: Larix kaempferi (assembly GCA_027924585.1). NCBI lineage: Eukaryota > Viridiplantae > Streptophyta > Pinopsida > Pinales > Pinaceae > Larix > Larix kaempferi. The sequence continues at coordinate 207,504 of BSBM01000193.1, forward strand.
GGAATACAATGGGAAAATACCACGGGATACCCAAAACCATGTGCCTGAAAACAGCTGGCGAAAACAGCCCCAAAAAGTTTTCTCGGGGGCGCTGCCCCCGAACCCCAAGGTAGGGGAATGAGTGTACAGTCCTCTCAGGTGTACGACTAAGACAATATCATCTATGAGACTAGAAGATCTGGCTCCACAACCAACACGATAAGCATATAATAACGCCCTGGGAGATTAGCAGATACTCTTGCGAGGTTTTTCCTATAGCATATAATAGCTCCCTGGGAGATCTGGCAAATGCTCTTTTGAGGTTTTGCTTGGGAGGACATATAATAGCACCCTGGGAGATCTGGAAAATGCTCTTTCAAGGTTTTTCTTGGGAGGACATATAATAGCACCATGGGATATTTGCAGATACTCTTGCGAGGTTTTTCCTATGGCATATAATAGCTCCTTGGGAGATCTGGAAAATGATCTTTTGAGGTTTTGTCCTATGGCATGTAATAGCGCCCTGGGAGATCCGATAGGTTGAGCTGTGTGCTCGTAATCAGTCCTGGGATGCTCTTTCAAGGTTTTTCCTGACCACATGTAATAGCACTTTGGGAGATTTGATAGGGTTGAGATGTATGCTCGTAATCAGTCCTAGGATTCTCTTTCGAGTTTTTGTGGTGGTCACATGTAATAGCTCCCTGGGAGATCTTGTCGGTCATGCTTAGGCACATAAAGGATCCTGGGATACTCTTTTGAGGTTTGGTTGATGCACATAATTAGTCCTGGGATCCACAATATGGCCAAAGATGATGAAGACCTACAGGAGGCTAGGCCTACATCCAACATGAAAAAGGGCTGGCTCTGTAGAACTATGACAAGAAGAATTGAGAGATAGCCTAGTGATCGAGATGACGAGTACAGCAGCAGTGACGATGATGCTCCGTGATCCAGTGACGATGATCTAGCTCCAGACTTGAAGACTTGTGTCAATATGTATTGATGACCTGTGTCTAGAGAATACCTTCCTAGTTAAGAGGGAGTGTTGATGTATTTGTAACTTCAGAAGATATTTTTCTATGTATTACACTTGTACTTTATTATATTCATGATGGAGATGTATTATTCCTCCAATCAGAAGTGTCGTCATTTGTATTTGTAAGTGTCGCAAGTGTCGCAACTTATATTTGATGGGTTATTAGACCACTAGTGTGGGGTCGACCCTAATTATATTATGTGAGTGGGTTATTAGACTTCCTTAGGAGGTTGTCCCAGCTAGATTTAAAGGCAGGTTAAGTTGTATATAAATAGAGAGTGAGTGTGTCTCATTCTATTCCTTCACTCAATCATCCAACTCGCATTAGTTGAGAGAGGAGTGCGCACAAGTGGAGGAGGAGTAGCTGCTGGAGTTATCTATCTTGGGTTTGATCATTGTGATCTTGTATTGTGGCTTATTCTATCTCTGAGGAAGTTGCGGGGTTTTTCACCTTCTTGGTTTTCCCCGAGTAAAATATATGTCTCTTGTGTTTATGATTGTTATGCTGTGCTTGTTATTCTCTTAGTAGGATCCTATATAATGTTTGAATTCATTTATCGAAAATTTAACACGGTATTAGAGCCGTGCTAAGAAGAAGACACTGTGCAGCTGCGAAAGATAGGGCTTCTTAATATTTGGGTTTCTCTCCTCAGATCATCAAAGGTAGGAGGCTAGGCTGACTCTCCTTGGAAGGGCGCATCTTTCTGTCGAGACAAAATTCAATTCTGAGCACTTTCAGTTTTTGGCCCATCACTACTGCGGGAAATTAGGGTTTCAGAGAAAGTTGGAATTTTTGGAATCTGAGACCACGGGTGGATGCCCCTCAAGAAAATCGAAGTTTAGAGACCAAGATCAAACTTTTTGGTTGGGCAGAAGGATGAGCTTCATCAAACCCTAAATCGGGATTTTGATCGAAAAGGTGGAAAATTAGGGTTTCTACAAACGTTGAAATTTTTGGAATCTGTGACCACTGCTGGATGCTCCTCAGAAAAATTGAAGTTTAGAGCACAAGATTGAAATTTTTGGCTGGGTAGAACCCCGAGCATTATCAAACCCTAGTTCAGGATTTTGTATAGAAGATCTGGAAGTTTCAAAGGCAATTTCGAGGGGTCAAATTTTGCAGATTTCAAAATTAAAGTATACCAGCTTGATCAGCTCAGTAAGGTGCATCTTTCCATCCATTCAGAAGTTTGGAATTCAAAGTTTTAATTTTTAATGTTTCTTTGACAAACCCTAATCCAACTCCAGATCCAGTTTTTAGCAAATCAAGTGGTAAGACCTAAAACTTTATATTTCCATTTGAAGTACTCTTAAGATGTCTCACCACACTAAGCTTGAGGATAAGCTTGAAGGAGCTGATAACTTCCGAGCATGGAAGTATAGGATTGGGTTAATCCTAGAAGAGAATCAATTGGACAACTACATAAAGGAAGAGGTTCCAGTTGTAGAGGGAGATGAGGCTAAGGCCTTACACAAGAAGGACTTGGTCAAGGCCAAGAGAATCATTGTTGATTCTATAAAAGACCATCTCATACCCCATGTGTCTTCCCTAAAGACACCTAAGGATATGTTTGACTCTTTGACCAAATTGTTTGAAGGAAAGAATATTAATCGGAAGATGACTCTGCAGAATCAATTAAAAGGGGTAAAGTTCAAGAATGGAGAGACCATCCAATCCTACTTCACTAAGGTCTCTCAAATCAAGGAACAACTTGAAGTTATGGATGAAGTAGTGGAGAATGGAGAAATTGTTATGACCACTTTGAATGGCCTACCTAGGTCATGGGACTCTTTCATCCAAGGTATATGTGCAAGAAGGAAGTTGATCTCCTTTAGTAGACTATGGGAGGAATGTTCACAAGAAGAAGCTAGGCTTGTGGCCCGAGAAGAAAAGATGGAAAATGAAGATCAAGCTCTCACAGCTCACACCAAGAGAAGTAAGCCCAAGAGGGAGCAATCTCATCACAAGATATCTTCACACCACCATCATCAAATAGATAAGAAGAATCTAAGATGCTTCAATTGTAATGAAAAGGGACACTTTGCTTCAGAATGTCCCAAGAACAAAAGGAAATTCAACAACAACAACAAAAAGAAGAGCAACAAGAATAGATATCATGCTCATGTTGCTGAGGATGATGAATCTCCCAGGAAGAAGGCTAAGGTAGAAAGTGAAGACTCTTCAAGTGATGATGAATATGTTCTAATCTCTACTCTCATAGGTACTGTTACACATGGGTGTAAGGATTGGCTTATTGATAGTGGGGCTTCTAGACATATGATGGGATTCAAAGAATCTGTTATAGATCTATCTGAACATGAGTCACCTCATAAGGTGAAACTTGGGGATGACTATCAATACCCCATAAAAGGAAGTGGTGAAGCCTCCTACAAGTTAGACTCTGGGAAGTCTTCGAAGATGCAAGATGTTCTATATGTACCTGGACTCAAGAATAATCTTCTCTCCATATCATCTTTGGATGCAAAAGGGATGAGAGTTGCATTTGTGGATGGCCAAGTACTTATGTGGCCTAAAGGTAAGACCATAGATGATGCAGTAGAGATTGGAGAGCAAGAGGGAGGATTGCACAAACTGAAGGGACAACCTGAACATGCCATGGTACATGAATCCATGGAGCCAAGTGAACTTTGGCATAGAAGGCTTGCTCATGTGCACTATAGGGCACTACCAATTGCAAGCAAAGCAGTAGAAGGTCTTCCTGAAATCCAGTCAAATCCTGAACGTGTTTGCAAAGTATGTGCAAAAGGAAAGAACACAAATAAGGCATTTCCAAGCAGTGAAAGCAAAGCAAAAGGAATCTTGGAGATTATCCACTCCGATGTATGCGGAACAATGTCATCCAGTTATCTAAGTGGGTATGTATATTATGTTTCTTTCATTGATGATTTCTCTAGGAAGACTTTGGTTTATTTCTTGAAGAACAAAGATGAAGTGTTTGATAAGTTCAAGGAATTCAAAGCCTTGATAGAAAATCAAACTGATAAGAAGATCAAGACCTTTAGATCCAACAATGGCGGAGAATTCACTTTAGGGGACTTCAAGAAGTTATGCAGTGATTCAAGGATTAAGAGGGAGTTAACCACTCTTTACAACCCACAACAAAATGGGGTTGCAGAAAGGAAGAATAGAACAATCATGGAAGCAGCACGGGCGATGTTTCATGACCAAGACCTACCCATGCACCTATGGGCAGAAGCAACAAGAACAACAGTATATGTACAAAACAGAACACCACAGAAGATACTTGACAACAAGACACCAGAAGAAGTCTTCTTTGGTAAGAGACCAGAAGTTGGCCATCTCAGAATATTTGGCAATCCAGTATATACACATGTTCCAAAAGAAAAACGGACAAAGTTAGATCCTTCAGGAAAGAAGGGTATATTTGTGGGGTACAGTGAAAGCTCAAAGGCATACAGAATCTACTTTCTAGTCAAGAAGATTGACATCAGCAGGGATGTGAATTTTGATGAAAAACAGCATACATCAAATCCAAAAAGACACCTGTTGAAGACTATGAAGAACCAAGGGTACCCAGAACACAAGACACCACCATGAATGAAGTAATACTAGAAGTGGATCGTGAAATAGAAGATGCACAAGAACCTATAGATCCACACCGTGAGAAGAACTCTCACAAGAGGAAACCTGCATGGGCTAGAGAGCTCATCAAAGATTCATAAAGGTATGGTATTCCAGAGGAGGAACACAGAGAAAGGAAAAGGACAAGGTCACACGCTGGAAGGAACCTCGATCTGAAGTACACCAAGCCTCTCTCTGAAGTACTCGAACTTCAACCTGGATAGTGGTTTGTTCAACATATCTGCAATCTGCTCATCCATCGCAACATACAGGAGATTCACTGCTCCTCTCTGCACCATATCCCTGATATAGTGATATTTGATCTCAATATGCTTCAACTTGTCATGGAACACCGGGTTCTCTGACAACTTCACAAAACTATGGTTGTCACAATAGATACAAGTAGCATCCAACTGGAGATCAAATAAATTAGACAGTAGCTTCCTTAGCCATACTGCCTCACAACTAGCTGAACAAGCTGCGACATACTCTGCTTCGGCTGTACTCAGTGCTACGCAGGACTACTTCCTGCTAAACCAAGAGATCACACCTGATCCCATACTGAAGCAACACCCCAAAGTGCTCTTCCTATCTGCAGCACTGCCTGCCCAATCTGAATCAACATAACCCTCTACGTTAACCTTTTGATTCGCATCATACTTTAGCCCATAATCAACCGCACCCTTCAGATACCTGAGAATGTGATTTACAGCAATCAGGTGAACATGTCTAGGGTCTGTCAGGAACTGGATTAAGGTGTTCACCGCAAAGCAAATATCTGGTCTCATGTTTGTTAGCTACATCAAGGACCCAATCATTTGACGATACACTTTCACATCAACCGACTCTGATGAAGCATCACTCAATAGCTTTGGGCTCGATGGCATAGGTGTGGCCATGGCCTTGCAGTCCATCATCCCGAACCGCTTCAGGATCTCTACTGCATACTTCCCTTGTCCAAGGAAGATTCCATTTGCACTCTGCCACACCTCCATACCTAGAAAGTAATGCATCATGCCCAAGTCCCTCATCTTGAACTCGGTAGCAAGCTTCCTCTTCGTATCGGCAATCAATCTATCCTCTCTTGTCAAAAACAGGTCATCCACATACAATAGGAGTATCACTGGATTCCCTTCCTTAACCTTGTAGTAAAGGTTGGAATCTACTTTACTCTTGGTAAATCCTAAACTGGACAGGAATCTGTCTATCCTGTCGTACCATTTCCTAGGAACTTGCTTCAAGCCATACAAGGCTTTCTTCAATCTGCACACATATGACTCCCTGTCATGTGTCTCAAAACCAAGTGGTTTCTCCACATACACTTCCTCTTCGACTACACCATTCAAGAAAGTTGTCTTGACATCCATCTGGTGTATCTCCCACTTCATCGCTGCAGCCAGGAAAAGTACTATTCTGATGGAACTGTATCTGGCTACAGGAGCAAAAGTCTCTTCATAATCTATCCCCTCTTTCTGGGAGAAGCCACGAGCTACAAACCTTGTCTTGTATTTCTCTATGCTACTATCTGCAGCATGCTTGATCTTATAGATCCACTTGGAAGTCACAACAAACTTCCCTTCTGTTCTTGGGACCACATCCCAAACATCATTCTTCATGATCGACTGGTGATCATGGCATCCTTTCATTACTGCATCCCTAATCTTGGGAACTTCAGATTCTTCAATATCTTCAATAGATAGTTTTCTTGAACTTTGTTGTTGGAACAAATGTTGTCCTTCTTTTGTAGGTGATTTTACACGATCTTTCCTACAAGTCAAATTCAATTGCATGATTAGAAACTTCTCATAGTTTTCAGAATAAAATATTACACATAAAGGCATATGTCATATAGTCATGCAATTATGTTAGCCAATGCTTTAATACAACATTTATCCATATCCCGTAACTTTCTAGATGCCTTCCATCTCTACTAGAACATTGTTAAGAGTGTGCGCAACTCCCATCATGTCAGCAAAGAGGTTTCATTCTAGATAAGTAGAAATGGAATGTTGTACAGTACCATACGCCACTTACCCATTACTTTCATATTAGTAGTATCTTGTTCATTAATGCAACTTTTCTAATATGCATAATATACATCCTAAATCTAGGAACATAAGTATGTACATGTCTGGACAACATTATTTAAGTAATCATATGACAATTCAAATACTTATCTTTGTTTAGTTGTGGGTGGACTCCCTCTTAATCTTTGTTTCCTTGCAGGAATTACTGGAGTGTGCTCCCTCTTGATCTTTGCTTCTTGGATTATCTATCCTTGAACTTATATCCATCCTGGACCACTATGCATGCTTAAGTGCGCACTAGTGTCATCATTGTGTGATTCTCAAGATCTCATACATAATCATACATTCATTAGTATAATCTCAATACTATCAAAACATTATGATTCTAAATAATATTAAACATGTATGGTCATGATCATTTCATACACAGGAAATTTATCACAAGCATTAGTATTCAGGGTTTCAGGGAGTACTTCTTTTACTCATGCATATTCTTATTTGACCATAGGACTCTTCTGGTTTGTCATATCATCAATCAAAGTAAGAAGTATAATATGCATAAACCCATGATTACTCAAACCTATAACTTCATGAATGGTCATTATTAATCATACAAAAGTATACTTATATGAGATCCTAACACAAAGTATGATTCTAACTTGATATAGGAAAACATACCTGGATTATCATGCTTGTCTAACATACCCAAACAATGTCTTCTTTGTTCTCTTAGAGACCTTGTGTTAGCAAACTACATATCTCATAAGTTAATAATTGTAGAACCAAGTTATACATACCTCGTAAGTAGAGCTTCTATTTGATCCATGACTATGGATGAATCTTTGTCTTCATGTCACCATGGTCATATGTTCTTGATCTAGAACTTGATTTGTCTTTCTTGATGTACCCTTCATGTTAGTGGACAACATCATCCTCATACAACACCACAGTGTATTAGTACAATCATAAGTGTCATATCCCTAATCAATGAATGTATCACATGAATTCATACTTTTACTAGGGTGATAAGACAAGTCTAAAATTAATCAAGACTATACTAACCTCAAATGAACACAAACATATCATAAAATTAATCATGAATAGATTTCAAAACATACATGTATCTCTTCAAGTCATACCTGTCGGGATTGCTTGTAGCCTTCTTATTAAAGGCCTTAGCCTCATCTCCCTGTGGAACTGGAATCTCTTCACTTATGTAGGTGTCCAATTCATCCTCTTCTAGGATTAACCCAATCCACTTTGATTTGTTGAAACTAGATCTGGAGCAGGATTAGGGTTTGTTAGAGAAACCCAGAAAATTCAAACTTTGAATTTCAAACTTCTGATTGGATGAAAAGATGTGCCTTGCTGAGCTGATCAAGCTGGTATACTTCAATTTTGAAATCTCCAAAATTTGGCCCCTCAAAATTACCTTTTAAACTTTCGGATCTTCTTGTCAAAATCCCAAACTAGGGTTTGATAATGCCTGGGGTTTTTCCCACCCAAAAGGTTCGATCTTGTGCTCTAAACTTCGATTTTTCTGAGGAGCATCCAGCCATGGTCATAGATTCCAAAAATTTCAACTTTTGCAGAAACCCTATTTTTCCACCTTACCGATCAAAATCCCGAACTAGGGTTTGATGATGCCCAGGGTTCTTCCCAACCAAAAAATTAGATCTTGGTCTCTAAATTTTGATTTTGATGAGGAGCATCCAGCCGTGGTCTCATATTTAAAAAATTCCAACTTTCTCCAAAACCCTAATTTCCCACAGCAGTGATGATCCAAAAATGAAGGTGCTTAGAATCCAATTTTGTTTGGACATAAATATATGCCATATTGTTTTTGATGTATTTCTAAAATTTTAGATCCTCAGGGTCTAAAACTTTGGCATGTGCTAGATTGACCTGTCATCTTTCCAATGCCACAGATCTGACCTCAAATGGATTCTTTAAGAGAGAGAGATATGCTAAGTGTCGCAACGTGACCTGCTTATGCAATGAAACAGTATAGAAAACTTGTACGGCGTGACAAGTGCCACTGTTTCAACTTAGGCCTCTAAAACCAAGACCTGTGAAAGTAAAATCCGTGCCCTAACTATCACTTTTTACGGAATTCCATTTGGAGCTTCCTAGCCCGATATATGACCTTTTTTCCTAGGTCACCTGTTTAGGACTGCATTCTGGAAGAGGCAGAAACCCTAACGTGTACGGATCATATCTCACAAAGTACAACGAATATGAGGTTTTCCTTCGGACACAAGGTACATGGACATTTCATTTTCGACTTGTAGAAGTTTCAGATCCTGAACCTTCGCCAAAATGGATTTATAGTGAAAGTTCCACGATGACTGGTTTTTACTATACCAAGCCCTAGCTTCCAATTTGTCGCAAGTGCAACAAGTGTCATAAATGCCATACCATGCCTTCATTCAGGCTAGCTATGATACCATGTTATTTTTTCATCATTTAATTCAATATTATCTATCATATTAACTGAAATAAAAACATGTACAACATATCAAGCATAAGAGATAGGAGGCAAGATACACAAAACATTTCACCGGGGAAAACCAAGAAGGTGAAAAACCCTGCAACTTCCTCAGCGATAGAATAAGCACCAATACAAAGATGAAAAATATCAAAACCAAGAGATAGATGAATGCAGCAACTACTCCTCCTCCACTTGTGCACACTCCTCCTCTCTCTCACTAATGCGAAGTGAGTGAATGAGAGAATGTGTAAAATGAGAGAGGCACACTCTCTATTTATACACTACTTCACTTGTCTTTTAACTCTAACTAGGTTGCCCCCAACTTAACCACTTAACATAATGTTGACTGGGCCAACCCCCACTAGGGTGGTCTAATAACCCTTTAACCCACATGACTCATATAGGGCCGACCCCATCAAGGTTGTCTAATAACCCATCAAGTATAAGTTACGGCACTTACAATATAACTTGCTACACTTGCAAGTACAACTAACGACACTTCCAATCGGAGGAATAATACATCTCCGTTGGGGATACAATAAAATACAAATACAATATACAAGTGAATATCTTCCGAAGTTACAAATACATCAACATTTATGTGTTGTACTCTAGTACAGAAAAGTTAGATTAATGATAGATTTGAATGATTGATCATCATAGATTAAACTCTGTTTTATTTCAGTATAAACTCTCTATCTATATTACAATAAATATTTTGTTTACTAAATGCAGGAAACATAGTATTCCTCTAAGTAAATAGCATTTAATTCGAAGCTCACTGCATAACATCATATCCCATAATATAGCAATAATAGCATTCAGATATTTGCATAACCAACATAATTCTAGATTAAAAAGCATAGTTTTATTGTTTATAAGTAGTAACAATAAAATAAACTTTTAAATGGAAAAATGAAACTTTTTCAAAACCGAACCCTTAGTTTTATAAAACATTATAAATACAAAACCTAATAGTATATCTTCATTTTAATGAATGGTAGTATCAAAAGCAAAACCATCATCGAAACATAATTTTCTGAAGTTCCATATAACCATAACAATTGCAGTAACAAAAATAGTCATTATCTTCTATACTAATTACAATATTCATATGATAGTATACACACGAGTAATAACTCCTTTTCTAGCACAGTAGTAAGTAACGCATCGGCCGAGCGCTTGAAGGGCATCGCCAGGGTTTTTAAAGAAGTTTATTCTTTAAATAAGTGTGACTTCGTAACTCTAAAAAGAACTAATACAGACCAAGGTTCGAGACCCTAGAGGCTCACCCTACATGGTCTTTTCTTTTAAGAAATTTTATAAACGAATAATACAGCAGTTTATAAACACAAATATGCAGGGTTGAGTTTCAAATCCCCTAAACTTCTTAAACTAACAATATATATATATATATGAAGTACGGGTTTGAAACCCTTAACCAACAGATTACTAAACCAACATCATGTTAAATCTTTAAGATAGGGTTTCAACCCTGCGTCCATCCCTTTGGAATGACAGCTACCATTTAGAACAACGCAACTGTATTCTGCTAATAGATTCAACAAATGGGCATAGCCCTAATCCTTATAACTTGCATCAAAAGGTATTCATTAAATAAAATAACAAAAACGCTGAGAACATCCTTCTGGATGGAAACCAAACCAAAACCATATATCGTAATCCAAGTTTCTTTTCTTTATTAAAATATTTAAACAAGGTCTTTACAACACTGTCAAAAACAAAAGACATTGAGAACCAAATGTAGGCATAGGCTCAAAGTTTCAGCCTGTCGGTTTACAAAACGCCTTTGGGCTTTCAAATATTAAAACCGAACTGTATAAACTTCAACACCGAAGGAAAACCTCATCTCAACATAGCACCATTCGAAAATGTCGACTGTCATCACCTTTCATCATAACAAAAGTTTGATTCAGGGTTTGTAAAGAAACGCCGAGGCTTACCAGTGTATATCGGTTGGAACCCACGATGGTTTGGATGCTTGGAAGTGGTGGCAACACAACGTTTATGAAACCTTGTCACTCACGACCATCACAACAGTAAACAAGTATTAGTAACAAATCATTTAAGGAAGGGTGAATTAAAACAATGAATGCTGGGCATCGTGAGTATGGTATTACCCTGCTTGCGAGTTTTCTGCAACCAAGTTTCCATATGTCAGATGCAAAACCGCCATGGTAACCCTGAACCTTGTGGAGCTTGCAAAACCCTACCATTTTGGCAGCCTGTCGGCCTCCACTCCCTGTATTTCTTAATGAACAAATGAAATGAATGTTCGAAGGGTTGGATAGTCTTTCAAACTAAGGTTAGGGTTTATCCCAAAACCCAAGGTGGTCACAGAGTTGTCAAGTAGACTTCCCATTTCGAGTGCATTCAAGACTGTATTAAAATCTCACCTGCCATCCAGCGAAGATTCCATTACGAGGTTATTACATGAAAACTATGCTTCATATAGTTCACAAGGTATTCATACATGTGTTCATATAACCAAAGACTTGCATGCTTAGGTTTTCATAACTCGTGGTCAAGGTTAACACCTGCCACATTCACGTTTAAATTTATAAGTGACATATAACACATGAATTCCACCTCATGATTTTAATCATGGTCACTTAATAATATCAATATAAAATCAACGAAGTTTCTAAAGTCAACATGAAGCTCGTAAGGTGTATTTCATGTCAATATATCTATCTATATATATATATATATAGAGAGAGAGAGAGAGAGAACTTTATATTAAAGTTTAATATTGATATGTTTTTAATATAAATACAAGTCGTTTAAATAGAAATAGAAAGTTAGGCTAGGGTAGGTCTTACCCTAGGTCCTATTAGGGTTTTCCCCTATGTCTTTAATACCAAGTAGAAGTAGTTGCAAATGCTATGTTTAAACGTACAGTATTTGAATCTTCAACCGATAGTATTAACCTCACCTACGATATCTGTACAAATAGGAGCAAGAGCATTAGCTATGAAAATAGCTAAGTAAGCCTCGGGGATTCAATAGGACCCATTCATCAAGAAAATAAAAAATATTAGCAGCATAAAAATTATATTTCCGTTACGTCGCTAATGTAGAATTAAATATTGATCCAAAAATAGAAGTCGACACATTAATGCAATAAATCTCTGAGACAAAAGAAGCGACATTCATTTATGAGATAAAAATCTGCTAAGTCTTAACATCTACTTTCCGCCAGTAATAATTATAAACATTTATGACATGTCAAACATTTTGAAATGAATTAAGACGATGCATTAATGAATACAAACACAACATCATAATTAGGACAGAATAGTCCTTTCTGAGACAGCTGTCAATAAGAATGTATTCCGCATAACAATTAATTGACATGAATGCTAGTAAGAAATTTTTTTAAATTTTCGTAAAAATTGGGGATGTTACAGACATGGATATTGTTTCTTCTAACTGTTCATAGCTACTACCTTTTACTGAGTAAATCTTAACAAAATGGTTACATATATAAACACAGAAAAACATCTAACAAAACAAAACAAGGAAAGTATACATCATCATTCCTGAAATTGAGCAGGAGGAATTCCTTCATGCACCTGTGAGTCGTCTTCCATCAGGGAGTTGTCTTCACGCTGATTTTATGTGTCCGCTGGCTCGGAATTATTCCTGATTTCTTCCTTTAGGTCGCTCAACGAGTCTTCCAATTGAACCAGACGAGCCTCAATCTTGTCATTTCCGCTTTGCAAAGTATCAAATAATTTCCCTTTCAAAGAGAACAAGAAATGCTTGAGACCTTCAAAGTTGGTCCGTTGGTAATATTTTATACCCTTGACATCTTTATTCAAACCTTCAAGCTCATCAACATGGACACAGACATTAGTTTCCACATCCCCCAATATTGAATCCATCCAGGTTAGGTCCAGACCAATTTGTCTGCTTTCATCCAGAGCAGCTTTGTAGACTTCAAAGGCATTGAGGGAATTCTTCCTGATGTCCTGATGGGCCACCTTAATCTCTCAAATCTCCTTCATCATATTATCCATATTCATCCTCCTGTTAGTTGAGAGAGACTAGGAAGGAATTCGCAGACCGGATCTGAGATACAATGCATCGCAAGTGAATGTTTCGATACCAAACACAACCATTTGAAACATTGTACTTTCTCCCATATAAGAATCATGCGAACGAGATCCTAGAGGGATCGACATAACTTCGCACGCTTCCATTTTCACGCCACAACTACCTCCTTTAATGTGAGAGAGGGTTGTCTGAGTGTGTGCTTTAAAGCCATAACTATAATGGAATCCACTTGTCCAAATTACAAGAGGGTGCCTATGCATGTTCCCCCCCATAGAGTGGGTAGAAGGATTGATAAAAAACAAGGGGACCATTTGATATGATGGGTCTTGATTCAAAATAATGAACCCTTCTCTTATCCTAGCTCCTTGGTTTTCCATGGTGTCATCCTCCACGTTATTGTGCCTTAGGATGTGATAGAAATGGATCCTGGAGATGTCGCGAATGACAGAGACAATTCTTTTTTTAATTCTATTCAGATTCTTATCATGGCCTTTTTGAATGTTTATCATTTTTTGGATAACAATCTTGGAGTCTCTGAAGATAGAATGTTGTTCTATGTGCAGGGACACCATTATTTCAACCCCCTGGAGAAGGACCACCCATTCAGCTTGGTTGTTAGTTCTTCTTCCTAATCCCCATGCATACTGGAATAACTTGTTACCTCCAGGGTCATAAACGACCCGTCCCACACCTACCACCCATGGACCATGCCATTGTTATATGGTGCAATAGTACGCCATTATATAATTAGAAAATGTTTCATTTGTGTTACCCCTTGTAATAAATTTCCCAAAACTTTATATTGATTAATTCGACATCAACATTCCAGGGATACATTAGCCATTAGTTCAACATCAATGATTGGTGGATAAATTAGCAAAGGATTTGGCCTCAACAATGCATCGATACATTAACCATTGATTTTGCATCTACAATTTGTGGGTTCATTCTTCCTTGACGATTCTTGAGTACTTCAACCAAACTTGACACATTGTTTGCAAATGTTTACTCTCATAATTAAAGATTGAACACGTTTCTTCATTGAAGTTTTCTTCAAGAATCAATACACACCCATACCAATATAAATATTGACATTTTCTTGAGTTCAATCAATTTCCCATGCTTACATCTCACACGCAATTCTTAGAGCATGCATGAAGGAGATGCCTTCAAAAGGGTATACAAATGTTTTGAAGATTCATTATTTTATGAAATGTTCTACTTTTAAAAAGTTCATATTTTTTCAAACTATCACATTTTTTATACCCTTTATAATAAAGAAAGTGCATGGCTCAATTTTGATGACAATCAAATATCATGAAAAATCATATCAAAATTAATGTTTATGTTTTTTCGGTACACTAGTTACATTTTTGGATATGAGTACCCTTTATGGAGGAGAGTATGTGGGCAAATTTTGGTGATAATTGAAGAACATCAAAATTGTTAGGTCAAAATTAGGGTTTCTATTTTTAGAAAACTATACATGGATGGGTTATGTGGTGATGAAGAAGAAAAACCAAATATTTCAAGTGATTCCAAGAAGAGGAAAAATTAGGTTGAGTTTCTATGGATTCTAAAAATAGCAAGTAACTCAGGATTGTTTTTCTGACATTGGAGATGGATTTTAGTTTTCAAAAGACACCGAGCACTTTATTATTTTTGGATGTGGGCCTATTTTTGGCAAGAGAGAAGTTCCCTACTCTATCTTTGGCATGTTACCTACCCTATCTTTGACAAGAGAGATGCTCCCTACTCTATATTTGGCATGTGCCCTACTCTATCTTTGACAAGAGAGATGTGCCCTACTCTATATTTGGCATGTGCTTTTTTAAAATGCGTTTCCATTATGCTTTTGGAGTCTTATACAATGTGCATTTTCCAAAGATTCTCTTGTCTATTTTAAGCCAATGAGAGTGTGCTCCACTTGAGTTTACTAATTGCAACGATAGATTGAATGAGTTATACGTGGAATAATGAGTCATGTTTTCATGCAAGTGCAAATTACCATGATGTGCTAGCGCATGTGGACCAATACACGGGTGATATTTGGCATGTTTTTATGAAAATGGGATCCTACCAAATTTTTCCAAGGTGACTTGTGCTCTAAGCAATTTTTTTTCCAAGGTGGCTTGCACTCCATGCAAGATTTTATCCCTAGCATTTTTTTCTAGGAAAATGTTTCTTCTTTGTTATAAGAAACATTGCAAGCCAAGAAAATGACCACATATTTCTTCATCCTCCCATCTTCTTTCTTTCCTTCTTCAATTCAAACTTGGAATTTTGAGCAAGCATGTGATGTTCTTGAACTAGTTGAATTCCCATATTCACTACCATAGTTGAACTTCAAGTGGTGTATGCTAGACTTATGGGTTACTACAAAAGTGTTTACCCCATGTTACTTCATAATATTTTGGGTATATGGTCAACACTTGGACGGTTTGAGAGGGATTGTAGCATGAGAGATGGTCTGTAATGGATATGCACACCTGTGATACCTTGCTTAGTGGCTACCAAACCTAAAATAATCATGGGCTCAATGTTATTCCCTAGGGCATTGGAGAAATCTTGCCTAGATGGTGGACACCCTACATGATGACCACATGGAGGATTCACCTAGTGGGAGAATGATTTATAGGATATGAGGAGCTTTGTGCATTGTGGAGAAGGGGTACAAGCCCCAAATGGTATGTGGCAACTTGGTTTCTTATTTGAAGGATTGGAGATGGCTCGGAGACGCCCGAGGCTTCGATAGTGTTCTTGTAAAGGGTAGTTGCTCTAGTGGAGTACCTGGTTTTGGAGGATGGACTGACTCAATTAAATCTCGATATGGAGTGGTTTGGATTTGCCTTGCATATCCACATCACCTTAGGTCACCATTATGCATGAAATCATCAATGGAGCTTGACACTTTTACTCTAGGGTTTAACGCTTTACTAATGTGTGGCTTACTTACGCTTAGTAAGCTTGGTCCTATGACTTAGGTCGACAAGTATTATATTATTGGCCTCCCTTACCTCTCATATAAATAAATAAATGAGAGAGTATTTCCAAACACAACACATCACACATTTATTTGTATCTCTTCTTTGGAGTGCTCTCTTAGTGATGCACTAGGATTCATGAAGAAACACTAGTGGAGCATATGAGGAGGAGGTGGATGATTTCTCCTTCTTGCAATTCTTCTTTGTATATTTGATCTTTGTCTCTTGGGTGTTAGGGTTTTTCAATCTCTCAGAGCATCTTCGATTCTAGGGTTATGATTTCATCTCTTGGAAGCTAGAGATTAGGGTGTGTAAGCCCTTAATGTATTCGGGAAAGAAGAGGAGGATGACGTCTTTCCTTGAATATTGTGTTGGACAAATTCTTGCACTTGGAGGAGCTAGGGCATCTTGGGTGGTTGGATTTCGTTCTAGCCTTGAAAAAAAGCTATGGTAGGTATGTACTTCATTAATTGAGCATATATATATGAGATTTTCAGTTTTCCACCTACTGTCTATATTGCAAGTTTGATTTAACCATTTATCTTCTGGGATGGTTATTTATAATCCTTAACTATCTTAATGATTTGACACAAGAAAATTTTGTTAAGGGGCTTATCACCAAGATTGAAAATAACAGTAGAACCATCCATCACTATTGTGTTTGTTGTTATATATATTGTATAAGAAGAATTCTCAAATCCAGTTTATGATACTATTTATATTTATTGTATAATAAGAGTTTTTAGATCTAGTTTTTGCATGTGAATTTTCCCTAAAGAGCTATAAACTCATTGGAATGACTAATATCTTTTCTCCTTCACCAAAGAAGGTGAATTTTTAGAATTGCATTAATTGTCTCGTGCAAATGTAATTTCAACATGGTATTTGAGCGGTTACATTTAGGATCAATTTTAAGTAGGAGGGATTTGTATTTCAACTATTTATTACCTAGGGCATGTACTTGACCTAGTTGAGGTCATTGGGAGTGAAACACTATGTTGCTTGAGATAAGCACCTTTTCCCTTAGAAGGTTTGCTTTGTCTATTTCATATACCACTAATTTTTTGTGCACTTGAGACTTGTTCTCAACATGTGTATGATAACTCTTGATATTAGAGAGTGTGATAGTTTGAAAGTGGATTAGAAATTTGTTCCATGGGAACTCAAGCTTTGGATACTTATGGAAGAAGTCAATCCTTGGAAATGTGTATTGAAAGAGATTCGAGAACCTGTTGATCCAACATAGTTGATCGCTCATCGAAAGAAGGAAGCCAAAGTGAAGGGAATTATTGTTGATTATATGAAGGATCATTTCACCTCAGACATTGTTCATAAGACGTCAGGAAAGAGTATGTTTGATGATTTAGTAAGTTAATTTAGAATTATTGTGCCTCTCGGAAAATGATCTTGCAAAACCAACTTTCATTTGTTTGCAAGAGCAAGATAGATACTATGGTGAACTACTTGACTAGGATCAATGAATTGAAGGATAAATTGGTTTCCATTGGAACTAAGTTGAGGACCAAGAGATAGTAGCCCTCGCCCTTAAAAGGCTTGCTCCTTCCTGGACATGTTATGTTCAAAGTATTTGTTTATGGGATAAACTATTGGATTTCCCAAATATTTGGATTGCTCTTGCGGAGGAAGAAATCAAATTGTAGTCACATTCAAAACAAAATGGGGAATTCGATTCCATTGGTCTTGTTGGGAAGACAAAGAGAACAAACAAAATGGGGAAGTGGATGCTATTGGTCTCTTTGGGAAGACAAAGAAGGGTGGCAAGAAAGGCTTCAAGAAGAAGGATGGGACAAATAAAAAGAAGAAGGATCTCATTAAGGTAATGTGATTTCGATGCCACATGATGGAACATTATGCAAGATAATTTCCATTGAAGAAGAAGGGAAAGGGTGTGAAGTAGGTTGAAACCGAGACTATATCAAGAGTAGAGGAGATGACCTCTCGGTTTGAGACTCTCTTTTCCATGGCTTCTTGTTTATTTGATAACAATGTGTCTAATGTTGAATGGTATGTGGATAGTGGAGCTTTGAGGCACACGACCTTTGACATAACTCTATTCAACAAGACTAAGGAGCGAGACGAAGGCATGACTGTGGAGCTTGGTGATGATGCCACATACCCTGTGAGAGGAGTTGGCTCCATTTCATTTCATTAGAGCTTGACACTTGTACTCTAAGAGTGGATCAATTCACTTATGTGTGGATAAATTATATTTAGTAGGCTTGCTTGTAAGACTTAAGATGACCAATGTTATATTGTTGGCCTCCCTTACCTCTCATATAAATAAAGGAGAGAGTCTTTCCACACACAACACATCACATATTCATTTGTATATTCTTTAGAGTGATTTCTTAATGATGTGTGAGTGCTCACGAGGAAGCCTTAGTGGAGAATATGAGGAGGTCGATGATTTCTCACATCTAGGGAAAAAGGGGAGGGTGGTTTCTTTCCTTGGAGATAATGCTAGAGGGATTCTTGCACTTCGAAGAACTAGGGTTTGTTGACTACCCCTAGCTAAGGCAACTTGGGTAGTTGGATTTTTTCCCAGCCTTTAAAAGAGGCTATGGTATGTATGTACTTAATTCTTAAGCATTATATAATAATAATAATAATAATAATAATTTTCAGTTGTCAATGTATTATGTATATTGTAGATTTGATTTCAGCATTTCATTTTTTCGGGATGGCTTATTACAACTCTTAAATGTCTTGCCAATTTGACACATTTGAAAAACAATTGTTAAGGGACTTATCACTAAGATTGAAAATAATAATACAACCATATATTTCCATTGTGTTTGTTGTTATATCTATTGTATAAGAAGAATTTTTAGATCTAGTTTATGCATGTGAAGTTGCCCTAGAGGGTTGGAAACTCATTGGAAAGATTGGTATCTTTTCTCTTTGAATTGTAATAAATTTTGGGGCTACTAGAAGTGAATTATTGTAATTGTTATGTTGTTGTTTTACACATTAATTTACATCAATCCTAAAGGATAAAAATTCCAGAGTTAGTATCCAAGGAACCTTCTCAAAAGAAGATGAATTTTTATATTTGCTTTAATTGCCTAGTGCAATTGAAATTTCAACATGGTATCATAACGATTGTATTTGAGATCACTCTTGAGTAAGATGGAATTGTATTTCAACTAGTGATTACTTGAGATAGGAATTTGACCTAACTAAGGTCATTGGGTGTGAAACCCTAGGTTGTTTGAGATAAGCACCTTTTCTCTTAGAGTTGTTTCTTTGTCTATATTCAATATACTATTGATTTTTTGTGCACTTGAAACTTGTTTTTAGGATGTGTATGATAAATATCGATCTTAGAGAGTGTGATAGGTTGGAATGGGATTACAAATTTGTTCCATGGAAACTCGAGCTTCAAATACTTATGGAAGAAGTTGACCTTTGGAAACATGTATTAAAAGAGATTCCACAACCTACTGATCCAACACTATTGATCGCTCATTAAAGGAAGGAATCCAAAGTGAAGAGAATCATTGTTGGTTATATGAAGGAACTCTTCATCTCAAACATTGTTGATAAGACGCCGGATAAAAGCATGCTTGATGCTTTGGTTGAGTTATTTCAAAATTCTTGTGCCTCTCGATAAATTCTCTTATGAAACCAACTCTCAGTTATCTACATGTTCAAGATAGATACTATGGTGAACTAATTAACCAAGATCAATGAATTGAAGGATCAATTAGCTACCATTCGAACTAAGTAGATGATCAAGAGATAGTAGCCATTGCTCTTAAAAGGCTTTCTCCTTCCTGGACATGTTTTGTTCAAAGTATTTGTGCTTGAGAGAAACTATTGGATTTCCCAAATCTTTGGGTTGTTCTTGTGGAGGAAGAAATCAAATTGTGGTCATGTTCAAAATGACATGGGGAAGTAGATGCCATTGGTCTTATCAGGAAGACAAAGAAGGGTGGCAATAAAGGCCTCAAGAAGAAAGATCTAACAAATACAGAGAATAAGGACCTCATTAAGATCATGTACTTTCAATGTCACGAGATGGAACATTACGAAGGACAATGTCCATTGAAGAAAAGAAAGGGCATGAAGCAAGTGTTTATCCTTTCAAGGACACATGGCATGTTGAGATAATTTTGAAGAGGTTATATAAACACTATGCCTCACCTATTTTGTAATATTTCTTATCCATATCAATAAAATTGTGTATGTGAAGTTGTTTATTAAATATTTTCACATATGTAGAGTTGTTTGTTTAAATTTACTATCCATTGAAAATAAATCCACAGATTTTTTATTGTAAAATCTTTGTTGATATGAAAGAAATTATGTAACTCTATTTCAATTCACTATGAAACTACAAAAAAAATTCAAATTTCTTGTAATTTAAATAAAAAACATCAATCTTATTTGGAAAACAAAAAGAAGAGAGGCACTTTTTATTTATGTTATATTGTAAAAATGGTGCAAATATTCTTATAAATTTGGCAATTTCTTGAGCTATAAAATTGCAAAATTTGTGTTTGGATCTTGATTTATAAGATCAAAATCTACCTAATTTAATCTCAACCCACAAAACACCTTAATTTGTAATGAGCTATGGAAAGATGTATGCACTAGTGTTAAATCTCCTACTAAACCTAATGATGCTAGGGAATCGGCAAAATAGGAATTGAAAGATGAAAAGGCATTAGCACTTTTAAGACCTTCTGTTACAGATGAAATGTTTGTCCACATAGAAAATGCAACTGATGCTTGGAATGCATGTAAAATATTAAAAAACAAATGTGATACAACCTGACTCAAAATGGGTTGATCTCCACACAGCTTCTTAAACAAAGTTTAGCTGAAGAGGGAGATGTTTTGAATTACATATCTCATTTGTAGGGACCCCCATTTCGGGTTCCCAAAAAAGACTTCCAGTACGATTTTTCAGAAGAAGATATAGAGGCCACAGATCTAGTTCTATCTATTGCAGTACATGAATGTTAAATAAATAAAACTATATACCCAGATTTATTCATTCCACCACAAGAGTTAGCAAAATAAATAAACTAAATACTTCAAACATGTTTTCGACGGTTGGTCCAGCGAATCGATGGAGTCCTCGAAGTGGTTCCCGCATGATCCAATCAAATTTCCTGATGAAATACCGAGTGACCCCTCGGTTGACCTCCCTACCGTATCGAGGTTACTCTTCTTCACCCCGAACCCCCGAGCAAATGGGGTCACAAGAACACACAAGCTAGCCTCCCGAAAAGATCTCCCAATCCCTGTTCCGGCTAATCCCAACTCCAAGGATCATAACATAATCCGAGATTATGATGACCATCTAGCATTAGGGAGCAAGAGATGTCTTTCTCTCCTTCTCCTCCCTCATTATATAGCAAAATCCTGTGTGCCATGTGTCTGTCCATGCACATATTTAATTTAATTTAATATTTTAATTTCCATTATTCTCAAATACATGTGTCTCAATGTCTTCAATGTGCACCCAATTCCCTAAATCAGTGGGAGTTAAGTGTAGGAGAGTTCTACTCCTCTTTTGTTTCTCAAATAGTTTACTAAAGACCTTTTTAGTAAAAATAAAAATAAAAAGATTTGTTATTTTTATTTAATTGATAATGAAATTTATAAAAGACAAATGTTTGTTTTATTAAATAACATCTAATATAAATATTCTCTTTAGTTCTTTTTATCTTTTACTAGAATATTCTCACTTGAAGTTAACTCCTATTACTATTCAAATCTAAGAGAACTTTCATAGGAATTTCCAGTTTTTAGTTCTTATTCTATCCCTTCAATAGAGTAGATAAATAAAATAGTTTAGACTAAACTAAAAGTTTTATTTTTAAACAAAAGAATAATGAATAAAGTTTTCTGGTATTTTTCTTCTTAATTTAAAGTCACCTGAATTTATTTTTGATGAGTTTTTGATTTCTTTATTTTAAATAACAATTATCTTTCTCTTGTCCAGCTGCCTCTTTGGCGGGCCCTTCTGACAGTTTCATTTCTTTCTTCTTATGTGGAGTACTGCGTAGCGACCGGGAACCGTTACCGCGATCTCTCAACTACGCTCCTTGGAGACTAAGGGATGTTGAGGGATAAAGATCTCCTTATTGCGTGCCCCTCAACTCATCGTATGCGACCAAATCATTATGGCCTTGCCCGTACGGCATACGCTTCCCCGGGTGAGCTGAAACGGCTTCATGCGTGCGTGGATTGCTAATCCAGGGTCGACAGTCAGTCGTCATACCCATATGTGTTCTTTCCATTCTTACGACCCCTAAAATTCCAATGTGGGTCAGTCGGTATGTTGTCTTACCTGCCACTGCACACACTCAAGCGCACATTAGTAGCGCTGCACTATATAAAATATTTACATCATTCATTCTAGTATCTCAGTCAGTCGAGCATACAAATTATTCATCATTTATCATCATTTCTCGATCAGTCGAGCATATCTAACGTTCAGTCATTCTATCTCAATCATTCGAGCATATCTAACATTCATCAATCTTGTTATTGAATCGTTTCGTCATACATCATAATATACTTCATTCATTCTCTAATCGCTAAGCAAACATCATAATCACCCTCATAATTTCATTTCCATAATTTAGCCTAAATACGATATTCATTATAATATTTCCCATGTGTTAATCAATCAGCCAAATCACAATTATCCAAAATCGTCATTAAATCCATCATTAGAAACATATACGTTTATCACATACATCGCTAGTCAGTCGCCAATTTTATTCTTAATCATCATGTATACAATCATTTATCTCGGTTTCTTTAACTGGGTCACTTACCCATAAGTGTTATCAACATCGATAGTCGTAGCGAGTTTGAGGGGCATTACATCATTTAAGAAAAACATTGGCTTGAAATAGTCAAATGCGGGTTTAAAGATGTGGAATAAATTTTTATGACCTCAATACTCATCAATGGTTTTCCACCATCTTATAAAAACTTCTTGGAAACTTTGAAACTCACAAGCAAACTAGAAAATCATACTTTTTACTCTTTCAGTGATATGTTGGTCCAACATGACAAGAAATTTGGTAAAAAAAAGACGTATGGAGAAGATCTTCTCTTTACCAACTGAAACAAAATGTGAAAGCTCAAGATGAAGAGGCCCCTACAATGAAAGTACAAGAGGAATAGGTAGATACAATGAGACTTCAAGAGGAAGAGGCACACACAATGAAAGTTTTAGAAGTGGAGAAAGATTCTCATTCAATAATCAAGAGCATAGTCATGGATGTAATAAAATCCAATAAAGAGGGCACAACAATTAAAATCAACAATATTTTAGGCGATCTCAAGATTCTCCTAGCAACAAACAAGAAAAAGTGTAGATATGACTCCAGTAAAGTGTAAAAGGTGTCTTTGCATTGGCCATGTGGCAGAAGATTGTAAAACAAGGAATGAAAATTTTCCCCAACATAAGCAAAATTTTAACTCCAAGTCACATTCTAAGTCAAATGCTTCCACTTCAACTCAGTATGCAGATAACAAAGATGATGATCATGAATATGTGTTGACAACCAATCAACAGTTATATTTTGCAGACTCAATTTACACCAACAAACAAATGAGACATGATTATGAAAATGATTGGATACTTGATGTAGAGGTTGCACAACATATGTGCTATAGAAAACATTATTTTTGGATATATCAGGACATGGAACTTAATCCAATATATTTGGCAGATGACACAACCCATACTCCTCAAGGAAAATTATCAATGCATTTCTTTCTTCTTGGAAATGGAAATTTTTTTACTTTCCAATCTTTGGTATGTTCCATCTTTTAAAAATAATTTATTTCCCTTGGTCCTCATTAGGAAAGGAGGTCATCAAATAATTATGGAAGATGGCTTGATCACAATCAACTCAATGAAGAACAAATTCAAGACTATGATGAAGGGTTATGAAGATGGAAATTTTTTTAGGATACAGTGCATAGTCATACCTTGCAACCATGACCTTGCACCATCAATGGACTTATCCTTTAACTCTTTAATATTATGGCATTATATATTTGGCCATGTGAAATTTGAAAGCCTAAGTAAACTTAAAACAAAGGAGATAGTTAAAGGGTTTCCTACCTTCAAAAAGGAAACAACCAAGTGTGAAGCATGTATGATAGGCAAACAAAAGAGAGATCCCTTTTACCCAAGTACATGGCGCGGAAACAAATGTTTGCAACTTATACATAGTGACATTTGTGGATCTACGGAATCATCTTTTGGCGGATGCATTCTTTTCATTGATGTCTTCATAAGAATAACTTGGGGATGCTTTTTGAAGGATAAATCATAGGCATTTGAAAAGTTCATCCATTTTCAACGCTTAGTTGAAAATTCTATCAAATTAAAAATCGCCACAGTAAGAACAAGTAATGGAGGAGAATTTACTTAAAATGAAATTAATGGCTATTGCAAAAAAATTAGAATCAAAAGGTAGTTGGCAAATTCTTTCACTCCACAAAAAATGGGGTCACAAAAAGAATGAACAAAACTCTAATGGCAATGTCAAGATCTATGCTTCATTTCAAGGGGTTAAACACAAAATAACGGGCATAATCAATTCATATAGTTGTCTATCTAAGGAATCGATCACCCACATCAACCTTAGATGGAATCACTCCATATGAAGATTGATATGATACTAATCCTTCAATAAATCATCTTTGAGTTCTTGGCTCCACTTGCTAGCCAAAGAAAAAAGGACTAAGTTCAAAAATCACAATAAGAAATGCATGCTTATTGGTTATTCAAATGAAAAGAAAATCTATTGGTTGCTCTTTATTACATGGTACTAGTACCAACGCACCTTCAGATTTTTGTCCAAGGAGAGGGGTTGTTCTTTTTCTCAAGTACCATGATGGGTGTTACCAGTACTTTCTGAGAGGTGGTTATGGTTGGACCCTTTGGTCCTTCCTTTGGGAGTACTATGGCTTAGTGGTAAAAAGATCCATATTATCTCTCTTATTTTAAGAATCAATATCCTATGGCCTTTATCTACCGCCTATATAGTAAAACGTAACATATAAAACCGCATGCTCTTCTTTGCTTGGGTCACTCGTGATTGACATGTGGCGACAAGCCATCGGGCCTCACGTAGCCAAATGGATGATTGAATTCATGTTAGGTTATTCCATCCAACAAGGAAGGGTGAAGGAGAAACAAAGAGGGTGATTCCTCAGTGTCCATACCTAGGTGTATGTAGCCCCGAAGAAGTTGCGGGAGAAGCGAACTATTTTCCTACCTATTGGGATTGAGTGTGATCTATAGAAGGACACAAATACTAAGGTCTCAGACAATGATGACTGTGCCACTACACGTACCCAAACATACGGCTCAACTATGGGGAAACAAACAATTTGACTGAAGGCAAGATCATGCTCGAGCAGTCATATCAAGCCGTCAAGATCAGGATGCCTTACAGTTCGGACACTGGGAAACTAAGGATACAACTACCTCGCTAGAGCTTAGTTAAGTTAATGGCATTTTGCATATTTAATATTTTCCTCTATATAAAACTCCGACACTAACTCCAAAAACTTGCCTCATTCTAGGGCTTGTCTCCTTGAGGTTGGTGTCTAGGGCTCCTAGGGGTGGGTCATTGGGTCACATGACCCCTTGCTTATTTTCTACATCAGTGATAGTTCTCCAGCTCTGAAGCTCTTGACTCCCCTTTTGGTCACCTTATGCATCCATCCTGGTCCCTTTCTAGTGAGGGATTTTCAAAATTATTGGGGTTAGATGGGGCATGGTGATCCTCCCTGCTCACTCCACCTTTCAGAGTGAAGCTTTCTATTCAATTTTAGTCATTTTTAGCAGTTTTTAGCCACCTAGGGGGGGAATACCCCAAGTAGCCAACTTTAAGCCTACTTTAATCCATCTTTAGATTATTTTATATTATTTCATGTTATATTCTTACATTAACATTTATTTGGCCCGTCAGCTTGGTTAATTTGTAAAAGTGAGTTGAGAAACATATAAATACAACTCCTCACTTCATTTGTAAATCATAACTCATGGGATAAATTACATTATGTTGCTCTTTCACTCAAGATAGGATTTTTGGATGTGATGCACACCTCTTGGAGTTTTCTCTTCTTTGCCTTGTGGATGAAATTGGATGCTTGTCTAGGGTTTTTCTCATGCTTGGTGGATGCTAGGAATTGTTGGAACAACACAAGCTCAAGTAAGTTTAGTTTTTTAGACTTGCTTGGTGAAGGTAGGTAAATTCTTACTTCTTAAATGATTGAATGGTGGCCATAGAGTTGCATTTTTTTCTGAATATGAAATTTTTTCTACCTTCTACCTTCTTTGCATGGTGGAAAACGCTCCCTAGAGGAGGTTTTCCCAAGTCTGGCCTTGGATCTCCAATTTTTCCCTAGATTAGGCTCCTATAATGATCCCTATAGGTTGTTGGAGGAAGCCCTAGTTTAGTGGTCAAAGAGAAATTACTCCAAGAGGGAGGCTGGTCACCTCTCCTCTAGGGCTAGGGCTTAGGGTTTCATCCATTAAAACCCTAGTTATCAACTTTTACCAAATTTATCTTGCATTTTCATGGTAAAATTAGGGTTAGAATTAGGTCTTCAATTTTATGCCTAAAACCCTAAAAATATTTTTTTTTTGGCTTGCCTACTTTATCCCTAAAAACCCTAGTGCAAAATTTTAGGAATCCCTAAAAACCCAAAAAAATATAAAACCCAAAAAAACTACCAAAATCGGACCTAAAAACACCCCTAGTGATGTCTCCTATCCCTCACGACCTCCTCTCTCTTCCTTTGATCTTGACCTCATCCTAATTCTATCCCTAGACCCTCAACTTGCCTATTTGGCTGCCCCCCTACCCTCATTTCCAAGCCTTCCCTAGGCTAGAGTGACCTTTGGGTAGCCTTTTTGCAGGTTGTAACAGCCCCCTAGCACCCCTCTTTTCTACTGCTTAAAGTTTGCAATTTATTGCAGACTATAACTTTTTGTATCCCTTGCCACCTGCTACAATTTCAACACAAAACAACATTTAAATATTAGTCTAAGATTGATTTTACTGCTATTGGATAAGAGGTGAAACATACATTGATTGCTAGACTGATTTCAACTCTGTTGCATGCTATTAAATTACACATATCAGACTTGACAAATTGCTAATGCTGCTAGAAGTTACAAATTAAAAGTTAAGATTGATGTGGTGTACATTGAATGCTTGATCACACTAAATTGCTTGGTAATTTTTTATATCATGGTTGCTATATATCACTGCACTAGAGGGATTGTCTACTGCTGTCAAATGTCGGATCTTCCACGAATATGGGCATTTCTCAAAATATTGCAAGAAGAACCCACCCCCTAGTTCAGAAACAACAGGGGGAGAAGAGTGGCACCCGGTCAGAAAAGGAGGACCTTTAAAAATCAAAACAAAGGAAAGGATCAACCTCAGCAAATAAACCCTAAGGCAACAGTTCTGAAGCAAACCGAATCCCATCCGGAAAAGGGAGGCAAAAAACCTTACAAATTCTTATCACAAGAAGAGGAGGGTAAAGAAGAAGAGGAAAGCGAGTAGGTAGGAAAAGAAGAATAGTCTCAAAAAACCCAAGCCCTAGGTTCCCCAAGGCCATTTTTCAAAGGTAGGGATGAAACCTCCCAGTACTCTATTGAATAAATAGAGGAACTAGAAGCTGAATCCATGGAAACATCGGTAGGAGAAGAGGTAGACCAAGAAAACAAGTTAATAGCTTGAAAGCTCTTGTCCTCTTCCTTCAACAAAAAGTCGGTACCATGCATTCTCCTGCGCCAACAAACCATGAGAACTACATTTAGATCCCGGTACAAGAAGTGCACTCTGGTTTCACATTGAGGGGCTTTGGCCTTCTCAAAGTATAGAACATGGATATTTACAGTGAAGATCGAAAGGGACTGTAAGAAATTTTTAATACTCTAGTTTTTTTTCTCACTCTTAGTCAATGTTCTTTTTGTCAGTCTTGTCCTATGGACATACAAGGATAATAGGTAATTTCTATTATGAAAAACTTTGTAATATGTTTGTAAGTTGGTCTGTCATCTTTTGAACCGATGTTCTGGACACTTTGTTATGGACCTTGGTATTCGGCCTCCCTAATGGACTGTTGGAACTTTTTCTTTCGGAATAGCTTGTTTACTCTCTAGCTTAGTTTGGATTCAAAGGAAATTGTGGGCCTTCGGGCATTTTTGTAACCTCGTTGTATGGATATTCCTTGCAACTTTTTATAAATAAAAATCTTATCCGTTTCTATACCAGAAATCAACAATTGAGAAATAGTCAAGAGCACTTGTCGTTCCTTAAACAAGAGTTTTGAGAATTTACCATTTTTGCATACTAAAGTTGACTAATGGTATATATGTACATTCATGTCCAAAAATGCACAGTAAAAAAAGGAAAAAAAAAATCTTGCGCTAAGAATACATCTTGGCATTTAAGACATTTAAGAGATTTTCCAAGTGTATTGTGTGTGTAAAGATAATACATATTTGAGTTGGTTCCAATGCCAATGTAAGGTTTTTTATCATTGAATTGATCTCCAACATCAAAGGGTCTATTCTAGGAACCAACTTCATGGAAACATACTTTTCTTAATTTGTATGTTATATTTGTGTGTTTGTGTGTGTTTAGATGGAGTAGATACAATGGGATTAAAATACAATAGCACATATACCTTTGTATGTGTATATTCCCTGAAATGTTGTCAACACTTGTCCTTGATGCAAAGAACTACCAAAATTGAAAGATATATGTAGTGAATATGTATGAGATTGTTGTTATGAATTGATATGTGCATACTAATACTTTAGTTGGGACATTTCATTCTACTATGTGTGGGTGTATGAAATTTGTGTTTTTCAAATTATATTGTTCACATTTGAAGTGTAGATAGAGTAGTTGCAAATTGGATTATAACCAAATTATTGTTAATATAACACAATATAGATTTATACATGTATGTGTGTGAGTGTCTTCCCAAAATGCTTCATCTAGTCAACATCAACCATTTTTCCATGAGCAATTAATTGGATATATGAAAAAGAGATTGAAATAAATGCATCATTTAATGATATTGGAGAGAATTATAAGTGCAGTTGGAATATAGTAAAACCGTTGCATGCTTTCATACACATAACATGCTATTTTGACATCTATTCATTTTGGGAGTTATTTGACAATTATTGAGACTATAATAGAACCATAAGGTTGCTTGGAAGATATCTATCCTAGTTTAGGGAAATGGAAAAACACAACTTAAATTGATCGCTTATAGGTCAAGTTGTGACTATGATTATCAAGCATCTAAATATGATGGTCCAAGTCACTCCTTTGTCTTGGTAGCAATGTTATAGTTTTCAATATTTTTTTCTTTGATCAATAACTTCACTTATTTGCTTTAAAGACATGCAAGAGTACATTTGGAATAATCACCTCTAGGACATGGATGAAACACAATCCAAAATAGTAAAAATTGAAGTTTCTAATTTTGTATTGTGGTGGCTAAACTAGTTATAATTAATAAACACTTATATTAATGTAATCCTCATGTGAAGATATTTAACTTGTGAAGATTTTGATTAAAATATGTTTGCAACTTTAATAGCATAATGTCACAAAACCGAGAAGAACAACATCATTGTTTTTTAAAACTTATTATGGAAGTATTAAGTTGGAATTATATCATAGTTGACTTACATTGGTAGGCCTAAACCCTCCTATACACAGTGAAGGATCATACTAGTACCTTGGTCCTTTTTTCTTCAATTGTGGGTTAACTCACATATAGTAGGGATTTTCATCATTGATTTATGATTAGATGGCTTCTCCCATGTTTGAAGTTATGTCATTCATGTGAATGATGATTGAAGTACTTAGAGCATATCTTAACTCTTTTGTGATCATATTCCAAGAATAACCATTCTCGCCCCAGTTATATTCAACACATTATCATAAGGGAAGACAAATATTGAAGGGTATTAGCGTTATGGATTCAGGGAAGACCGTGGGAATTTGTGGTTCATTTACACTAATATTGGAGTTTATTATTGTAGCTATTTTCATCCAACATTGGATTTCCTTATATATCCAATCCCTTTTCATATTTGGGTTGTATTTTCTTCAATTTTGTGCCACCCACATTGGAAACATTATACAATTGATGTTAGAGGATGCATTCATGATGTATTGAGCTATTAATGTACTTTGGCATGACCTTCACATTGTTGAGCCATCATCCTTTTATATGATGTCCTTGAATTGATTCACGCATGAGCATGGATATGTATAACTCTTGAAATAAAGGATTATTATCTTACCATTTATTGTGTTTGTAGATGGTTTCCTTTTCCTCCCTCTAGTAGGTGACCTCCTTTGTAGGATCTCAAAAGTCCATTTTGAATAAAGAAAAAGCATAGTGTATTTTAATGATGCAATGCTTTATTAACCTCATATAATAGGGGACATTCGTTAACACCAAACTTTGGTATGCATGTCCTAAGAAGAGATATATCCAAAATGTATTCACTATTGGTACAACGAATTGTAATTTATCTCAAAACTTTGAAAAACTAGTGAAATTCCCTAATTAAGTACAACAACGTCTATTTTCCCTTGAAAGTAGTGTGATCATGCCTAAAGAAGGTTCAAACCTATGTGATCCTTGTTGATAACTTCAAACTTGATTAATAGTACCCTATATTTGACACAATCATCTTTGACTGGAGGTGGAATGTGTAAGGCACAAATTTATTTAGATTTATTGGGTCATTGGACCAATTCTTCATGTAAAAACCCTGGGCGGAACCTTGAGCCTATAAAAGGGCCTTCTTTGCATAATGTTAAGAATATTGAATATAAAGGGCATCAAATTTATGACAATGAGATTAATTATTCTTCTCATTCAATGGATTACACCATTTGCACCTTTTCTTCTACTTGTCCACTTTGCTTGTGCATGATTGAGAGGAATATCTTGAACACCATTGAAGAATCTTAGACTAAGGAGTTCCTTAAGAAGAACAAATGTCAAAGGGACAAGGGATTTAAAACCATAACATCATGCAAGTTATGTATCCATTGATATACATATTTTCTTCTTATAAAATCCCCTTTCATCCCCTCCATATTTACTAGTACTGATTGGATGTTCATTTTCACACATTTGTTTTTCATTGAAACATCAAGTGGGTTAAAAGGATTCCTATCTTGTTTAAATGAGATAAATTTAGTATTTTTTCATTGTAGAGTAGGGAAAGGGTCTATCTTGTTTTTGAAGCAATCCTCATCCTCTTGCTCATTCAACCCAACCTTATTTGGAAGAATATTTAATAGGAGTGCATTACATGGAATGAGTAATATTCATCATATGGAATTACATTTAATAGGTACAATGCGATATGTTTGGATATCTAATCACAAAAAACAATACAAATATCATTCAAGAATTTAAACTAAGATAGGTGCATTATTCCAACAAATGCCCCAACTTTTAGGGCTCCAATATATTCCAAGACTAAATCTTGGAGGAAACAAATTGATGAAATAAAAGAATAAAAATCAGCATTACGTTAATCACATGTTAGGAGAGTTTTAGAAATTCAATAACAGAATGATTCATTCACCAAGGGGGAATCTTTGACATAAAAACATATAAAAACTAACCATAATTAAAAGCATACCAAGTGAGAAAGTGGCAAAAAGTTGTTCTCTCTACCTTTACATCGATATATATGATATTTAGGAAATGGGTAGTTCATTTATTTTAATTGATCTAACCACCTTAAGCGATGGTGGTGGTGGTGGGACTTCGCTTTGTAATGTAATCATTGGTTAGGTCTTGTAATTTATTAGTTCCTGCAGATACTATATGTTCCATGTTTGTGTATTATTTAAAGAAAATATTTCTTTTTTTCTAAAGTTAGATCAAAGTCAAGTTTAAATTTGTATTTATAATTTATTTTTTGAAAATTTTTGTTCAATTTTTATTGGATTAGAGGTCTTGAAGTGACCATTTTGATCATTGCTGAGTATTAAAAAAATAAAAAAATAAAAACAAAAAATACTTACCTTTTAACTTAACTTTATATGTAGACATTGTCAAATGATCTCTTGTCATTACTCAACGCAAGTACGTAGTCAGAAGATGATTTGGAGTACTGTGTACATTGGAGTACTGCATATAGTAGTTGAGGAAGGTAAAATAAGCTGTTGGCATATTGCCATGAAACGGTATGCATTAATATCATGTAACACTTGTGCATTCTCTAAGGAGGTATCGTCAGAGCTTTTCCATATGTTGTTTTGGTTTTAGAGGTAGGTAATTCTCCATGATTGTTGTTTACTCTATTCATTCTATATAGTACCAGGGCCTGTGAAGAATTTTTCAGTGTTACGCTCAACCTTAAACTCAGTTTGTAAAGCTTGCCTAACTGCTCCCGATCTTTATATTTTCTCTATGATCAAGGACATAAATTCTTAGCACTGTTTGAAGAAGGTATGGCCCTTTCCAGGCAAATTACATCCAGAGAACACAACCCATTTCGCTAGTGCATCCCTTTATAGTCCACTGGAAACATAGATTTTATTGTTGTTTTGTTTTGATTTGGATTTCGAAATGTTGCGGCGAGCAGAGTTGGAGGAAAGCAGCAGTAGAAAAGGGAACGACAGGGGACAGAGCGTAGTTATAGACCATGGGGTTCACAGGAATTTATGCGGTTACTACAAGTCGACTTCTCGCCCCAGCGTTGCCCATGGTGAGCTACCATTATAATTTAATTTCCTTTCCTTGGTTTTTCTTTTCCATTCGATCACAGCAGAGCACAGCTTACTGGATTCATGGCGGAGCAGGTTTTAATTTTTCAAATACCCATTGTATTTGTTTTACTAGTAACATGCCCCAGGTGGATGTCCCGCAAAGGGCAGACTTCCGTGGCGACTTAGGGGCTAGGTCCAGGAACCCTAGACTTGCACCAGTCCTTGTACCTGTGAAACCTATGCTATCTTTTTCGGTGAGGTGGACAATAGTGAGAATGGAATCCTTGTGGATGGCCCAACACTTCATCCAGGTGGCATTGAAAATTCTTATTTGAAGTTCCATTTGGTTATTAATCTTTGACTAGAGGTCTGGGGCTCTAGTGCACTCATATATGCAGATTCAGTTAATGTTTTCCCGGGTTCAATCTTGTTGTATTGGCGTTTAGTATTTATTTTTTCCTTTCGGTCGGTGTCTATATTTGGTATTTGTAATTGCTTTTTTTGTGAAGAGCTATGTTTCATTAACATGGTACAGAGTACATTTTATTGGCCTTATTGCATAAACATGTCCCTTAAGAGGTTTGAACATGTTTTTTCACAAATAGAAAATCCATGACTTTGACCACTTCATTACTTACATGTATGTATAGGGAGTGTAATGCAAGCTTTACAGATTCGACCACTAGTTTGAAGATGGGTTTGCAACTTTGCATTGAAAGAACCTATGACTTCACCAATTCATCTTACCCATATTAACTACAAATAGCTGACCTTAAGGAGAACAAGAGGTGGGCTTTGATCCACTTATATGTTTATGGTTGGTGCAATAGAAGCTTCACACATTTGACCACCACCTTTAGATGCCCCATGGATAATTTTAAGGGGATGGTAAAACCTTCACAGGAGTTGAACCTTAGTCAATAATAAAAAAACTCCTCATTTCTTGGATCCAACTCCTTTGGACATACATACTCATATATTATTATCTTTTTAACAAAAAATCTTGAATTAGTTCCTACATAATTTATATCTAGTGGGAAGGGAGCTTGAGTCTCACACATGAGTTCAGGCCTCCAACTCATATTATACAAAACTGGAGAGGTTGCCTACAGAGCCTTTATTCAACTTCCCAAAACACTTCCACATTTGAAAACAAAGATATTTTACCAGTAGAGAACAGTTAGATTTTGCAATAGACTTTCAAATTCCCGTTTTTATTGTTGTTTTAGTTCAAATGCACAATTCCAAAGGGAAGTGTTACTTCAAATACTCTTAATTTAAGAAGTCGCCATCAGGGACATATTGCACTGCTATATTATCAGCTTGAATACCTAATCAGCAGTGGCAAGGAGTACGGCATTGAAGCTACTCATCTATGTTGTACATAATCGGTTTGATCCAGTAGTCCTGAGTGGTTTTTGACGCAGTAGTCATTCATCCAATTACTGCTGCTAACAAATAAGAGAAAGTGTATGTGGCCTGTCAGGAATAAGTAGGTTGACCTAGTAGTCCTAATCAAGTTTTGCTAGACAGTCAACCAATCCAATTCCACATGATAGTAGCATTTCCACTCATAAAACCACATAAGGATCAATTTCCATTCAGTTGGAGCCACATGATTTCCAAGCATAGCACTACATACGTCCATATACCGCAGACTGTCGATCACCAAGAGATGTTGCATTTAAAATTATTTCATTTGCTATAAGCTAGATATCTAATGTCAACTACAACAATCACCTAATTTATTTAACCTAAAATCAGATGCCATTCAGTGAAGAACCTGCATTCAAATAGACCCTGAAGGTGGCATTATCTGTTCATAAGCTAGCCTTTTGGGGATCTAACAAGACACTTGCAAAACTTGTATAGAAAATGCAGAAAATCAACATATAACTAAAGATAAAGGCAAATATCAATAGTGTATCATTTGAAGCGAAAATTTCGAAACAGTAAAGACAATGGAGCTACTTACATAAATGTAGCCCTCCCCTGTTGTCTGGCTACCATCGTCCAAAACTACAACAGGGTTTATTTTATTTTATAATTAATTATTCACAAAATTGCCTTAAAAAGGCTTAATGCACGTCTTCGAGAAGAGATACCCAGTAATCCCTGGCCTCTAAGGCACCTCAAAAACTACAAATGAAAATGAAAACTTAATTCCTTAAGCTCGAATTAGAAAAATCCATACCATCAGATGTGTCTAGGTCCATTGCAGGCACTACAGGATGTATGAGAATCAACAGAAGACGACATAATGCAATCGCGCTGCCAATAACCAGCACCGCCCACCACAGCTCCATAGTTATTTCTCAGGATCAGAAAACCTTATGAAGATCTAATCATAATCATACCCTTAGCAGAGCAAATATCCACCACCTTATGAAGATCTAATCATAATCATACCCTTAGCAGAGAAAATATCCACCACTTTGGGTCGAAAGAATGCCATTGTTCATTGGAAAGACGGCCATATATCTATATACCACCACACGCAGACAAGATTCCCGCCTGCAAGGAGTTTATTATTTAATTTGGGCAATAGTAATAAAAACCAGACCTGCTTCCTTTTGAGGCGAGTTTACTCATGCTTGAAAAAAAATTCACAATAAGACTTGAAATCATTATAAAAATATTAATTATAAACTCAATGTCATCCAAGCCAGAAAATGTCTCAATGGAATTGAACCGAGGTGGATGGAATGAAATCCATCTATCCCCACCAATGGACCACCGTATTCTTGACATTTCACATTAATTTTGCTTATGTTTTCTTAATTCAATCCATAAATAATGATTCAGTTCGGTTTGTCTATTTTTTTAATGAATAAAGTAGTTATTATGGATTTTATTAACATCTCTAGTGATGTTGTAATTCTTCAATTTCATAAAACATTTAAATTACAACTAAACAAAAATGTTGTTAATAAAAATGTAATTAAATTATTATTTTCAAAGTATGTTAATGGATCTCAAGAGACATGTGAAATGGAGGCTTTGCCCACGGTTAGGATTTCCCTAGTCATTGCTCTATTGAACTTTGCAGGTGGATATCTCAAACTTGTAGATTTTCCATGATTGTTGCTTGAATCAATGGAATCCATGAGGTTACTGTTTTTTTGTTAGTCCCTGCGAGACTATATGTTCCATGTTTGTGTATTAGTTAACGTAGATATTTCTTTTTTTCTAAAGTTAGATCAAAGTCAAGTTTAAATTTGTATTTATAATTCATTTTTTGATACTCAATGTGTGGATATGGTTAATACCCTTTTTTCGCATGTTTCCTCTTTTGTTTATGTTGATGGCTCTTTTTTCTGACAGGATCATCATACATTGATCTATTAGGAAAGGCTTCCTATTAGCTCCATAAATTTATGTTTTAGCAACAGATGCTTTGGGCTATCTTTTTTCAGCATTCACAATTCAGGTGCAAATTCAGAGTATTTCTCTTCCAGGAGATTCTGAGATGGTCAATAACCATTTTGCCTCTTACTCTGTTATCTCTCCCAGGGCACATTATGATTAGTGGACACAATTCATAAAGTGATTTGATATCTTCTGCTCTGCTTTGGGTGCACATTAACCTTAAGGATCCTCGGATTGGATTCTTAGGGCTTGGAAGTTTATCCATGCTAGAGTGATCGTCAAATATCTTAGGATCCCTTTTGGTACTGGTATCTTGATTGCAGATATGTGGTTGGAACGTACAAAGACTCCAATTGAAGCTTCAGTACTAGTACTGGTACTACAAAGATCTTCCTTTTTCCCAGAAGTCGACAGTTGTGTCTAGAATTCTCCAGGCTACATATAAATTGGAGAAAATTTAGAGATCCTTTCTTTGGGCCAAATATGGAGGGGAAAGGAGTTTAATTGTTCGTTGGCATGTTAGTATCCTTCCTAAGAATGAGGGTGAACTGAGCTTAATCAATGCAACATCTCAAAGAATAGTTCTTGCAGTGAAATAGGTTGTCAAAGGTTTGAATGCCAATGCTCCATGGAAGGTTCTCTTGAGGCGTAGGATTTTACAAGAACAACCTAATGTCAAGGTGAGAGGCTCTTTTGGGATATGTTCTGAGAGTTACCAACACTTTGAGAGAAAATTCTTTCAAATATTATGCATAAAATGAGATATGCATATGCAGGTCTACCGAAGAGTTCCACCTGCAGAAATATGAAATTTGGATTATCAACTATGTCTCTAGAAATATGCGTGAGGTGATCCTTCCACCTAATTTCTATATTTTCAACTATGTCTCTTACATGGTTGTAAAGAAACTCTAGAATTATTAGGCTTAGCCACGGTTACTCGTTTCATTTTTATGTTGTGATCTGTTAGTTTGAGGATACTCGAATAAGGGAAGTGAGATATGCAAACCAGATGGAGTTTTTGGCATAAACATCATACAAAGCAGCCTCCTGTTACAGAATTTTAGAGGACCATGGTCTCCAGATTCCTAGAAGAGGTTTGTTGACCATAAACATTATACTCTATAGCAAATCCATCTCAGCCACGCTGAAACAGTTGTTGATGATGATTGCACTCTTGATATATTTGGTTTTGTATGTAGGGCAGTTTAGTATGCTAGTTATAATGGTTTGTTTTCTATCAACAAGTTGACAGAGAATTCATACAAAAAATATACAAGGTAGGTAGGTTTTCGTTTTGCATGGCTTCTATCGGAGAGGAGGCCATTGGCATTGATTTTTACTACAACTGTGAGTATTGAGGAGGTTCTATTTGCCTAGGTAAATATTTGTCCTCAATACATAGGTAAATATTTGTCCTCAATACATAGGATTTCAATACATATGTATCTCTGTAATTTATTCATAGGATTTCATTTGTATGCAATAAATTCCAGGTTTTACATCTGTGTCTCTATAATGTATGCAGTATAAAGAGACTAGAGTTGAATTTTTTACATTAATTTTAAATATTTATATTTGGATTATTAATAATTTACATTCATTCTAAATTAATTTTAAATTTTAAAATAATTTACATTCATTCTAAATTAATTTTAAATATTAAAATAATTTACATTCATTCTAAATTAATCCAATATTAGGTTTCATTCCCATTAATATCTTTAGTATTAATCTTCAATATTAGTAAAAATATTGGATTCTTGCATTCAAGTCCCCTTCCCTATTTTGGGCTTTTGCTCTCATCGAACAATGCTTCCTGATTAAATTCACTGGCAGTTTCAACATCTTAAGCCTGGTTCTGCATATTACCTACACACCCTAATATTCCCATCTATTATGTCCAAGTTTCT
This sequence comes from Larix kaempferi, assembly GCA_027924585.1. Taxonomy (NCBI): domain Eukaryota; kingdom Viridiplantae; phylum Streptophyta; class Pinopsida; order Pinales; family Pinaceae; genus Larix; species Larix kaempferi. The sequence goes on from BSBM01000193.1 coordinate 245,786, forward strand.
AACTATAAAGTTAAATAGCATACATTGCAAAATTAGTCTTGTGGTAGGAATCATGGAGCTATAATATCTTGCAATGAAAACTTCATGATATATAACCATTTCAAGATGATAAGAAAATATATGCAGGGAAAGAAGAATTTTTTTTTTGTTTATTTACTGTCCAATTAATAGATTATGGAAAAATTTGTATTCAGCCTTCCACCTACCAAGGTCCTTGCCATATTTTTGATAAAAAAATCTTTACTTTACCATTTTACAATCATGTAAAGACATGGACTTTGGTTTTAGTACTTTAGGAGAAATTTGAAAAATAAAAAAAATGTTATACTGTTTGCAACATTTTAGAAAAAGGTCAGGTGGAAAAATAGATGAAGATTCTTCAAAAAACTTAAAAAATGTGTGTCAAGTCTCCTTTGATTTTGAATATATTTCCCAATGTGCATCCCTTGAAAACCAATGTCACCCAACTAAAATTATAGATTGCAAAAATGGATTGTCTTTTCCCCATTGATTTTGTGACCTCTGAATCCTCAAAAAAACTATAATAAACAATTGATTTTAATCTTCAAATGCAATCCATTCTTTTCATGGTAAGAAACACATCAACTGAAACTTTTACATCAAGGAAGTTTCCCAACAAGGCAACTTTTAACTGTTGTAATTAGTTATTTGATTAATAGAGTATCACACCAAAAATCCAAGTTGTTCGTCATGACTCTTGCATACTCATGTCATTGCAAGGAACATATGTAATAAAAGCTCATTAACTGATAGGATATTATTATATCAAAGGTAATGATGATTTATGAACCTACTAAAATTGTAGATTTCATATGGATTTCTAATGTCAACAACAAAATAGGATCTTTTTTCGTAAGAGAAGTGTGTTTTTGATAAAACAAAATCAAAATGCATAAAAATGTGTAAATATAAGTTACTTTAAGTTAAAAACACGAAAGCAGTAGTCCTTTCAACACTTTTTTTCAACATGGAGCATGCTTTTCTTAATCTTGTAACAGTTAAAACAGAAAAGCACTAGTCCTTTCAGCACTTTTTTTCAAGATTGGGCATGATTTTCTTAATCTTGTTAAGTTAAAACAAGAAAGCAGTAGCCCTTTCAGCACTTTTTTTCAAGATTGGGCATGATTTTCTTAATCATGTTAAGTTAAAACAAGAAAGCAGTATCCCTTTCAGCTCTTTTCTTAAGATGGGACAATATTTTCATAATACTCGATTTCTGTTTTTTATTCAGCATGTATAAGTAGGTTTATGAACTTGAGCTATAACTTAAAATTGGAAACACGAAAGAAAATTGTAAAACTATATACAAAGGGGAATGGAGTATAATAATTAAAAAGATGCAAACAAAATGTATCAGAATCATGTATAAACCACTGAAATTGGTCGTTTATTCAGGATGCATCTCCAAGAACCAAAGTACATATACTCAAAGGGAATGAAAGAAAAAGTTGTCATAATTAGCTGTCAACTGTAAACATTTTTTCCTCCAACAGCCCCCCCAAAACTGAAACATCATTCAAATATAGGTCCCTGATTCTACACTTTCCCCCTGTTAGATGTAGTCAGCAAAACAAAACGGTCATATTTGACTACGAAGTGGTGTTTAGAACTCCAGAGCCAATAAACAAAATCTTCCACACTAATCGCCCACCATAATACTGACCTCTTTCATACTATTGGATTATAGCTCAAGATGCCTTTCAAATACTATGTACACTTAGCTGTAAAATATAGTGGATAATTGATATGCAACATTACAATTGTTATTTTCTCGCCACTTCATACAAAGTCTTAGCTTGCACGTAATTCTAAAAACATACCTAGCTTTTGAAGAAGTATTTCATGAGTTGCATATATTGGTTTACTTTTTCTTAACCAGTCTCTTAAAGGCCCCATCAAATGCATGGATTGGATATTGCTTCATTTTCCAAGGTACACTTCAACAACAAGCAAGCAAGACAATAATGTTGAAACAACTGTACCATTGCAACCACTCAGTTGAGCAACCCCAAATCTGTCTTCATCGCGTGAACTGGATGTTAAGGACGCTACAGTTCTTGCACACCATGAACAAAGCTGCAAATGCAAGTCTTTATTAAGTCAAAGCTTCCATCAACAAGAAAAAGCTGCTACTCTAAAAACATAATTATATTGCATAATACAATTGCTACTATTGATTGGACAGGTTGCACATACCATTGTTCAATAGGACTTGCAGTAACTATTAGTAATGAATGACATATCTATGTGTGTGCGCATGATTGCATATACCATTTCTCAATAGGACTTGCAGTAACTATTAGTAATGAATGGCATCTATTTGTGTGTGCGTATGAGTATGAGAATTGGCATGTATGTGTGAGTTTCTTGTCTATGGTGCCCACATGCAATTTGAACTATTACAGATATGTATTGAGCAATAAGCCCCATGCTTAAATGTCTCATAAATATTGCATGTCGATGAATATGTGTTCAATAATCCCACCATGGTTTTCAAGGTTAATGAGAGAAAATTCAACCAACCCTTTTAAGCTATATCAACAATGCAATTACTATGATGATAACATTCATGCTTTAAATTTTAAAAGCAAATGCAATTACTGGGATGATAACATGCATGGACAATTTCAACTCAATTTGTAGGAAGGTGTAGTCAATAGCAGATCCTCGGGAAACATAGAGGTTGATATAGAAGTATTAACCCTGAAAATAGCACAGAAACGAGGAAATTTTGGAATTAAAAATGAAATTGCATTAATGTCCTCCACTAAAGAAAAAATGGTTAAGAACTGAGACAACTCCACATGTAAGGTACAACAATGATGGCATGCTCAATGCATTTCCCCATGAATATATATATATATATAATTGTGAAACAAAAGAGCATTAAATAGAACAGAGAGAGAAGGCAAAGAAAGTATATACTTCCTAGCCATATGGATCCTAGAAGTTGCTCCAAATAGCTGGGATTAAATGAGATGAGGCGTGGTGTGGACTAGCAAATAGTTAGCCATATTCTACAACGTTGAAGCCACCTAAGGCTTGCTTAAGAATATTTATCAGTAGTATTATTTGTTATGGGAAAGGCGCCAGGGATATACTATGTCCATTGCATCCTCAGTCCTATCTATTTTCCATATCTAGAAATTGTGATATATATGGTAGTGTCTGGATGGATCTATACCTCTATTGTTGCCTCAAGTTAACTCACTCCATTGTCATACTATATCAAACTCTTGGGATCCTATAATCTCTATAATCTATCATACATTACCTCTAGCTCACCATAAATTCTAGCTAAATCAAATGACAAGAGAACCATGTGCACTATCGACCAACCAATACACAAAATGAGGTGCTTAAAGTGATATATATGTCAATCCAAAGGTATTATGTATAAAGGTATCCACATAATAGCTTATGAGTTCCTATAAATGGAGATTTTTGTTGTTTTGCAAAGCAATGCTTTGGAAACGGAGATTTCTAGACATCAAAAGCATTTTAACTTGCAAGAATTTGCAAAGCAATGCTTTGGAAATTGAGTTGACCATTGAAAGGGAAGGAAGATGCTTGTACACTATGGATCCATGAGTGCTTTGAATTATTTCACCATTTCATCTTCTCTGGCGTAATAATTCTCAGTCTTGCTATCAATCTGTGCTTTCATCTGTTTCACGTTACTGATATCCTTGATTATAATTTCTTTGAAGACATTATTTAAAATCTTCGGGGTGCATTCCTGTGACATTTTGCTCCAGAGATGGTTGTAGAATGCGTTCTTACAAAGCCGTTGGGCATAGGAATTAACTAAAATTTGTTCATAGAATATATTTGAAATATACAATTCTAATGATAAAATAAGTTAGATATTTTAGGAATAAGTTTAAGTCACACTCAAAGAAGCTTTTTAAAGTTTTTTTCCAAAGAAGCTTTTTAATTTTTTTTCCCCAATGAATAGCTCCTAAATTGTTACCCGCAGCAGTAATGTGTTTAATTCAATGGGTGTCATTTATCTTACATATAAATAAACAAAAGCTTTCATCCAGTGAATACAAATACAAGTTTTAAGTAAAAACGTGTTTAATTCAATGGGTGTCATTTATCGTACATATAAATGAACAAAAGCTTTCAACCAGTGAATACAAATACATGTTTTAAGTAAATAAAACTTTTTTTTACAGTAATTACAAATACAATTTTACATATATTTATGATATTTAAATATAAATTAATGGAATATTAGCTTAATATTTGAAATAATTTTAATGGAATATTAGCTTAACCTCTATAATATGAAAAAAAGAAATGGGTTAACTTTGCTTAAAAAAACAAATCAAAATAGTAGCAAAATTTAAAAAATACTAAATCAAAATATACATTATATGAATATATTATCTAATGACAACAACGGATTAGCTTAACATCTGAAATATTTTATTGGAATATTAGCTTAACATGTGAAATACTTGGAATATGAAAAAAAGAAATGGGTTAATTTTGCTAAAAAAAATAAAAATCAAAACAAATCAAAATAGTTGCAAAATTTAAAAAAGACTAAATCAAAATATACATTATAAGAATATATTATCTAATGACATCAATGGTTTATGTGCAAAGCATCTATTCCTTTTGCATAAAGTATAGCAATGTGATTCATTCATTTAATATTATAGCTTCAACGATTTGGATTTATCTTTTTAAATATTGTCAATGACATCACGATCGCATTCATTGCCAATAGTTCTAAAAAATATTGAATGGTTGTTCTAAAAATAGTGAATAGCTTACTCCAAAGCTTTACCAGGTTTGATAAACTATTTGAATAAAGCAAAATCAAAGTTTCTTGAAAGCAAAATGCTTGCAAACCCACCTTACTTGTATAAAATATTTAGCAAAAAAACAAAGAAAATCTAGTTGATAAACTATGTTCTTGCATTCCATAGATGAAAAATCAACCTCGTGCAATTCTCCATAGAAAAATCTTTTCCGTGGGAGGCAAAAAGATGATCAAAGAAAGATTTAGTTCGGTAAACACTAAACCTGAGATGAAATGAAATTGAAAACAACTTTTTTTTCAACATTCGACAATCAATTGGATCTGACCTAAATTGGTGAAGCATCAATTCAAAAACTAATTTCGAAATGACTAAATGCACAACTTTCAATGACCATATTCCGGCCTTGCATGTTTCATATCCAATGGTGGTAGCTTGATGTTTTTTTCCCTTTCCGAGTTCAGTGCAAGACAACCCTTACTTCTTCTTCATTTTTTTCCTTTTCAACTTCAGTACAAAACAATCTTGACTTAGACTTTATTAATTCTTCCGCTTAGTGAAAGGAGTATTCTAAATATGTTAAGATTTTGGATTTTTTGAGGTTATTTTTATTTAAAATATTTTCAATTTAAAAAACAAAAATGTATATATAAATTGTTGACATTATTAAATTGTTTAAAATATTTTCCAAATTATTACTAAATTGATAGTCATTTAAATTTCTTTTACATGATTTTCTTTTTCAATCTCTAAATTGAGCAAAGAATGGACAAAAGCATTATTGCATTATGCCTAGATATTTAATTATGGTGATTTCTTTAAAATTTTAGGAAGATTTTTATGAGACTTGTAAAAAAAAATCATATTTATGTTAAAAGAAGGATGTTTTGATTGTTACCAGATTAACTAATTCTTCATCAATTACTTTTTTTTATCTATTTTAGAGTATTTTCATCGGATTTGTGATCAAAAGAAGTAATTTACACTTAATGGATTGCTTGCCACTCATTCATCTCCATTGTCTATCTTCTTAATCAATTACTTGTTGCTCAACCATTGTACTGTCTAGAAGAAGAGGGAATGAAATTATTGCCTCAATATTTTAAAATTATAGGATTCTTATTGAATTGAATACCTAAAGAGAATTACTTTTCATGCTCCTACCTCTAATAGAAGGAAATTTTGATAGGATTCTAGTCAGATTTTTTACCCAAAAAATTATATTCCTAACCTAAAAAAAATCTGATTTCTAGTAGATTAGTTTGACACTTTGTTGGCTTATAAACTGATCTAGAGGTTTCCAATGTAGACCCAAGTTCTTCACGGTTTCAAGGAACCAAAAAAACCCCTTTTCATCGGCCCTTTCGGCAATAGCCTACGAACAGGCTGAGGTCTCACCCGAGGCGAAGCTATGGGGGTGTTGTGGAATCAGGTTTCCACAACGATGTGATGAGTTATTTGAACAGACCTAATGCGCAAAGCACTGTGGGGCTCGCGCTGCGAACTGAAGACTGCGCGAAGACTGCGCGACGATAAACTGCGTCGTGGTCCTCGCTTCTACGAGCTAAGGTGCTCGCACAACCAGCGCATCTACGGACTGCGCGGTTCGGACAGGATGCAAATAATAGGACAGCACAACTGACTTATATGCTTCCTCTTAAGACTTAACCACTGCGAAGACTTTACTTAGTGTTTATCAATTCATCTACTGCCTTAGACTATTAGTCTTATAACGTATATAAACAGATGAGACACACAATCCTACGCACTTTCGGTGCTACGCGTCAAAAGAGTTACACAACCCGAACTCTACATACACATGTAATTATTCAACGAACTGATACTTTCATAGACTTAGAATAGCGCGCATTCATCATTCATCCATACAGGTAATACTTTACATATTACTCCCATCTTTCTCGTATGGAAAATACATATAAAAGCATTAACAAAACAACTAATAAATGAGAATTCAAGTGTCCCTTGTAAGCAAACATACAAGTGCAAAACATAAACAATCACACTACACGGGATTTAACGTGGTTTGCCCCCCAGGATGGGAGCTATGGCCAGAAGAACTGTTGTTGTATTAGTCTTTGGGAAGGGTACAACAGTTCTTGGTCTGCACACTCAGCTACAGACTCCCTTCTCTCTCAATAGGCCTCTATGGACACAGCTTGCAGAGCCTTTACAAAAATGTCTCTCAACAGAGATCTATTCATTCAATAACAATGAAGAGTAATCAAAATGACAATACAAAATGAGAGATTAACCCTTTCCCATACAAAATATTCCTTATTTATAGATCATGCCCATAGGTCATGTCTTTACAATCTGCACGAAAAAACTCTTAGGTTTACAAAACTGTCGCGGTTTCCAGGTAACCGGACTTGATGCCTTCTGGTAGCGAATCTTCCATAGTGGCCGTATTCCACGCATGCTTCACGTTGCCATCATCCTCCCTGTTGTGTGCACGCCAACGGGTCGCTTTCACTGAGCCGTTCTTCCTCTAACGGTCTTGTGCGACTGGTTTAGGTAGTGGTTCTTTACATCTGCGACCAGTCGCTTTCCTTCTGCATTGCTCCTACCCGCCGCTTGGTACACATGGAGCATCTTTACCAAAAATAGACCACTGATGGTCTAACCGGAATGCGTGCCGTCTTTCGTCCAACACTCTGCTTTGTCGGATATCTGTAGACTGGCCACATCGCAGTGTTGTACTCCTCGCAGCGCTGAACTTTGCAGCTCTTTTGTTATGAATAAAATAATAATAATAATAAACATCAACATATAATAATAATAATAATAATAATCATAATCATAATCATAATTAATAATGTCTTTCTGAAAAGACATGACTATTAGTGAAAAGGTATTCCGCCAAAATATAAATAACGAGCCCTCAATTGTAAATCATCATGTTATCTTATCAATTACATATCATTTTACATCTACGGATTTGTGGGTTATTTCAGAAATTATGGGTTCAACCTTAACTTATTGAGAATAACCAACTATGGATATTACATTGGTATCAGGCTTGTATCCACCAATCTAGGACCTTGTCCAAAACTAGGCCCCGTGGCCCAAAGAAGTAAAAAAGAAAAGAAAAAAAGAGAAAGAAAGAAGAAGGCAAAAGTAAAAGAAAATAAAAAGAAGAAAAGAAAGACAAGTAAAAAAGAAGAAAATAGAATATAGAAATAAATAAAAAAGAAGTGAGAAGAAGTGAAAAGGAAACCAAAAAAAAAGTAAAGGTAAAGTTTAGAAGTGAATAGAAGTAAAAAGTAAAAGTAAGAAGTGAAACCGCACATGGTTTTAAGGTGCACGTGGTTTTGTGAGAAGTGGGTTTGGTTTTATTCCCTAAGAACAAACCAAAAGTGAGATTTGAACCTAGGTGGGGAAGGTAACAATCATTCCTCCCAACCACCCAATCTACACACAATCCACAAAGAAATTAATCTAAAGCAAAAGGTTAACCAACGTGGAGATTAATTAATATTAGTCCATAATTGTAAAATATTACAATTGTTTGGGAAATATATAATATTAAAATAATATTATTATTACATTTAAATAATAATTATTATTATAAGGGCAAAGCAATTATTGTTAAAAAAAATAAAATAAAATTTGAAGATCGGTTATCATCAAAGAAATCAAGTAGAAGGAAACCAGCTATCATCGAAAAAGTCAGAAACAATGGAAAACACATATTCAGTAATAAATTCAAAGCTACAAGCAGCACTGGATGAATTAGAGCAATATAAAGCGAGCAGTAAACGTCTACAAGTAGAGATTGAGACACATAAGTTCTTAAAGGAGCAGAGAAACGATGAGTGTCATCGCTTATGGAATGAAAATCGACAACTAGAACGAACCATAAGAGATAACAAGAAAATGTTATCTGATCATGATAAAGAAATATCATGTTTAAAAATCCATAATCAAAACCTAGAAGACCAGATTAGAAAGTCAAAAAATGATGACAAGTCACCCGATGGAAGCGATAATGATTTAGAAGAAGAAATAAAGCGTTTAAACTAGCTTGTCAAGGACAAAGATGATGAATTGACTTAAGTTCAGAGGAAGCTACAAAGTCAAGAATCAGACATAGGTCAACAACATCAAAAGAATAAAGAACTCTAGCAAACATACGATGCTACTAAAAAGACGCACAAGCTGGAAATTAAGAAAATCAAGGACGAATTAGCAAGCAATACCGAAGAACTATTTCGACTAAGAATTCATAACAAGACATTACTTACGAAAATCAAGAAGCTGAAACATAGTCAGAAGACGGAACATTCAAATGAAGACCTTGAAGGAAGAATACTAGAAAAGCAAGAAGAAAACCAAAACCTCAGAAAGTTTAATCAAGAACTAGAGGAACAAGTCAATAAGTTAAAAGAGGACAAAAAGTCGCAAGACGAAAGGTTCGAGAAAATTCAGAGTAATAACAATCTATTAGAGAACAAATTAGTGCAAATCCAGGAGGAAGCATCCAAACTCTCTAGAAAACAAAGTCAAGTAGAGGAAACAAATTCAGTCCTCGTCACAGTTCAAAAAGAAGACAATCTTGTAAAAAAACAAACAACAATAAATCCCTATCGACACCCCAACCATATAAACCAATATCCTAAAAAGTGGGAATTGTCGAAAGATAATGGTACTAATGTTCTCAAAGCTCCTGACAACAGATCAAGAGAGAATCCCAACAGTCGGCAACAAATCAATTTTGGCTGGATTAATCTGTCAACATATCGGAAGTTATGTTCTACACTTAGAAGTTCGTATCGACATGTTTCGTTAGCTACGACATCACAAGGAACGGTGCGACAACGTTATAAGGATTTGACGACAAAGCCTTTCTAAGAGAGAGGCAATGTTATGAATAAAATAATAATAATAATAAACATCAACATATATATATAATAATAATAAATAATAATAATGATAATTAATAATGTCTTTCCGAAAAGACATGACTATTAGTGAAAGGGTATTCCACTAAAGTATAAATAACGGGCCCTCAATTGTAAATCATCATCTTATCTTATCAATTACATATCATTTTACATCTACGGATTTGTGGGTTATTTCATAAATTATGGGTTCAACCTTAACTTATTGAGAATATCCAACTATGGATATTACATCTTTCCCCGTGAATGAATATATATATATAATTGTGAAACAAAAGAGGATTAAATAGAACAGAGAGAGAAGGAAAAGAAAGTATATACTTCCTAGCCATATGGATCCTAGCAGTTGCTCCAAATAGCTGGGATTAAATGAGATGAGGCGTGGTGTGGACTAGAAAATAGTTAGCCATATTCAACAACGTTGAAGCCACCTAAGGCCTGCTGAAGAATATTCATCAGTAGTATTATTTGTTATGGGAAAGGCGCCAGGGATATACTCTATCTGATGCATCCTCAGTCCTATCTATTTTCCATATCTAGAAATTGTGATATATATGGTAGTGTCTAGATGGATCTATACCTCTATTTCTTCCTCAAGTTAACTCACTCCATTTTCATACTATATCAAACTCCTAGGATCCTATAATCTCTAGAATCTATCATACATTACCTCTGGCTCACCATAAATTCTAGCTAAATCAAATGACAAGAGAACCCTGTGCACTATCGACCGACCAATGCACAAAATGAGGTGCTTAAAGTGATATATATGTCAATCCAAAGGTATTATGTATAAAGGTATCCACATAATAGCTTATGAGTTCCTATAAATGGAGATTTCTGTTGTTTTGCAAAGTAATGCTTTGGAAACGGAGATTTCTGGACATCAAAATCATTTTAACTTGCAAGAATTTTCAAAGCAATGCTTTGGAAACGGAGTTGACCATTGAAAGGAAAGGAAGATGCTTCTACACTATGGATCCATGAGTGCTTTGAATTATTTCACAATTTCATCTTCTCTGGCGTAATAATTCTTAGTCTTGCTCTCAATCTGTGCTTTCATCTATTTCACGTTACTAATATCCTTGATTATAATTTCTTTGAAGACATTGTTTAAAATCTTCGGGGTGCATTCCTGTGACATTTTGCTCCAGAGATGGTTGTAGAATGCGTTCTTACAAAGTCGTTGGGCATAGGAAATAACTAAAATTTGTTCATAGAATATATTTGAAATATACAATTCTAATGATAAAAATAAGTTAGATATTTTAGGAGTAGGTTTAAGTCACACTCAAAGAAGATTTTTAAATTTTTTTTCCAATGAAGCTTTTTAATTTATTTTTTCCAATGAATAGCTCCTAAATTGTTACCTGCAGCAGTAATGTGTTTAATTCAATGGGTGTCATTTATCTTACATATAAATAAACAAAAGCTTTCAACCAGTGAATACAAATACAAGTTTTAAGTAAAAATGTGTTTAATTCAATGGGTGTCATTTATCGTACATATAAATGAACAAAAGCTTTCAACCAGTGAATACAAATACATGTTTTAAGTAAATAAAACTTTTTTTTGCAGTAATTACAAATACAATTTTACATATATTTATGATATTTAAATATAAATTAATGGAATATTAGCTTAATATCTGAAATAATTTTAATGGAATATTAGCTTAACCTCTATAATATGAAAAAAAGAAATGGGTTAACTTTGCTAAAAAAAACAAATCAAAATAGTAGCAAAATTTAAAAAATACTAAATCAAAATATACATTATATGAATATATTATCTAATGACAACAACGGATTAGCTTAACATCTAAAATATTTTACTGGAATATTAGCTTAACATGTGAAATACTTGGAATATGAAAAAAAGAAATGGCTTAATTTTGCTAAAAAAAATAAAAAAAAACAAATCAAAATAGTTGCAAAATTTAAAAAAGACTAAATCGAAATATACATTATAAGAATATATTATCTAATGACAACAACGATTTATGTGCAAAGCATCTATTCCTTTTGCATAAAGTAATGCTAGCAATGTGCTTCATTCATTTAATATTGTATCTTCAACAATTTGGATTTATCTTTTTAAATATTGTCAATGACATCATGATCGCATTCATTGCCAATAGTTCTCAAAAATATTGAATGGTTGTTCTACAAAATAGTGAATAGCTTACTCCAAAGCTTTACCAGGTTTGATAAACTATTTGAATAAAGCAAAATCAAAGCTTCTTGAAAGCAAAATGCTTGCAAACCCACCTTACCTATATAAAATATTTAGCAAAAAAAAAAGAATATCTAGTTGATAAACTATGTTCTTGCATTCCATAGATGAAAAATCAACCTCGTGCAATTCTCCATAGAAAAATCTTTTCCGTGGGAGGCAAAAAGATGATCAAAAAAATATTTAGTTCGGTAAACACTAAACCTGAGATGAAATGAAATTGAAAACAATTTTTTTTTCAACATTTGACAATCAATTGGATCTGACCTAAATTGTTGAAGCATCAATTCAAAAACTAATTTCAAAATGACTAAATGCGCAACTTTCAATGACCATATTCTGGCCTTGCATGTTTCATATCCAATGGTGGTAGCTTGATGTTTTTTTCCCTTTCCGAGTTCAGTGCAAGACAACCCTTACTTCTTCTTCATTTTTTCCCTTTTCAACTTCAGCACAAAACCATCTTGACTTAGACTTTATTAATTCTTCCACTTAGTCAAAGGAGTATTCTAAATATGTTAAGATTTTGGATTTTTTGAAGTTATTTTTATTTAAAATATTTTCAAATTTTTTTTAAATGTATATATAAATTCTTGACATTATTAAATTGTTTAAAATATTTTCCAAATTATTACTAAATTGATAGTCATTTAAATTTCTTTTACATGATTTTCTTTTTCAATCTCTAAATTGAGCAAAGAATGGACAAAAGCATTATTGCATTATGCCTAGATATTTAATTATGATGATTTCTTTAAAATTTTAGGAAGATTTTTATGAGACTTGTAAAAAAAATTCATATTTATGTTAAAAGAAGGATGTTTTGATTGTTACCAGATTAACTAATTCTTCATCAATTACTTTTTATCTATTTTAGAGGATTTTTATCGGATTTGTGATCAGAAGAAATAATTTACACTTAATGGATTGCTTGCTACTCATTCATCTTCATTTTCTATCTTCTTAATCAATTACTTGTTGCTCATCCATCGTACTGTCTAGAAGAAGAGGGAAAGAAATTTTTGCCTCAATATTTTAAAATTATAGGATTCTTATTGAATTGAATACCTAAAGAGAATTACTTTTCATGCTCCTACCTCTAATAGAAGGAAATTTTGATAGGATTCTAGTCATATTTTTTACCCAAAAAATTAGATTCCTAACCTAAAAAATAATCTAATTTCTAGTAGATTAGCTTGACACTTGAGCTTAGGTTGACACTTGATTAATTACTTGTTGCTCGTTATCTTCAAACCTTTCCGTGTTGGAGTAGAAGGAATCAACGATGCTGCATGAAGATACTATTGCTACTTCACGTCTAGCTTGGGCAAGCCACTTCTCCACAATAGCAGAATTGATATAATTCACAACCAATTCAATCGTATTATGCCCATAGAGTCCTCATAATCATCTCAGCCATGGCTTGCATGAATTGAAGTTGCAACAATTTGACATAATTGTGATGGAAGAGATATTTATATGATGTTGTTGCAGGGGGTGTAGAGATATATCCTATATGATATAGATATGGAACATTAATAATTATATATGATTAAATATATTTTTAAATTCTTAATTTTTATAACAATTAAAAAATATTTTGAATTTTTTTTAGATATATAACATTAATAATTACAACTGCTTAGATATAGAACATTAATAATTACAATTGCAGATGATGCATAGTTAGTTTTGTTGAAGTATCTCAACTTTCTTCATTGCAATACCCATCCTAGCATGTCCCTTTGATAAAAGGTGGTCAACAAGGAGAGATTGATGCATATATGAGTACTTTTGCAGGGCATCAATTGTTAGTTTTGGTGACCACAGCTATTGATACCTATTTTATTTTTTTAACATAAAAATCAAAATAACAATATTTATTTTTAAGATAAAATTTGAAAAGATATATTATACTTGTCTTTTAAATGAATTTAAATTTTGTTCACTCAATAATATTGTTTTTTGTAGTTTTATAATACTAAGCTGCACGTAGCTCTTGTTTTTAATGCTACAAGATAATTGTTAAGATTGACCTTTATATATATATTTTAATTTTCAATATTCAAATGAGACTTTCCATGTTGATGAGTCATTTTCCAGAGAATTTATACCTCAAAGAGCACTAAATATCTAAAGGTTGAGGCCAGGTAAAGAATGTAGGATGACAGTTTGCAGTTTTTTTAGGGTTTTTGTAGGTCCCTTAGTCTAGTTGGTTGATGGAGTATTCAAATTCTCCAGGATTTGAGGGTGAAGATATCCAACTTGTCGATTATAGTCATAATCAATATGAAGGGGTAATTATATTTGAGTTTCAGGCCCCATCCTCTAATACTGAAGTGAACCACACATACCCTACACCTAACAACTTATGCCTTATGTGTTCAAAGTCAGATTCGAGAATAGCCTTTGGAACCTCTTCCAAAAGGGATCATCCTTTCACCTCATTCCCATTTTTGGAAGGAAATTATATTTCTAACAGATCTAGGGTGGAGATCTATGCAGATCAAGAATTTCAAGGCGACTTTAATCCTCAAATGGATAGACTTTCTCATGGGTTTGATGGTGACATGATAGATGATCATTGTTGGTCACTATAATTGCCTATTAATTTGATTTTATTAAATAGAGTGCTCAATATAAATTGTCAACCCAGGGAAGTTTGGTTATTTCAAAGGTAATCAAGCAAAATATATGCATAAACATTTTAGTAACTAATAATCAAATAGAAGTCACCCACTCTACCTAATTGCTAAGTCTATGCTTTGCTTACTGCTTAATCCAACTTCAATTACTATTTCGACTCTCAAATATTAAGAGATTTCACAATCCTTCTACAGTATCAATTCTGGAAATAACTGCTTCAGGAATGCATTATCTAAATTGCTTTTGCAAGAAGTTAAATCCTAAATCATCATCATAAAAGAGATTCAATCCTCAATTGTAAAACTCAACCATAAAAGAAATCAGTCCTCCTTCTACTCTGTAAATTTATATGTCATCTACCAGTTTCAGCAATTCATGAAAGGAATTAAACAACAGTAATATGCAGCAACAGAGCACATGTGTAACAACAGTAATCAATAACACACTTGTAATGTAATATCCCTCATTTTGCCCTTAGGCTATTTTGGATGCTATGTAAATATTGCAAGGTGTGTTTGCCCTAATGTGGGGCTCAAGGCCAAGGCCCCCACTAGTGGATGCTTAAGTTTAATTGCATAGGCATGCATTTGATATTCTGATAACCCATGTGCTAGTAAGCCATGTGAGATTGTAAATGATGCCATGTAAATAAAATACCAAGGACTGGCTATCGCTGCAACAAAATGAGGGGGAACTATGTATCCACCAGGAAGAGGTGAGGGTGTTATGGGATTGGAACCATGATGCCACATGTCCATTGATGAACCCATTTGAATCCCATGCTGACATTTAATTTTGTTGAAAGAAGGTGGGTGAAGAACATTGTTCATGAGGCCGATGGAGTATGGAGTAGCCTTGTAATCCGTATGGCAAGGTATGGCTCTGTTTTGGCTTGTCCCTTAAGCCACTCTACCTCCTGGGAATTTGCACACCTTGATCCATATACCATTGTTGACCAACGAGCCTCATTCATCATGCAACACAGAGCAAGCAGGGTGGGGGCAAGAAAGAAAATTGTGATTCTGTGTAAGCAAAAATTTGCATAGCCGAAAGCCGATAGAAAACCCTGCGTAGGAAGAAAACTGATTGAGGAATCCATGGATCAGACCCTAGGGATAAGTTACAGAGAGTGATTAGCTTAGAGAACCCGTGAGAGTACCTGGATCTGATAGCAGAAGATTGAGTTGCGGGACAGAGCTTCAACCGCAACACTAAGAAGGTTTCAACTGGAATAATAGAGAAGAAGGTTAGACAAAGGTTGGATATGCTTGATAACCCAACTGTATGTTGGCTTAGCATTAGGGTGGAGCTCTGACTGTGAGAGATCCCCTATATCCCTCCTTAGTGGATACATATCCCCATCTTGGGGGTGGTCTCTAAGAGCTGAAATAATGCAAGTTGGGCAGAGACCTATGGTTGGGATGGAACGTTGCAGTCCATAGCCAGTTTGCTTGGAGATTTAATGCAAAAGATAAGTTTTCTTTATGCCTTGAATGATGCCTATTCTACATCTATGCATATGTGTTTATTTATGTCTGAATGTATGATTTGATCCAAATGAGTGCTAGGGCTGAATGCCCATGTAATAGGTTTCATTTTGTGGTGTATGTTATTGATTGGTGAATGCATGACACATTGTGTGTTGATGATGTTGCCTTCAACTATGGTTGTTAAGTACATGCATGCATCTATTTGCTTATGTGAATGGTCCATTGATGAATAGGACTGTATGCCTATGCATTATGTTTCATTCTGTTGTACATGTCATTGCCTTATCTCTGTACCTTTGCTCCTTTATATTATTTTAGTATTCATATGTATCTAGGATTGAGGAATGGGACCAAGCCTCTGCATGCTTTCATCAATCTTCCTGGGAGGAATATGTGCATGTATTCCATTAATTGTGTGTGTATAAGGTTTCATCCCCCTATGTTCCTTGATGTATGAATCTGCATATGAGAATGACTTATTATGTTGCCACATATTTGTATTTCCATTGGTGTAATGTCCCTAGATTGTTCATTGATGAATTAAGGCTAAGTCTGGTAAATGTGCAGGACACTCCAACCAGGACTTGGGAAGGAAGGGGCACCCCTGTTGATCAAATGAAGGGGGAGAGACATGGCAGAGTGGAACAGAGATTCTAGAGAGTGGTGAAAGAGGTAAAGATGGGGTTTAAGGCCACCTTGGGAGTGGGATGAGGTCATGAACAAAGTCCTCAGGTGTGTATGAATACCAGGTAGATGCATAGATATCTCCAATATATTTCCAACGGTACCAGACTTGTCCAATTTGGTCCAGGGATGAAGAAGTTATGGGATGAAGAAGTTGTGCAATGGGGGATTCCGCAGTGGGGCTTCTGGCTTTCCAAACCCACATATAGATTGCAGATTGCGGAAGTCAAAATGGAATTTTCAACAGGGTTGCAAAATGGCAGTTCCGAATTTCAAGTTCCGCAAGCGGACTGCGGATTGCGGAAGTTGGAAGGGTAAAATCATCAGGGTTGTAAAGTTGGGTGTAATGTCCCCAGATCACCTCGGTGTCCTTCAGAGGCGATGGGAGACCCTGATACTCTTTTTTTTCTTCCAATGCTTCCATCACGCACCCTTCTGCAATTGTTCTCGGGTCCGCAGTCCACATGGTGTCTTTTTGTAATTGTGTCTTTCCACAATCCGCAATCTGCGACCCGAAATTGTGTCTTTCTGCAATTCGCACCCCGCAACTGCATATTTCCGCAATCCGCAATTGCGTGACCCGCAATCTGCAATCCACAATCCGCATTGTGGAAGTCGGAATTGCAGAAATCCAACTTCAACCTTTAGGAAAACTTCCCCTTCTGCAATCCACAATCTACAATGCGGAAGTTGGAAATGCGGAAGTCCAACTTCATCCTTCTGAAAAACTTCCCCTTCCGCAATCCACAATCTGCATTGCGGAAGTCCAACTTCATCCTTCCAGAAAACTTCCCCTTCTGCAATCCACAACCTACATTGCGGAAGTCGGAATTGTGGAAGTCCCACTTCAACCTTCCAGAAAACTTCCCCTTCCGCAATCCGCATCACGGAAGTCGGATTTGCGGAATCCCAACTTCAACCTTCCGAAAAACTTCCCCTTCCGTTATCTACAATCCACATTGCGGAAGTCAGAATTGCGGAAGCACCTCCTCTGTTCCTACAAACTTTCCAATGAAAACTTCTGAGGGGCATAACTTCCTCATCCCTGGTCCAAATGAGGCAAGGTCGGTACCATTGGAAATCTCTTGGAGAGATATTTCCAATGGTATGATTCTCCTACCAATACAATAACTCTAGCTCAGTCCTTTTCCAACCGAAGTCCTGCCGTGAAAACCTCCATCAAGGTCTCTTTTCCACCTCTGCCATGACTTATCCTTCCATCTGATCTGCAGAAGGGATGTGGGCACAACAAGGTGTCTATTCCCTACCAAGTTTTCGATGAACCTTCTGCGCATTTAGGGTCTCAACATCTCATCCCTATTCAACAATGAACAAGTGTGCATAAGTAACAATACATGTAAGTATTTGCATGCTCCAATTAAACATAGATGCATGAATGAGTAAGGCATACAATCACACACACACTCAGGTTACATTTACCAGCTTCCATCATAAGTACAACAACAACATGAGTACCAGTATTCAGTCCCTTATTCATCCATGAACCATTCCCATAAGCACATACATGCATACTTTAAGTCCATTCTATGAAACCAAAGCTATTCAATGCATCTATAACCTGCAGGGTTAGCAACATGTTCACTTAAGTAAATGGTGGAGTAACCCAACATGCATTCAACATCATATCCCTACTCCTACATAGCTTCCTATTGATTAAATCTCACGAGGTTCACCAACCAATAACTGGAACATAACAAGTACAACATAAACACATGAAACATCCTCATTCAAACACCACAAGAGCGCTTATCTTTTTCTTTGAAATCCCCAAGCAAACTGGCTATGGAATGCAACGTTCCAACCCAACCATAGATCTCTGCCTAGCCTCTATTATTTCAACAATCAGAGGTCACCCCCGAGCTAGGACTATGTATCCATTAAGGAGTATCACTCAGGCTCACTCACTAACCTCGTTCATAGTCAATCAGGGTATTCATAACACGGTGGTTTTTTTGAGAAAGTGGGGAGGAAGAGACTGAGTTCACCAACTCCTTGAGCTCAACCATAGAGCTACAAGCATATTCCCTTGGCTTCAGACAACCCAGGCACCCCATCATCTCCACTCTTAACCTAAGTACAGTCCCCTTCTCTGCTACAAAGTCCCTCAGGCGCCCCTTCCCTCAGCACTGACCTGGGCAGGTATGGTTGGTCCTGACTTCTAAACCAATGGTTAGTTGAGCCTTCGTTGGATCCACTATCGGCCTCTAAACAGGGTTTTCTGGGTAATACTTGGCTCTGCAATTCGTGCCTCCACAGAATCGCGACCTCCTCCTTCCCACTTAGGTTTTTCCCCACTTTCTCTGGCCAAACAGATCTATACCGCAGCTGGGTTCTCGACCGCCAACACAGGGTTTCTCCCTCATGGTTTATGCGCCTTTCATGCTCGGCTCTCCTTCCTTGTGTTCAGGGTCTTTCCCCCGAACCAAAAATGGATGAATCGACCACGAACAACGAAACCCCTACTCATATCTCAACGTCATTTTTATCTCCTGTGAATATCCTCCACTGGCTTTCCTTCTCCATGTTTTGTAACCGAATTCGCACTCGTACAGGGAATAAAATCGATTACTCCTTCCCAAGCGATAGCATGGGTCACCATCCTACAAACCCCTCACCTCTCCCTAGTGGATACATAGTTCCCCCTCATTTGTGTTGCAGCCATAGCCAACCCTTGGTTATTTTATTACATGGAATTATTTACATCAATTACAATTATCCCATGGCTTAATAGCACATGGTCACATAATACCAATTACTTGCGTTTGCAGGGATGAGCATTGACTAGTAGGGCCTTGGTGTAACGCCCCTCAAACTCACTAGGAATATCGATGTTGATGACACTTATCAATAAGTGATATAGCTATAGAAATCATGATAAATGACCGCATATATGTTGATTGTCGACAGATTAGCGATAAACGAATATGATTATTATGATGGATTTAATGACGATTATGGATAATTGTGATTGATTAGCACATTGGAACCCTTGATATGAATGACATATTTATACTGAATTAGGGAATGGAATTATGCGGGTGATTATGATGTGTATGAACGAAATGCATGTGTTGCTTAATGATTGGCAGATTTACAAAATGAATGATGATTGAATGTTGTATATGATTGAATGACCGGAAGGTTATGAAATGAAAATGATTGAATGATATATGCTAGACTGACTGAGAAATAATGAAATGAAAATGATTGAACGATATATGCTCGACTGACTAAGAGATTATGAAATGAAAATGATTGAATGATATATGCTCGATTGACTGAGAAATTATGAAATGAAAATGATGAATGTTTAGTAGACTCGACTGACTGAGATACTGAAAAGAATGATACAAATGTTTTATGGTGCAGCGCTACTAATATGCGTTTGAGTGTGTGTGCAGTGGCAGGTAAGACGATTTACCGACTGGCCAACAATGGAATTATCGGGGTCGTAAGAACGGAAAGAACACTTAAGGGTACGACGACTAACTTTCGACCCTGAATTAGCAATCCACGCACAGGTGAAGCCGTTTTAGCTCACCCTGGGAAGCGTATGTCGTACGGGCAAGGCCATAATGATTTGGTCACATACGATGAGTTGAGGGGCGCACAATAAGGAGAGCCTTATCCCTCAACATCCCTTAGCCTCCAAGGAGCGTAGTTGAGAGATCGCAGTAACAGTTCCCGGTCGCTACGCAGTACTCCCCATAAGAAGGAAGAAATAAAACTGTTGGAAGGGCCCGCCGAAGAGGCACCTGGACAAGAGAAAGATAATTGTTATTTAAAATAAAGAAATCGAAAACTTATCAAAAATAAATTCAGGTGACTTTAAATTAAGAAGACAAATACCAGAAAACTTTATTCAATATTCTTTTGTTTAAAAATAAAACTTTTTAGTTTAGTCTAAACTATTTTATTTATCTACTCTATTGAAGGAATAGAATAAGAACTAAACTAGAAATTCCTATGAAAGTTATCTTAGATTTGAATAGTAATAGGAGTTAAACTCAAGTGAGAATATTCTAGTAAAAGATAAAAGGAACTAAAGAGAATATATATATTAGATGTTATTTAATAAAAGAAACATTTATCTTTTATAAATTCATTATCAATTAAATAAAAATAACAAATCTTTTATTTTTATTTTACTAAAAAGGTATTTAGTAAACTATTTGAGAAACAAAAGAGGAGTAGAACTCTCCTACACTTAACTCCCACTGATTTAGAGAATTAGGTGCACATTGAAGACATTGAGACACATGTATTTGAGAATAATGGAAATTAAAATATTAAATTAAATTAAATATGTGCATGGACAAACACATGGCACACAGGCTTTTGCTATATAAGGAGGGAGGAGAAGGAGAGAAGGACATCTCTTGCTCCCTAATGCTGGATGGTCATCATAATCTCGGATTATGTTATGATCCTTGGAGTTGGGATTAATCGAAACGGGGATTGGGAGATCCTTTCGGGAGGCTAGCTTGTGTGTTCTTACGACCCCACTTGCTCGGGGGTTCGGGGTGAAGAAGAACAACCCCGATACAGTAGGGAGGTCAACCGAGGGGTCACTTGGTACTTCGTCAGGAGATTGGATTGGATCGTGTGGAAACCACTTCGAGGACTCCATCGATTCGCTGGACCAACCGTCGAAAATAGGTTTGAAGTATATAGTTATTTATTTTGCTAACTCTTGTGGTGGAATGAATAAATCTGGGTATATAGTTTTATTTATTGACATTCATGTACTGCAATAGATAGAACTAGATCTGTGGCCTCTATATCTTCTTCTGAAAAATCATACTGGAAGTTCTAAAATTAATCATACTTATATTTCAAATTCCGTGGAAGTCTTTTGGGGGAAACCGAAATGGGGGTCCCTACACTTGGCTTTGGGCTCCATGCTAGGAATCATACACCACATGCATACAATATTTACATTACAGCCAAAATAGTCTAAGGGTCAACATAGGGGTATTACATTGGGCTTCTGCATTTCTGAGTTCCGCAAGGCCAATTGCGGATTGCGGAAGTCGAGAAGGTAATTTCCCGGAGTAACGAGATTGGCGTTCTGCATTTCTGAGTTCCATAATGCGTACTGTAGAATGTCGAAGTCGGAAAGGGGACTTTGTCGGAGCTGAGTATTTGGGCTCCTGCATTGCGAATTGCGGATTGCGGAATTCTGGAGTGAAACATTTCCAGAGTCGTGAATTGGACTTCTACCTTTCTGAATCCTGCAACATGGATTGCAGATTGCAGAAGTAGGAGAAATGATTTCTGCAGATCAAAGAATTGGGAGTTCTAAATTCTTAGTTCCGCATTGCGGATTGCGGAAGTCGAAGGAGTGTATTCATCGGAGCAATGAATTGGCATTCTGAGTTCTGATTTTTGCACTGCGGATTGCGAAATGTGGAAGGTTGGAGGGGAGAACTTGTCGAAGTTGAAATTGGCAATCTGACTTCCGAGTTCCGAGTTCAGCTTGAAGATAGGGGCTTGCGAAATTGCGAATTGCGGATTGATGATCATTGCGGGTTCAGAGTTGTGGAGCCTTTGAATTGCTTGGAAAAAAGAAGAAAAAAATTAGCAGGTGACTCAAGGGAGCTCTCCCATTACTTCTAAAGGGTGCTGAGGTGACTAGGGACATGACAAAGTGGTATCAGAGCTCAAGGTTACATCATTGGGGCTGCTTGGGCCGAAGTTGAAGCTTGCAGTGGTGTTAGAACTGCAGAAGCACAGAGATTGATACCAAGGGTTGTGTAGTCTCTCGTCGGGCGAGACCTGACAACCAAAAGGGACTGTTTGATCAGCACAGAGAAGCTGATTCGGTTCCAGCTAAACATATAACCCTTTACTGAGCATCAACGTTGAACAAATGGCAACGTTGATAAGTGTAGAGAATTTCAAGAAGGGCCAAGTTGGACTTAACCACAATTTTTGAAGGTAATTGGAACAGTAGGGCAACACTGATGAAAGGGAAATATCTTACCCTAAACTATTTCTGTTACAGCATGTGAATGGTATGCTTTTCAAGTAGCAAATAGGAATGTTACCCATGGGTATGTATATGGAATTGCTGCTTGGTGAGAAAATCATAGCTAATGGTTCCTCGTATGCTTGCTAGGGGCCAAGAATTGGACCAGCTATGATATGGAAGAGGCAATCCCGTGCTTGATAAGGGATTGGAAAGGGAGAACTCCTTAACCCCTACCATGTTCTTGTATTTATGTTTTGACCAAAGACAACATAATCATGGCTAAAATATACTTGATGTTGTTTCATGTGACCAACAACCCTATGAGAAAGGTTAGTGTAACAAATTTGTGATCATGAGAATTGATGGAAAGACTGCGTAGTCCTTGGTAAGAGGCCAGATTGGTAGGGTAACACCAAAGGTGCTCATGGGATCCATGCATGTATGTTTTCTTTGTGCAAACAGTACAAGTGTTGAATGGGGATTGGGTAAGAATCCCTTGAGCCATGTTTAATAATTGTAAAATGGTATGCATGTAAGATGAATGCATTCATATGAAAGTAGATCATTCCATGTGTATGTTGGTTATGGGTTGATAACCAACCAAGTGAGGACTTATGGTCCTGTTGTGGCAGTGCTTTAGTGCTACACAAGCCACCCATGAATTCCCTATTGGTGTTAAATTAGGATGAAACCTCTTTGCCAACAACCAAGGGGTGAGAAAACTCACGATGTGTTGTTGAGTTGAGAAGGAAGACATCAAATAGACAACCAAGTGATTGGGGAGATGGCTGGGCATGGTGTTGGAGCATTGGCCAGAATGTCCAACTTACCATGATAGGAAACTTGTGTAGGAACAAGGATGTTCTTGATCAATTTTGTAATGCATTGGGTGCATTTAGTAAATGTACATTAAAATGATCTTGTAAATCTTGTGGTTATGCATTGAGTAAATGCATATGAAAAGTTTGTCTAAGTGTTGTGAATGTGCATGCATGTGTGTGGTTGCACATGTTGTGATGCATTGTGTGAATGCATGGTTTTGATGTATCTTCATTGCAATTGAAATGTTAACAACTGAAAGTGTTTGAATTATTGAGTGTTATAATTATGAAAATCACTTCAGTGACTGTGGCAGCAATGAAAATGTTATGTGCATGAAAGACTTATGAAGTGTTTGGCTGATTTAAGTTTCAGACTTCAGATAGATTGTTTTGGGCATGGAAATGAGGTTAAGTCCATGATGAAGGCTGGAATCTACCATGTGCAAGAGACAAACCTCATGAGAAGGATCTCATGGTTGTAAATTAGTTTATGTACAGAACAGATTGTCAATTTTAGACTTGTAGATTTTAGATTTGAGAATTTGTTGATAACTACTAATCATTGTTGGCTTGTATAGAACCATGTCAGGAGGACATGTTGTAAGTGGATGTTCATGTTATGGTATAAATCATAAAACCCTAATGGTAAGAGTGGTGCCACTTACAAAATCAAAACAACATGAGGATGTCTCATCTGCATTGCATGTGGGTAAGACCATGTGAGTGAGATGGTGAAATTATGCCAAGAGGGAATATGTGGGTTATGGAACATGAGAGGGTTTGGGGTGGAAAAACAAGGGACTTTTGATTCATAGAAGGGATCCCCCATTCCTCATGAAAGCAGAGAGAATACATCTGCAAATGGATAAGTGTTTTGTAACCCTAGATAAGAATATGCATGACTAGTTACTAGAGTTAATATGCAGAACATGTTTATTAATTTCATTAGCATTTCATATTTTGCCTGAAGAGTGATTAGGGTCTACATAGTTCACATTAGAAAGGGGTGCACACCTTTCTAGTTCTAGATTATGATAGGGTTGTCAATATTGACTAACCCTAAGGGAATAGACACATTCCTGGTGTTTCAATATTTGATAGTGAATGTTATGAAATATGTTTACAATATTGGAGAAACAATACTGATGAACTTGTTTATCCTTCTTGTGTTGTCATCTTACACAAATGCAATTTGGTGATGCACATTAAGAATCAAAGTGAAGAGGTTTTTGTGAGGGGTTGCTGTGAAGTGTTGTGGTGTGTGTGACGGGTTCTGATGTGCATGAAGAAGTTGTGGTGAGCATGAAGAGTTGTTGTGTGTATAAGAGTTTCTATGTGTATGAAGGGTTGTGTGCATGAAAGGATGATGCATTCCTATGGCTCCATAGTATAGCATTGACCTAGAAATGGTCATGGTGCAGTTTCCTTCCATTGACCTCTGACCCAGACGGATGTGCTGGCTTGGAAATGGAGAGGGAAAAATAGGTATGGGACTGGTTTGGAACCACCAATGCCTGGGAACCCAGTCAGAGTACTGGCTTGGAATTGACTATTTGGATGGCCTAGAGTGGCCTATGGGATAGCCAACATCCAATTACATAGGTGATCCCAAGGCTTGTAAAGTAAAGCAGGACCCTGTGGACTAGAGAGGAAATGTCCAATACATATAAGTATTTAATTTTCATTCATTTCTTATTTTGGATAATGAAAATTTCATGAACAAATATTATGACAACCAAGTTGATACACTTATGTTCTTGTTGGAAACCTTGGTCATTGAAGGAATCAAGAAATATGAAGGCATCCTAAGGATACATGTGGACATGTGACTATCCTAAAAATATCAACATGAGCAGCAATGAAAGATGGTGCTAGTGGACTTGTGAGGATCCTAGTAGCCAAGAGATTTGTATACAAACCATGTGGAAAGGTTCCTTGGTTGAGAGGTCTTGGACAGACCTTAGAATCTAAGTGTCATAGCCAAGAAAGGAAAAGCCAAGCATTCACATTGAAGTGAAAGAGGCTAAGGAGCATGGAACCACAATGATGGTGTGGCTCCGGATTGGAACACGACTAAGAGGGGGAAACTCTTACTCTTATCTTTCCTTTTGATTGATGCATCTTAGAAACAAAATATTTTGAATTCATGTTATGACTAGAAGTGATTGTGTTTATTGCTTGAAATAAATTATGAATGCTGAAATAGTAAATTTCCTGTGAAAGGATGAGCATGAATGAGTTCATATGTGTGTTGGGAAAACATGAAAAGTGTGAAATTCCCATGGATAAAGCATGGGATTTTCATGTCAATTGGGAAATTAATTGACTGATTTTAATGTTATCCTATGCTTGGCCTAACATAATTGCAATGATGTATTTCAAAGGTGACAAATTGAAGTTAATTGGTTGCAGCTGTTACAAAAAACAATGGTACTAGAAAGAAAAGAGTGGGTTGTTGTGTACATTGGCCATGACAGTAAACCAAAGGCTGTTGGATTTGGCTCAAAACCTTATACAAACAATTACCAAGACCCAAGAAAATGTTGGAGAGATGCTCAGGCTACAAAAGTAGCAGAATGATATGAACCACAAGGTTTTGTAGGACTCTATTTGTATGCAAAGGGAGATAAAATTCATTCTGGAAGCGACCAACAGTGGAACGGAGAAGAGGCATTCACCTAATCAGCCCACTAAGAAACATTCCAGGTGGGAAGACTCAAAGGAAATTGAGAAGGTAAAGAGAAGGCAACCACTAAAATGTTGGGAATGTGGAGGAAATCATCTCTTCCGCAACTGCCCAACAAAGGATAGCAAGAAAGATAGCAGCCATAAAGATTCCAAACTTATGGATCAGTTGGAAGGTAAAGAAAATGAGAGGATTGTTGTGGAGTAATTCCCACCTGCAGGGTTGGAAGATTGAAGCCAGCAGGAACAGCTTGTGGAGGACAAAGGACTTGGTCCTGAAATTTCAAGGGTAAAATGCAGGGGCAGACCTGCAACATTTTTGAAAATTGTGGACATGTGTAGATTGTATATGTAATCCTAAGTGTTGGAACACCGAGGACGGTTTTATTCTAGGGGGGAGGATGTAATATCCCTCATTCTTCCCTTAGGATATTTTGGCTACTATGTAAATATTGCAAGGTGTGTTTTCCCTAGTGTGGAGCTTAAGGCCAAGTCCCCCACTAGTGGATGCTTAAGTTTAATTGCATAGGCAAGTATTTGATATTATGATAACCCATGTGCTAGTAATCCATGGAAGATTGTAAATGATGTAAATGATGCCATGTAAATAAATTACCAAGGACTGGCTATGGCTGCAACAAAATGAGGGGGAATTATGTATCCACTAGGGAGAGGTGAAGGGGTTATGAGATTGGAACCATGATGCCACATGTCCATTGATGAACCCATTTGACTCCCATGCTAACATTTAATTTTGTTGAAAGAAGGTGGGTGAAGAACATTGTTCATGAGGCTGATGGAGTATGGAGCATCCCTGTAATCCGTATGGCAGGGTATGGCTCTATTCTGGCTTGTCCCTTAAGCCACTCTACCTCCCGGGAATTATCACACCTTGATACCTATCCCATTGTTGACCAACGAGCCTCATTCATCACACAACACAGAGCAAGAAGGGGGGGCAAGAAAGAAAATTGCGATTCTATGTAAGCAAAAATTTGCAGAGCCGAAAGCTGATAGAAAACCCCGCATAGGAAGCAAACTGATTGATAAAGCCATGGATCAGACCCTAGGGATAAGTTACAGAGAGTGATTATCTTAGAGAACCCGTGAGAGTACATGGATCTGATAGAAAAATATTGAGTTGCAGGACAAAGCTTCGACCGCAACTCTAAGAAGGTTTCGGTTGGAATACTAAAGAAGAAGGTTAGATAGAGGTTGGATATGCTTGATAACCCAACTGTATGTTGGCTTAGCATTAGGGTGGATCCCTGACTGTGAGAGAGCCCATTTATCCCTCCTTAGTTGATACATATCCCCAACTCGAGGGTGGTCTCTGAGAGCTTAAATAATACAGGCTGGGAAGAGACCTATGGTTGGGTTGGAACATTGCAATCCATAGCCAGTTTGCTTGGAGATTTAATGCAGAAGATAAGTGTTCTTTATGCCTTGAATGATGCCTATTCTACATATGTGCATATGTGTTTATTTATGTATGAATATATGATTTGATCCAAATGAGTGCTAGGGCTG
Source organism: Larix kaempferi (assembly GCA_027924585.1). NCBI lineage: Eukaryota > Viridiplantae > Streptophyta > Pinopsida > Pinales > Pinaceae > Larix > Larix kaempferi. Next base: position 273,590 of record BSBM01000193.1, read on the forward strand.
AATGCCCATGTAATAGGTTTCATTCTATAGTGTATGTTATTGATTGGTGAATGCATGACACATTATGTGTTGATGATGTTTCCTTCAGCTATGGTTGTTAAGTACATGCATGCATCTATTTTCTTATGTGAATGGTCTTGTTATCACATATATAGTAGCTGGGCTACCATACATTATTTTTATGATTCCAGTACACTATTCAGCCAGTTCCCTTGCATTGAGATGCTGATATGAGCATCTATTATGGATCACGATCAGATTTGGATAGTAGTTTTATTCCCCATGCCATGATTGAGTCTCAGGACACTCAGAGAGATGACCGATATAGCTATTTAGCCATTTGATCAGAGCAATCAGTAGTGCCCAGAGTTACAGCAGTAGTTTCATAGGACAAATCATGGTTCAAAGGATGAGCATTCAGGTATATGACTCAGCAAGTATATTATGGTGTTATGGTTATATTGCTTTTATTTCCATTCTCTTATCATATCTTAGCATTTGGTATCATGATCTGGCGATCATATAGATATGTGGACCTAGTTGTACCTATATATATATCATATTTGTCCCTACTCAGACTTAGAACTTCTTGGCCTATACTCATTGGTTTTACGCTCCCTAGGGAGAATAGAGGTGATCATTCCCACCATACTTTGGCTTTGCTAGTGTTGGTTTCATTTGTTCACTGCCTTCATCCATCCATGACTTACCCAGTTGGATCATTACCTGACTTATAACTTGACTAGTGGCATGGAGGACCTTCCCCCACTATAGCCTCTGTATTGGATGAGCTTCCTTGTTTATTGTGTCTTGGCTCTGAGTTGGTGACAAAACTTACCTATGGTGAGTTGGATTTACCTGTGAATTACCCCTAGTCATTAAAGATGTTGTTGGCTAAACCTGAAGCTTTTAGTGCTGCCATAAATACAAATTATGGAAATGAAATGTTATATCTTGTATGAAAAGCCCATTCATGCAATGTGTTTCTAAACACACATGAATGAAAGGCATGCCAAATGAAAATGGCTATGAAATATTAAATGTTATATCTTTTGTGAAGTGAAAATACCTAGGTAAACAAGTTGTCTCTGACACACCTAGAAGTGCTCAGGTAAACAAGTGCCGTAAAAACACACTTGCAGCAAGAAGCCTAAATAAATGTAAATCTATGCAATGTGTTTGTAAACACACATAGATCAAAGGCTATGGAAACTCTAGGCCCAAAAAGCAATAAAACTTAAATGCTATATCAAAAAGATTGCTAGCCTCATTTGTATTATGGATTGTGCGCATCTGTTAAGGTGAATAAACACTCTTTGAACAACTTATCCATTTGTGAGACACCGCCATTCCTTGTGCTCATTCAATATATGCTATGGTGTGTATTCCCTTGTCCATTTCCAAAGTGTCATAGTGTGAAGTTATTAAGTCATTCCCTCTAGCCTAGCCTTTGCAATACAAAGCCTTCACCCTTCACTAGCAAATTGATCACAACTATGAAGTGAGTATAGCCTTGAAAGTCTTGCCTGAGTAATTAATAATAATTAATGACATATTATATTTGGATTTAGATCACCAGTAATGATTTCTACTTGTTATAATTGCTATGTGAATGGATTGTAAAGCATGTTTTAACCTTTGACACCTTGCAGCAACTTGATGACAGTTTGAGTCATATTTTGGTCATGTTGACTTGGTCAAACCCCAGTTTGACCAAAAGTCAACCACAGGACATGAGGTAGCAAACCCCAGAGGTTATAGATAGATGATGTATGGTCTGGTACAGGTCACCATGGTGGGCTTATGCAGTGGTTTCAGGCTTATGATGATGATTTGTGCTTTTTAGCACTTTTACAAGTTATTATTGTTTGGTCTGTCGGATATTATGAGCATTTATTTTTTATCATGCAAAGGTCTATATGGTGTATGAGTATAAATTTTAGATGGATTTGGACCTTCTGAGTCCAAGGAGACAGTCTGTTTTCGGTTCCGCGCAGTTACAGTGATGTTTGAGCCTTAGTTGGCTATCCTAGTGCAGATTTGGCCTGTCGGAGGCCCTATCAGAGCAGAGCAGAGATATCATTGGTTCACCTAGAGAACTATTTTTGGAAGGGGTGGTCCAGCCACTTGTTATTACCATACTAACCCCCTTCCAGACACTCTAGTGATTTTTATTTTTGGAGCCAGGCACTCCAGGTGGTAGTTTGGGCAGTTTCACACTTCCCGAGGCAGTCCAGAAATGGTGAAAATGGCAACAAAGGAATTTGATTTAGGCTACTGAGGAAAATTCATGGCATGGGATGTTTAGTGATGATGATTGGGATATTTCCCGCACCTTCTCCAGCAGTTTCAGCTTCATCGGGACCCACATCCATCACTTATGGCACTTTCTGATGATTTTTGGAGCCCCCTAAGACTCACGATTTGTCCATAGAGGCACGATTTGGTACTTTGATGATTATTTTATTGATATTGTGCTATGGGGATTGACCAAGGGTGTCTAAAATTACCCCTTGGATGCACCATAAGCTAGATCTATTATTTTGTCATCATGATTTGGTGGGATCCCCTTTTCTAGGGTGAGTTTGTCCACTTATTGTTATATTTTATTATTGATCCATGTATTTTATTGTTGAGCTCATCTCAACCATTGATTAGATATTTTGATCTTTTAATCTTAGCCACTCATTCAAAAAGTGGTTAGATTGTGGACTCACTCCTTCTTATTTAAAGGAGAGAGCTTCTCATTGTAAAGGGGACTTTTGGCTCTAGATTATTGGAATAGAGAATTATTATTACATCTATCTGTTGTGTTGTGGTGAATGCTTTTGGAGTTCGTTCGTTGATTCTTCCTTTGCACTGGGTTATTGGAGATTTTGTCTTGCCATATTTTGTACCACGTTTTTGCATCTACAGGTGGAGGCCGATTTGGTTTGAGGAGGACATATTGGTAGGGGAGGACCCTCCCCACTTCTTCTTTGGATATCTTCGTTGGTAACAGGGAGTATTACTGTCCCATGACCTTCTATTTCATGTTATCATTTCATTTCGCTTGTATTTCCTCCATACTTAATCTTTCTGATTGAATCGATTTCCTTGGTTTGACGGGTAGAGGAGGTCGCACTTGTGGGCTAGGGCATCATTTCGGCAAGCGAATTCAACAATTTCTCATTTGATCTCTGCAGGAGTCTTCCTCAACAACAAGGCATCTCTCTTCATCACTCAAGTATGATCTCAAGGTAATTTCTCTTTCCATGATCTATCCATTTGTCTAAGTGCTTCAAACCCTCATAATTTCAAAACCATCATTTTACATTTTCTCAGATCTAGTTAGATCCACTTGGCATTTGGGTATAAAATTTAAAACCCACCTCTACAGTATCCATGGCAATTCGGATCTGTAGTTTGGTGAGGATTGGCCTTCATCCGACCCATTTTCCAAGGCAAATTAGCCTCTCCAAGTGAGGTCACACTTCTTGGAGAGGTGATTTTGGTATGATCTAGCACCTGGGTAGGTGAGATCCCACTTGATCCTTGATCTACACATTTGATAACCTACCCCTACTGTGTCTCTTTAGTGATTTTCACCTTGTGGGCCACATTCCTCATTTTGAGGGTTGAGCCCCACTTGGGTCACTTTGTGGCACATTTCAATCTCAGATCTACTGATATCTAGCCATTGGATGACTCTAATTTTCAAGATCCACCTAACTTGACACCTCAACATCCCCAATATATAATTTGGTGGACATTCGACTCCATTTGGCCCATTTCCCAAGGCACTAATCTTCTCCAAGCTAAATTGACTTTCTTAGATTGTTGGGTTAGCTAGGGTTTGATCTTTGTCTTGCATGCTTGAACACCTAAAACATTGTCACATATATCCATCAAGCTCATCCTTGGTACTAGTTAGCCCCAATTTGGTCCTTAACTACCCTGCATTGGACACAGTTCCCAAGGCAGTGGATTTTCTCACAATTGACTAGTACCCTAATCCTTGATCTTATTCAAAACCTCATAAGTCACTTGCATAAACATGTTGGACCAAATATACATTGTCTAAACCCCTTGATCCAACCTATTACTCACCTTGTGACTTCATCCATAGATCTAGGGTTTACCATACACCTTGTGACTTCATCCATAGATCTAGGGTTTACCATACACCTTGTGTACTTCATCATCATTTGATTTGATCTGGTGTCTTGGTCTAATCTCTCCTGTTGGGAGTAGATATGGGTCTCCCCCTTTGTTGTCTTGGGCTAGATAACATAAAGTGAAGATTGCCTCGATTAGCATGACAACCATCCATTGGGAGTCAAGGCTATCTTGGTTGCACCTCTTGGGTTGCCCGTTCCTTCTACCATCCATCTTGGATCCACCTCTAGGGGCACCTACAAGTTTGGTGATAATAGGTCCATTGATGAATAGGATTGTATGCCTATGCATTATGTTTCATTATGTTGTACATTTCATTGCCTTATCTTTGCACCTTTGCTCCTTTATATTATGTTAGTATTCATATGTATCTAGGCTTTACGAATGGGACCAAGCATTTGCATGCTTTCATCAATCTTCCTGGGAGGAATATGTGCACGTATTCCATTATATGTGTGTGTATAAGGTTCCATCCCCATGTGTTTATTGATGTATGAATTTTCATATGGGAATGACTTATTATGTTGTCACATATTTGTATTCCCATTGGTGTAATGTCCTTAGATTGTTCATTGATTAATTAAGGCTAAGTCTGGTAAATGTGCAGGACACTCCAACCAGGACTTGGGAAGGAAGGGGCACCCCTATGGATCAGATGAAGGAGGAGATACATGGCAGAGTGGAGCAGAGCTTATAGAGAGTGCTGAAATTGGTAAAGATGGGGTTTAAGGCCACCATGGGAGTGGGATGAGGGTAGGAACAAAGTCATCAGGTGTGGATGAAGACCGGGTAGCTGCATAGAGATCTCCAAGAGCTTTCCTATGGTACCAGACTTGTCCAATTTGGTCCAGGGATGAAGAAGTTATGGGCTGAAGAAGTTGTGGAGTGGGGGCTTTCGCAGTGGGGCTTCCGACTTTCCAAACCCGCATGCGGATTGTAGGTTGCGGAATTCAGAATGGAATTTTTGACGGGCTTGAAAAATGGCAGTTCTGAATTCTGAGTTCCGCATGCGGACTGCAGAAGTCGGAAGGGTAAAATCGTCTGGGTTGTAAAGTTGGGCTTCCCCATTTCGAGTTTCGCAAGGCACATTGTGGATTGCAGAAGTCATGAAGTTAATTTCCCAGAGTAACGAGATTGGTGTTCTACATTTCCAAGTTTCGCAATGCGGATTGCAGAATGTGAAAGTCGGAAAGGAGACGTCATCAGAGCTGAGTATTTGGGCTCCTGCATTTTCGAATCCTGCAATGTGGATAGCAGATTGCGGATTGCGAAAGTCGGGAGTGAAACATTTCTGAAGTCGTGAATTGGAATTCCGCCTTTTTTAATCCCACAACGTAGATTGGGGATTGAGGAACTTGGAAAATTGGGAGTTATGACTTCCGAGTTCCACATTACGGATTGCAGAAGTCAGAGGAGTGTATTCGTCGGAGCAGTGAATTGGTGTTCAGAGTTCCCATTTCCGCACTGCGGATTGCAGAATGTGGAAGACAGAGGGGAGAACTTTTCGGACTTGAAATTGGAGATCCGAATTCCGATTTCAGCTTGTGGATAGGGGCTTGCGGAATTGCAGATTGCGAACTGATTTTCATTGCGGGTTCAAAGTTGCGGAGCCTTTGAATTGCTTGGAAAAAAGAAAAAGAAAAATTAGCAGGTGACTCAAGGGAGCTCTCCCATTACTTCTAAAGGGTACTGAGGTGGCTGGGGACATGACATGCAAAGAGAAACTACACATTACTCAGTCAACTATTTCAGCAAATCAAGAAAAAGATATGAATGGAAAATCCTACACTTAATACTCACACTTGTTCAACAAACCAAGAGAAATTATAATTGAAGAATCCTACGCTGAATATTCAAATTGTTTCAGCAAACCAAAAGGAAATCTAATCGAAATTCCACACCAAACGAAGTAAAGGAAATAAGCAACTACTTCACTCGGCAACTCTGTGAGAAGGTGGGCCCTTGCCTTCTAACAGAGATGTCGCTAAAGACTACCAGAACTCAGTACACAATGGATCAGGAAAATATTGCCTCTTTCATTGATAGAATGAAATTCAATTACAGAGTTCTTCCACTCGTGTTACAAATTCTCTTCAAAATAAGCCTAACCTCTTGAACCCTCTCGTTTTCCTATAAATACTAGATAAGACAATTCAGATCCTCTTAATTCGGATAGCCATGAATATCGAATATCTTCAAGTTGTCGAATCAAAACATCAAAAATAGAAACAGTTACATTCATAATTACATTTGGGATAAAATATGTTTCATATGCATCATTGCTCTTCACAATCCAAACTGATCAGATACCAGGCGTGTTTCAGCTGGCCGCGTGGATAGATGCTTGAGTTGTTTCTGCAACAACCTGAACCAGAGCCCTGAAAAGCGTGACTACTAGCCATGTACTTTTTTATCCATGTGTATCAGCAAGCTGATACACCCGAATACCCTGTGGTCTCAAATTACTTTCATCGATCCATCACAAATCAACACAATTAGGAACAAAATCCATAAACACAAGCACACTTTAGGCATTAATAATAACAAATTAATAATAAATTATACTTGTTCAAGATCATGCTTTTTCTGAGGCAAGATAATGACTTGGTTACAATAATAAGGAAAAACAGGGGAAAAGGATCTCAATGGAAGTGAGCAAAAAGGGTCATTTCTGGCACCCAACATCTCCCCCCGACTATCCAATTGCATGTCCTCATGCAACAACCTCCAGTTATTCTGAATTTGAATATGAATCAAAACATTTCCTATGGAAGTTGGTGAAGTTGAAGGAAGATTCAGATTTCTCTCCCAATTTTATATACCCATTATAAGCAACTAAATATGCCCAACACTTCTTTTCTACTTTCTTGGTTAACTTATATACTCATGTATTTCTTCTCAGGCATCCATATGAGTGGGAATCTAAATCTTAGTCCTATCCAGCTCTGTCCACATGTCTGAATACACTTGACATACTTCGGGAATCAAGACAAAGCATATTTAAAATTTTCAAAGCAATATGGGTTTCTTATTCTTAAGGACTCAGAAGAGGCTTCCTACCTGTGCTTACTACCTTTCAATGCATAGGGATCTTGTTGTGAGATGATTCTGAAACATGTAGATATAATATCTCGCTGAAATTATGCTATCTAATTATCCTTTTGAGGAGAGGAGAGGTGTCTTCTATGTCTTTCAACAAGGTTCGCAGGGGATTGAGGTTCACCTCGAATCCAAAGAGTAGAAGTATACTCATTTCTTTGAATAGTCTGAGAGGCATTCCACTAGTTCATCTAATTGGTGACAAAGGAAGTGAATACCCTCATATGGATATCTCCTATATGAAAAACATGATTAGACCGAAGGTCCATGAAGCATGCTAATTCATGTAGATATAACTCACATAGTAAATTTTTCCCAAGGAAATCACTCTAAGTAAAGGCATCCAAAAACTGAGAAGTTGTAACATATCGATAGGGCTTCCCTTCCTTCAGAGCTTTAATATCAAACAGAGTCAATTGTTCATAGAGGAATACTAAATAGGACAGTGATGGGTCCCTACATCTTAATAGTTCCTGAACTAAATTATACATTTGCTCCTCGTCCTACTTCATGGCCTTAAACCTTCTTAGTTCCTTCAACTCTTCCTGCAGATTTTCCCAGTGAAATTTATGGAAGATTAATTCTTCATCCCATCTCTCCTTGATTTATTTAATGGTTTTAGTTTGTTCATGCATGGGAACCATCCATTCCTCACATAGGGCAGCGCAATATCTCCATTTACTTATTTGAAGCTTCAACAGAGAAAGTTCCTTTGTCATCTCCCGATCCTTTTCATTTTCTATGTCATTTTCATCTTTTGTGTCTAGCTCAATAATATCTAGAGGTTCCTGAGCCTTTGCTTTATCCTCAATTTTCCTGGGTAGAGGTTAGTCCTGAGTTGCTAGATATTGAGTTTCAACAGCTAATTCCTGTGTTTCAGCAGCTTCTTCTTGACCCACTAGTTCAAGGATCTCAACAGTTTCTTGTTGTAAAACTGGTCCTTGTGTTTCAACAGCTTCTTCCTGGGCCACCAATTCAGGGACCTCATCAATTTCTTCTTGTGCCACTGGTTCTTGTGTTTTAGCAGCTTCTTCTTGACCCACCAGTTCAAGGACCTCAGCAATTTCTTCATGTGCCACTGGTTCTTGTCTTACAGTGGCTTCTTTTTTTATTGTTGATTCTTCTGTTTTAGCATCCTCTTTTTGGGTCGTTGGTTCTTGTGTTTCAGTACCCTCTTTTTGGATTTTTGGTTCTGATACCTCAGCAATTTCTTCTTTTGCCACTGTTTCTTGTGTTACAGTGGCTTCTTCTTGGAGTGTTTCAGCAACCTCCAATTGTTAAGACAATGTTTCTTTTGATTCTTGTATTCGTTGGTCAGGGGTCATTATTTCATGTGCAATGATATCATCAAATTCCTTACCCAATAATTCTTGATTGTCCAATGTTGAAGGGGTTGCTTCCATGTTCCGATTTTTCTCATCCTCCGCCATTTATTTTGCTTGTGATGTCCCATTCTTTTCTTGTCTCCGTTGTCCAAGTATCTAGGCTGAAATTTATATGAGAGTGACCTTATATCCTTCATTCTTAAAATTGTCCCCACATTCTAGGCACATAAATTCATCATGCTCCATGTTTTTTGAATCGGAGGGTATAATTTCCATTTGACTAGCAACTTCAGCTTGTGTGCTCAATCTATGAATTGCTTGATTCTTTAGCTCCTCCTTCAATCCTTGCAGTTCCTCCTTGAGCACTTGTACCTCCTGTTTTAGCAGGTCATTCTCTAAGAGCAGAGTTTCTATTTGAATTTGACCCTCTCTTGTAGCAGGTTCATGCGGGTCGGCAGGATTCGAAATTAAAGTCTGGATACCCCCTGGTTCTTGTGTTTCAGGGGGTGATCGAGGTTTTAGAATTGGAATCTCAAAATATGCCTCGGTCATTTGTGTTGCCTCTAATTCCACAGAAGCTCGGGTCCTTATTATTTTCATTGGACTAGGTGACTGCTTTTGGGTACACGATATTTGCTTATTTCTTCATGGCACAGGGGGAGTGGAACCCTACGTGAGTATTTCAACATCCTCTGAGACAGAAAAAAGAGAATCATCCTTTCGTGATGATTCTTCCCTCAACTCACTAGCTCCTCCTAGTTCAACGACCGATTCAATATCCTGAATTATAGCTCCTACTTGTTCAGCAGAAGATTCACTCTCCTTAATTATACTCGTCTGGATTTCGGTCCCCTCTCTCATTTCTTCTACATTGGCTTCTGTCTATTGGAATGGGCTTCCTATAGGATCCTAGGGGTTTATGCTTTGAGAGTCCTCTGCAGTCACAACTTCCTCCATATCCCTTTCTTGATCCTTCTATACTTCTACGAATTCCTTATCTCTCCCCCCAACTCTATCTGACAGGATCCGCTCATCTTCCTCTTCAATTTCATTATCATTTTCTTCCATGACCACATGGTCTACCACATCCCCAGCAAGGAATTTATGCCAAGATTGGTGTCTTTGTAGAGGGACTCTTAATATTAATAACTTAATGAGGCCATGGTTAGTGATGGAGGCTAAAGGATATTGAGACCCCCTTGCATAGTGTGCCATGCTTTGCAGGGTCCTCATAATATAATAGGGCATATTAATTAATGTGCCATAACGCAAGTGATAGAGAAAAAATAAATCATAGGAATAGAAGACTCGGTACCTACCTTTGCAGGTGATATATTTCTTCAAGAATACTGTAACTTGGTCCCATGGGAGAGGCATACTTTCTAATGTTGTTCCTCGTCCCCTAGGTTGAACGTTTTAACCTGTTGCAAGGAAGTCTTCCTTTGCATTTGGATTGGGAACTTTTCGGTCAAACCATCTCTTCCCATTCCTAGGAAATCCTGTCACTTCTGCTAAAATGTGGTCAGAGACCTCGACCCTCAGTCCCCCTACTTCTGAATGGTCTTCTATCAAATTCTGGGAAAATTGTAATGCCATTCCTTCATTGAACCCATTCAATTGCTCGAAATACGTCTCCATCCTACTTCTTCAAAATTTCGGAAAAGCTCTCCATTCCAACGCAAAGCATCCATTGTTTCAGGTTCATGTCGGACTGTGAAACCCCCCATAATGTCTTTCTTCAATAATCTCAAACGATGCAAGCAAGAATTTCCCAATTAGGATGTCGGAGTTGCAGCATGCAGAAACAATGATGAACAGTGAGAATTATGTTAGTTATTTTTGGAAAGGTGATGTAATTATGGAATAGGCTCGTGTTAAAAGTTATTGTAGGCATTGGACGAGATGGCGATGGTCAGCAGTCTGATTATTGTGACGGATCATCAGCACTCCGAGGTGGCCCACTTTTGTTGTCAAATCGATTGATGAAGGCATCTCTTATCACATGGCTTCGTAAAGTCAGTAGGCCTCTGTCCAATGAAAATTGAATGTGTCCATGTCAGATTTTATTATATTAGTGAGTGGAAAGCTTGGCATATTTTTGGCTTCATTTTTGGAAAACTGTAGCAGGAATAATATTGATTATAGAACTGGCAAGGTAATATTACTGCCAATTCTGTCGAAGTCTTCCTCGGATAATTTTGCAAAACATATTTTAACTGATTACAAGGAAAAACGACGAATTTCACTAATGCAAGCTGAAAATTGAAAAGATGACGGTGATTCAGATGATAGCGGAGAAATTCACAGTGTTTCAGTCGAAAAATAGGAGGAATTTCCGCGAAAATATTGGCGGAGTTTCAGCAAAAAGCAGAAATATTGGCGGAGTTTTAGCCGAAAGTATAGCAGAGTTTCAGCAGAAAGATTAGCGGAGTTTCAAAAAAAGCGAAAATATTGGCGGAGTTTCAACCAAAAGTGTAGCGGAGTTTTAGCGGAAAGGTTGGCAGAGTTTCAAAAAAAAATGGAAATATTGGCAGAGTTTCAGCCGAAAGTGTAGTGGAGTTTCCGTGGAAAGATTGGCAGAGTTTCGTAAAAAATGGAGAGATTGGCGGAGTTTCGGAAAAAAGCGGAAAGATTGGCGGAGTTTCGGCAGGAAGATTCACAAAGTTTCGGTCGATGACAAAATTCAACAGTGCCAGAATGAATTTCAATGAACATGACAAAAATCCATAATTTTCTTCGCTGATCCTTGTGAGGGGTTATTCAGCAATTACAGAGGATCACCCATAATCTTCACAATCGATTGGCCCATTACGACTGCTCCTTTTCTTTTTAGGTCTTTCGCATATATCCCTGCACACCATTCCTCTAAACAAACAAATCAAGGCTAAACAATCAAAAGGAAAAACTATCAAACAATCCATCAATCCTACCAAACAAATGAAAGCAAAGCAAAAAGAAATAAAATCAAACGAGTTTATTTATGTACAACTTATTTGTGGAAAATGCACAAAATATTAGAGAGTTGAGGAAACATGAGGAGACTCCTGTTCTTGTACCAATTAATAGTTTGAGTCATAATCAACACGAGAGGCAAATGCATCTTTCGAGAGTGGCTTATGATAGAGCCACAACCAATGACCTTTGGAAAATAGCGGGGTTTGATATTCGTCGATTGTGGTCAATCAAACAGTTCCATAATCGAACATTATATCCACTTTGTATGGTCCCAACCATCTAGTGTGCATTTTACCTTTAAAGTCCTTCTTGAACCGTGAATCATATAATAAGGCCCAATTTCCTTCACAGGACATTTTCTTCTTAATAAACCTATCATGCCACTTAGAGCGTTGTTGTTGAATTATTCAAGTTTGATGTAAAGTAGTTGCATGCTTCTCGTCAAGATCGTTTAATTGATTCAGTCGGTCCCTATGGGCTCCTGTCATATCCAAGTTTGGTTCTCAAAGTTTTAATCTTGAATTCGACAGGGAAGACAACACTTTTCCCGTATACCAATTCATAAGGGGAGAACCCTGTGGTGTTATGCCATGTAGTTCGGTATTCCCATAAAGCTTCAGGGATTCATTCAGCCCAATCTCTATGATGACTCTTCACAGCCTTTGTGAGAATAGCTTCAATAATTTTATTTGTACTTTCCACTTGGCCATTGGCATGTGGATGATAAGGTGAAGTTATTCGATGTTGGATATGATATTTCTATAGAAGAGCTTCAATTTTATGAGACACAAACTGTGATCCCCCATCTGTTACTATTTTCTTAGGCACCCCGTAGCAAGTAAATATTTCTTCATAAATAAATCTATAACAGCTTGATCAGTGGCTCTCACCAGGGCTGTGGTCTCCACCCATTTAGCCATATAATCTGTGCAAACCAGAATGTAAACCTTTTTTTTTAAGGAGGGTTGATGGGTCCTACAAATTCCAGGGCCCATCTATCGAAGGGTTCAACCACCAATTGTGGTTGAAGTGGCATCTCATCCACTCTATTAGGCTGACCCATCCTTTGGCAGCTATCACAAGCTTACACATACTTCTTTGCATCTTGAAACAATGTTGGCTAGAAATAACCCATTCTTAACACCTTACCTCCAGTTCTTTTATCGAAAAAATGTCCCCCACAAGGTTCATCATGGCATGCTTTCAGGATATTGTGGACATCATCTTCCCTCACACATCGTCTAATCTCCTAGTATAACCCTATGTAAAAGATATATCCTTCTATCCAACAGTACCTAGCACTTTGTTGTACAATCCTTCTTCTTTCCCTTTTTGATAGATGAGCTGGAAGCTTCCCTACATAAAGATAATTAGCAATGTCTACATACCATGGTGAGTGAACTAAGACTGCAAATAGATGTTCACCAGGAAAATAATCCTCAACTAGTGAATTATCATTATTATTGGTCAGTCGAGAAAGAAAATCAGCAACAACATTTTCTTTTGCTCGTTTATCAACAATAGTGATATCAAATTATTGTAATAACAGTAACCACCTAGTCACTCGAGCATTAGTAACAGGTTTATTCATCAAATATCTAATAGTCGAGTGATCGGTATGCACAGAAGTAGAATACTCGGTGATATAGTGCCTAACTTATTGATGGCATAAATGACAACAAGGAATTCTTTCCCAATTACTATGTAATTGATTTCATCAGGAGCCAAATTCTTATTGACATAGTAAATAGCATATGGATTATGACCTTTCTCTTGTCCCAGCACTGCCCCAATAGAAGTATCTGAAGCATCAGAAGAAATGTGGAAAGGTAAGGCCCAATTAGGTCCACGTAGAATCGGTGTTGTAGATAATCTTTTCTTTAATTCTACAAACGTTGTCTGGCATGCATTTGTCCAATTGAATTGTGCATCTTTCATTAGTAAGGTAAATAGAGGAGATGCTAGCTTAGAAATTTTTTCAATGAAACGTCTATAATAACCAGCATGTCCAAGAAAACTACGTACCTCCTTATGCGTTCCAAGAATAGGGATGTATGTTCAGAATTACCTTTATTTTGTGAGGGTCCACTTGTATTCCTGCAACAGATATATAATGTCTGAGGACTATACCTTCATTGATCATCATATGACATTTTTCAGTACTAAGGGACAATTGAGTCTCATCACATCGTTTTAAAACATTTTCCAATTTTTTCAAAGCCTCATCAAAACTACTACCATAAGGAGTGAAATTGTCCATAAAAATTTCCATACAATCATTAACCATCTCAGAGAAAATTCCAATCACAGCTCGTTGAAATGTAGTCGGTGCATTGCATAATCCAAAAGGGAGCACCCTGTATGCAAGTAGTCTTGTTTTGGTCTTCAGGGGCAATCTGAATTTGGTTATACCCACTGAAGCCATATAGGAAGGAAAATATTTTTTTACCAGACAGGGTATCCAGGACCTAATCGATAAATGGAAAATGGAAATGGTCTTTTTGTGTAGCCTTATTCGAGTCTCGGTAGTCCACACAGATGTTCCATTTACCATTTTTCTTAGGCACTATCACTAATGGAGAAACCCATTCACTATCTGAAATGGGATAAATAAATCCTGCCTTTAAAATTTTATGAATTTCCTCCTTCACGATATCTCTTTGGATTCATTCTGCGCTGGGGTTGACATATGGACCGACAATCATTCTTAATGTAAATGTGGTGACTACACAACTCAGAGGTAATACCTCTCACGTCTGTGTACTCCCATGCAAATGCTCCCTTATATTGTTTCAGCATTGTAGTCAGACGTTCCAATTCATCAGGTGTGAAATTGGGATTAACATTCAAGGTTTTTCCAGGCTCAATCTCTATTGGAACACTTTTTGAATTCTCAATTATGGGAACATTTTCAGCACTTTTAGCTAGGACTTCCTCAGTAAGTTTTTCTTGCTAAAATTCACTCATGGTACTATCCAGGATTTGATATGCAGGTTTGGTAACCATCATTGGCTCGCTAATGAACTGTTGATAGTGTCATCCTCAGTTTCATTTTTAAAATTCATGGCTCTCCCTAGAGTCAGAAGGGGTTGAGTACTTTTTTCCTCCTCCAAATCTACCCACAATGGAATCTCAGCATCTAAGCTTGGTTTAGTTGGAAGATATAAGGTCAAGCTTTTGGTATCAGTCCCATCAAATATTGTCATAGATCCTGATCTACAGCTGATGTATGCATTTGTCACAGCCAACCAAGGTCTTCCTAGAATTAGTGGATGTCCCTCCAACTGAGATTTAGGTTGTAGAACAAGAAATTCTGCGAGGTATTCCCATGAATCAAAAGAGACTACCAAGTCATCCAAAATACCCACAGGTCTAATCATGGATCTATCAGGCAATTCTAATACCATGGGGGTTGGTCTGAGGTTAGTGAGCCCTAATTTCTTTACAGTTTCAATAGTCATCACATTTATTGCTGCACTCAAATCAACTAAAACATTGGGAATCTCAGTATACCCAATATGCACTGTAACAGTGGGATTGCCTGGATCGTCATATTTAGCCAAGGGAACCTTTCCCATCATTAATTCAGACAATTTCCCAATCACATGAACTGTAAGAGGATCCTTAGGCTTCCTTCTTGGTTTTTTCATACACAGATCTCTAACAATTTTAGCATAGATGCTTACATCATGCAGGGCTTGCAATAATGAGATTTTAACATAAATATTTTTCATTTCACCTAGAATATTGAAGCAAGGTTGATCTACTGCTTTCTGTAAGTCCAGTCGCTCAGGATATGGTGGGTTTCTTGGAATTTGTACAGGGGTAGTTTGAACGTGTGTTTCAGCAAGTATTTCAGCAGGTGTTTCAGCATCCTCAATAATGGGGATTGTTGTACCGACTAGGATCTCAACATGTTTATTCATTCTTTCTTTAGTCACAAGGGATGGAACATCCTCAATGACAATAGGTTCTACCACCCTCCCAGATCGCAAATGTAATTCATTACATAGGAGAGTGATA
Organism: Larix kaempferi; assembly: GCA_027924585.1. Classification (NCBI taxonomy): domain Eukaryota; kingdom Viridiplantae; phylum Streptophyta; class Pinopsida; order Pinales; family Pinaceae; genus Larix; species Larix kaempferi. The sequence continues at coordinate 289,150 of BSBM01000193.1, forward strand.
GAGTAAGCTGGCATGTTTGATGTTTCAAATTGTTGCATTGCCTTATTGTTGGGGTTAGGATAGGTTGAGTTAAGTTTTTACTTATTATTTGAGCAGCATATAGCATATAAACAATTACTGAAAGATATACAAGCACAACATAAAAGACAAGAGATGAAATTTATCCTAGGAAACCCTCTTGGGGTAGAAAACCTAGCAAAGCCTTCCTCAATATAGAAATCACAAAGTACAAGATAAACCCAAGACAAAACAGCTACTCCCTTGCGTGTGCGCTACTCTCTTCTCCACTAATGTGAGCCTGCTTGAGTGAATGAGATGATACAAATGAGAGAGAGCACGCCTATTTATATTCTTCTGTTGAGATGACTAATTCCCCAATGGGTCCGACTTGTCTAACTAGATGGTCAATTACATAATATAATCATCTTTCTGGGGCTTTTCTAGGCTGACACATGTCCTACGGTTTACATTGATTCTTTCAATGACCTTTACATTATTAATTACATGACCATCAACTCCCGTAGGAGGAATACAATAACATAAATAGAATATCTTCCACAGTTACATTATTTTAACAGTAAGCAGCTAAGGTTGTAGTGGTGCATTAATTGGTGCAACGTTATTAGGGAGTTGCATCTGTGGTTGATGATACTGTGGATGAGGAAATTGATTCCCTGGATAAGGATTTCTCCAAACTGTAGGCCAAGGGGTTTGTTTATTTGGATGAGGTGCCCATGACATCCATGGAGTAGGATATTGCATTGTAGGTTGAGTAGATGGATGCCACTGAGTATTGGGATAAGAATATTGTGGAGGATGTTGATTTTTCATATTATTCCAAGAATTAAAAGGTGTGGTGGGATCTGGATTCATACCCGGAGCACGAGGTTATCAGGGATTCTTTTGTGAAATGAAGTAAGTTTTCTCCACGTCCACGCTAGATGCTTGAAAGATTGCCTTAACATTTGGTAATGAGGGGCACTCCTCAATATTGTGATCCAAATCACACAGACCACATACCTCTACCTTGTCGAGTGGGCATTCCTTAGACGAATGCTTCTTTCCACATTTAGTACAAAATATGCCCAGTGCCAAGTCTTCCTCAACCTGCCTTTGATTTGCTTTTAAAACATCCAATTGTGAGGAAATGTAACACATCATATCAGTTTTAAAATTTTTGAGAAGATTACCTATCTCTGCTCGTGTAGCTCCACCACTAGCTGAATTTTGTGCCCTTGTGAGGACATCTCGGTCTCTTGTGTTGGTTCTAGAAGATCCTCTAGAGTATCTTCTACACAGATCCACAATATGATCGAAAGACTCCCTTGAGATATCCCCTTTTCCCAACAGATTAATAATATCCAGATAGTCTTCTCTAATTCCTCTCAATAAAATAATTTAAAGGACATCTTTTCCAATGTCGGCATGGCCAGATCTTTGCAAATTATATAAAATTCTTTCTACAAAATCCTCCAACACTTTACCCTCTTTTTGAACCATTTTGAACAATTCTTCCATCCTATCCTTGGTTCTACAATAATCTTGATATTTAGCAAGGAATACTCGTTTCATCTGGTCCCATGATGTAGCAGTCTCACCACCCAAACTCATAAACCAATCTAGGGCATTTCTGTTAGGATATTCCTATACTCCATCCTAGTCCTACTATCTTTACAGTCATTTTCATTTCCAGTCATGCATGCAAAATTAGGGTTTGCATGAAATTAGGGTTTGCATGCATCTTGCATGCATTCTAGGTCATCAATACGAGCACCTAGTCCTTAGCAAACTAGCCCCCGGAGCTTCTTTCAGATCATTTCTATCCCTCCCAGTGACTAATGTGCCCTCCTTTGCTCCATTGCATGACAAGGGTGCCTTCTTCACCTACCAGTCCATTTATATTCAATTATCTTCAGTTTCTTCCTTGATTTAAGGATTAACTGACTCTTTACTGAGTTTATCACTTTGTTGGACCTCTAGTGAGACTAGATTGACCATTCTGACTCCATTTAACTCCTATGGCGCCCTCCACTAAGCCTCCTTCACTATATTAGTGCTTCCATGTGCCATTTACACCAACCACATTCAGTTAGACTCATTTTGACTCCAGGTTGACCATTAATTGTGCATTGATGACTTCACTGATGAGAAGGTGGACTCCTAGTTAGGCATTGATGACTCTCCACTGATTATGGATATGTGCATGAAGGCCAATTCGAATTCAACCTAGTGAATTTGAATCCTCATACTCAGCATTGTATATTTACCAGTTTATTATTCTATTTAATAAAACATGTGTAATTATTCTGCCTCAATCAGAGTTTCTTTGGATCTAAGTTCTATTGCTTGTCTCTTCTTCTATTATTCCTAAATTCTTTCATTGTGAGGTTTACATCATCTCTTTGGATCTTATGTGGGAAATTTCACATGGTATCAGAGCCACTTGAGAGTATATTCTACCTCCATTCTTGAGAGTTTTTTGCAGGTATTTCGAAGTTCCAGCAGTTGCAGCAGCAAATTCAACAGTTTCTATTTGCACTTGTTCAAGTAGTCAAGATGAGCCATTCGAATGCTTCTTCTTCTCCTATAATTCTCACTCCCTTCAATTAATTTGAATGGAAGACTAAGATGATAGTACTCTTGCAGTCAAAAGGGTTCTCTAGAATTGTTGAGGAAAGAGATGCCATACCACATCAAGTTGTAGAGAGAATCAAGCATCTAAACAAAATGGATGAAGCCCTTGGATGCATATGACTTCATATGTCTGATGAGCTATTGTTTCATGCTGAAGGATTGAAGTCCCAAATGAGTTATGGATAAAATTGAAGAGTCTTTTTGGCAAACAAGATGAACTAAGAGGCTACATTCTCGAGAATGAATTGGTTGCCCTTCAACCTAGCAATTTCAAGAGCATCCAAGAATTCTTCTCCAAATTTCAGAATTTGGCTTTACATTGCAATCAATGTGGCATCACTAAAAGTGATGAGCAATTGGTACTCTCTATATTGAGCAAACTTGGATCTCAATTTTATGTCTTTGTATCTACCTTTCATTCTGTTCGAATGTCAATCCCTGGATGGAAGTTTCCCACTTTAAAAGGCTTTATTGAAGCTCTCATTCAAGAAGAGAACAAACTGATTCAAATGGGTGCCATCAAGGCCTCCAAAGATCTAGCTCTTTTAGCTGGTGAAGCAAGTGGAGCGAATGCAAAAGGGAGGCAAAAAGAAAAAGGCAAGAAACCTTCAAGATCTATGAATGACAAACAAAAGAGACCAAATTGTACCTACTACAAGAGAGGAAACCATCCTGAGCATGCTTGCATGCATAAGAAGATTGATCTTCTAACCAAGCTTCTTGAACAAAACCAAATTGTTGTTCCAAAAGAAGCAAAGATGTCTGATTCTGGAAGTGGATCTGATGATTGTCATGCATTGATGGCTGGTTTTTCAAAGACAAAAGCTCTCCTCATAGATTCTGGAGCCTCCAACCACATGAGTGCATAAGAAGAATCCTTCTCCTCTTTCGATCTCCAAGATGGGCCTACCATTCACATGGGAGACAACTCTCAGATTTATGCCAAAGGTTTGGGTACAGTTCATATGGAGCATGGTAAGTTCAAAAATGTCTTATTTGTTCCTTCTCTTACAGCTAATTTGTTGTCATTATATCAAATGACTCATACAGGATCTCCAAAACAAGTAATTTTTGGTCCAAACATAGTAGAGATTACAGAAATCTCCACTGGAAAGGTTATAGTGAATGGGATTGCTAATGATGCCTCAAAGGCATATGAGTTCTCACACTTCATGCCTTTCTCTCCAACTATTCCTTCAGATTCTGATGAAGATCACAGTGACTCCTCTTCTAGTGAAGAAGAAGATCAAGATTTTGATGTTGAGATCATGGTTCAAGAAGATTCAAAACCAACACCTATTCTCAATCCAGATTCAAGGGAAATATGGGCTCACACGGTCCTTACTACTACTGAGAACACAGTTGATGATTTATTTGCTCACAGAACCACTAGACTTCAGCATCATACCAACCTTGCATTATGCCATCCATCTCTCCATGAGAGATACAACATGATGATGGGGTTCTCTCTTCCATCTCTTGGGAAGACTCCTCATGTTCCATTCGCTCCAGATACAGAAAGAGTTCCAAAAATACCTACTTCATCCAACACATTCTCCACACAGTGGGAGGCCTTCCTACAAGAGATCAGCTTGTCAAGTCTTTTGCAAAAGTTTTCACTGATGAAAGCTTCTTTCTTTTCTGCATAATATGATGGTTCTTTGAGTTATTTACTGTTCTTTTGAGGGGGGGTATTTTTCCCATGAGGTTTTCCCCATTTCCTCAGTTTATGGACAGTTATGTATTTTATCATTTCATTTATTGTATGGGTGACCTTTGGTCCTAGTTACCAGGGCCCAGGATGGATTAAGGGGGGGTGTTAGGATATTCCTATACTCCATCCTAGTCCTACTATCTTTCCAGTCATTTTCATTTCCATTCACGCATGAAAAATTAGGGTTTGCATGCATTCTAGGTCATCAGTACCAGCACCTAGTCCTCAGCAAACTAGCCCCCGGAGATTCTTTCAGATCATTTCTATCCCTCCCAGTGACTAATGCACCCTCCTTTGCTCCACTGCATGACAAGGGTGCCTTCTTCACCTACCAGTCCAGTTATATTCAGTTATCTTCAGTTTCTTCCTTTATTTAAGGATTAACTGACTCTTTACTGAGTTTATCACTCTGTTGGACCTCCAGTGAGACTAGATTGACCATTCTGACTCCAGTTAACTCCTATGGTGCCCTCCACTAAGCCTCCTTCACTATATTAGTGCTTCCATGTGCCAGTTACACCAACCACATTCATTTAGACTCATTTTGACTCACGGTTGACCATTACTTGTGCATTGATGCCTTCACTGATGAGAAGGTGGACTCCTAGTTAGGCATTGATGACTCTCCACTGATTATGGATCTGTGCATGAAGGCCAATTCGAATTCAACCTAGTGAATTCAAATCCTCATACTCAGCATTGTATATTTACCAGTTTATTATTCTGTTTAATAAAACATGTGTAATTATTCTGCCTCAATCAGAGTTTCTTTGGATCTAAGCTCTATTGCTTGTCTCTTCTTCTATTATTCCTAAATTCTTTCATTGTGAGGTTTACATCATCTCTTTGGATCTTATGTGGGAAATTTGACAATTTCCCATTAAAGTAGCAGGAAATAATTTTAACTTTTGGTCACTGGAGGTGTAATCATAGCTTCGATGGAGAATGTCAAATTCAAAAAGGAACTCGTCTGGAACTTCAGTAGACTTACCATAAAAATTTGGAAATATTGAGGGTGAAATGTTCTTCATGGGAGCCATCCCAGGCATCTATCGAATGGGGAATTCAAATGTAGAAAATTTTTCTCCATGCCGATTATTACTGTTGTCCCCCATCTCCTCTTCATGATCATTAGGGTGCTCCCAATGCTCTCTATTTTCTTCATTATTCATATTTTCCTCGTTCTTCTGCTCCTCTATCCTTTCTTCTTCCAATTTTTGTCGATAATCCAACAACTCCTCCTTAGTTACTTCCTTCCCATTAATTCGATAAATTTCCTCTGGATTTCTTGTACCCACAACACTCCCCTTATCTTCTGGAGGTCACTTCTCAGAAGTGGGGGTTGAAATTTCCGTTACCTTCTCCACAGTTGATATCGATGATTCAAGCTTGGGGAGAGTAAAGCTTCCTCTTCCTGAAGATGTTCGTGGAAATAAATTTCCAGTAGAAGAATCAGCTCTAGCGATCAGTTTGTCAAAAAAATTTGCTCTTCCTAGATCTGGATTACTGCCACGTCCTCTTCCACCTGCAAAGTTAGTGCTTTTGGTGGTTTCACGTTCTTTACTTTTTGTATTCATGCAAGCTTAAATAATCATACCTTGTTTTTGGGGTAAGAACCCGTTCGGTCTGTTGAAGGATGCGCAGCTCTTCACTGCATCTTATCGTCTCTGCAACCACAAAAATCAAGATAGCTAAAGAAATCAAACTAATCAGCTACAATCTATGTCTTCCAATTACCTTCCCCGACAATGGTGCCAAAATGTTGGTCACTATAATTTCCTATTAATTTAATTTAATAAATAGAGTGTTCAATATAAATTGTCAACTCGGGGAAGTTTGGTTATTTCAAAGGTAATCAAGCAAAATATATGCATAAACATTTCAGTAACTAGTCAATCAAATAGAAGTCACCCAATCTACCAAATTTTTAAGTCTATGCTCTGCTTACTGCTCAATCCAACTTCAATTACTAATTTGGTTGTCAAAGATTAAGAGAGTTCACAATCCTACTATGGTATCAGTTCAGTTAATACTCACACTTGTTCAACAAACCAAGAGAAATTATAATTGAAGAATCCCACGCTTAATATTCAAACTGTTTCAGCAAACCAAAAGGAAATATAATCTCAAATCCACACCAAACAAAGTAAAGGAAATAAGCAACTACTTAACTTAGAAACTCTGTGAGAAGGTGGACCCTTGCCTTCTAACAGATATGCCACTAAAGACTACCAGAACTCATTACACAATGGATCAAGAAAATACTGCCTCTTTCATTGATAGAATGAAATTCAATTACAGAGTTCTTTCACTCCTGTTACAAATTCTCTTCAAAATAAACCTAACCTCTTGAATCCTCTAGTCTTCCTATAAATACTAGACATGAAAATTCCGGTCCTCTTTATTCAGACAGTCGTGAAGATCTTCAATATTCATGTTGTCGAATCAAAACTTCAAAAATAGAAACATATACATTCATAATTACATTTGGGATAAAATCTTTTTCATAGGCGTCAATGCTATTCACAATCCAAACTAATCAGATACCAGGAGAGTTTCAACTGACTGGGTGGATAGATGCTTGAGTTGTTTCTGCAAGAACCTGAACCGGAGCCCTGAAAAGCGTGACTACTAGCCACGTACTTCTTTATCCATGTGTATCAGCAAGTTGATACACCCGAATCCCCTGTGGTCTCAAATTACTTTCATCGATCCATCACAAGTCAGCACAATTAGGAACAAAATCCATAAACAAAGGCACACTTTAGGCATTGATATAAAAAAGTAATAATAAATTATACATGTTCAATATCATGCTTTTTCTGAGGAAAGATAAAGACTTGGTTACAATAATAAGGAAAAACATGGAAAACGGATCTCAATGGAAGTGAGCAAAAAGGGTCATTTCTTGCACCCAGCATCTCCCCCCAACTGTCCAATTGCATGTCCTCATGCAACAACCTCCAGTTATTCTGAATCTGAATCTGAATCAAAAATTTTCCTATGGAAGTTGGTGATGTTGAAGGAAGATTTAGGTTTCTCTCCCAAGTTTATATACCCATTACAAGCAACTAAATCCGCCCAACACTTCTTTTCTGCTTTCTTGGTTAGCTTATATATACTCCTGTATTTCTTCTGAGGAAGCCATATGAGCGGGAATCTAAATCTTAGTGCTATCCAGCTCAGTACAGATGTATAAATACACTTGACATACTCTGGGACTCGAGACAAAGCATATTTAAAATTTTCAAAGCAATACGGGTCTCTTGTTCTTAAGGACTCAGAAGAGGCTTCCCACTTGTGCTTACTACCTTCCAATGCATAGGGCTCTTGCTGTGAGATAATTCTAACACATGTAGATATATATATTGTTGAAATGTTGCTATCTGATTATCCTTTTGAGGAGAGGAGAGGTGTCTTCTATGTCTTGCAACAAGGTTCGTAGGGGATTGAGGTTCACCTCGAATCCAAAGAGTAGAAGTATCATCATTTCTTTGAATAGTCTGAGAGGCATTCCACCAGTTCATCTAATTGGTAATGAAGGAAGTGAATGTCCTCAGATGGATATCTCCTATATGAGGAATAGGATTAGACCGCAGGTCCATGAAGCATTCTAATTCATGTAGATATAACTCATATAGTAATTTTTTCCCAGGGAAATCCCTCTAAGTAAAGGCATCCAAAAACTGAGAAGTTGTAACAAACTGATAGGGCTTCCCTTCCTTCAGAGCTTTAAACTTAAACAAATTCAATTTTTCATAGAGTAATACTGAAGAGGATGGTTATGGGGCCCTAAATCTTAATAGTTCCTGAACTAAATTATATATTTGCTCCTTCTCCTACTTCATGGCCTTAAACTTTCTTCATTACTTCAACTCTTCCTACAGATTTTCCTGGTGAAATTTTTGGAAGATTAATTCTTTGGCCCATCTCTCCCTGAGTTCTTTAATGGATTTCCTATGTCCATGCAAGGGAACCATGCCATCGTCATACAGGGAAACGCGATATATCCATTTACTTATTTCAAGCTTCAACAGAGAAATTTTCTTTGCCATCTCCTAATCCTTTTAGTTTTTGTGTCCTTTTCATCTTATGTGTCAAACTCAATAATATCTATAGGTTCCTGGGCCTTTGATTTATTCTCAATTTTCCTGGGTAGAGGTTGGTCCTGAGTTGCTATATCCTGAGTTTCAGTAGCTAATTCTTGTTTTTCAACATCTTCTTCTTGACCCACCAGTTCAGGTATCTCATCAGTTTCTTCTTGTGCAACTGGTTCTTGTGTTTCAACAGCTTCTTCCTAGGCCACCAGTTCAGGGACCTCAGCGATTTCTTCTTGTGCCACTGGTTGTGTTTCAACCGCTTCTTCTTGAACCACCAGTTCAGGGACCTCAGCAATTTCTTCATGTGCCACAGGTTCTTGTGTTACAGTGGCTTCTTTTTTTATTGTTGATTCTTGTGTTTTAGCATCCTCTTTTTGGGTCGCTGGTTCTTGTGTTTCAACACCCTCTTTTTGGATTGTTGGTTCTAAGACCTCAGCAATTTCTTCTTGTGCCACTGGTTCTTGTGTTACAGTGGCTTCTTCTTGGAGTGTATCAACAACCTTGTTACAGCGTAATTTTCCACCTTATGAGCATCAGCATTCTATGGCCTTCAAGATTCATTTTATTGACTCAGATCCATTATTTATCCTCTAGGAACACATTATTCCCTATTTTTGTTCTTGTACACTTGTTGATCCACTATAGCCAGCGTACATGCATGTTGTTCCACTATAGCCAACGTACACTTAGTTAATGGTAAAAAACAATAGAATTTTACTTTTAACTTCAAAAATCGGTCTTAGGGTGACCTTTGGCCCTCCATGTACTCTCGAAACGACTCGATTTGACCTTTCACCTACCTTTTGGGAGGTTATATATTGAGCTCTTATGGTACATGGAAGGAGGAGAAAGAGAAAGCACCGTAACTCTATTGGATTTTTTCCGCGACTTGAATCTACATCCATTAATCCTTGTTGTTGTGAACTTCTTATGTTCACCTCCCAAACTCCTTTCATAGTTTGAGTTTGCCATTGCATGGGGGATTGAAGTGGTGGAGGCACAAGTGGAGAGACCTAGTTCTTGGTTCAGATTGGTTGCCGGCAAGAGGTTGTATCATGTACTTCTTGTTATTATTAATGGAAATACTCATTTTCTCATCCAATTGATCTTGTAAATGTTGTTTAAATTACATTGGGTTACATTTGCTTATTATATCATGGACCATGCTATTGATTATGCTAATGTCTTTCATATATTATATGCACTTGCTTGTATTTGTTGTTGAGACTAATCTACAGGGTCAAGTGTAGAGATTGAAAGCTCAACGGGGATCTACTTCGAACATCCAGTTGAAGTTTGGTCTTCTTCTCCATACCTTAGCATTTTCATTTATATAGCATTGCATTGGGAATTGAGTTTATTTCTGGTAGTCATCTGTCTGTTGTGGTCTACCCCGAGCCATAGGAATTTTTTCTCCGTAACAGAAATAGCGACTCCACTGGGGAGGAACCTCCATTTTGGGGATTTTAGGCATTTGTCCTTATTTTGAGTTGTTGTTTGTCGAGCTTCTATGTCATTGATTGGCAGTTGGGATTTACATTAGAAAACTAGCTTTTTTTGGCCTGTTTGACTCTTTTTGGGCTCATTTTCCTTTCCATGTACGCGGGTCAACCTCGTTTTTCCCGCGTCTAGCCGCAGCTGTTAGTACTATAGCCCACGTCTACCTGCTACTATTCTATGAACAGTCGCGTACAACTCTGGGATTGCTTTATTTTTGACCTTGGGTTGTTGTTGGATTGGTTCTGAGTGTTCCTGAGTCTTAGTAGGCCTGTTTACTCACTATTCCATGCTCTATTATTGACCAGAAACTCCTCTTTCTTTGGTTTTTGAGCTTTTTGGTTTTGCACCATTTTTTGTTTTTATAGCTCATTAGCTTGGCTGAGTCTTATTGTTTGGGATTTGCTGGGTTTTCTATGTGATGAGCTCTACATTTTCACTGAATAGTTTCTATCAGATAGGGGTTGGACAACACAGTTTCCTGTTGTATAGGGATTTGACCCTGTGCACGCAGTGAAGTCTGGGAGCTCTTATAACTAATTTTGTTACCTTTGGTTATAGTTTGGGAGTCTCAAGCCTCTCCTAGGCGAGACATACCGACTGTAGTGTCGGGACATCCCTTGAGCTAGTCCTGTTTGTGTGCATTTCGCTGTAGTTTCCTTAGGTGTGTGCTCTTTGATCGTTAGTTGGCCGTTAGGAGGTGTTTTGACTTGTTTATTTTTTGGATTTATAGTGGAGCGAGATCCGCATCTCAGTCGATCTCATCGTTTGGCTAGTCTTCTAGCTGACGAAGTAGAACGTCCTTTTTATAAGAGACGTCGAAAGATCCCCGCTGATCCTTTTGATATTTCTTACGAGCTTCAAGACGCTCACATTATGACTACTCCATCTGGCACGTGATAAATTCCTGTGACTCCGTCGGGTGATGTTGATGGAAAGACCGCTCCTTCCACTGCTAGGAATGTTGGAGAGGAAGGTTCACCCCCACACATCACTTTTTCAAGTTTTGGGTCAGACCCACCCTCGGAGTCAAACCCATTTTATGGTGCACACTCACGTGGTTTTTGATATGGGATGCCCGATCTTAATGATACAACAAATCCTTCGAACACGGATCCTTTCTCATTTGGTATGCCCAGTCTCAATACGAATGCTGCATCCACTTCGTTTGGTAGTCAAGCTAACTCTAGCCTTGGTGTTGGGGGCACTGCTCCCCTTGGGGGTGATGCACCCTCTTTTACTCCATTTCAATTTGGGTCTGGTCATATTCCTTCATCTAATCCACATGCTGGAGGAGGACCACGCCCCAGGACTACCCCTAATTTCAGTGGGAACACTTCTCACAATACGACTCATATTCCACAAGTTAACCAACATGCTTCTACGCAAAGACCACGTTTTCTAACCTGCATGTCCCTCCTAATATGGGAGGTGGGAATATACCATTTACTTATGGTCATCACTCGACTGCTCGTACTACGACTAGCACTTATATGCCCCATAATTATGGTGGTAACCCTCATTACAACGCAGCTGGTTCTGGCCCTTTTTACAACCCTCCTCACTATAGTGCTTACAACACACATATACCTTCGTACCCTTACACGGGTCAGGTTGGGGGCGTTTATCATCCCTATGGTCATGGTCATGGTTTATATCATCCTTTAGGTCCACAAAGTCAGCCTCTTTTGGGATCTTATAATCAAGCTTTGCAGTCGCAACTCCTATTTCTTGCTCGTTTGAATCTACCAGATCTTTCGAAGCTCATGAATGATCCGGTGTGTCACAATCCTACTTGGCCTCCAATCCCTACCAAGATCCTTTATAACATTCCAAAGTTCGAAGAGAAGAATGGTGAGGATCCGGGTGATCATGTTACTAATTTTCACTTATGGTGCTCCTCGAATTCGTTAAATCACGACTCTATTCATTTGAGACTGTTTCAACACACCCTCACGGGAGCAGCCGTGAAATGGTACGTCAAGTTGCATGGGGGCACTTACAGGGGTTTTAATGAGATAGACTTGGTTTTCCTAGATCATTTTCAGTTGTTGGTTCGCTACGATACTAGCACCGAACTTTTATCTACCTTCCGCCAAGACAAGGCCACACACATATCTTATCATATTCAGGAGTGGCGTCGAAGGAAGAGGCTAGTGAAAGCCAACATTCCTCCAGAGTTTCTATTGGAATGGTTCCTTAATTCCTTACTCCCTTACGTTTCAAAGGACATTTCGGTGTCTAGAATTACGACTAAGGAGCAAGCTATATTCAAATCCCAGCAGCTAAACCTAGTCTACACTCAGTCTGGTATCCTGTACAATATTATTCTTGATGCACCGCGCTCACGTCATGAGCCCAAGCCTGTTCCTGGACCACATGTTGATGGAATTGTTGGATCCACGAGTACTCGACATGCAGACTTGGTTACAAATCAAATGCAAAATTTGTCTATTAGCCAATCTACCCCCGGACAGGCTCACGCCTCGTCCACTTCCACCCAATCGTCCGATGTCCATTCTATACAGTCGGCGAACCCGTCAGGTAACCAACAACCTGGTGGAAAGAAGAAGGGGAGAAACAATTGTAAGGGTGGAAATAATGGGAATAATGGATGTAATAGAAATACTCCTAGAAAAGAGAACGCCAACCCTCCTCAGGACGGCGAAAATGCTGGTGGGGACCGTAAGCCTAGACATAAGGTGAAATTCCCTTGGAAGCTCTTCGAGGAAGATCACCTTACCCACTTGTGCCCTCGAATTGAAGAAGCTTCGAAGAATCTTGCACAGAGCCCAGTTGTGTTGAAATATCCCCTTCTGCATCATCAGAATATGGCTTCGAATTTGTTGATACCCCGAAGATCGCAGCATCAAGCAGAAAGGGATTCTCCCCGGTAGACTATCCCAATTAGATTGTCCACCGTTTGGTGTGGGGAATCCATCCGGTTAGCGGTTCCGACAACCGTTAGGTTTGGAGATTTGCTTCAATTACACCGGTTATGGCCCGATCCACCGTTCTTTTTGATTTTATGGTTTAGAATGATATGCAAGTGCCTAAGCTAACTTAATCTAAATGCAGAACTTGAAACAAATCTGTATTTAAAACCGAAATAAACCTAAACTATCCCTACAAGGAGCAAAATTATAAGTATGAGTAATGTGCTGGCAGAGTTATCTAAAGATCAACAGACAGCCATTAAATCATAAAGATATATCTAGAGCAAGAAAGCAACAGATATTAGAAGATAGGTTCCAATTCACATATAACGCATTCCATTACTCATGTAGGAGAAAATTCATTTGCACAAGAAACAGTCAAGATCATTCAATACAGAGAAATAATTCAAGACAACAAAGAAAGATCTCACTGTAGAATATGAAAGTCACAAGAATAATCCAGCATGCATCCAACATCCATTTCCATGCAAAAGACGTCCTCTCCAGGCTCTTATTAGGCAAATTTCATTTTCTTGGAGCAAGTGCAAGATAGCTCGTACAAGTTAAGAAAATTCTTTTTCCCTACCAAAAGTCCTTCAGCACTATTCCCTAAACTTCTATTTATATCTTTACAAAATGCCTCTTGGGCTGCCACCTGGCTCTTTACACATGTCCTCTACAGACTTTTCCTCTTAATAAACAAATCGTGGCCCTTTTCTTAAAACATAAAATTTCTCAAAAAGGAAAAGGACAGCTGTCCAGTGATTCTACGCTTTAAACATAGGGAGACCAAAATAAAAAATAGGAACAATGCCTTAGGATCAGCATGTTCACCCTTGGGAAGGCGCTCCTGCTGGGAGAGAGGTGCTCGGACTGGCTGCTACTGCTGCTGCTGCTTTCTTTTCCTCCTCTGCTATGTAACTGAACCAGATACCAGTGTCTCTGATAACCACATTTGCTGAGGAAGCGAGCAAGATCTTCTGCAACTGCTGCTTGGTGGATTTCTTTAAGCGGATGACTGTATATTGATGACAGCCCAATATAGTGATGGAGATCATCAGTGGCTAAGACATCAATCTTCTTTACATATTCTATTTGAATGCCTAGCTCTTCCTTCAAGTCTGATAAACGTTTCTCTTTGCTTGGGAACTCATCGAGGGACTGAGGAAAACTCATTTTACACTTATCATGTACTTCATCGATCTTTTGATACAGGTTATTACTTTTATCCATTGTTCCCTGGATTTTAGCCATTAGCTTAAGGCCACAGTTCCTACAGAATTCCATAAGGGCTACATCTTCTTTAAAATCATCTACCGACTTGAATGGAAGATGCTTGGGGAAATCAACCTTCCCTTCTCTCCATTCCATCTGGCTCAGGATGTTTGTTTTAACATGAGTATATTTCCCCTTAAGCCTATTGGCCTCTGCATTGACTTCTTTCAATCTAACCATCATGGCTTTGAGCCTGCACACTTCCTCAGTAATCAGCTCCCGTGTGGCGTGCATTTGTCTCAGAATGTCACAGGACAGCTCATGAAAGGGAGACATATCTATTGCTCTGCTTTCTGCCTGCTCTAATTGGTCAACCATTGCTTGCTTATCTGCTTGCAAATGAGAAACTCTAGCTTCAGAATCGTTCTTTTCTGCTTCTAGAACCATCATCTGGACTGCCAGGTGTTCCTTTTCTTCTTCTAAATGGCGATACTTATCTGACAATTCATTGTGCTCAACAGACATGCGATTATATTTATTCACTACAAGATCTATGTAAGCCTTCTCATTAGCCACAGTATGTTGCAACATGCGAGCTCTCCTCTTTGTTGACTCAAATTCTCTAACCATATCGACCACATTGTCCTGTGTTGCTTTTGCTGCTGACACAGAGGCGGATGCCATGGCTATGGGAGCCTTATTTGTATTTTGCATCACCGTGGTCTCCCACCGGGTAACAATATCTTCTTGGAAGAGTCTCTTTATCCTCTCTTCCGATTTCAAGACTACCGCCTTCCTCTTCTTGTCATACACAAATTCATCCCATCGGGACACAGTATGATCTTCTGATGGAGTGTAAGGGACGATTGGGAGGTCTATTACATGTACCTCTGCTTCTATGGGTGGGGTCTGTACTACTTGAGACGTGTCTATTTCCACATTTTGGGTGCCGGGAACACCTGCTTGAGATATGTCTGCCTCCACATTTTGGGTGCCGGGAACACCTGCTTGAGATATGTCTGTATCCATATCTTGGGTGCCGGAGCCACCTTCCTGGGCATCTTCATCAATCTTAAGGTCCTCCTCCACCTTTTTTTCCTCTTCAGCTTGCTGCTGATTTTCACTTTCCTCCCTCTGCTCTCGATCTTCTGCTTCCTTCTGCAACCTTGAATCTTCTGCTTCCTTCTGCAACCTTGAATCTTCTGCTTCCTTCTGCAGCCTTGAATCTTCTGCTTCCTTCTGCAGTCTTGCTTCCTCTGCTTCTTTTTGCATCCTTGCTTCCTCAGCTTCTCTTTGCAACCTTGCTTCCTCTTTAAATATTTGTTCTTCGCGGGCTAGGGCATCAGCTGCTTCTCTCTCTTTCTGCAGACTGGCTTTTCGGGCTGCGGTAGAGCTAGAGCTTGCTCCACTGCCTTGACGACAAATCTACAACTCTGTCATGTTGCTGATGCCTCTGAACACTTCTTCCTCGGCATCATAGTAATGAGCATATTCAAAATGAGCATAAACTTCTTTGCAATGCTCGACAACCTTACTCCGCCTATCATTTCTATGGAAGATCATTTCACCGAAGTGGAAAGCTTTCAGCTCTTGAACGAATTCCTCAGCTGATGCAACCCTTGAGAATTTGTAGGCTCCTATGCAGAAGGGAAAAGGAGGGAAAGAAGCCTTATGTTGCTTGTTAAGCACCCCTCCTATTCCATCAAGGAAAATTTTCCTGACTGCTTCCTTGAGGACTACATAATCAGTAGCGTATTTTGGAAAAATGTATGGCGCTTTGGTACCTCCAAACATCCTGATGTAGGTGCCTTGATCTAAGAAATAAAAATCACCATAGTTTTCCAGGACCTCCATGGCATTTTCTGATAGACAATTGGGCTCTTCCTTGAACATCTGCTCATATAGAGGCATGAGATATTCTTCGCAGATGAGCTTATAGCTTGCTCTATAATTTTGATCCCACATTATTTTATAAGCAGTGTAGACCGGGGTGTTGGCTTTATCCCATGTGCAACCTAGTCTGGGGAAAGAGAGTTTGGCCAAAATGCAGTCAATGAGATAGGAAGACATGTAAAATTCTGACTTTTTTAAGGCCAGACCTTCTCTTGTAGCGGCCACTGTGGATGCCAAACTGTCCGAAAGGATAGTAGCCCAGTCAAACACAGTTCCTTTGAATGCTATGAAGTGGATGATGGGGGCCCACTATATCCTATATACAGTGCCATCGGGCATGCCGAAAATTCTGCATAGCATCAGGGTGATTAACCTAAAAGGAGGTCTTAGGCTCTGAACATCATACTCATCATTATCTCTCTTCCTCAGGTGTTTTCCCGTGACCAATAATTTTTTGGCCATCTCAATATTATTCATCTTACCAAACCATTCATCACTTAGAGCTTGTTGGGGACGTGAGAATTTGTAGGCTGCAGCAATATACGCTGGATGGAATGAAGCGAAAGGCTCTCCCTTGATGTCATGCAACACTCTTGTCTCTGGGTTGGCATGTTCCAGTATCCACCCGATCACTTCAGAGCATGGGAACAATTCAGGGCGGGTAGAAGCCCTAGCTATGCCGGAAGTTCTGATGTTGAGGTAGATTTGTTCTTCTTCCAATAATACATCTGGGATATCCTAGTCCCTGATCATCCGGTAAACATCTCCCCAACGGACCTCGGGATGAACGCCAATGGTACACTTAGTGTCTTGGGAAATAGTTTCAGTCCTTAGTTGCACTGGCTCTGGTTCCATCACTTTAGTTTTCTTTCTACCACCTTTTGGCATCGTGGCTTATCCCTACTAGCAACCAAATGTGAATCATTATAAAAATTTGCAACATGTTATGAGAGTGAAACATAGAGAAGGACAATTTTAACATGCTAATGAGAAATATAGACAAAATTATAAGCTGCATGATGGGGAAGCAAAATAAATCATTTCAGAAAATGAAATATGGTCCTGAGACTTGATTATTCTAGGGAGACAATGCCTAATCAGGAACTTTTGGAATGCTTCTGAAAAGGTAAGCATATGACGTGGAAAAAACCTACTTCCCTCCTTGTCCTTGGAGAGAGGGTGCCCTTCATCGTAGCACTTCTAATGGTCAATGGTGGGTTGGCCTGGAGTGGAAAAATCCTATGAATAAACAATGAAACAAGGAAATTTTTTCCACATTCATTAACTGAGCCGAACAGGTGAGTGGTTGAGTATCTCAACCGACCACTACTGTCATTAATAATACTGGCAAAACGGTCTGTAGCAGGTATGAAGCTTGAATCAGGGTAGGAAAATGATCGGACTACGGCCGGTGAAAAACTCGGATGGTCATGGCTACGACTTTCAGTTGGTAGGAATGAGAAACCTATGGGGCCACGGTGGCCATAAAAAAAAAACAAAAAACGATCTATGCTACCAATGTCTATCGGCCACGTTATGAACGGGAAAACTCAAAAATTAACTCGACGTGGAGATGAGACAAAGATGACAGTAAAAAAGCCTACCTGGAGACAAGACAGTGGTTGAGTGAGGTGGACGCGGTGGTGGATGCGCTGAGCTGGAGCGAGCCGACGCAGTATTCCTAACGGCGTTCTTTGAACAACAAACCAACAATGGGATCAACGACACCCCACCGCCCTTATATAAAGCTAGACATGTGTGGCATTTAAACGGGTAGGTGGCTTTTTAAACGGGGTTTTAATGCTTGTACGGTGCAGTCTTTTCAAGTCGTCTTGGCATTTAAGCGCGACCGCCGGTTGCGGGGCGGACTTACAAGTTTCGTCCGCAGTTGCGGAAGAATATGGCGAATTACTTCGACGTTTCGGGAGCGCTTTGTGAATCTTTTCGAAATACAGTCTCTCGGAAGCTTATCACAACCGGCTTTGTCGAGTCATCCCGAAGTTTCAGAAAGACTCGGAAAGTCCTTCCGCAATTTCCGAAATAACTTTGCTCAAGCTTTTATCAACAACTTACTACGGCAACATTTGGCGAAAGCTTCCGCAATTTCGGGAGGAAGTCTCAAGTTCTTCCGCGGTGTCGAGAGAGAAACTTGAGTTCTTCCCCAGTTTCGGGAGAGACATGAAAGTTCCTTCCGTAGTTTCGGAAGAGAAACGCTAAGTCTTCCGCAGTTTCAGGAGAGTTTGCCGAGTTCTTCCCCAGTTTCGGGAGAGAAAGTTGAGCTTCTTCCGCAGTTTCGGAAGAGAAACTTAAGTTCTTCCAAAAAAAAAAAAAATCACTAACTGTTTTTCGCTATTTCAATGAGTAACTTTAAGTCTTTCCGCGGTGTCGGGAGAGAATCGTGAATTCTTCCGCAATTTTGAGAGAGACATGTAAATTGCTTCCGCAGTTTCGGCAGAGTTTTTTAAATTTCTTCCGCAATTTCGAGAGAGACATGTAAATTGCTTCCGTAGTTTCGGGAGAGTTTTTTAAATTTCTTCCGCAATTTCGAGAGAGACATGTAAATTTCTTCCGCAGTTTCGGGAGATTTTTTTAAATTTCCTCCACAATTTCGAGAGAGACATGTAAATTTCTTCCGCAGTTTCGGGAGAGAAATGAAAATTCCTTCCGCAGTTTCGGGAGAGACATGAAAGTTCCTTCCGCAGTTTTGGGAGAGAATCGTGAATTTTAACTTAGAAGAAAAACTTCAATTTTTTAAAGCAGATTCCTCAGTTGAAAACAAAAACTAAGTTTAAAAGGAGAATTAACTTCTTTAGGCAGTCTTTCTAGAAAAAAGTAAAAGGAGGGGCCCCAATATGTACAAAAAATTTGGGGGGGATGTTGCTGCAACAACAATTGGCGAGTCGCTGGTGAACACAGATCTCTGAAAAAATTCCTCTCGATGATCCGAAACCTTCTTAAAAGATATCCATCTTATATGCAATATTCAGCTGAGCCTTTGAATCTTGGTGAAGGAAGAAGTCATTTTATCTGCTGGCCATTGGGGAAAAGGGAGCTTTGATAGAGACATCTTTAAAACTCTCAAAGGGAAAACATATGGGGTTCATTTTAGAAGATTCATCTTTCAGATGGCTACTGCTATCAGACTCCACAGGATTTGCAACACCTTCTCATGGAAATTATTGCTCTTGTTCCTCATTCCCATGCCGCTTGCATCCTTTTAGATGTTTATACTTTTGACAGCTTTGTTGTTTGAGCCTTCCAGAAATATTTTCTTTAGACATGATCTTTGATTATGGCTCCTCAATCCATAATGTCCTTTTGTGTGAGTGAGAGATTTTATTGATTTGATCAAGCCTCACGGACGGAGAGGAGCCTAATTTGAGCTGAGTCTTTTGGACATCCTTCTTGACTTACACGCTTTGCTTTTGTCTCAGCCATGCTTCAACTGAGGCGAGAATCTCTGGAAAACAGACCCTTGAATATAAGTCATTTTGGATGTTAAATTTGCAGCATGGAGTCATTTCAATACCCTATGCCCTCGGGACGTGCTACTCTCCGTGGGTCTAACTTCAATGACCTTCTTGAGATGCCTTTAAGTGTGAGAATGGATGGAGCCCGAAGATAGTAATAAAGATAGTCATAGATCTCTGCTATTTAAACAGGATTAGTGTGACTAGCAAAATAGGCTTCCTTCCTTCTGAAGGATGTTCAACAAGAGCACAATACATAGATAAACTTTCATTCGAGCGTAGTTTCGGATTCATGAGTCGTGATATTTCTTCGAGAGATCTATCTTGATGAGAAACCCAACCGCAGGAGCTTTCAAAAAACAAACTTTGTACAAAAGGTTCAAATGACGAGAAAAGAAACAACATAGCTGAAAACAATGAAAACAAAGGGCTAAAGCAACATAAAAGAAAATTTTTATTTATGTACAGAAAGTCTCAGTGAGACTACGCAAAGTATTGTTTCAGGGCGAGGCCATTGAGAGGAAGGGTTACTTCTTCTCCCTCGAGGTCTGTCAACTTATAAGTGGATGGGCCTATCTTTGCCGAAATTTGGTAAGGGCCTATCCATAAATGTTGAAATTTCGTGTGCATCCCTTTGCCTTCATGATTATGATCCCATTTCAGGATTAAATCCCCAACTTCAAAACTTCTCTTACCGGACTTCCCCTTATCGAACCATCTCTTAACTATGTCTTGGTGCTGATGGAATCGGTCTTTAGCTTTCTGTCGGGCTTCTTCAAGTCGAAGTAGGGTATTGATCCTGGATTGTAAGACTTGGCTACTAGACCCTCGAGAGGCTTGGGACAACTATAAGGATGGAAGCAAGATGTTGGGCGGAAGGATGGCTTCCTTGCCATAGACAAGAGTGAAAGGGGAAACCCCTAATGCGTTCTTTGGAGTCACCCTATCTGCCCATAAGGCATTTGGGAGAGCTATATGCCAACTTCGTTGATTTTCTATCACAGTCTTCTTGAGAATTCGAATGAGGTTTTTGTTTGAAGATTCAGCTAATCCGTTTCCTTGAGGGTAATAATTGGCTGAATAATGCAGCTTAATCCCCCATTCATAAACAAATTCATTTATCTTAAAAGAAGAAAAATAGGGAGCATTATCAAAAACAAGGGAAATTGGAACCCCAAACCTGGTTATGATGTTTTCCTTCAAGAAACTGATGACCGTATCTTCATTGATCTTGCGCAACGGGATAGCCTCCGTCCATCTAGTGAAGTAGTCGGAAGCCGTCAGGATGTATCGATGTTGCAAAGAATAATTTGGATTTATCTCTCCAATAACATTTATACCCCACTGTTCAAAAGGTTCAGAGATAATAACCGGTTGCAAGGGTCCTGCTGCCTTAGGTAATTTCCCGGCACTTCTTTGGCATATATAACAGTTTCGTGCATACGCATGGGCATCTCAGAATAGAGTGGGCCAATAATATCTAGCTCTATGTATCTTGTGGGATGTTGTCTCCCCTGAATAATGTCCACTCGTGGGGCCATCGTGTAATTCTTTAACAACTTTACTTGCATCTTCCTTTTCTAGACATCTAAGAAAAATTCCATCATAATTCTTTCTGAAAAGTATCCCATCAATGATTTGATAAGCTGTTGATTTCAAACGGAGTGCCCTCCTTTGCTTAGATCTCCAGTGCTCAGGTAGGTATCCTTGCTGCAAATAATGCACCAAATCTCTATACCATGACTGAGGAGTTGTGAAGATAGGACATACTTCAACTGAGTTTAGCTCAGCTTCATTCTTCCAATGTTGTTCTTCATCAGTCAAGTTTCCTGTAAGCAATTTGCACAAGCCTTGTCCTTTGATGATAGTGGCCGGTTTAAATTCTAAGTCATATTCTTGAAGAGTTGTGACCCATTTTCCCCTCCTTTCTCATAGTTCCTTTTGAATGAAGAGGGATCTAACAGCTGGGTGGGGAACTATAACTTTAGTTCTGTTCTTAAGAATATATGGTCTGAACTGTTTGACTGCTTTGAAGATAGCATATGCATGCTTTTCAACCATGGGATAGTTTAGCTTAGCCCCTTGTAGACCAGTGCTCATAAACGAGATTGGGTATTCGTCCCCTAGCTCCACCTTTTGCGTGAGTATAGCCGCGAGGGAGTCATCCAAAGCAAAGGTTTACAGGATAAAATCCTTATCAAAATCTAGGCTTCTTAAGGAAGGAGCTTTAGCTATGGTTTCCTTAATGTCTCTAAACACATCCTTTTCTAAATCTGTCCACTTGAACTATATGCTTTGTTTAACCATTTGTTGTAAAGGTTTAACAATTTGCGCGAAATCTGGAACAAATCTTCAGACGAAATTGATAGTGCCCATAAAGGACTACATAGATTTTTTGTTGAGGCATTGGAATTCTATTGATAGCTTGTACTCTTTCCTGATCTATTGACACTCCTCTTTTGGAAATGATATGGCCCAAGAGTTTACCTTCGGGAACAACGAACACACTCTTCTTGGGATTCAATGAAATACCATATTTCCGACAACGATCAAAAATATGCTTCAAATGGACAACATGATCTTCCCTTTTTTTTGAAAAAACTGTCACGTCATCTAGATAGACAACAACACACTGCCCACCTAATCCTCGAAAAGCAATATCCATTACCCATTGGAATGTAGATCCTACGTTTATCAGGCCGAATGGCATCCTTCTATATGCGAAAGTTCCCCACTTAGTGCGGAAAGTAGTCTTAAGACGATCTTCTTCGGCTACTAATACTTGATTGTAGCCAGAGAAACCATCGAGAAGAGAAAATAGCTCAGATCCCGACACCATTTGAAGAATTTGTTCCATTGAAGGGATGGGATAGTTGTCTTTATCTGAAGCTCTGTTTCAATTTCTGAAGTCCACACATAGTCTTATCTCTCCGGACTTCTTTCTTACGGGAACTAAGTTAGCGACCCACTCAGAATGTCGGACCTTAAAGATTATTTTAGCGTCCAGGAGTTTCTTTAATTCCTTTTGGATCAGAGGTTCCAAGTAGGATGCATCCTTCTTAATTGTTGCTAAAAATGCTTGACACCTGCTTTCATTGGTATAACATGCTGAATAATGCGGACGTCATATGTTTTCAGATCCTCATAGGTCCATGCAAAAACATCCTTATATTGTCTAAATAGTTTGATAAACCTATCTCTTTCTCCCGGTGAACAACATTTACCAAGGTTGACAAATTTTGGTTCAGCCTCGGTACCTAAATTAACTAACTCATGCTGCATTGATGAACTGTTAGTTTTGGTATTCGCTGGCCTTTTGAACTTATTTTGAAGGTCAAACAGCATTTCGAGTGACCTTACCCCTTTGGGGATGAAATTTCCTTTGTTTGCATCCTTCTTTAGCAAATCAGAATCGTGTTCTTCTTCATCTATCACAGCTCTTTGGAAAATGTCTTCATTCGTTAGAAAAATGATAATCTGTTCGTCATCATCGAAAACCCTGAAATTTGTGACGTTGTCAGGGACGGAGGGCCTGAAAATTAATTCAATTAAGCATTTGTTATTAGATGGCACCAATCTAGAAGTGGATGTTGCTAACAAATCAGCTGCAGAATTTTGCAATCTAGGAATAGACTTTATATTGAAAGCATCAAAATGCATAATTAAATCCCATACCTTAGCCTGATAACCCTTCAAATGAGGTGAGAGACAGTGAATGGTATCTCTTACCTATCTCACAACTATTTCTGAGTCACCAAAAACCTTCAGGTATTTAACATTTAAATCGATGGCCTTCTTTAATCCGTGTACCAAAGCTTCATATTCCACAATGTTGTTAGTACAATCAAATTCTAACCTACAGGACAAAAAATACTTATTTCTTCCCGGATCCATCAGAACACAACCGGTTCCGAATCCTTCCAGAGTTTTAGAACCGTCAAAGTATAATGTCTAAAACAAATCTTTTGATTCAGCTAAGTTAGTATCTCTATGGTCTAATTCAGTGACTTAACTAACCATATTACAGTCAACATCATCAGTCCGAGATAAATGAAGGAGATCGAAATATTCATCTGATTCATGGCTGATAGTTTCAGACTGATAATTACCCGGATCAATTTCTAAGAAATAATTCCCCAGAACCGAGGATGAGAAGGTTACAGCCTCATTCTTTCCCTCTAGTTGAGTTACATTTTGCTTCATGTGCGGTTCTCTCAGGACTTTGATCTGATTCTGCCTATTTTGATAAGGCAACCACAGATGAGACCAATCAGTTGCAAAGTAACCATTCAGCTTTGTGGACCAATCCCTACTTAGGATCAAACCATAGGCCTCAGGAATATCAACTACCATTATGTCAATAAACTGACAGACTCTAGAGTTGGCTGATAATCTGATGAGGACATCTTTAATTTCCCCAATAACTTTGACAGCAGTTCTATCTAACTGAATAATTTGGGCCGGAGATGGAACAAGTTGCCCATTATTGTTTTTACAAATTGACAGTGGCATGACATTTGAAGATGCTCCAGAATCTACCAGACAATTGTGAACATTATGATTGAAATTTTCAAAGGTCAACAGGAATGGCAACGTCTGAGATTTAGATTTCCTGCCGATACTAGCCTCATTAATGTCAGGATCTTCTTGAGTATCCGTTAATGGAGTGCTGGGTTGGGGTTGCAGAGCATGCAACAGCTTATCTCGCTGCTGAGGCAAACTGCACATATCGAATATTTACACATTTGCTTTGACTTTCTTTATATCCTCAATAATATCATATCCTATATCAGAATCGTTCTCAATTCTGGCCGGATTGTCTGTTTTATTCATTGTGACCTTCAGTTGTTGAACTATGGTGTCAATGTTTGGCTGTTTGGCTAACTTTAGGTTACGGTGGAATGATTGCTATATGTCTTCTAGGTAGTTCTTTTGAAACTTTAAGCTTGGGAGGAGTCGAGTCTGGCACAGGATCCGTAATAGGACCTTTACTGCGAGTATTAATGTTCACAGCAGAGAGAGATCTTTCTATGGGATCTTCTTCTACTAATTCAGTTAAAGGTACCCAATCCCATAGCACCATAGTGGTGTCCGGAGGTGGTTCTTCTAATTCAGCGATCGATTCCTCTAGAGGATCATCTTGATCTAGAATCTGTGAATCCAGCATTTGGTTCATGACTAAACTCATAGAGTTAATCCATTGTGGGCAGCTCTTCTCCGAATGCGGTTCTTGATGAAAGGTGCAGAAGTTTTCCATCTCTATTTCGTTGAGGTTTAAAACAGGGGAAGTATTCATGGGTGGATGAGGTTGATCGTTGTCTTCCCTCCTTTTGTAAAATGGCTTGAAGGGTTTCCTAGATGTACTAGTAGCTTTATCTTTCTCGAGATCTACAATTTTATTGGACAACTTCTGCATCATCTTAACTACATTCTCCATGTCTATCGATGACTCTTCTTTACCTCTGGTGAGCAACAAGGTTTTTTTACTGACTGTTGTTTTTGTTTCTGCATCTAAGGCATGTTTAGCAATGCTATCCGCTTCCTCTTCCACCTTTCTAGCTTCTTCGAAATTCTCTATCAGGGTGGTTTTCTTAGATCTTTTAACGAACATTGCTATGGGTCCTTCAAGAGCCGTTGTATAATATTCAACCAGAGATTCTTCTGCTGGTTTATTTGCTTCACTGAAATTATTTAAGAGTGTTGTGAACCTTTGGTTAAAGTCTTGAACCTTTTCTTTCTTTTCCATTCTCATGGACAATAATTCTTTCATAAGTGTAGCTACAGTTTTTTAGTTTCCATATTTCTTTAAGAAACATTTTTCAAATTCATCCCAGCTTGAGATCAAGCTAGGTTGTAAGCTAAAATACTAGGACGATACTTTCGGCTCAAATGTGTATGGAAAAATCCTACAGACTACATCTTCATGTTGCACATTTAAAAGATTCAGAGCTAAATAAAAGCTCTTGAGATGATTTTCGGATGAAATGGCTTTCCCTGGGTCGAATTTAGGCAAAACTTTCTCTGGATTTTTTGGAAGATTGAGGAATGGCCCAGCTAGATTCAACGCTCCCCTTGCTCTCCAAGCAGGTATGGCCATGTCTCTATGTGGAGAATCTGGTGGAGAATTGTATGGTGAATTCAATGGAGTGTTCTTTGGAGTAATAAGTTCTCCAAGACTTTCTTGATCTGAAATATTTTCTGGGTTTTCAAGATCGACCTTGTTCAGGGGTTCTGCAATTTCCTCCAAGGTTAAATTCACAAGCTCTTTAAAATTTTGCACAAGGATCGAATCACGGGTGTACTGTCACTCTTTTCTAGGAGAACTTTTCCTAGGGAGAAAATTTACTGCGTTTAAACCACCTAGCTGTCTAACATAAGATCGTGTATGTCTCCTTAAATCTTCTATTTCTGAAAAAGGCACAGCATACAATATTTCTTGAGGTTCAGAATCAGAGACGAGGTTTTCTTGGTTTTCTACTTCAAGATTTGGGCTATCTGAAATTCCTCTTTTAAGCGGGTTTTTAGTAACATTTTTTACAATAAGAGATTTTCCTTTATCATCCATGCACTTTCATGCCCTCCTTCTAGCGCCAAAAACTGTTGATGCCCCGAAGATCGCAGCATCAAGCAGAAAGGGATTCTCCCCGGTAGACTATCCCAATTAGATTGTCCACCGTTTGGTGTGGGGAATCCGTCCGGTTAGTGGTTCCGGAAACCGTTAGGTTTGGAGATTTGCTTCAATTACACCGGCTATGGCCCGATCCACCGTTATTTTTGATTTTATGGTTTAGATTGATATGCAAGTGCCTAAGCTAACTTAATCTAAATGCAGAACTCAAAACAAATCTGTATTTAAAACCGAAATAAATCTAAACTATCCCTGCAAGGAGCAAAATTATAAGTATGAGTAATGTGCTGGAAGAGTTATCTTAAGATCAACAGACAACCATTAAATCATAAAGATATATCTACAGCAAGAAAGCAACAGATATTAGAAGATAGGTTCCAATTCACATATAACGCATTCCATTACTCATGTAGGAGAAAATTCATTTGCACAAGAAATAGTAAGATTATTCAATACAGAGAAATAATTCAAGACAACAAAGAAAGACCTCACTGTAGAATATGAAAGTCACAAGAATAATCCAGCATGCATCCAACATCCATTTCCATGCAAAAGACGTCCTCTCCAGGCTCTTATTAGGAAAATTTCATTTTCTTGGAGCAAGTGCAAGATAGCTCGTACAAGTTAAGAAAATTCTTTTTCCCTGCCAAAATTCCTTCAGCACTATTCCCTAAACTTCTATTTATATCTTTACAAAATGCCTCTTGGGCTGCCATCTGGCTCTTTACACATGCCCTCTACATACTTTTCCTCTTAATAAACAAATCGTGGCCCTTTTCTTAAAATAGAAAATTTCTCAAAAAGGAAAAGGACAATTGTCCAGTGATTCTACGCTTTAAACATAGGGGGACCAAAATAAAAAATAGGAACAATGCCTTAGGATCAGCGTGTTCACCCTTTGGAAGGCGCTCCTGCTGGGAGAGAGGTGCTCGGACTGGCTGCTACTGCTGTTGCTGCTTTATTTTCCTCCTCTGCTATGTAACTGAACCAAATACCAGTGTCTCTGATAACCACATTTGCTGGGGAAGGGAGCAAGATCTTCTGGGAAGTCACATGTTTACCAAGTTCTGCTTCAACACCCTGAATTTCTGTAACTGCTGCATGGTCGATTTCTTTAAGCGAATGACTGTATATTGATGACAGCCCAATATAGTGATGGAGATCATCAGTGGCTAAGACATCAATCTTCTTTACATATTCTATTTGAATGCCTAGCTCTTCCTTCAAGTCTGATAAACATTGCTCTTTGCTTGGGAACTCATCAAGGGACTGAGGAAAACTCATTTTACAATTATCACGTACTTCATGGATCTTTTGATACAGGTTATTACTTTTATCCATTGTTCCATGGATTTTAGCCATTAGCTTAAGGCCACAGTTCCTAT
Source organism: Larix kaempferi (assembly GCA_027924585.1). NCBI lineage: Eukaryota > Viridiplantae > Streptophyta > Pinopsida > Pinales > Pinaceae > Larix > Larix kaempferi. The sequence goes on from BSBM01000193.1 coordinate 316,622, forward strand.
AGAATTCCATAAGGGCTACATCTTCTTTAAAATGATCTACCGACTTGAATGGAAGATGCTTGGGGAAATCAACCTTCCCTTCTCTCCATTCCATCTGGCTCAGGATGTTTGCTTTAACCTGAGTATATTTCCCCTTAAGCCTATTGGCCTCTGCATTGACTTCTTTCAATCTAACCATCATGGCTTTGAGCCTGCACACTTCCTCAGTAATCAGCTCCTGTGTGGCGTGCATTTATCTCAGAATGTCATAGGACAACTCATGAAAGGGAGACATATATGTTGCTCTGCTTTCTCCCTGCTCTAATTGGTCAACCATTGCTTGCTTATCTGCTTGCAAATGAGAAACTCTAGCTTCAGAATCGTTCTTTTCTGTTTCTAGAACCATCATCTGGACTGCCAGGTGTTCCTTTTCTTCTTCTAAATGGCGATACTTATCTGACAATTCCTTGTGCTCAACAGATAGGCGATTATATTTATTCACTACAAGATCCCTGTAAGCCTGCTCATTAGCCACAGTATGTTGCAACATGCGAGCTCTCCTCTTTGTTGACTCAAATTCTCTAACCATATCGACCACATTGTCCTGTGTTGCTTTTGCTGCTGACACAGTGGCGGATGCCATGGCTATGGAAGCCTTATTTGTATTTTGCATCACCGTGGTCTCCCACCGGGTAACAATATCTTCTTGGAAGAGTCTCTTTATCCTCTCTTCCGATTTCAAGACTACCGCCTTCCAGTTCTTGTCATACACAAATTCATCCCATCGGGACACAGTATGATCTTCTGATGGAGTGTAAGGGACGATTGGGAGGTCTATTACATGTACCTCTGCTTCTATGGGTGGGGTCTGTACTACTTGAGACGTGTCTGTTTCCACATTTTGGGTGCCGGGAACACCTGCTTGAGATATGTCTGCCTCCACATTTTGGGTGCCGGGAACACCTGCTTGAGATATGTCTGTTTCCATATCTTGGGTGCCGTAGCCACCTTCCTGGGCATCTTCATCGGTCTTAAGGTCCTCCTCCGACTTTTGTTCCTCTTCAGCTTGCTGCTGATTTTCACTTTCCTCCCTCTACTCTCGATCTTCTACTTCCTTCTGCAACCTTGAATCTTCTGCTTCCTTCTACAGCCTTGAATCTTTTGCTTCCTTCTGCAGCCTTGCTTCCTCTGCTTCTTGTTGCATCCTTGCTTCCTCAGCTTCTCTGTGCAACCTTGCTTCCTCTTTCAATCTTTGTTCTTTGCGGGCTAGGGCATCAGTTGCTTCTCTCTCTTTCTGCAGACTAGCTTTTCGGGCTGGGGTAGAGCTAGAGCTTGCTCCACTGCCTTGACGACAAATCTACAAATCAGTCATGTTGTTGATGCCTCTGAATACTTCTTCCTCGGCATCATAGTAATGAGCATATTCAAAATCAGCATAAACTTCTTTGCAATGCTCGGCAACCTTTCTCCGCCTATCATTTCTATGGAAGATCATTTCACTGAAGTGGAAAGCTTTCAGCTCTTGAACAAATTCCTCAGCTGATGCAACCCCTGAGAATTTGTAGGCTCCTATGCAGAAGGCCAAAGGAGGGAAAGAAGCCTTATGTTGCTTGTTAAGCACCCCTCCTATTCCATCAAGGAAAATTTTCCTGACTGCTTCCTTGAGGACTACATAATCAGTAGCGTATTTTGGAAAAATGTATGGCGCTTTGGTACCTCCAAACATCCTGATGTAGGTGCCCTGCTCTGAGAAATAAAAATCGCCATAGTTTTCTAGGACCTCCATGGCATTATCTGATAGACAATTGGGCTCTTCCTTGAACATCTGCTCATATAGAGGCATGAGGAATTCTTCGCAGATGATCTTATAGCTTGCTCTGTAATTTTGAGCCCACATTATTTTATAAGCAGTGTAGACTGGGGTGTTGGCTTTATCCCATGTGCAACCTAGTCTGGGGAAAGAGAGTTTGGCCAAAATGCAGTCAATTAGATAGGAAGACATGTAAAATTCTGACTTTTTTAAGGCCAGACCTTCTCTTGCAGCGGCCACTGTGGATGCCAAACTGTCCGAAAGGATAGTAGCCCAGTCAAACACAGTTCCTTTGAATTCTATGAAGTGGATGATGGGGGCCCACTATATCCTATATACAGTGCCATCGGGCATGCCGAAAATTCTGCATAGCATCAGGTGGATTAACCTAAAAGGAGGTCTTAGGCTCTGAACATCATACTCATCATTATCTCTCTTCCTCAGGTGTTTTCCTGTGACCAATACTTTTTTGGTCATCTCAATATTATTCATCTTACCCAACCATTCATCACTTAGAGCTTATTGGGGACGTGAGAATTTGTAGGTTGCAGCAATATACGCTAGATGGAATGAAGCGAAAGGCTCTCCTTTGATGTCATGCAACACTCTTGTCTCTGGGTTGGCATGTTCCAGTATCCACCCGATCACTTCAGAGCATGGGAACAATTCAGGGCGGGTAGAAGCCCTAGCTATGCCGGAAGTTCTTATGTTGAGGTAGATTTGTTCTTCTTCCAATAATACATCTGGGATATCCTGGTCCCTGATCATCTGGTAAACATCTCCCCAACGGACCTTGGGAGGAACGCCGATGGTACACTTAGTGTCTTGGGAAATAGTTCCAGTCCTTAGTTCCACTGGCTCTGGTTCCATCACTTTAGTTTTCTTTCTACCACCTTTTGGCATCATGGCTTATCCCTACTAGCAACCAAATGTGAATCATTATAAAAGTTTGCAACATGCTATGAGAGTGAAACATAGAGAAGGACAATTTTAACATGCTAATGAGAAATATAGACAAAATTATAAGCTGCATGCTGGGGAAGCAAAATAGATCATTTCAGAAAACGAAATATGGTCCTGAGACTTGATTATTCTAGGGAGACAATGCCTAATCAGGAACTTTTGGAATGCTTCCGAAAAGGTAAGCATATGACGTGGAAAAAACCTACTTCCCTCCTAGTCCTTGGAGAGAGGGTGCCCTTCATCGTAGCACTTCTAATGGTCAATGGTGGGTTGGCCTGGAATGGAAAAATCCTATGAATAAATAATGAAACAAGAAACTTTTTTCCACATTCATTAACTGAGCTTAAAAGGTGAGTGGTTGAGTGTCTCAACCGACCACTACTGTCATTAATAATACTGGCGAAACGGTCTGTAGCCGGTATGAAGCTTGAATCAGGGTAGGAAAATGATCGGACTGCGGCCGGTGAAAAACTCAGATGGTCATGGATACGTCTTTCAGTTGGTAGGAACGAGAAACCTATGGGGCCACGGTAGCCGTAAAAGAAAAACAAAAAATGACCTATGCTACCAATGTCTATCGGCCACGTTATGAACAGGAAAACCCAAAAATTAACTCGACGTGGAGATGAGACAAAGATGACGGTTAAAAATCCTACCTGGAGCTGAGATAGTGTTTGAGTGAGGTGGACATGGTGGTGGATGCGTTGAGCTGGAGCGAGGCGACGCGGTCTTCCTAACGGCGTTCTTTGAACAACAAACCAACAATGGGATCAACGACACCCCACCGCCCTTATATAAAGCTAGACACGTGCGGCATTTAAACGGGTAGGTGGCTTTTTAAATGGAGTTTTAATGCTTGTACGGTGCGGTCTTTTCAAGCCGTCTTGGCATTTAAGCGCGACCGCCGGTTGCAGGGCGGACTTACAAGTTTCGTCCGCAGTTGCGGAACAATATGGCGAATTGCTTCGGTGTTTCGGGAGCGCTTTGTGAATCTTTTTGAAATACAGTCTCTCGGAAGCTTATCGCGACCGGCTTTGCCGATTCGTCCTGCAGTTTCAGAAAGACTCGGAAAGTCCTTCCGCAATTTCCGAAATAACTTTGCTCAAGCTTTTATCGACAACTTACTACGGCAACATTTGGCGAAAGCTTCCACAATTTCGGGAGGAAGTCTCAAGTTCTTCCACGATGTAGGGAGAGAAACTTGAGTTCTTCCCTAGCTTCGAGAGAGACATGAAAGTTCCTTCCGTAGTTTTGGAAGAGAAACGCCAAGTCTTCCGCAGTTTCGAGAGAGTTCGCCGAGTTCTTCCCCAGTTTCGGGAGAGAAACTTGAGCTTCTTCCGCAGTTTCGGAAGAGAAACTTAAGTTCTTCCAAAAAAAAAAAAACACTAAGTGTTTTTTGCTATTTCAGTGAGTAACTTTAATTCTTTCCGCGGTGTCGGGAGAGAATCGTGAATTATTCCGCAATTTCGAGAGAGACATGTAAATTGCTTCCGCAGTTTTGGGAGAGTTTTTTAAATTTCTTCCGCAATTTCGAGAGAGACATGTAAATTGATTCTGCAGTTTCGGGAGAGTTTTTTTAATTTCTTCCACAATTTCGAGAGAGACATGTAAATTTCTTCTGGATTTTCGGGAGTGTTTTTTAAATTTCCTCCACAATTTCGAGAGAGACATGTAAATTTCTTCCGCAGTTTCGGGAGAGAAATGAAAATTCCTTCGGCAGTTTCGGGAGAGAAATGAAAGTTCCTTCCACAGTTTCGGGAGAGAATCGTGAATTTTAACTTAGAAGAAAAACTTCAATTTTTTAAAGCAGATTCTTCAGTTGAAAACAAAAACTAAGTTTAAAAGGAGAATTAACTTCTTTAGGCAGTCTTTCTAGAAAAAAGTAAAGGAGGGGCCCTAATATGTACAAAAAAATTGGGGGGATGTTGCTGCAACAACAGAATTCTTATGTCGATGTTTATGGGACTAATGAAACTTCGACGTCCTCTTATAATGTCAGTGGCTATGGATGCATGAACATGGTTAAATCTAAGGTTAGTATTGCTACTCGCCAACGTGATTATGGTGCACCACAACCGAATATGGGGAATGAGCCCCCTCCTCCTAAATCTCCTTTGCATATCGAGAAGCCCACTATTATGCCGCAGATGCCTAAAGGTGTTCTTAAGCGCTCCGTGCATAATCCCAATGCCTGAGCCGCCCAAAACTACTCCATTGTAGAAGATTTGGGCCAAATGTTGTGTGCCATGTTGGCTCTTGAGGTTTTACGGGCATGTCCTTCGCAGAAGAACTCCTTTTTGTGTTCTTTGGGAGTTCAGGATCAGGGTATCCCTAACATGATTAAATTCGACACCATTGATATCCAGCCTCGCTTGCCTTATCATGTGGCTTTTCAAGTCCATGTTAGGTGCTTACAGAATATCGTTAAACATACGGTGGTTGATGAAGGTTCTTCCACCTCACTGATTTCGTTGGATTGTTGGAAAGCTCTTGGCTCTCCTCCCTTGTCAAAATATATGGCCATGCTTACTGTGTTCGATCGTCGATCGTTTAGACGCATGGTATTCTCCCTTCCCTTGAGGTCCACTTGGGTGGGAAATCCGTGCCTATTGAAGTCGAGGTGGTTGATGCTCCCATCTACTACAACCTTCTTCTGGGTAGGAATTGGATTTATGCAATGAAAGCGATCGTGTCCTCTGTGTTTAGAGTTATTTGCTTTCCTCACAAAGGAAAAATTGTGACGGTCAATCAGCTAGACTTCTCAAGTTCCAATTCCATAGCATCGTCGAGAACTGTTGTTCCCAAGATAAAAAAAATTCTCAGTCAGCAACTGGGAATATTGGTGTAGGATTGTATCCATCCTTAATGGGATCATTCGACTTTGTTGCACCGATCTCCTTTATTGGAACCATTTCCGATAGTTGACCATTCTCATTGAATAATGTACCTTTTCGGACCTCGTACTTTAATGATTCATGGAATTTACCATCCACGAGTTCCACGTCTAGAGACATTTTGCACATTGGAATGGCTATGCCATTATCTGCAACCGAGCTTACATACTGTGATATTCAACAAGCCACTGCAAAGTTGGATCTCTCCTCTTCACAGATAGAGGAGGAACATCCCGTTATGTTGCCTGCGTGGGAAGTCGACTCATCTTGCTCGCACGATTGTCTCGATGGTACTTTGCCTTCGGATGAAGCCCTCATTGAGGCTATGTGTGGTAGTGAGAGGCCCTAGGAAAACTGGCATCATCGCTCTTATTTTCTTCCAAAACTTGATCTTATTGAGCGAGAAGAGTTTAGGATGGCTCTTGTCGAGAAGGTTGGTCACCCTATGGCTCCTTTCGATTCACATGGGATTTACATGGAGGTGAATATGGCTAATATCTCCCCAACTATACCGATCAACATTTCTCGCACACCCAAAAAGATTGAGAACAATTATATCAGTGTTGATTACTCTCCTGATGAGATCTGCATATACACCGAGTTGTTCAAGGAATTTCGGGATGTTTTCACCTAGTCTTATGAGGAGATGTCAGGAATATATCCTAGCATTGTCGAACATGATATTAAGACATATCCCAATGTTAAACCGGTTTGAAAATGACTTCATGTTGTGTTATCCTAGGAAGGCAGCCGTGATTAAGGCAGAGGTGGAGAAACTACTTAAAGCTGGTTTCATCTACCCAGTTCCCCTTACCGAATGGGTGTCAAATCTCGTTCCTGTGTATAAGAAGCAAGGAACCATCCGTGTATGCACAGATTTTAGAGATCTAGACTGAGCATGTCCAAAAGATAACTTCCCCGCTCCATTCATAGATCAAATCTTGGATGTGTGTGTGGGAAGTGAGGTTTTTTCGTTTATGGACGGTTTCGCAGATTAAGCCCTAGGATCAACATAAAAATGCTTTTATATGTCCTTTGGGTACATTTGCATACCAAAAGATTCCATTTGGCCTTAAAAACACCGGAGCTACGTTTCAGTGTGCCATGACCTATGCGATTCATGACCTTAAGCTTATAGTGGAGGCTTACTTGGATGATCTTATTGGCCATTTGCGCAAGAGAGTGGACCACCCCAAGCACCTCCGCCTCATTTTTGACAGATGCCGGTGTTATAAGATTCGGTTGAACCCCAACAAATGCATCTTTGTCGTGAGAACGGGTCACCTTTTAGGGTTTGTAGTTTCTAAAGAGGGTATAAGAGTTGATCCTCTCAAGGTTGAGGAAATACTTCGGTTGCATTCCCCGCGTAACTTAATTCAACTTCAGAGCCTCCAAGGGAGAGCCATGAATTATCATGGCAATACTTTCATAAGACGCTTTATCATGAATTATGCCAATCTTACCAAAGGTTTCACGCGACTTTTGAAAAAGGACACTTCGTTTATCTGGGATGAGCAATCCCAGCAGTCTTTCGACGCTTTGAAGAAAGCTTTGGTATCGACCCCTCTGCTTAGTCCACCCGACTTTGCTAGATATTTTTTGCTTTATGCGGCTGCGTCTCAAGAGACGATTGGTATGGTCTTAGTTCAGGGGGATGATGTGCTCCTAGAGCATGTTGTTTACTACCTTAGTCAAAATTTAGTAGACGTTGAGCTGAGATATACTCACATAGAGAAATTGGCACTTGCGACTGTTCATGCAATCCAATGTTTACAGCATTACATTATGCTTAGGAAAACCATTGTCATAGCACACATTAATCCATTTCAGTTCGTGCTTTCACAACGTTTAATTGGGGGGAAGTATAATAAGTGGATTGTTATTCTTCAGGAGTTTGATCTTGATTTTGCTTTGGCGAAGTCGGTGAAATCCTTGGTTTTCGCTGAGCTCATGTCAAATTTCTTGCGACTTGATGAGGATATCATCCATGAAGACTCTTTTGTGGATGAGCATTTATTTCTTATCGCGTCAACGGACCCTTGGTATGGGGATATCATCATATATCTCCAAAATTTGAAGTTCCCTTTGCATTATTCGCGAGATGAACGACGGTGTGTGAGGCATCAAGCTAAAGATTATGTCATCATCGACGATAGTTTGTATCGCCAAGGAAAAGACTCCATCCTCCATCATTGTTTGACTCGTGAAGAAGCGGAGTTAGTGCTGAATGAATGCCACATTGGGGCATGTGGTGGTCACTTATCTGGGGTTGCGACAGCCCAACGTATCATGCAAGCTGGTTACTTCTTTCCTTCTATCTTTAAATATTGAATGAACGCCGTGAAGATATGTCACCCTTGCCAGGTGTTTTCTTGAAATGTACACTCGCACCCTGCGCCCCTTCATCCGGTCGTCACCGTCGGTCCCTTCACTAAGTGGGGGGTGGATTTCATGGATTGCAAACCAGTTTCGGCTGGGGGGCATCACCATATCATTGTGGCCGTGGAATACTTTTCCAAATGGGTTGAGGACATGCCGACCGTAAAATCCGATGGTGCTACCGCAACCCACTTCGTTTTCAATCAGATTATCACTCGATTCGGTATCCCGAAAGAGATTGTCACTGACCATGGCAGTCACTTCCAAAACAAAATGATGGCAGAGTTGCCACTCAAGCTTAGGTTTCATCAAGATCATTCATCTTCCAACTACCCCCAAGCGAATGGTCAGTTCGAGGCATTCAATAAGTCCTTAAAGACCATTCTCCAACGAACCATCCAACAAAGCAAGAGCAATTGGCATATCATGTTATATCCTGCTTGTGGGAATATCGAACCGTAGTTAAGACTGCCACCGGTTTCTCACCATTTCAGCTAGTACATGGTGTGGAGTCCATATTGTCGATTGAATGCGAAATCCATTCATTGAAACTAGCCATAGAGATCCTACCTGACACCACATATATTGAGCAACATTTAATCCACCTTGAGCAGCTTGACGAGCAGCATCGAGATGTCGGCGTGGCTATAGATGCCAACAAAAATCATGTCAAGGTTCAGTATGATAGATCTATTCGTCCCCGGCAATATGCTGAAGGTGACTTGGTCCTCTTGTATGATCAAGCTAAGGAACCCCTGGGGGCAGGCAATTTTAACCCCATGTGGCACGGTCCTTACATAGTGAGGCATGTCCTTGAGAAAGGAGCCTATGAATTGGAAGACTATGAGGGGAACGCCTTGAAGGAGCCTAGAAATGGGGTCTACCTCAAGCGGTATTATGCTTGAGCTTCTAGCTCAAGCTAATACTTTTGTATACTATTGTATAGTTGTTTCTGTACATAGTTCAGATTTCTTTTGGTTATCCAGGTCTGCTGATTCGCTTCCATTTGGTTGATAGATGCTAGTGGAATCTCTAGTGTTCTTGGGATTTGCGGACGGTGCTAGCCATCATACGCATCGACTCACTTCTGCTACGTGGGTTATCTATTCACCTGATCACCAGATTGTGTCTTCAGGAGGTGCTTGTCTTGGTCCTACATCCAACAATGTGGCTGAGTATAGTGTCGTCATTGAGTTACTTCGTGATGCCATTTCGCATGGTATCCAATCTTTAGAAGTCCGTATGGATTCACAATTGGTTGTGTCTCAATTGAATGGCCAGTATCATGTGAGGGATCCTACATTATTACAGAGATTCTTAAGGGTATGACTCTTGGAGCGTCATTTTATTTCCATTACATACATTCATGTTCCAAGATGTTTTAATCATGTATCTGATGCATATGCTAATTATGTCCTAGATTGTCATTTGTCTCATCAATAAAAGAAGCACACAAATAAACATTCATTCACACATTTGTACATACACATATAGTAGAATCGGAGAATCATAGTTTTTCATAAATAATAAGTCCAAAATGTGGTGTCACAGTACAAAAATGGAGCCTGTAGCTCTAAAAAATATACATAACCGATACAAAAATATAGGACTCTGATATATCTAATCCCTACGAGGAGGCCTGGTTGCCTCGGCAAGATGTGTCTGAACATAGTAATGCACTGCATTGGTTATGCGCCGCAGTAACTGCACCCAGGTACCCGGTACTCCTACAACATGTCGCTACATCGCCTCTCGGAGATGCTCCACCTCGACGATCGGTACTCTGGTAGTCATGCGAGTTAGGTTGACCCGTACTATCTCTAGCTTGCGCTTTGCTGCAGCGCCAACCACCTCTCCACCCCTTCCACGACGACGATGTCTCGGGTAGCCCTCTGGTCTTCACGAACTAGCATCTCCGAGCAAACAGTAGCATATCAGTATGTGATACTATGCCAAAAAGATTTTTGCATTCCATTTATAATCAAAAATCCAAAAAAATAAATACAAAAAACATAAAAAGAGTAACATATCGATGTCTCTGAATGCGGCACCTGGAGGGAGCGGCATGTCGTGGTCTCTCCAGTATTCTAACCCCTCATATGGGTAGTCATCTATGGTGATGACCTGTCGAGCCCACCAATGGAAGAACTCATTTGAATATGGTGACGCATATCGGCCACCACCCTGTCGCATCAGTACTTCATCCCACTGGGTCTGGGATGGATCACGGAGACTGCGTAGAGGGACTTCAACCCTCGGGCTGAGCCCCGGAACTCTCTCTCGAAGAAACTGTAGAGTATATTTCCAAAGCCAAAGTTCTTTGCCTGCCCAAGCTTACACTTCGTTAATTGTCTCTTCATGGTAACTAGTAACTTTCTGCACCAATTGTACACTGTAGGTCTCATGCACTCTACTACGTAGAACACCACTGGCCTCGAAGCCTGATGTAAAGTCGTTGAACTAGTTATCCTCACGAGGGTGAGCACTATGATCTTCATGCTCAAGCTCACAATGGCCTCAATAGGTATCTGAGTCCCCACCTTTTGGGTACCGGGAAGATAGTACCGGTCTATATAGTCAGTAATGGTGATCCCACCACCTACATTGCGGGACAGGAGACTAGTAACATCCCCTCATTGGGACAACCCTATGATAAGGTATATATCATCCATCTCTAATGAGAGTGGTTGACCATCCAGGTCAAATTTTTGCGCATCTGCATCCTAGTAGTAAATCAATCTGCGGAGAAATTGGTTTCTGGCCCTTAAACCCCCAATGCTCCAGAATTTGTAGAGACCACACGCTTGTAGAGCTTGTTGCGCGGGTAAATATTGGCGAACTTGCTCATCAACAACATCATGTTCCCTCTCCCTCCACTCTAGGACCATACTGGAAACAAAACAAAGTATTTTTTAGCCTTTGCACATCAAAAAACCACATTAATGACCCTGTACATGGGAAAAAATTTCGGCAGTCGCGTCCGTACATGGTCAACGCATGCGTTGACCACGTCCAGGATGCCCTACCTGCGACCCACAAAACTATAGCCCGTGTACAACACCGAGATCATTTAGGGCTAGGCTAATAATAAAAAATGGACCATTAAAAATTGAAATAAAAGCTATGAAATGGAAGAGGAGGATGAGATGACTAACCTGCTCCATACGGCTCGTGGAATGGACGCCCGCAGCTCCCGGAATCAGCAACTGAAATCTGAGGTGAAAACTAACCAAAAACTACTATTTGGGTAAAATGTGAAAATGGAATAGTAATTGTAATTTTTTATTACTATTTATAGTTTTTAAAACTCGCTTTCCTATAGTTTTTACCGTTGGATCTATTATTGGACTAATATGTCGTTATGGGTACCATTTTGAACAGTTTTTCCCGACGAGAGTGATTTTTTTTACCGTTTCATGCCTACGGCAGGTATATTTTGCACCCATCATTTTCACCTGCATTATGCATTTGACCTTTGACCATTTGTCATTAACCCTAGGTGCGACCCCACTTTTAAACCGACACAGGACCTTTCACACTGTCATAGAAGTGTCGTTATTCGTCGGTAGAGCTTGTCCAACCATGGGTGCCCTATTTAGAGCCTCCTTATGTCTTTTGGCGCCCATGTCGTTGTCTCTCCTTAGGATCAGGAGTCCTTCATAGTTACGCCATGACTTTGTGATAAAGAATCATACTCTACTTTGTCTTGTGTTGGCCATCTCCCATAAGGACTCCCCCATTTTTTATCAAGTTGTGATTACATTGCATCATCATGCTTGCCGCTTGAGCCTGGTGCCAGCTCCCGCTTACTCAATTATCAACCATGTGCCTGAGCACTTTCCCTTTCAAGCCAAGCAGAGATTTCATTTGCCTTTCGCAATTTGATGACCCTTTACCATGAGGGAACACCCCCGCAAGTGCCCACATCTTGCACATACTTCCTTGCATTGATCATAGGTATGTTCCACTGCTTGGGACTAGTTTGCTCGTTATTTGACACTCATTCCCTCACATGTTGTACTATAAGAAATTTTATTCTTTTTCAAGCTTTCCTAATATGAAAAAGACCAAAAAAATCAAATATTCCAAAAAGCTGGATGGGAAAATATTTACTTCTTTTTGTTGGCAGCTGTCGTGTCACCTTTGAACAGAGCATTCATTCCATTCCATTCGTTATGAGTTGGGACTATAGTAGGACCTTACGAGTTGTACTCATTTCTCAGATTTTACTCCACTGGATGGTTAAGCTTCTAGTCATTATGGAGCCCTTTGTTGATACCTCCTGCATCTCACAATGTTATTATCATCTAGTACTTAAGTCTATGCTTCCTGAGTCTATCCATATGCTCATGCTCTTGTTCAAAGGAAGTCCTGAAACCAGAGTCGGACACTCCTCAAATCTCTTGACTATTGCATGTTGTCCATCCTTATTGAGTCAGTCTGTTATGTTCGTCTGAGTTCTTCAAAATCTTTCAGCGTAGCTCTTACCTCGTGCTGGTTGATGGGGGATGCATTAATGCCCTCCTTCCAGCGAGTTTTGTTCCTTCGACTTCAACTCATTTATTTCGGAATTGAGACTTAGAGTCGGTTGAGTACCTTGAGGCTTGCAATCATTAGTGGTAGGTTCTCTTGCCATCAACAGTTTTGGGAATACATCAATGTCCCCTGATTGATGGATTCATCCTAGTGTTCGACCTCAACACATCTATTCACACTTTGATGATTGTACTCTGTGCCTTGATGCCCATTTTCATTATTGGTGGGCTATCTCGTGTCTGTTAAGGGTATACATCATTGACTAGTAATCAGACGATGTCATATCAGGTTTGACTTCAACACCTTTATTCACTTGATGGGACTGATTTGTGTAGAAGACCCCAAATGTTAGTGGCATTCAGTATGCTACTCATGATCGTGATTGTACTTATGAGATCTCATTTCTCATATATCAGCAGTTTGTACCTCGAGTTTGCACCAGTTGTTTCCTTTTCAGTAGGAAACCATATCTTACTGTAAATGAGTCATGGCTATGACTATTTATGACATGTATTCACTATGTACTGCCTATCATGACCATTGTATCAAATTGTTGTATTGTACCGACATGTATCAGAGATATTATTGTATTATCACGAGTGGGATACTCCTTCCATTTGTGTCTCCATCACTCCACTTCTGAAATTATAATGTATTTCGGCCATCATAGTACCTTCTCTGACCTCACACATTAGGGGGCATCTGTTACAGCGTAATTTTCCACCTTGTGAGAATCAGCACTCTATGGCCTTCAGGATTCATTTTATTGACTCAAATCCATTATTTATCCTCCGTGAACACATTATTCCCTATTTTTGTTCCTGTGCACTTGTTGTTCCACTATAGCCAGCATACACGCAGGTTGTTCCACTATAGCCAGTGTACACCTAGTTAATGGTAAAAAAATAGAAATTTACTTTTAACTCCAAAAAGCGATCTTAGGGTGACCTTTGGCCCCCATGTACTCCCAAAACGACTCGATTCGACCTTTCACCTACCTTTTCAGAGGTTATATATTGAACTCTTATTGTGCATGGAAGGGGGAGAAAGAGAAAGCCCCGTAACTCTATTGGATTTTTGTCATGACTTGAGTCTACATCCATTAATCCTTCTTGTTGTGAACTTCTTACGTTCACCTCCCAAACTCCTTTCATAGTTTGAGTTTTCCATTGCATGGGGGATTGAAGTGGTGGAGGCACAAGTGGAGAGACCTAGTTCTTGGTTCAGATTGGTTGCCGGCAAAAGGTTGTATCATGTACTTCTTGTTATTATTAATGGAAATACTCATTTTCTTGTCCAATTGATCTTGTAAATGTTGTTTAAATTGCATTAGGTTACATTTTCTTATTATATCATGGACCATGCTATTGATTATGCTAATGTCTTTCATATCTTATATGCACTTGCTTGTATTTGTTGTTGAGACTAATCTGCAGGGTCAAGTGTACAGATTGAAAGCTCAACGGGGATCTACTTCGAACATCTGGTTGAAGGTTGGTCTTCTTCTCCATACCTTAACATTTTCATTTATATAGCATTGCATTGGGAATTGAGTTTATTTCTAGTAGTCATCTATCTGTTGTGGTCTGCCCCGAGCCATAGGAAGTTTTTCTCTGTAACAAACCTCCAATTGTTGAGGCAATGTTTCCTTTGATTCTTGTATTCCCTCGTCAGGGGTCAGCATTTCATGTGCAATAATATCCTCAAATTCCTTACCTAAAAATTCTTGATTGTCCATGGTTGAAGGGGTTGCTTCCATGTTCTAATTCTGCTCATCCTCCACCATTGATTCTGTTTGTGTCATCCCATTCTTTTCTTGTCTCTGTTGGCCAAGTCTCCAGGATGAAAGTTCCATGAGAGTGACCTTATATCCTTCATTCTTAAAAATGTCCCCACATTCTGGGCACATAAACTCATTTTTCGGTGACTTTTTTTCGTCCGCACATCGCGGCTTTCGGCACCCACAGTCGCGATTCACATTGCGGCTTTTCACCTGTTTTCCACATTGCACATCGCGGCTTTTCACCTGTTTTCCGCGCTACACATCGCGGATTTTCACCTGTTTTCCGCGCTACACATCGCAGCTTTTCACCTATTTTCCGCACTGCAGATCGCGGCTTTTCACCTGCTTTCCACTATCCACATCGTGTGTTTCAGCCAAATAACCGCGATCTACATTGCGGGTTTTTCCCATATCACTGTGATTCACATCGCGGCTTTTAGCCAGACAGCCGCGATATCGCTTGTTTCGTCTGGCCCATTTTTCTGAATTTTTTGCTCATTTCGGCCCGTTTTTTCCAGCCACCTTTCCTGCAATTTTTTGATAGCCTACTGTTTCATTTTGCAGCATTAAAAAATTCATATTAATTTTCTATTATTTGCTTTACTACATCATTTTAAAAAAATTTAGTTTAGTAAAAGAAAAGTTGTGAAACATTTTTCAGTTAAAATTTTCATATTTTGCAAATTAAAACCAGATATTTAAATTGCTAGATATTTCGTCCAAGTGAGGCTTTAGAGATTCACTCATCTTTATAATATTTTCTTTACCTTAAACTTTTTAAAGACTCCATATTTTTTTAAAAGATTATTAAAGCATTTACATTTGAATCGTTTTTTCATTTCTTGCAAATTGAAATCGTTATTTTAATTTGTAATAGTCGCCCAAGTGAGGCAAATTCTTTTTGTACACAACCAGACCATCACACAATCTGTCACCTAAATCAAAGTGAGCCTTAAAATCTGCTTAACTCAACCTACATTCTAACCCCACTTGGGGAACACCAAAAGAATATTGTAGTTAGGTAGGACTGAGGGGCTAAGTATCCAAATAACACCCCTCACTCATTTTCATTTTAAGACATAGTGGTTGACATTTAGGGTACCAAAATACCCTAGTACTTGTTGGCACGGTTTAAAACCAATTTGTCGGAAAGGCCTCTCCCTTAGGAGGGTCGAAGTAGTCAGACTGGTTCCGGAGGCCTGAGTGGACAACCGCAATCCACTCAGTCACCGAAGGACACCTAATCGTTGTTCTCATTGTACCACCCTTGTGGGAGTACAACGGTGATAGAACAAGAGCTGCGGATTCACCTTTCTGAACGTGTCATGAACGGGGTAGCTTATTGGCCTATCTTCTAAGATTGTCTTCCTGGTGTCCCTCCTGGTAGGGGGATATCTAGCCTTTGGTTCTACAATTCATATTGTCTGACTTGGATTTCATCACCTTGCAGAGGATACCTCTTGTTGAATCATAATACTATTTTAGTTAGGTGTTTGCATGCTCTACTACCTCCCCTTGGTCTAGTAAGTACACCACTTTTATTTTATAGGAGCCATTTGCATGTTGGTATTTTGACCACGTTTTTTTATTACTCCACTTATTATAGCACAGCTGTTATAACAAGTGTTTTGAGTTTAGTTGTTGGCCTGAGTGCCATTTTTTTTGTGCTCCCCTTCTACATACACGGTTGTATTAGGGTTTTTTATCTTTCCACTCACCACCACCCATTAGATTTACCAACCGATCGTCACCATTGAGACCCTGAGACATTCTTGGCGCGTCCGGGGTGAACCCCCACAGTACGGTTCACTTGACACCACTCGTCATAGACGACGAGCATTGTCCCTTGACTCCACATGTCATCGGCATAGAGCCCAGTCATCCAATTCTGACGCACCTCATTTCAAATCTGACTCTAAGGCAGAATCTGAACATCCCATATTTACAGCACCAACTAGCCACATGGTTTTTTTAGCTTTTGACTCTTTCTTCACAGGAACAGTCGGTGGAACATCATCCACCCCCGCCACCACAATGGCCACCACAGTAGCCACTACTACCACACCTCCCTTAGGGATTCCCAACATGGGACCCACACCTACCTCAGGTATGCCCAACATGGGACCTACACCTACCATCACCGCCACTACTCAGATCCCAGTAATTATTGGAACCATCCCAAACCCATCTGTAACTCATGTTGCACTTGGGGGCGCTGGACCCTCCCACATACCTTTGGGTGGAGGGCATATGCCTCCCATAACTAATATATCCCTAGGGGGCAGTGGCCCAATACATAGTGCTACCACTAGCACTTATGCCCCCATGACTATGTCATACCCCTCTGCCAGTCTGCCATTTATGGCTAGTCTTAACCTACCCGACTTGGAAAGACTAACAAATGACCCCATTAGGCATGACCCTACTTGGCCCCCCGTGCCCACAAAACTCCCATCATACATCCCAAAGTTCGAATGGAAGGTTGGGGAAGATCCCCAAAACCATGTCATGTCATTTCATTTATAGTGTTCCTCAAACTCCATAGTAGATGACTCTATCCGCTTGTGCCTGTTGCAACACACTTTTACTGGCTCTGCCGCCAAATGGTATATCGAGCAACCACATGGGACACACCCCACCTTTACATCCCTCACCTCGACTTTTTTCAAGTCTTTCAACTACCCGTCTGCTATGATGCAGGCATCGAAATCCTATTGTCTTGTAGGCAAAACACAGCAACCCATATCACAGATCACATCCATGAGTGGCGAAAACACTGAAGTCTATGCAAGATTAAGCTAGATGACCGTATCTTCTTGGATTGGTTTCTCAAGTCCCTTCTGCCCATCATTGCTAAATATGTAGCTTCTGAATGACCCCAGTCGGAGGAAGAAGCCATCCTCAAAGCTCGGCAGTTCGATTTGATTTATGCTCAGTCTGGTTATTTATACACCATATTACCTGACGCCCCGCACTGTGATTAACCCCAGAACGATGCATCGGGGGCATCCCATGCAGCTGACGGCATCATTGGCCAGGTTATGTCACAAAACAAACCCTTCACCATGATGAGTACAAATAACGCCCTGGACCTTTTGAGGGCTACATCTCATTTTGGAGCTACAAATTCCTATGCTACGATGACACACACCCACCACACTCATGGACCTTCATGTCCACCACAGTGTTATGGGCAGGCACCCCCTACATATTATAACCAATAGGCCAATTACACCCCCGTTCAATCACAAGCCCCATCGGCTTATTACCCTCAACAGGCAGCACCTACTGCCCCAACACTTCCAATAGCTCAAGGTTACCAAAAACCACAACAAGCACCGGGTCCACCTCTGAACCCTCCTGCTTATTATCCACCACAGCCTGCACCAGCACCTGCGCGACCTCAAAACCCTCCTACTACCCAAGGGCAAGTATACACACAACAAAACCAACCTCACAACTAGAACAACCAGCGTAATCAAGGAGGTCAACAGAACCGCGGAAGAGGACGCAACCGCAGAAACAATCAACCTCAAAACCAAGGTGGTCAGCCACCTAATCCTCCCAACAACAATAATGCTACTCCCGCAAACCAAAACCCTGATCTTCCACCGAAACAGGGTAAAAATCCTAACTTTAGAACAAACCATCCATGTTCTTTTTGTTTGGTATATGGCCACTACACACATGATTGCCCCCATTTGGAGAAATCACGTCAACTTTGGGCCAATGATGCCCAACGACAAGGGCATGTGGCACAGCCAACGCAACCTCCTCAACCACAACCTATGATATTGCAAAATCCTTTACCCAACCAAGGAGTAGTTAACGCCCGTCCAATGGATCCCCCACAAGGATCCGCTGCACCACAGCAGCAAATCACCTACGCTGCAACCGACTACCAGCATATGGATATCAACCTACAAACTCACCGGAACCAATACGGCTCGGCCCCCGAGACCAACCATACTGATCCAACCACACACACCCTTCCAACTGATCATCCATTATGCATACCTACTATGCCAATGGATGTCGTCCCTAAAGCCCCTCGCCTCCCCCTGCGACGATTAAACAATAATCCTAATGCTCGAGCCGCATCAAATTATAACATTGTGGAAGACCTATCTTAGTCCCCCGCTGCTATGTCCGCATTGGAAGTCTTAAAAAACTGTCCTACACAGAGGAAAATATTTCTATCTGCCATCGGCGCAGTAGACCCTAACGATTCATGTTTTATGGCTTTCGACCTAGACCAAGCTGAACCACGTCTTCCTTCAACACTATCTTTTCAATTTTCTGTGAACATTCGAAACCTTATTGTGCATCGATGCATCATTGATGAAGGAGCCTCAACTTGCGTTATGTCCACACTTGTTTGGCAGAAACTCAGATCCCCCACATTACAGCCATCTACCATCGCATTACGAGCTTACGATGGTCGTTAAACTCAACCGCAAGGCCTCTTAGCTAACGTACCTGTAGAATTAGGGGGAAAAATGGTTCTCATAGACATAGAAGTGATCAACGCCCAATTGGACTACAACCTCCTTCTTAGACGTAGTTACATGTATAAAATGAAAGTTGTCACTTCATCTGTTTTTCGCCTCATGATGTTTCCCCATAAAGAATATGTAGTAAAACTCGATCAGATAACATACTACGATCCTAATGCCCCCGCCGCTCCTCAAAATGTTCTACCCATGATTGAACAACCTGCTCAGAGCGCACCCACATCTTTCATTTCCACAGTCGGACTTGGGTTATACATGGACACTCCAATGACTTCCACATTCCAACCTATCCCACCCCCTTTGCAAATAACTGAAATATCTGACTTGTGCACCCTTTCACAAAACACACAACCACCTACCCAACAGCCCCCATTAGTACCGCAACCTCCCACGGTACCTACTCATATCAGAGCAACACTGATTCATACTATCCCATTTTTATTTCCCCCTTCAAGAGCCATCATCTCACCAGTAATGGCACGCTCAATCTCCTAGGGTTAACTTTAGGATTACCTGTGTGGTACCTTCCTTCCCCAACTCCTCCCCCAACACCGAATGTCATTTTACAATCAGTGCAACCCATCAATACCTCCAACTGCCCACCCCCCGGTGTCGCTAAATTTCAAAACCGCCCACCCCCCAGTGTCGCTAACTTTCAAAACCGACCACCCCCAACGTTGACTACGGCATCAACATCTAGTAATTCTCCCCCTCCATTCTGAAACACTGGGGGCAGAGGCCCACAAACTTATACCACTGGACCCACATCCCACACCCCCCCAGCGACCCCAAAACTAGCGAAGAATCCCCCAACCACTCATGCTCCCCCCAAGTGCTCTTTGTGCGATGACATAGGACATGCCACCCATCAATGTCCACAGTTACCAACACTTCAAGAACACATGAATATGTTGGAAGACGACACTGGTATTCCAGTGGTAAAACTTGAAATGCCTCCTCAGTCGCGTGATAAGTCGTTGCGTACCAACCACCCTTGTGCGATATGTGGTATTTACGGCCATTATTCACATCACTGCCCTGATCTACCAGATTATAGAGCAGCTCTGTACGAGTTGAATAATGCCGACTTATAGATATCTCCTCCCCTTATTGAGGAAATATACCCACCAAAGTCATCCTCTTCGGAAGAAATCAATACCATTTATATGATTTCAACCACCTACAAGCCTGAACCAATTGATTTGATGACACACTACTTCTGTAGCGACGAGGAAATTCTAGAAACACTTACTGCACCGGACTACCCCTGGGACGATATGCACCATCAGTCATACTTCATCCCTGAGGCATCTACCTCTACCACGGCAAACCAACTTTCCTTCGAATCAAAATATTTTTTACCAACCAAGGTGGATTGGTTCAAAGATCCAATCCCAGCACTAGATGCCTTTGAGGAAGGCAATATAATATGGCAAGCATTTCACCCATCATAAAAATTGACATCTCCACCACACCTGGAAAACCTGAGCTTATCTCCTTAGGTGCATCATGCACTGAAGAGGAAGTTCACGCCTATAAGAAACTCTTCCAAGAGTTTCGTGATGTCTTTGCCTAGTCTTACACTGAGATGCCTGGTCTCGATCCTAACATTGTAGAACATCACATAGACACTTGGCCCAACGTACCACCTGTCTGCCAGAAACAATGCCCCATTCACCCATCTAAGCTCCCAGCCGTTAAGGCCAAAATTGAGAAGCTTCGAGTAGCAGGTTTCATATACCCTATTGCCTATACCACTTGGGTTTCAAACCCAGTGCTAGTCAATAAAAAAGTGGGCACCATTCGCGTCTATACTGACTTCCGTGACCTCAATCTAGCTTGTCCCAAAGACAACTTCCCAACACCATTTATCGACCAACTAATCGATGCATGTGCGGGGCACGAGATACTATCTTTCATGGACGGTTTCTCTAGATATAACCAAATCAAAATCCACAAAGAAGATCAATACAAGACCGCTTTCACTACCCCATGGGGCACCTTCACCTATCACATCATGCCCTTCGGTCTCAAGAACACTGGAGCCACATTCCAACAAGCCATGACTTATTACTTTCATGACCTGATTAACATCATATTGGTTTATCTAGATGACCTCATGGCTCGATCTAAGAAACAATCTGACCATCTAGATGACCTTCGACAAGTCTTCTTGCATTGTCGAAAATACCAAATCCGCTTGAACCCACTCAAGTGTGTCTTTTTTGTTCCAGCAGGTCATCTGTTGGGTTTCATCATTTCAGAAAAAGGGATCACCATTGACCCTTTAAAGGTCCAAGCCATCGTGGACCTATCATCACCTCTTACACTAAGACAGCTACAAAGCCTTCAGGGGAGGTCCAACTTCCTCCGTCGCTTTGTCCCTGATTATGCCACGACAGTTCATGGTTTCCTTCATTTACTACGCCTTCATACCCATTTCGTATGGGATGACCAAGCGGGAGGAGCTTTCACAGACCTGAAGAAAGCACTCACTAATGCCCCCTTGACTTCTCCTCCAGATTTCACAAGAGACTTCATCCTTTACATTTCAGCATCTGATTATGTCGTTTCTAGAGTACTTGTCCAAGAAGACTCTGCTCGTCAAGAGCATGTCATTTACTATGTAAGCCAAACCTTATCAGGCCCACCACTGCACTACCCACATGAAGATAAAATGGCCCTCTCCGTTGTCTTTTCGGTACAGAAATTGTGCCATTACATTCTCCTTAGCCATACCACAGTTATCGCAAATTCCAACCCAATGGTCTATCTCTTGACACGTCGCCTTTTGCAAGGCCGCACAGCTAAATGGGTGATTATCCTACAAGAATACGACTTGACTTTTAAAACCCCAAAGAGCACCAAATCCCTAGCGGTCACTCAGATCATTACGGACCTACCATCCTCATTGTCATCACTAGCTATCCATATGGAACTAATTGACGACCATTTATTCATCATCTCATCTGACAACCCTTGGTACGGCGACATTTTGGTTTACCTCCGTACACAGAAGTTTCGACCCAATATCGACCGTGACGGATGTCGTCGCATACGTCACCATGCCCCCCATTATCTCCTCTTAGGCGATGTCCTCTATCGACATGGCGTCAACACCATCCTATGACGTTTCCTTTCTTGAGAAGAAGCAAAACAAGTCCTTAATGACTATCATAGCGGTGCCTGCGGAGGCCATTTCTCTGGAATGGCCACTAGCCAAAAGATAATCCGTGCACGTTATTTTTGGCCCTCATTATTCACTGCTTGCATCACAGCAGTCAAACATTGCCAAAACTGCCAGCTCTTTGCCCCCAAGGCAAGAACCCCCCACCTGCCCCCCTTCAGCCAGTAGTCACCGTTGGACCATTCTGCAAATGGGACATCAACTTCATGGATTGCAATCCTGCATCAATTGGCGGCCATAAACACATCATTGTGGACGTCGATTACTTCACCAAATGGGCAGAATCCATGCCCACTTACAACTGCAAAGCCGACATTGCAGCCCGCTTTTTCCTCAACCATGTTATTGCTCGTTTTGGAGTACCAAAGCAACTCGTCTCAGACCATGGTTCTCACTTTGAGGACTCTGTTTGGCGAGAGTCGTCAACCCTCCTTAAATTTGAACATCATTTCTCTTCTGCCTACTACCCCCAAGGGAACGGCCAAGTTGAAGTGATTAATAAAATCTTGAAGACCATCCTCCAGCGCACTGTCGACAAACATAAGTCTAATTGGCATCACATGCTTTTTCCTAAACTATGGGCTTACCGCACGTCAACTAAAACCGCCACTGGCTTTACCCCTTTCCATTTGTTCCACGGCACGAAATCTGTCCTTCCCATTGAATGTCAGATCCTGACATTACATATCGTTGTTGATCTCCTCCCGGATACTTCACCAATTGAAGAACACTTACTTCTTTTGGAGCAAGCCAATGAAGATCGTTGCTCAACTCTCCAAACCATCGAAGCCGCAAAAAACTGATCCAAAATCAACTATGATAAACATGTTCACCAAGGACATTTAGTGAAGGAGACCTGGTACTCGTTTACGACCAAGCCCATGACAAAATGAGAAAAGGAAAATTTCAATCCGTGTGGAAAGGCCCATACATCATACATACTTGACTTGGACATGGGGCATACACCCTAGCAGATTCAGAAGGCAACCTCATGCGCAACCCCTGAAACGGGTTGTACCTCAAACGCTTTTACCCATAAAATGCTCTTGGACACCACAGTCCACATTGTACAGTTTTCATTTTTTGCTTTCTTTTAAACTTTCCAAAACCTTACATTGTGTTTTTTCTGCATGACCACAGATGGATCCTGTTCCACTCTATTATATTGGCTTTGCCGACGGTGCAAGATGTTGGTCCCCAAATCTCGCCTCCACAGCTTGGGTACTCTATTCCCCCTCACATGAGTTGATTCACCTCGACGGAGTGTGCATAGGTGCTGCCATGAATAATCAGGCTGAGTACGATGCCGTGGACGGTCTTCTGACCGCTACTCTCCAAATGGGCATAAGTCACCTGAACGTCTTCCTAGACTCCCAGCTTCTTGTTTCCCAGCTCAACAACTGGTACCAGGTACGCGATCCCTGTCTCTTTAGAAAATTCCTGTGCACTAAACAAATGAGTCGATAATTTGAATCCATTCCTTTCACATATGTCCCAAGAAACCTCAATAGTGTAGCAGACCAAATGGCTAACAACATTCTAGATTGGCATGTCAACCAAACCATGTAGGACGTCAAGCATGCATAAACACACATCACATAAGCATAAAAAATCATATATACACAAAAAGCAAAACATCATAGTAGTGCACCCACGTGCATAGAATGTGCCTCCACGAGCATACAAAAACAACAATAGTGCATCCACGTGCATAAAACATGCCTCCATGGGCAGACACTAATACAAATTGCATCCACGTGCAAGAAAACAAATACAACATGACAAGATGTGCATCCACGTGCATACATAACTACATCAAAATGCATCCATGTGCATAAACATATATATATATATATCATCAAAGAGTCAACATGTCACGAGTGCCCTCAGGACCCGAATATACAAAAAATATACATCGACAATACAATATCCACAAAAATGATCCCATATGCTCATCAGCATTTGGGGGGAAAGTACAACAAGCTAATCATCATCATCAGGGTCAACCGCCTCCTCTGGCTCCTCCTCCTTCTCTAGATCATACTGACCCTGAGCTCTCCTCTCCGCTTCCAACACAGTGACCCTCCGCAGAATCGATCTCCACTCACGCGGAGCATCGAAGCAATGATCCAACACATGCTGATCTAGGTCTCTCCAACCATCATCCGGTACATCACCCAAAAAATATTCTAAGGAATCCTCTATGCAATCGTCTCAATGATGCACAACCCCTCGTGCTCGAGGCGGGGGGTGCCACTACCGGTGGAGGTACCACCACCACCACTCGTCCCCTATGGCCCTGATGATCCTGTGGAGGTCACGAACCCACATCTGCAATAATCAACACTGAAATATGTCATCATCATTAAAAACATCTCTAGCTATCATAACAAACATACATACAAACATGATACGATAGAGAAAGAAAAACAAAGACGTACCATCCAAACACCAAGCCTGTCCCTAAGCTCGAGGCATCTCGATGTATCCTCCGAAGTCCATACCCTGGTATGGATAGTCGTCAAACATGACTGGCATCTGCTCCCACTGCTCATACGTCTCCTTCATGAAGAACTGTTGGATACCACCACCACCCCGGGGCATCATCTCCCCCCACTGCTCCATCCACGGCTCACTCCTCAGACCATCCCGAACTGGCACACGTGGTTGCAAGGTAGGTACCCACTCGAAGAAGAAGCAACACAGGAAAGAGGCATAACTAAACTCTCCTCCCTAAATCCTCACCTTGCTCAGCTCCCGCTGAACACAAGCAAGGTACATCTGATCCCAAGCAAAATAATTCCCAGCCATGACATGATGAACCATCATCATCTTCCCCCCGACAAGCGGTGGGGTGCCTATGCACCAAGCACCCTCAAAACAAAAGCCGCCACTGCCTGCATCTCTGGCTCTCGTATATCCGAAACATTCAGTGCTATGTTCTGAACATGGGCCCTGATGGCAAAATCTCTCAAGGAGATCCTCTATATCCATACCAGTCGGAATCCTGGGCTGGGTGTCCCCTATCTCACCCAAACAGGGCAAGCCAGTAAGAAAATACACATCAGTCAAGGTAAGATCCAGATGCTCACCTTGAATAATAAAAGCTAGCTGCTCTAGGTCCCATAAGTCAATCAACTTGTTCAACAACAATTTGACTGAACACATAAGAGGAATCTGAGTGAACTTCAGTAGTCCACCCAAAGCCAACGATGCCCGCACATGAGGGATCACCTGAATAGTATCCATCATGGCCTCATCGATCTCTCTCTCCCTCCACGATGCCTGTGGCCACCTGAGCATCCTACCAAGCCAAACACGAAATTTTTTAGAAAAATACAATAAAAAATTTCTAAATCCAACGATCCATATCATGGCTTTAGAGCCCATAGCCGCAATTCACATCGAGGCTTTGAAGCCCACAGCCGCAATGCACATCGCGCCTGTAAGCACCCACAGTCGTAATGCACATCGCGGCTGTAAGAACCCACAGTCGTGATGCACATCGCGGCTGTGAAGCCCACAGTCACGATGCACACCACGACTGTGAAGCCCATAGCCGTGATGTGCATCGCGCAAAAAGCCTCAAAACCCGCGATAATCCACTTTGGCAAGCCAACGTGGAGTATTCGCCACTTCTGAGACCCCGAGACCCCTCAAAAGCAAATAAATTGAAAGGCTAAGGAAAATAGGCTTACCTGAAACTCGCGGAATCAAAAACTGATGGTTGAATCTCCCGTAAATGAAGAAAATGCTCTGACCAATTCAATTACTCTGTAAAACTCAACGGTGAAAATGACACTTGTTACATCGGGCCCACTTGTTATTTATAGAAATTTGACCAATTTTCAGTCAACCATTATGGAGTCATACAAAGTCCATTTTTCAAACCGTTGGTACCACTGGAATCAGCGCAACAAGAACTTCACAATGGTTCAGTCAATTCCTCGTTTTCACCACTCTCATTTTTAAGCATCTTTTTCATGCATGTCATCACCTCGGTTTGCATGCCACATCGATCGTTCTCCATTTTTGACATTCTTTATATCCTCGGATTCAGTTTTCCACGCTCGTGACAATGCTTGAGATCATTTCTCGCTCTCACCCCCATATTTTTTGGGCATCTTTTCAAATGCCCGTCGTCGCCTCGATTTGTGTGCCACATCGGCCCTTATCCATTTTTTGACAAATTTCATATCACCAGATTCAGTTTTCCACCCTCATGATAATGCTAGAGATCATTTCTTGCTCTCACCAGAAACCCTTTTTGACAACGTGTCCTCACACCGTGTCCCCTCGATTTGCGTGCCGCATCGACAGCCGTCATATTTTACAAATTTTTGCATCACAACTTATACATGAGCCCTCCACTCCATCCATACTGCAATTATGGCGTTGTTTTGCTACCATTCATCACCCCGCAAGGAGGCCCCATTAGTGTTCCCCCTTATCACCATACTTGATCCCCATACTCGCCCTTTGATTGAACACTTCCTCCTTTCCTCTCCATTACTTTTGTTCGGTATAATTTTATCCCTTTTTCGGGCCGATCAATTCCTTTACGAAAAAGGCACTTAGGGAGTTTCTATTATGCTCTTTTCTGACTCCTAAAAGAATGAAAAGATTGTCGAGCAATATTGCTTCCTTTCATGCTCGTTAAATGTATTTGAAAGGGCGTTTACTTGGTATAAGTTTACCCCTTTTCTGGACTTTGTAGACTAATTACGAAACATGAATACTCTAGTCACATCGGCTAGAAGAGTTCTCCATTCACATTATTTTATGCTTTTTCAGGCCTTGGAGACTAACACACGAAAAAGAACACCATTGGAGTCTACTTACTGCTTTCAGAATCTCTAAAACTGAAAGCAACCACGAGCATGAACTGTCCTGGGATCGTACAAATCCACACGACAGTACCATTATAGAGCATACTTATGTCCTTTCTTAGAGCTCCTTAAAAGATCAAGAAGGCCCCAACGATGCCTCTCAGCGCCACAACCATGTTTAGTCACACTATCATGGCAACTTCCCCAATTTGGTCGCCTTTGTTCAGAGCCTTCTGCGATATGCCACCTTCAGAGTTTACCGATACCATTATCAGT
This sequence comes from Larix kaempferi, assembly GCA_027924585.1. Lineage (NCBI taxonomy): Eukaryota > Viridiplantae > Streptophyta > Pinopsida > Pinales > Pinaceae > Larix > Larix kaempferi. The sequence goes on from BSBM01000193.1 coordinate 343,772, forward strand.
TTACCCTCTCGAACCTATCCCATTACAGTACATACCCCTGATCCCTTAAGCTATGGTCCCCAAAGATAGTTTCATATGCTGCCGAGTCAACCATGTCATCATGCTCTGAACAAAGGAAGTCTTGAGCCCACCTACTCTATGACCCTAGTTATTCCCCATCCCCACAGTATGTCAGTCCCATCATCAGTACTATCACACTTTGGTTATACACCTCGTGTTCCTATCAAGGAAATATCATTGCCTTGGTAGTTGTTGGTCTCCCTCTGTCGACACCAACCGATCTATTCCAAAGGATAGACCCAGAGGTCCTTGTACCTTGGACTCATCACCATCAGTGGTGAGTGCCTACGGATCATTTTGAAAGGATCCCTTAGTGCCTCTCTAAATGATTGTTTCTCACATGCTCGACATCAACACCTTGATCGCATCGTTGAGATTCATACAGGGTATCCGTCCGTTCAGTTATTAGTGGAAGACCCTAGATGTCACTCGACTCTAACACATTGATGAGTATACTTTCGGAACAACCAGTTACATGTTCCTATAGATATCTGGGCTGTGCTTGGCGACAGTATTCGAGAGTTCCCCAGTTTGATGCTCCTTCGAGTATACAGTTCCATGTACTCTTCAGAAGATTCACTCACAGTTGTCGAGTCCCTACAGTTGTTGGACACCTTTGAATTCAGCAGTCCATCAACCTTTCTGACACCTCAATCAGAACAGTTGGTTCTCATTTCCACTATACCAGTTTTTCAGATCATTCATGGTATGACCATGAAGTATGTCCCAACATTGTGTCCCCTCTGGACCATTATGATGTACACAGCATATTTATATTTATTGTTCAGGACCCCTTTTTTTGGGCCTCATTGTTATTTACATATAATGATACAAGCATGGGTATGCCCGCCTCGTCCATTATCAGATATTATTCCTCACTCATTTTAAGGACATGTATTTTTTTTGTTTGTGCAGTTTGCATGGGCCCGGTGTGCCACTCTCCAATCAGTCTCTTCTCTCCTCCAAACCCTAGGAAAAAGACAAAAGAACTATGATGTTTATCGGCCATACAATGAGCTCCTACCCTCACACATCAGGGGGCAATCTGTTAACACCCAAAAAATTCTCACTATCTCATTTCCCCATTCACATGACCCATTTGTCCACTTTTCCACCATTTGAGCCTCGAAAACCTTCAAAAGGTCACCAAAAAGACTAAAAAATCATATTTTTTCCTCAAAAAATACAAAAAACCCTAAAAAATGGTCCAAAATTCCCAAAAATCAATTAAAAGGGAATAAAAATATAAAATATATTCAAAAAAGGAAAAAGAGACCTAAACCATTTTGGTCAATACCATTGGTTTCCTCAAACCACAATGGTATTCCCCATCACCAAAAAACTATAAAAAGGTGATAGGGGCTCCTCAATATTCATTCTCATTCATCCTATCCTTATGCTGCCAATTTCTTCCCTGAGATCTCAAGCCTTCATTGAGCTTAGATCCATTCTTGGAAACCCTTTTTGGCCAATATTCCCACTTGTATTTGGAGAAGAGAAAGATCATTGGAGCATTGGAACACCTCACCATTGCAGCTGCTCAAGCTCAACCATCCTCACCTTTTGAGGTAATACAAAACATTCAAGCTTTTATTTATTTATTTCATGAATCAATTTTGTGTATTGTTCTTAATCTAGAATTCTTTACATGCACATGTTAGATCAGATATACTTTTTACTGTTATAGATTTACTGTTTACATTTGCTTATTTGCATTGCTTTATTTGAGACTGCTACTACAAGTTAGTAGGTGCACATCTGCACATGCTTGGTTGCAAAACCAAGCAACAGTAGGTTCCTGTGGGTCGGCAGGCTACGCAATTAAAGTCAGGCTACCCCCTGGTTCTTGTGTTTCAAGAGGTGATTGAGGTTTTGGAATTGGAATCTCAAAATCTGCCTCAGTCATTTGTGTTGCCTCTCTTGCCACAGAAGCTCGGGTCCTTATTATTTTCATTGGATTGGTTGATTGCTTTCGGGGTACACGATCTTCTCTTTTTTCTTCGTGGCACAGGGGGAGTGGAACCCTCCGTGAGTATTTCAACATCCTCTGAGATAGAAAAAGGAAAATCATCCTTTTGTGATGATTCTTCCCTCAAATCACTAGCTCCTCCTGGTTTAGTGGCCGATTCAATCTCCTGAATTATAGCTCCTCTTGTTCAATAGAAGATTCAATCTCCTGAATTATTCTCGTCTGGCTTTCAGTCCCCTCTCTCATTTATTCTACATTAGCTTCTGTCTATTGGAATGGGATTCTAATAGGCTCCTAGGGGTTTATGTTTTGAGAGTCCTCTGCAGTCACAGCTTCCTCCATATCCCTTTCTTGATCCTTCTCTACTTCTATGGATTCCCTATCTCTCCCCCCAACTCTATCTGACAAGCTCCGCTCGTCTTCCTCTTCAATTTCATTATCATTTTCTTCCATGGCCACATGGTCTACTGCAGCCCCAGATACGAATTACCCCCAAGATTGGTGTCTTTGTTCAAGGGCTCTTAATATTAATAACTTAACGTTGCCATGGTTAGTTATTGAGGCACCCTTGCATAGTGTGCCATGTTTTGTAGGGTCCTCATAAGATAATAGGGAATATAAATTATTGTGCCATGACGCACGTGAGAGATCAAAACAAAATCATAGGAATAGATGACTCGGTACCTACCTTCGCAGTTGATATATTTATTCAAGAATATTGCAAGTTGGTCCCATGGGCGAGGCAGAGTTTCTAATGTTGTTCCTCATCCCCTAGGTTGAATGTTTTCACCTACTGCGAGGAAGTATTCCTTTGCATTTGGATTGGGCACTTTTCGTCTGAACCATCTCTTGTCATTCCTAGGAAATCCTCTCACTTCTGCTAAAATGTGTTCAGAGACCTCGACCCTCAGTCCCCCTACTTCTGAATGGTCTTCTATCAAATTCTGGGAAAATTATAACGCCATTCCTTCATTGAACCCATTCAATTCCTTGAAATACGTTGTCCATCCTTCTTCTTCAAAAAATTTGAAAACCTCTCCATCCTTACGCAAAGCATCCATTATTTCAGGTTCATGTCGGATTGTGAAACCCCCCATAATATCTTTCTTCAACAATCTCAAACGCTGCAAGCAAGAATTTCCCAATTTGGATGTCGGAGTTGCAACATGCTGAAACAGCGATGAACAGTGGGGATTTCGTTGGCTATTTTTGGAAATGTGATGTAATTATGGAATAGGCTCATGTTAAAAGTTATTGCATGGATTGGACGAGATGGCGACGGTCAATAGGTACGGGAGAGGGTGGTGATGTGTCACATCGATTGGAAATATTGGCTAGAAATTGCTGAGAAGGATATGCAAACATAGTATAATCATGATTACTTTGTCACTTTGTGCCTAGTCATACCCGTGGTTAGAACCCGTACCTTTGCGCTTATCGTGACGGATCGTCAGCACTCCGAGGTGGCCCACTTTTGTTGTCAAATCGATTGATGAAGGCATCTCTTATCACATGGCTTCATAAATTTGGTAGGCCTCTGTCCTGTGTCCATGTCAGATTTAATTGTATTAGTGAGCGGAAATTTTGGCAGATTTTCGGCTTCATTTTTGGAAAACTGTAGCAGGAATAATACTAATTATATCTAACTAGAAAGGTAACATTACTGCCAATTCCGTCAAAGTCTTCCTCGGATAATTTTGCAAAACATATTTTAACCGATTACAAGGAAAAACGACGAATTTCATAACTGATGCAGGCTGAAAATTGAAAAGATAGTGGTGATTCAGTGGATAGCGGATAAATTGACAGTGTTTCAGTCGAAAACTCGGTAGAATTTCCGCAGAAAGATTGGCGGAGTTTCGGCAAAAAGAGGAAAGATTGGCGGAGTTTTAGCCGAAACTTTAGTGGAGATTCAACGGAAAGATTAGTGGAGTTTTAGCAAAAAGCAAAAAGATTGGCGGAGTTTCAGCCAAAAGTGTAGCGGAGTTTCAGTGAAAAGATCGGTGGAGTTTCATAAAAAACGAAGAGATTGGCGTAGTTTCGGAAAAAAAGCGGAAAGATTGGCAGAGTTTCAACAGAAAGATTGACGGAGTTTCAGAAAAAAAAATGGAGAGATTGGCGGAGTTTCGGAAAAAAGAGGAAATATTGGTGGAGTTTCGGCAGGAAGATTGACAAAGTTTCGGTGGATGACAAAATTCAGCAGTGCCAGAATGAAGTTGAATGAACTTGACAGAAATCCATAATTCCCTTTATCGATCCTTGTGAGGGGTTATTCAGCAACTGCAAAGGATCACCCATAATCTTCGCAATCGATTGGCCCATTACGACTGCTCCTTTTCTTTTTAGGTCCTTCACATATATCCCTACACACCATTCCTCTAAACAAACCAATCAAGGCTGAACAATCGAAGGGAAAAACTATCAAACAATCCATCAATCCTACCAAACAAATGAAAGCAAAGCAAAAAGAAATAAAATCGAACGAGTTTATTTATGTACAACTTCTTTGTGGAAAATGTGCAAAATATTAGAGAGTTGAGGAAACAGGAGGAGACTCTTGTTCTTGTACCAATTGACAGTTTGAGTCGGAGGCAAATGCATCTTTCGAGAGTGGCTTATGATAGAGCCGCAACTGATGACCATTGGAAAATAATGGGGTTTGATATTCGTCGATTGTGGTCAATCGAATAGTTCCATTGTCGAACATTGTATCCACTTTGTATGGTCCCAACCATCTGGTGTGCAGTTTACCTTTAAATTCCTTCTTGAACTTTGAATCATATAATAAGGCCCAATCTCCTTCATGGAACATCTTCTTCTTGATAAACCTGTCATGCCACTTAGAGCATTGTTGTTGAATTATTGAAGTCTGATGTACAACATCTGCATGCTTCTTGTCAAGCTCGTTTAATTGATTCAATCGGTCCCTTTGGACTCCTGTCAGATCCAAGTTTGCTTCTAATGTGGTTCTCAAAGTTTTAATCTCGAATTCGACAGGGAAGACAACATTTTTCCCGTATACAAATTCATAAGGGGAGAACCCTGTGGTGTTACGCCATGTAGTTCGGTATGCCCATAAAGCTTCAAGGAGTCTTTCATCCCAATCTCTACGATGACTCTTCATAGTCTCTGTGAGAATAACTTCAATAACTTTATTCATACTTTCCACTTGGCCATGGGCCTATGGATGATAAGGTGAAGTTATTCGATGTTGGATATGATATTTCTGCAAAAGAGCTTCAATTTTATGAGATACAAACTATGATCCCCCATCTATTACTATTTCCTCAGGCACCCCAAAGTGAGTAAATATTTCTTCATACAAGAAATCTAAAACAACTTGATCAGTGGCTCTCACCAGGGCCGTGGCCTCCACTGATTTAGTCAGATTATCTGTGCAAACTAGAATTTAAACCTTTTGTTTTGAAGGATGGTTGATATGTCCTACAAAGTCTAGGGCCCATCAATCAAAGGGTTCAACCACCAATTTTGGTTGAAGTGGCATCTCATCCAATCTATTAGGCTGACCAATCCTTTGGCAGCTATCACAGGCTTGCACATACTTCTTTGCATCTTGAAACAGAGTTGGCCAGAAATAACCCATTCTTAACACCTTATGTCCAGTTCTTTTATCAGCAAAATTTCCCCCACAAGGTTCATCATGGCATGCTTTCAAGATACTGTGGAACTCATATTCCATCACGCATCATCTAATATCCAAGTCTATCCCTCTGTAAAAGAGATATCCTTCTATCCAACAGCACCTAGCACTTTGTTGTACAATCCTTCTTCTTTCCCTTTTTGATAGATGAGATGGAAGCTTCCCTACAGAAAGATAATTAACAATGTATGCATACCATGGTCAGTGAACTAACACTGCAAATAGATGTTCATCAGGAAAAGAATCCTCAATTGGTGAATTATCATCATTATTGGTTAGTTGAGAAAGAAAATAGCAACAACATTTTCTTTTCCTTGTCTATCAACAATAGTGATATCAAATTCTTGTAATAACAGTAACGACCTAGTCACTCGAGCATTAGTAATAGGTTTATTCATCAAATATCTAATAGGCGAGTGATCGATATGCATAAAAGTAGAATACCCGGTGATATAGTGCCGAACTTATTGATGGAGTAAATGACAACAAGGAATTCTTTCTTAGTTACTGTGTAATTAAGTTCAGCAGGAGCCAAATTCTTACTGACATAGTAATAGCATATGGATTATGACCTTTCTGTTGTCCCAACACCGCCCCAATAGCAGTATCTGAAGCATTAGAATAAATGTAGAAAGGTAAGGCCCAATTAGGTCCACGCAAAATCGGTGTTTTTTTTTCCTTGGAAAAAGTCGTAATTTTATTTCAAAAAAATGATCAAAATTACATTCTGCACATGTAATAGAATCACTGAGATCCCTACATTGTCACATATTATTGTCCCATATTAACATCAAGTCTAAAGTCCCATACATATACCAAAACAATGATACGTCTGTCCATACAGACCTCATATATCCGATTACAAATTAACCAATACTGTATCAGAATTTAGTAGATGACCATCACTGGTCAACAAAAGCAGCTGTCCCTGCAGCCCGCATATATCCGATCAAAAATAAACAACACTGAAACAGTAATGAGAGATCCATCACTGGTCATCAAAAGCTGATCTATTGCTCATTATCGTGCCTCAATATCTTCATGAAAAGGTCTGTGGTAATAACTGTAGGAGCCCTCATTTGTGTGTAAAGTAATCCTCCAAGTGCCAAAAGTTAAGTGTTGCTGCGTCGCTTCTTTGGAAAGCTGATCGGCCATCCCATTCCTCTCCCTGTAGACATGTGTAAATGTAATATGATTAAATGACTGCTTTAACCGGATTACCTCCTCCAGGATAGGTAAGAGTACCATCACATGACAATGGGTAATCTCCTGTGCCCATTCGATAACTAACATGGAATCGCCAAAAATCTGAAGAGATAGACATCCTTGTTCAAGTGCAAATAACATCAGCAGCCTGAGAGACATAATTTCAGCGTAGTTATTTGATCCCCTCCCCAAACCAGCCACGATATGGAAGTATTGAGTCTCATATTTGTAAAGGACTCCCCCCCCTCCACACGCCGATTGATGGTCTATGGAAGCAGCATCAAAATAAGCCCACGGCATGGATTTATCAATCAATTCAACACACACAGGTCGAGATCTGATCACGTTGACAGGTGCCTTGAAGTGTTGGATAACTGCCACAACTTGTGCCACAACAAACTCCATCGGAACCCTACAATCGTGAAAGATGATCTTATTTCTGGTAATCCAGATGCCCCAGGCGAAAATACAAGGGAAAGCCCGGATGGATGAGGTCTTTTGTAATGACCACCATAATTGGAACACTTCATGGACGCTCTTGCCCTGCCACCTCACATGGATATCCAGAAATTTGCAAACATCGGCCCAAACAGCCTGAGAATACTGACAATGAACAAAAAGATGAGATATAGTCTCTTCCGCTTCCCTACAAAGTGGACAGAACCCCGGACCCAGGATGAAACGTTTTTGCAGGATGTCCCAGGTTGGAGCCTTTTTTTCCAAAATAGCCCAGAAGAGTATTTTTGCTTTACCTGGACACTTTAACTTCCACAGATATCTCCACCACCACACCAATCCCCTGTTATGTACATCCACATTCAGCTGGATATATCCATTCTTTGGGGAGTATATTCCAGATGGATGATGATCCCAGATGAGTTCATCAATCCTATTGGTCAGTCGAATATTCGAATGTCTTAAGATCCGGATAAAATCCGCCCAAGCTCCTTGCAATTCACTAGGGATCTCAAGACGTTGTGCAGAGATCCACCCCTGATGCCAAAGAGTATATGATCCCGGATCCTCTATATCCGCCAAAAAATGACAACCTCTAGCTTCCAAAAAATTCCTCAATTCCTCAGGAAGGACATGACCTCCCCTACAGCCAACCCAAGGGTCCAATCCAATACGAATAAGGCGCCCATTTCCAATCCTCCACACTAATCCAGAGCCAACCAAATGAAAATGCTGCACCACCTCTTTCCAAACCACAGAGCAATTTGCCCTCAACTTATTGCCCAGTCTTATCCATTCGAGTAGAGTTAGAGGGGCAATAAATTTATGATATACCACTCTAGTCCAGAGACTCTGAGTATGAATAAGTCGCCACGACACCTTGGCCCCCAAGGCTTTTGCAAACAGAAATATATTCTTTAACCCCCATCCGCCCAGAGCTTTTGGGACCGCATTTTTTCCCATCTGACCCACACCAACGCTCGTTTGTCACACTTACCCTTCCAAAGAAAGGAAAAACACAACCGACGGATCTGCTCCAATACTCCTTTGGGGATCCAAGCGAGAGACATCCAATACACCGGAATTGCTTCCAAAACAGATTTAATCAGAACCAGCCTCCCTGCCCGAGAGAGCCATTTATGACTCCATCCATGAAGGCGTTGTTCTAATTTAGCTAATAACCAGTACCAATCAGCCTTCAGATAAGCATTTGGTTTCAAGTGAAAGCCAAGGTACTTTAAACCATCATCAATATCCAAAGTCCTGTAAGGTAGTATGATTAACATTCTAAGAATCTCCTGCTCGGTTAAATGCGAACATGTGATTGAAGACTTGTCAATATTCACTAACATACCCGCTGCAACTTGCACTAAATTGAGACCTTCAACCACCTTATCAATATCGTGTCATGTGCCATCACAAAATATCAAAATGTCATCAACAAAAAGGAGATGTGTAATATACAATACCTGAGAAATGGATATGCCTCGAAAGGAACCATCAGCTTTTGCTTTCAGAATAAAATGACTGAGGCCTTCAGCAATAAGGAGAAACAGCAGCGGAGAGAGTGGGAAACCCTGTCGTAGGCCCCTACCTACTTGGAAGAATGGGCTAGCAGAACCATTGATCAATACAGCAAAGCTCATCGTAGTGATGCAGGCCATAATCCATCGGATAAATTCGTAGCAGAAACCCAGGTGAGTTAGAAGCATCCAAATATAGAGCCAACTAACCCTATCAAATGCTTTTGAGAGATCAATCTTAATCACAACACCCTTCTGTTTCTGCACTTTCAGAGTGTGTAATCCTTCCTGGGAAACACCGATGGCCTCATGTATTTTTCGACCTTCCAAGAATCCAAATTGCTCACAAGAAATATGCTGAGACAATATATTCTTGAGTCTCCTCACCATAACCTTAGAGATTATCTTATAGATACAATTGCAAAGAGAGATAGGTCTGAATTCATCAAAACTGTCAGGCTTATCCGCTTTTGGAATAAGAGCAATAAAGGTCGAATTAAAAGGGCCATGTACAAACCCAGCCTTTTGCGATTCTTCCACCACATTCAATAATTCCTCCCCAAAGAAGTCATAGAATCCTAAGAAGAATTCTATAGGCCAGCCATCAGGCCCAGGGCTTTTATCTTTCTGGAAGGAATGCATTACCAGCGAGAGCTCAATCGGCAACACTTCCTCCATCAACTGTTGGTTTTCTTCCTCCCCCACAAAACGTGGGAAAAGCTTAGTAACACGTATAACCTCAGCAATAGAGGCCCCAGGTTGTGCAGTGAATAAATCTCCGAAGTGTCTAACACCCAACTCCGCCAATCCATCAAAGCTGGAGACCCATTCCCCTTCGGCTGAAGATAGTTCCCAAATAAAGTTTGTGAATTTTCTCCCTTTTGCATATGCTTGAAAAAAATTTGTGTTCTCATCACCGCACTGAAGCCAAATCTCCCTACTTTTCATTCTCCACATCTCTTCTCTCTCACACAGTATCACATTCCTGCGACGTTCCCACTCCATCAACTCTCCTTTCTGCTGATCATCCAAATAGCCCATTCCCTGACAATGTAAAAGTTGATCAATATTCAATTCAGCAGCCTGTAGATTCTGATCATCTTTCGCCCTTTTTTCATGAGCCCAGAAGATAGTGGCCTCTTTAATTCGTTTAATATTTTGATGAAAGTGTGCACCCGCATGCTCCTGAGAATCTAGAGGTCGATGAACCCACTGATCCTGAACCAATTTATGAAAATCCTCCTCCTTCAGCCAGCTAGGATTGAATTTGAAAGGACTGGGCGGTTTATTTCTTCTACCTCTTAACTCCAGGAACATGGGGCAGTGGTCCGATACCCCACCTGACCCTACCCACTGCCAGACAACATCAACCCCCAATGCCAACACATCGGCCACCAGAAACCTATCCAGTCTTTTTGCCACCCTTTGGTCCCCTGCTCTCTTATTTCTCCAAGTTGGAGTTAACTTGGTTGGTAGAATGTCAAGTAGATCCTTCCTGGCGAAGGCTTGAATGAAAAAATTTGCCAATGAATCCGGAGCAGCCCGAGGCCCCCACACTTCAGAAGTCCCCAGAGAAAGATTGAAGTCCCCTCCCAGAATCACATCCCTGCCTTCAAAAAGATTCATACTTAACAAGGAGTCCCAGAATCCAACCCTATTTGAATATGGCCCGTAGATATTGAGAACCGTGATCAACCTACCAATCTCAGCATCCCAAACTTCCAAACCGATGCCAGAATAGATACCCCAACAACTATCATAACAACAACTCTTCACCTTCCACCCCGAGGCCAGCCCTCCAGAGCGCCCTCGAGCATCCACTCCTACAAACTTCCATCCTAGAAGTAAATATTCTAATGTTCGAACAACATCCTCACTGCCACCCAAAGTTTCTTGCAGCAGTAAAACATCCGGTTGATTTAAGTCCACCAACCTCCTATGGGACGATTTTTTAATGGGACTCGCCAACCCACGACAGTTGAAGGACATTATTTTCATAAGATACCCCTGTCATGTCCCAAATTTGGTATTGGGTCACAATGGCCTAATCACATTGGCTCTATTCATTAGAGTTTGTCAAATTGATGCTAAAGGTCAAATAATTGCCAAGGAGGAAAATTACTGGTTTCCTAGGTTTGGGGTGGAAGCTTTGGGATTTGGAATAATGGGGATAATAAATGATGTTTGAACATTAGAATGGCATAAATATTTAATAAAGGATCTAAATAAATATATACAAGTGAAAATCAAAGTGGCATTTCATCATGAAGACACATGGAGGAAGTGGGACCCACATATGGCTAGATTTCCCCACTACATTTGGCATCATTCTCTCACCAATTCGAATTCAAGGTGAATGGTAACATACTTGGGGGATTCCAAAAGGTATTATTCATCGCATGACTCATCCAAGGTCGAAATATAGAGGAAGAGTAACTCCCATGGAAGAGGAAGAGGCAATTTGGAGCTAGTGAGACACTTGGGCTAGATTCCCTAGCTCTATGACAACAATAATGAAGATGCTATGACACCTATGACACAAATCAGACCTGAAGGCTGACATATGACATATATGACATGTCAGGGCTAAAAATAGACTCCAAGAGGGCGCTCAAGGGTGTTAGGGCAGCTAAGATGCTTCCACATGTGATTTGGTGGAAGTGGGAGACTAGGAATTGTTGTACAAGTGGCGTTCTTTGGAATCTCTTCCCAACATGAGTTGGAATGAGTCTCTTGGAAGGAATTCGACCCATGGAGGACATTAGAAGTTTATAAATTTCAATAACAAATAATGAAACCAGCTTTTGATCATTTGTAGAATTTGCAATTGCATTTGTGAAGAGGGAGAGCTAGTGGATGACTAGTTTCTTGCCTTAGCCAATTTCGAGGGTGAAAGATTCCCATCCAAGTTGGAAATTGGAAAGGCCATTCAGACCTTTCATTTGGAGCTTTAATGGAGTCTTTATTTGCAGGTGTAAGCTACAGGGCAGCTCATGGTTTCTTCTATTGCAGCTCACTCCTTCAACCATTTCCAGTTTTGATGGCATATTCTTGATCCTTGAGGGAGGGCGTTTTTGGTGAGCTATTGTACTCTTTGGGGGAGATTATAATGCCCCATTTCTTTTGTAATATGAATTAAATACTCTGTTATTCATCTCCAGAAAGTTTCAGGTCGAAATTTCAAGTAGAAATGTATAAATCTCATTTTTAATGGAAGAACAATGCCATTTCCCCACTACCTTGTTGTGAACCAATGTATTGATGATGATTTCGAATCAATGGATAATTCTATGATGAATTTGTGATTAATGGACTGCCATGGATGTATTTTACAAGTTTAATGTACTGCACTTGAGCATTTGAAGTATTTTTACTCAGTTTAATTGCATTGGGAGAAGAAATAGTGCCATTTCCCCAAGGGTCGAATTGGTGATTTTTGCAGTTGAATGGGAGAGGGTGAGAACAGTTGTAATAAACCATTAATAGTGCATATGAGACCTTAATAACATACTTAACACATTACATACCTCTGTTCATAAATTTGAGTGGGTTTGGAGGCATTTGGGAAGCCATTTTCAATACTTACCTCAGGGGGATTTGAACCCCAAATTACTAGTAAAATTGCATACTTGGTCCAGAATCTTAAGAGAGTTTGTAGAGGTCTTTTGGTGGCCATATGTTATCCCTAAACATCATATTCAAGTCTTAATATCATTCATACACCTTCCTTGAAGATTTGAAGGCATTTGGAGTCAATTTGAGACCTAGAGACCAATACTAGTCAAAGGGAAATCACTAGTAAAGTTACCTACATTGACCAGAATTGAAAGAGCATTTGCAGAAGTGTTTTAAAGGTAAAAAGGCACCCCTGAAACACATATTTATGTTCTAATATCATTCATATACCTTCTCAGGATATTTGGGATCATTTGGGGCAAATTTGGGACCTAGAGATCGGAACTAGTCAAAGGTCGAACCAAGGAAAAAAAAGTGGAAAATTGTCATTTTAATAAAATTCCTAACAAGGGACATTACAACCCCCTTCCAGGGCTTTCGCTGCTCTAAGTGCCCACTCAATTGAAGATTGTGTACCCATAACTAAATCAACTTTAGCCCGATCTTGTGCTTTTGACAAAAGGGATTTTCGTCCCCGACCTTTTACCCCAACACTATAAGCCAATTCAGGAAGTCCCTTCCCCCCCGATCTGTCTACAGAAATCTCCCTGTTTCTAAGAGCATATCGGATACTTCGACCCTCAGAACTGCAGGAGTGTAAGGTGGATACAATGGACGGCGTGAATACACAATCTGCATCAGACAACTGACCAGGAGCTACAGGACATTGTAATTCGGTACAGGCTAGAGGAGTAGACCCAAGGCTACCCCCCCCAAAGCATTAGAGACATCATATAAGGAATCTGCAGAAGAAAAGAAATGAGACATACCCAGGGGATTCTCAATTGAACCCCGTCGTATAATGGACTGCTCCCGAAGCTTACTGTAGGTGGCCCGAGTCATAGGAGTCGCGGTACACAAAGAAGCCCCCACAGCAACCGGATCTGCACTCCCAATAGTCTCCATTCCTTTGTACACCAAAGGAGGCAAAATTGCCTCTGCTCCATGCATCCCACGGTTGTCGGATGGTACCACCGTATCAGTGATCACCCTTCTGCCAAAAGCAGGCCCACTACCTTCAACCACCGCCGCCTGAGGGTTCACTGATAACTTAGGATCAGCTTGTTCTTCGACATCTTCATCGACCATTGGCTTACTGGCCTGAAATGGTAAGGGGCAGCTGGCTACCAGATGTCCAAGAGAATGGCAGCGGTGGCACCTAAACGATACACCCACATAATCCAGAATTTGAACGAAGTCCCCATCCTTGGATTGAACATTAATCTCAGCAGAGAGCCCCAGTCGAAGGTCAATTTTTACCAAGATCTTTGCCACCGAGTATTTTCCAGTCTCATAATGGGAGTAATCAGAACACACATATTCACCTAGAAAATTCCCAATCTCTGTAAACCGAGTTTCATTCCACAAGTGCATGGGGAACCCTGGAAGCTTCACCCACAGCGGTTCTGCATCAATTTTCTTCGATTTTGAGTCGAAAAAGGGGGTCCAGCTTTTTAGAATGATAGGGACGCCCAACATCGACCATTGTCGACTTAAAACTGCATCAACCTCCCCTTTGTTCAATAGAATGAAAGAAAACCATCCTTTCATCAACACCCGGATATCAGGAGCAGTAGACACTAAATCCTTCCACTGCTCAGCCGCCCAATGCTGAAGGAAACCGCGACCAAATATTTTGCCCCGAACATGACCAACCACTGCTGTGAGAGTGAAATCCTCCGCCTCTTCCATCGAAACATCCACCCCCAGCACTAACTTGTCCTTTCTCTTCCGTTCTATAACTCTCTTCACAGAATGTTTATGTGAGTCAGCCTTCGCAGTAGCCCCTGTTCGAGGAGCAGTCACCCTGGAAGAGGTAGGTAATTCAGTATGATGCCCATCCCTGTCCTATGCATCCTTGGGCCCAGAAAGGTCCACTGGCCCCCTACCTTTCAAGAAGGGTCCAGACAAAGCCCCTGACCCATTCACCATAGCATTGTCAGCTCCATCAGCAAAAATTCCTCTATCACGTACCCCATCTGAGGTGTAATCCAGATCCTCCTCCATGGCACCCCAGACGTTTCCTCAAATCGGCCAGATCACCCATCCCTGGCACCAAACAAGCAACAACTTCACTGACAGAACAGTAACCCCAGAATAAAAAACTCAAAAACAGCTCGGGACCGGCCCCCAAGTCACCATTCCACGCAATCAGCTATCACCACCACGAAATCCTCCAAAGATCCCCACGCTTCCCCCAAGAGGCCCTTCACACATCCACGGCGAGGGTTTAAGACTAGCCACCAGCATGCCCCATCAATAACTCCACACGACACCAAGATCCAAAATGTTGCTAGACAAACCGATTCACCGGAGTACAAATGCCCTCGATCTACCTCAGTAGCTCAGAAACCCTGGGTCCCCATGCCGCCATCGCCCCATCTTCTTCTGCTCGCATCTGCATCATCTAGCATAACCTCTTATTTTGTATACCCGTGGCAATGTTATTACGAGAGGAATCAATACAAGTATAGAGCATTTGATCCTCTGTAGGAATCTTCAAGGTTAGCACCTATAACAGGAAACTCCATAGTTTAATGTACTCCTTGGGATCTCCATTTTCTTGGAGCTCACCCAACCCTTTTTCATTTTCTATGTGTGGCATTATTATTTGCGCAAAATCGGTGTTGTAGATAGTCTTTTCTTTAATTCTACAAACATTGTCTGGCATGCATCTGTCCAATTGAATTGTGCATCTTTCATTAGTAAGGTAAATAGAGGAGATGCTAGCCTAGAAAATTTTTCAATGAAACGTCTATAATAACCATCATCTTTAAGAAAACTACGTACCTCCTTCTGCATTCCAGGAATAGGGATGTTAGGAATTACCTTTATTTTGGGAGGGTCCACTTGTATTCCTACAATAGATATAGAATGTCCAAGGACTATAGCTTCACTCATCATCATATGACATTTTTCAGTATTGAGGGATAGATGAGTCTGATCACATCGTTTTAAAACCTTTTCCAATTTTTTCAAAGCCTCATCAAAACTACTACCATAAGGAGTGAAATCGTCCATAAAAATTTCCATACAGTCATTAACCATCTCAGAGAAAATTTCGACCAAATCTCGTTGAAATGTAGCCGGTGCATTGCATAATCCAAAAGGGAGCACCCTATATGCAAAGGTGCCCCAAGGACATGTGAAAGTAATCTTGTCTTGGTCTTCAGGGGCAATTTGAATCTGGTTATACCCACTGAAGCCATCTAGGAAGGAAAAGTATTTTTTACCAGACAGAGTATCTAGGACCTGATCAATGAATGGCAAAGGGAAATGGTCTTTTGTGTAGCCTTATTCAGCTCTAGGTAGTCCACAAAGATGCGCCATTTACCATTTTTCTTAAGAACTATCACTAATGGAGAAATCCATTCACTGTCTGAAATGGGATAAATAAATATTGCCTTTAAAAGTTTATGAATTTCCTGTTGATGTATTTGTAACTTCGGAAGATATTCACTTGTATATCGTATGTATTACATATGTACCTTATTGTATCCCCAACGGAGATGTATTATTCCTCCAATTGGAAGTGTCGTCAGTTGTACTTGCAAGTGTCGCAAGTATTATTGTAAGTGTCGCAACTTATATTTGATGGGTTATTAGACCACCTTGTTGGGGTCAGCCCTGTATGAGTTGTGTGGGTCAAAGGGTTATTATACCACCCTAGTGGGGGTCGTCCCAGTTAGCATTATGTTAAGTGGTTAAGTTGAGGCCGACCTAGTTGAGTAAAGGTCAAGTGAAAGTTAGTGTATAAATAGAGAGTGTGTCTCTCTCATTTTACACATTCTATTGTTCACTCACTTCGCATTAGTGAGAGAAAAGGAGGGCGCACAAGTGGAGGAGGAGTATGTTTCTATCTCTTGGGTTTGATCATGGTGATCTTTGTATTGGTGCTTATTCTATCTTTGAGGAAGTTGCGGGGTTTTTCACCTTCTTGGTTTTCCCCGGTGAAATGTCTTGTGTCTCTTGTCGCTTGTCTCTTATGCTTGATATGCTATACATGTTGCTCTTTCAATTAAGATCCTAGATTAGAATGAATTAAATTCTGAAAAACTAACATGGTATCAAAGCTAGCCTGAAGGAAGGCATGCTATGGCATTTATGAGACTTGTTGCACTTGCGACAAATTAGAGGCTAGGGCTTGATATAGCAAAAACCAGTCATCGTAGAACTTTCGCTATAAATATATTTTGGCAAAGGTTCAGGATCTAAAACTTTTACAAGTCGTAGATAATATCCCCATGTACCTTGTGTCAAAAGAAAAACATCTAATTTGTTGTACTTTGTGATTTATGATCTATACAAATCTAGGGTTTCCGCCTCTTCCAGATCTCAGTCATAAACAGGTGACCTAGGAAAAAAAGGTCACAACTTGGGATAGGAAGCTCCAAATGCAATTTTGTAAAAAGTGACAGGTAGGGCATGGACTGTAATTTCTCAGGTAACTTTTTCAGAGGCCGAAGTTGAACCCGTGACACATGTCACTCCGTACAAGTTTGCTCTCTTGTTTTATCCCATAAAAAGGTCACATTGCGACACTTGGCATAAATCTCTCTCAGAGAATCCATTTGAGGTTAGATCTATGGGGTTGGAAAGAAGACAGGTCAGGCTACCACAGATCAAAGTTTCAGACCCTGTGGATTCATAATTTCTGAGTTACACCAGAAACAATCAGGTGCATGTTTCTGTCCAAACATAATTGGATTCTGAGCACCTTCATTTTTGGATCATCACTGCTGTGGGAAATTAGGGTTTCGAGGAAAGTTGAAATTCTTGGAGTTGGAGACCACGGCTAGATTCTCCTCATCAAAATCGAAATTTAGAGACCAAGATCAAATTTTTTGCTTGGGAAGAAGGCCTTGCTTGATCAAACCCTAGTTTGGGATTTTGATTAGAAAGGTGGAAAATTAGGGCTTCTGCAAAAGTTGGAATTTTTTAAGTCTGTGACCATGGCTGGAAGCTCCTCAGAAAAATCAAATTTTAGAGCCTTGGATCGAACCTTTTGGTTAGGTAGAAGGGTGGGCTTTATCAAGCCCTAGTTTGGGGTCCTGTCTAGTGAATCCAAAAATTTCAAAGGCAATTTTGAGGGGTCAAATTTTGCAGTTTTCAAAATTGAAGTATACTAGCTTGATCAGCTCAGCAAGGCACATCTTTTCATCCAATTAGAAGTTTGAAATTCAAAATTTGAATTTTTAGGGTTTCTCTGACAAACCCTAATCCATCTCCAAATCAAGTCTCAGCAAATCAAAGTGGATTGGGTTAATCCTATAATAGGATGATTTGGTCACCTGCATAAGTGAAGAGATTCCAGTTCCAAAGAGGAGATGAGGCTAAGGCCTTACATAAAGAAGATTACAAATCAATCTCGACAGGTATGACTTGAGGAGATACAGGTATGTTTTCGAAATCTGTTCATGATTAAGGTTATGATATGTTTGTCTTCATATTATTGAGTTTAGTACAATATTGATTAATTTTAGACTTGTCTTATCACCCTAGTAAAAGTATGAATGCATGTGAATGATAGAAGACACTCATTAGGGTTATGACACTTATGATTGTACTAATGCACTGTGGTATTGTATGAGGATGATATTGTCCGCTAACATGAAAGGTACAAATCAAGTTCTAGATCAAGAACATATGACCATGGTGACATGAAGACAAAGAATCATCCATAGTCATGGATTGCATAGAAGCTCTACTTACGAGGTATGTATAATTTTGGTTCTACAATGCTTAACTTATGAGTTATGCAGGTTACTAGCACAAGTCTTTGAAGAAGAACAAAAAGGACATTATATGGGTATGTTAGACATAACTAGCAAGCATGATAATCCAAGTATGTTTTTCCTATATCAAGTTAGAATCCTACCTTGTTTTAGGATCTCTTATATAAGTATGATTGATGATTGTTCATGAAGTTATAAGTTTGAGTAATCATGGGATTATGCATATTATGTTTGATTAATGATATGACTAACCAGAAGAGTCCTATGGTCAAACAAGAATATGCATGAGTAATAGAAGTCCTCCCTGAAACCTTGAATACTAATGCTTGTGATAAATTACCTCTGTGTGAAATGATCATGACCATACATGTTAAGATTATTTAGGATCATAATGTTATGATAATATTGAGATTATACTAATGTATGTATGGTTATGTATGAGATTTTGAGGATAACACAATGATGACACTAGTGCACACTTAAGCATGCATAATGGTCCAGGATGCATATAAGTTCAAGGACAGGTAATCCAGGAAGAAAATATCAAGAGGGAGCACACTCCAAAAGTTCCTACAAGGAAGCAAAGATTGAGAGGGAGTCCACCCAACAACTAAACAAAGATAAATATTTGAATTGTCGTTTACTATATATATGATTACTTAAATGATGTTGTCTAGTCAGGTACATACTTATGTTCCTAGATTTAGGATATGTATTATGCATATTAGAAAAGTTGCATTAATGAACAAGATACTACTAATATGCAAGTAATAGGTAAGTGGCCTATGGTACTGTACAACATTCCATTGCTACTTATCTAGAATGAAACCTCTTTGCTAACATGTTGGGAGTTGTGCACACTCTTAACAAATGTTCTGGTAGAGATGGAAGGCATCTAGAAAGTTACTGGATATGGATAAATGTTGTATTGAAGCATTGGCTAAGAGAATTGCATGACTATATGACATATGTATTTATGAGTAAGAATTTGTTCTGAAATATATAAGATGTTTCTAATCATGCAATTGAACTTGTCTTGTAGGAAAGACCGTGTACCTACAAAAGAAGGACTACAAAATTTGTTCCAGCAACAAAGTTCAAAGAAAACTATCTATTGAAGATACTTCGAGGAAGAAGTGATGGGACACATTTGTAGGAGCCATTCCAAGCATGGTGAGAGGAGGATCCTTCCCTTGGTTGTGGATGTAAGCGCTGAGTGATGAGGATCAGGATGATGCTCCAATTACTGTTTTGGATATGCATTAGTTGGATGCTTTGTATGATCAGTTGGATCATGTATATTGATATGCATCAGTTGGATGCTTTGTATGATCAGTTGGATCATGTATATTGATATGCATCAGTTGGATGCTTTGTATGATCAGTTGGATCATGTATATTGATATGCATCATTTGGATGCTTGTATGATCAGTTGGATCATGTATATGTATATGCATCAAGGCGATGCAGTGACGATGATCAGGATGATCATGTGTGATGAGTATCAGGATGATGCTCTGGATGACATGCATCAGGACGATGATCAAGATGATCATGTGTGATGAGTATCAGGATGATGCTATGGATGATATGCATCAGGACGATGCTATGATGAAGGACTTGGGTATGATGCATTACTTTCTAGGCATGGAGGTGTGGTAGAGTGCAGATGGAATCTTCCTTGGGCAAGGGAAGTATGCAGTAGAGATCCTGAAGCGGTTCGGGATGATGGACTGCAAGGCCATGGCCAAACCTATGGCATCAAACCTGAAGCTTCTGTGTGATGCTTCATCTGAGACAGTTGATGTCACGGTGTATCGTCAGATGATTGGGTCCTTGATGTACCTGACAAACACGAGACCATATATTTGCTTTGCAATGAACACATTGAGCCAGTTCCTGACGGATCCCAGAGGTGTTCACCTGGTTGTTGTAAAGCATATTCTGAGGTACCTGAAGGGTATGGTTGATTATGGGCTCAAGTATGATGTGAATCAAAAGTTTAACCTGGAGGGTTATGTTGATTTGGATTGGGCAGGCAGTGCCATTGATCGGAAGAGCCCTTCGGGGTGCTGCTTCAGTATGGGATCCGGTATGATCTCTTGGTTTAGCAAGAAGCAGTCCTATGTGGCACTGAGTACATCCGAAGCAGAGTATGTTACAGCTTGTTCGGTTAGTTGTGAGTTAGTATGGCTTAGGAAGCTATTGTCTGAGTTATTTGATCTCCCGTTGGATGCTACCTGTATCTTCTGTGACAACCAGAGTTGTGTGAAGTTGTCTGAGAACCTGGTGTTCCATGACAGGTTGAATTACATTGAGATCAAATATCACTATATCAGGGATATGGTGCAGAGAGGGGCATTGAAGCTCCTGTATGTTGCAACGGATGAGCAGATAGCCGATGTATTGACCAAGCCACTGGCCAGAGTGAAGTTTGATTACTTCAGAGAGAGACTTGGTGTACTTCAGGTCGATATTCCTTCCAAGGGGAAGTGATGAGTCTGGAGACACAGATGCACATGAGCCATTCTAACATGGTGGTAGGTGTGTCCTCCCATGGTGCAGATATAAGGGCTAGGGCCATTCTGACATGGTTGAAGTGTGTCTTCCCATGGTCCTTGATGTAAGAGCTGTGCCATTCGAGCATGGTTGAAGTGTGTCTTCCCATGGCTGCGATATAAGAGCTGTGCTATTCAAGCATGGTTGAAGTTTGTCTTCCCATGGTTGCAATATAAGAGCTGTTCCATTCGAGCATGGTTGAAGTGTGTCTTCCCATGGCTGCGATATAAGTGTTGTGCCATTCCTATCATGGTTGAAGTGTGTCTTCCCATGGCTATGGATATAAGTGCGATGCCATTCTTGCATGGTTGAAGTGTGTCTTCCCATGGCGTAGATATAAGTGTTGAGCCTTTCACGGATGATTGAAGTGTGTCTTCCCATGCCGGTGAATGTAAGTGTTGTGTGATGTGCCTCTGGGTTGTGCTCCGTGGACTATGAGATGATCTGAAGACGATGAGGTGACAGTATAGTACACAGGTTTTGCAGAGGCATATAATCGGTCCTGAGATGCTCTTGCATGTTTTGCAGAGGCAGTGTAATCAGTCCTGGGAGATCTTGCAAGTTTTGCAGAGGCAGTGTAATCAGTCCTGAGGTGTACCTACTTGATGGCTTGCTTGCAGAGATGATGAAGACCTACATGGATTCTAGGCCTACATCCAGCATGAAAAAGGGATGGCTCTGTAGAAATTCCTATGACGAGTAGATTGGAGATTGATTGAGATAGCAGCAGCAGTGATGATGATGCTCCGTGATCCAGTGATGATGATCTAGCTCCAGAATTGAAGACTTGTGCATATATGTATTGATGACTTGTGTCAAGAGAATACCTTCCTAGTTAAGAGGGAGTGTTGATGTATTTGTAACTTTGAAAGATATTCACTTGTATATTGTATGTATTACATTTGTACCTTATTGTATCCCCAACGGAGATGTATTATTCCTCCGATTGGAAGTGTCGTCAGTTGTACTTGCAAGTGTCGCAAGTATTATTGTAAGTGTCGCAACTTATATTTGATGGGTTATTAGACCACCTTGTTGGGGTCGGCCCTATATGAGTTGTGTGGGTCAAAGGGTTATTATACCACCCTAGTGGGGGTCGGCCCAGTCAGCATTATGTTAAGTGGTTAAGTTAATGCCAACCTAGTTGAGTAAAGGTCAAGTGAAAGTTAGTGTATAAATAGAGAGTGTGTCTCTCTCATTTTACACATTCTATTGTTCACTCACTTCGCATTAGTGAGAGAAAAGGAGGGTGCACAAGTGGAGGAGGAGTATGCTGCTATCTCTTGGGTTTGATCATGGTGATCTTTGTATTGGTGTTTATTCTATCTCTGAGGAAGTTGCGGGGTTTTTCACCTTCTTGGTTTTTCCTGGTGAAATGTCTTGTGTCTCTTGTCTCTTGTCTCTTGTCTCTTGTCTCTTGTCTCTTATGCTTGATATGCTGTACATGTTGTTCTTTCAGTTAAGATCCTAGATCAGAATGAATTAAATTCTAAAAAGCTAACATTTCCTCCTTCACGATATCTCTCAAATTTGGATTCATTCTGCACTGGGGTTAACATATGGGATGACAATAATTCTTAATGTAAATGTGGTGAGTACAAAACTTAGAGGGAATACCTCTCATGTATGTGTATTCCCATGCAAAGGCTCCCTTATACTATTTCAGCATTGTAGTCAAACATTCCAATTCATCAAGTGCGAGATTGGGATTAACATTCAAGGTTTTTCCAGTCTCAATCTTTATTGGAACACTTTTTGAATTCTCAATTATGGGAACAGTTTCAACACTTTTAGCTAGGACTTCCTCAATAAGTTCTTGCTAAAATTCACTCATGGTACTGTCCAGGATCTGATATGCATGTTTCGTAATCGTCATTTGCTCACTAATGAAACTGTCGATGGTGTCATCCTAAGTTTCATTTTTAAAATTCAGGGCTCTCCCTATAGTCAGAAGGGGATGAGTACTTTCTTCCTCCTCCAAATCTACCCACAATGGAATCTCAGCATCTAAGCTTGGTTTAGTTGGAGGATATAGGGTCAAGCTTTTGGTATCAGTTCCATCAGATATTGTCATATATCTTGATCTACAACTGATGTATGCATCTTCCATAGCCAACCGAGGTCTTCCTAGAATTAGTGGATGTCCCCCCAACTGAGATTTAGGTTGTAGAGTGATAAATTATGTGGGGTATTCCAATGAATCAACAAAGATTCACCAAGTCATCCAAAATTCCCTCATGTCTAATCGTGGATCTATCAACCAATTCTAATACCATGGGGGTTGGTATGAGGTTAGTGAGCTCCAATTTCTTTATAGTTTCAATAGTCATCACATTTATTGTTGCGCCCAAATCAACTAAAACATTGGGAATCTCAGTATACCCAATATGCACTGTAACAATGGGATTTCTTGGATCATCATATTTAGCCAAGGGAACCTTTCCCATCATTAATTCAGACAATTTCCCAACCACGTGAACTGTAAGAGGATCCTTAGGCTTCCTTCCTGGTTTTTTCACACACAGATCTCTAACATTTTTAGCATAGATGGGTACATCATGCAGGGCTTGCAATAATGGGATTTTAACATAAATATTTTTTAGTTCACCTAGAATATTGAAGCAAGGTTGTTCTACTGCTTTCTGTAAGGCCAGTCGCTCACGATATGGTGGATTTCTTGGAATTTGTACAGTGGTAGTTTCAACTTGTGTTTCAACAAGTGTTTCAGCAGGTGTTTCAACATCCTCAATAATGGGGATTGTTGTACCAACTGGGCTCTCAACATGTTTATTCATTATTTCTTCAGTCATAGGGCATGGAACATCCTCAATGACAATAGGTTCTACCACCCTCCCAGATCGTAGATGCAATTCATTACATAAAATAGGAGTGATAGAGTAAGTTGGCATGTTTGATGTTTCAAATTGTTGCATTGCCTTATTGTTGGGATTAGGATTAGGTTGAGCAGGAAATTGAGGTCATAGTGGTGCATTAATTGGTGCAACGTTATTAGGGAGTTGCAGCTATGGTTGTTGATACTGTGGTTGAGGAAATTGATTCCATGGATAAGGATTTCTCCAACCTAGAGGCCAAGGGGTTTGTTCATTTGGATGAGGTGCCCATGACATCCATGGAGTAGGATATTGCATTGTAGGTTTGGTAGATGGATGCCACTGAGTATTGGGATAAGAGTATTGTGGAGGATATTGATTGTTTATATTATTCCAAGAATTAAAAGATGTGGTGGTATCTGGATTCATACCTGGAGCACGAGGTTGCGAGGGCTTCTTTTGTGAAACGAAGTAAGCTTGCTCCACATCCACGCTAGATGCTTGAAGGACTACCTTAAATTTTGGCAATGAAGGGCACTCCTTAGTATTGTGATCCAAATCACACAGACCACATACCTCTACCTTGTCAAGTGGGAATTCCCTTAACGGGTGCTTCTTTCTGCATTTAGCACAAAATATGCCCAGTGCCAAGTCTTCCTATGCCTGCCTCTGCTTTTCTTTTAAAAGATCCAATTGTGAGGAAATGGAACTCATCATATCAGTTTTAAAATTTTCGAGAAGATTACCTATCTCTGCTCATGTAGCTCAACCACTGGCTAACTTTTGTGCCCTTTTGAGGACATCTCGGTCTCTTGTGTTGGTTCTAGAAGATCCTCTAGAGTATCTTCGACACAGATCCACAATATGATCGAAAGACTCCATTGAGATGTCCCCTTTTCCCAACATATTAAGCAAATCTAGATAGTCTTCTCTAATTCCTCGCAATAGAATAATTTTAAGGAAATCTTTTCCAAAGTCGGCATGGTCAGATCTTTGCAAATTATATAAAATTCTTTCTACAAAAACCTCCAAACATTCATCCTCTTTTTGAACCATTTTGAACAATTCTTCCCTCCTATCCTTGGTTCTGCAATAATCTTGATATTTAGCAAGGAATACTCATTTCATTAGGTCCCATGCTGTAACAGTCTCACCACCCAAACTCATAAACCAACATAGGGCATTTCCCTTAAAGTAGCAGGAAATAATTTTAACTTTTGTTCATTGGAGGTGTAATCATAGCTTCGACAGAGAATGTCAAATTCAAAAAGGAACTCGTATGGATCTTCAGTAGACTTACCATAAAAAATTGGCAATATTGAGGGTGAAATGTTCTTCATGGGAGCCACCCCAAACATCTGTCGAATGGGGAATTCAAGTGTAGCAACTGTTTCTCCATGCTGATTATTACCGCTCTCCCCCATCTCCTCTTCATGATCATTAGGGTGCCCCTGACGCTCTCTGTTTTCTTCATTATTCATATTTTCCTCATTCACCTGCTCCTCTCTCCTTTCTTCTTCCAATTTCTTTTGATAATCTAGCTACTCCTCCTTAGTTACTTCCTGCCTGTTAATTCGATAAATTTCCTCTGGATTTCTTGTACCCACAACACTCCCCTTATCTTCTGGAGGTCACTTCTCAGAAGTGGGGGTTGAAATTTCCGTTACCTTCTCCACGGTTGATACCGATGAATCGAGTTTGGGGAGAGTAAAGCTTTCTCTTCATGGAGATGTTTGTGGAAATAAAGTTCCAGTAGAGGAATCAACTCTGGCGATCATTTCGTCAACCAATGATGCTCTTCCTAGACCTGGATTACAACCACGACCTCTTCCACCTGCAAAGTTAGTGTTTTGGGGGGTTTCACGTTCTTTTCTTTTTGTATTCATGCAAGCTTAAATATTCATACATTGTTTTGGGGGTAGGAATCTATTCGGTCTGTTGAAGGATACGCAGCTCTTCACTGTGTCTTATCATCCCTGCAACCTCAAAAATAAATATAGCCAAAGAAATCAAACTAATCATCTATAATCTATGTCTACCAATTACCTTCCCCGGCAACGGCGCCAAAATGTTGGTCACTATAATTGCCTATTAATTTAATTTAATAAACAGAGTGCTCAATATAAATTGTCAACCTAGGGAAGTCTGGTTATTTCAAAGGTAATCAAGCAAAATATATGCATAAAAATTTTAGTAACTAATCAATCAAATAGAATTCACCCAATATACCTAATTTCTAAGTCTATGCTCTGCTTACTGATCAATCCAACTTCAATTACTAATTCGACTGTCAAAGATTAAGAGAGTTCACAATCCTTCTACGGTATCAATTATGGAAATAACTGCTTCAGGAATGCATTATCTAAATTGCTTTTGCAAGAAGTTAAATCCTAAATCATCATCATAAAAGAGATTCAATCCTCAATTGTAATACTCAACCATAAAAGAAATCAGTCCTCCTTCTACGCTGTAAATTTATATG
Source organism: Larix kaempferi (assembly GCA_027924585.1). Classification (NCBI taxonomy): domain Eukaryota; kingdom Viridiplantae; phylum Streptophyta; class Pinopsida; order Pinales; family Pinaceae; genus Larix; species Larix kaempferi. The sequence goes on from BSBM01000193.1 coordinate 369,930, forward strand.
TCATCTACGAGTTTCAGCAATTCATGAAAGGAATTAAACAACAGTAATATGTAGCAACATAGAACATGTGTAACAACAGTAATCAATAACACACTTGCAAAGAGAAACTACACATTACTCAGTCGATTGTTTCAACAAATCGGGAAAAATCTATGAATGGAAAATCCTACACTTGATACTCACACTTGTTCAGCAAACCAAGATAAATTATAGTTGAAGAATCCTACGCTTAATATTCAAACTATTTCAGCAAACCAAAAGGAAATCTAATCGCAATTTCACACCAAATGAAGTAAAGGAAATAAGCAACTACTTAACTCGGCAACTCTGTGAGAAGGTGGGCCCTTACCTTCTAACAGAGATGCCGCTAAATACTACCAAAACTCAGTACACAATGGATCAAGAAAATACTGCCTCTTTCATTGATAGAATGAAATTCAATTACAGATTTCTTCCACTCTTGTTACAAATTCTCAAAATAAGCCTAACCTCTTGAATCCTCTCGTATTCCTATAAATACTAGACAAGACAATTCAGGTCCTCTTAATTTTGATAGCCATGAAGATCGAAGATCTTCAGGCTGTCAAATCAAAACTTCAAAAATAGAAACAATTACATTCATAATTACATTTGGGATAAAATATGTTTCATAGGTGTCAATGCTCTTTACAATCCAAACCGATCAGATACCAGGCGAGTTTCAGCTGGCCACGTGGATAGATGCTTGAGCTATTTCTACAACAACCTGAACCGGAGCCCTGAAAAGCGTGACTGCTAGCCACATACTTCTTTATGCACGTGTATCAACAAGTTGATACACCCAAATCCCTGTGGTCTCAAATTACTTTCATCAATCCATCACAAGTCAGCACAATTAGGAACAAAATCCATAAACACGGGCACACTTTAGGCATTAATATAACAAAGTAATAATAAATTATACCTGTTCAAGATCATGTTTTTTCTGAGGAAAGATAATGACTTGGTTACAATAATAAGGAAAAACAGGGAAAAGGGATATCAATGGAAGTGAGCAAAAAGGGTCATTTCTGGAACCCAACAATCATCTCCTCGGTACTCCTTTGGCTCAATAGAATTCCTATATACCTAGTTGTCATCATTCGATGGGTCACTCTGTCTCTGCACAAAGGAATAAAAATATGGTTTTAAAAGGTTTTTTGTTTGAAACTTGGGGTGTTGGATTTGTTGGATAGAGGCTTGATATCTTTTGTTTTCCTAGAATTGATCTTGCAGAGTCGAAGGAGGAGGGTGGTATAAAGAGATTCAAGCATTGATGAGATCCTAAGGTCATGAGGAAAAATTTATAGGGTAAAATTGGTGGTAGGAGAGGATGTTGAATCATCTCATATCCTCGACTTGTTGGGGAAGACATTGGTGGGGAAATTTTTTGGTTGAAGAATCTTGATGGTTGTTTTGAATGACTGGATACAATAGGTTTGGAAGCTAGTCATTGGATATGGTATTGTATTTAATATTTTAACCAAGGGATGGCTTAGATTTGATTTTATGACTAAACAAGATGCCTCCACCATTCTTGAGGGGATTTGGTTTTGGGGAAATTCCACTATCTATCCCTCAACCTTGGCATTCCCTATTTGACCCTTGAGGGGAAAAAGGCTATAGTGTTATTATTTGGGTCAAAATACCTAATCTAACATTGGAATTTTGGGCGATAGACTTTTTGTCAAATCTTGGCAACATATTGGGGAAAACAATCAAGGTGGACATATCCTTTAAGAATAACAATAGGTGCTCCATAGCATGAGTTCTTGTGGATATTGATACCAGATAAGGGATTCATGAAAGTTTGGACTTGGTTATTAGAGGAGTTTTTCATTTACAAATCTTGGATTATCAAAATGTTCCCATTTGGCGTCTTCAGTGCCATCCCATAGACATGTAGTGATGCATTGCACTATTCCCTTTTCTAAACAATCTTGGAGAAAGAAGAAGGCTTCTAGCATCCACTTTCAATATGAAGAATCTAGGGTCACAATTGAAAGGGAGTCCTCTTCAAAGGACAATATAGGAATTCCGAGAAACCCTATCTCAAAGTCAAATGGGAAAAAACTGATGTGTCAATCAGGATCATGAATGTATAATAGTTAAAGGGATTTTTGCAAAAACTATGATTCAGGATTTGTCCTTGGGGGTCGTCCCCTAGATGGGATCCTCGGAGTCATAAGATGACAATGGGGCTGCAATGGATCTAGCGAAGCTTATGTTGATGGCTCATTCGTGAATAATGACCCTATTCGTCGAGATATGATTGTGGGAAAGTCTAGTCCACCTTGCCTTATTGTTCTCGAATTTCCTCCTTTAGAATATGTTGAGGTCTAGCCCACCTTAGTTGAAGGTATGAAAAGTACTAAAGTGGGAAAGGATAAAGGCACTAGAGCCTTGTATAAACTTTCCCCTTTAGGCTCACTCTTAGTCAAGGATTACTCTTATGAATCCTACACAAGTCATAGTCAAGATTCAAGTATGTAGGTGAACCTTCAGTTTGTTGTTGTTGGGAAAGGAGTAGATTTCTTACTTGAACCCATATTTGAGTGAGAAGGGGGTCATTATTAAATAACACTTTCCAAGAATGGGGGGTGAAGTCTTGTGTATGTCGGGGGGGATTAGGTGGCGATAATTATTTTGACAATCCTTTCTTATCAATGGGAGAAAAACCCATCCTCCATCTTGCACATGAGAGGTCACGTCTTTAAGCACAAAAAGGAAAAAACGTGTTAATTTTTGTGGCTCTTAGAGCATATGGCCCCCAAAATGAAGTGTCCAAGTGATAATTATGTCATTGAACATTAAGGGGATGGGAAGTATCAATAAAAGGATGGCCTTGCATAGGAAAGTGGAGAAGGAGAAGCCATACATACTATTATTACAAGAAACAATGGAAGAAGGAAGATCTATTCTCAATGGTCTTAGGAAGATTATTTCAATATGGGATTTCATTGTAGTCAATTCTTCTAGTCTTTAAGAAGGGATTGTTATAAGGTGGTCATCTTCCCTAATTCTGAATAACTCTTATGCTATTATTTTAGGATTTTGTACTGAATTCACCAGTAAAGGATTGGACCAATCCTTAGTGATGAATGTGTACAATCCTTATGGTGATAGACAAGTTTTATGGGACATGCTCTCAACCTTAAGGGTGATGGATTACAAGATTCTCATCATTGGTGGTGATATGAATTTCATAGTTAGTAAGGACGACACATGGGGATATATTGCTTAGGTGGACAGATTGGGGGATGTTTTTTACATAAGTTTAAGCCCTTGGGTTGTTTGATGTGGAACCTTTTATTCTCAAACCTACTTAGTGTAACAATAAAAAGGGTAATGATAAGGTCTCAAAGTGGCTTGATTGGTTCTTGGTTGCATATCATTTCATTTAGTCGATGGATAGAATTCGATCATGGATGGGATCGGGTGGTATGGACTTCAATCCTATTTTATTTTAGTTTGATCTTGGTGATAAGAAGCCATCTTCTTCATTTAAATTCAATCCAAAGTGTATTTCTAAAGGATAATTTGAGTAGTTGGTTATATACTCTTGGCAATCTTTTGATGAACATGATCCTCTTTCAGCTAGTGAATAGTTTGTGACATCTCTTAAAGCAATGAAAGAAATAGTCATGGCATGGGAAGATGACGGGAAAGGGAACAAAGATATGTTATTGAAGGAGGTTGAGGCAGAAATATATCTCCTTTGTAGCAATAATGCTCTAGGTGTTTTTTCAAATGAGGAAGTAAGGAGACTTAAATATCTTGAAGCTCAAAAAAAGAAAAATTGTTTGAACCATGAAGTTGAATGGTGACTTAAAATTCGATCCATTTGGATAAAACTTGGGGATGAAAATACAAAGTTCTTTCATCAAGCGGTGATGCATTAGTGAAGTCAGAATACCATTTGGGATTTGTAGGACAAGGAAGGATAGTTTGTATGTGGGTTTTATGATTTGGCATCCCTAGGGGTTCGACACTTCAAAGGTTTATATAAGGAGCCTACTCATGTCAACATTATTGAGGTGATACAAATTTTTAGTTATTATCCATGCCTTGAAAATGAGGAGGATAATCAAAACTTCTTGTAGGAGGTTAGCATGGAAGAATTGAAAGAAATCATAGCAATATTTCAAAAGAATAAAAGTCACAGCCCAGATGGTTGGACCATCAAGATATTTATTGGTTTTTTTGGGTTATTGGACAATGACATTCTCAAGGTGGTGGAAGAAGTTCGACAATCTAGTCAAGTCTTTGGTTCTTTCAATTCTATCTTCATCACTCTCATTCCAAAGATTGATCAGGTGGACAACTTTGGGGACTTCTATCTGATTTCTCTATGCAATTATATGTATAAGATCATTGCTAAAGTTCTAGTTGTGCAATTGAAAAGGTTTTTGTCAAAGTTTATTTATGTTGAATAGTTCAGGTTCTTGGAAGGAAGATTATTCATGAAATGGTGGGCATATCTCAAGAGACCCTTCACTCAATGAAATAGAAGAAGAAACTCGCCATTGTCATGAAACTCGATTTATCCCAAGCATACAACCGTACTTGTTCTTTGCATTTGATATTTTTGTTGATTGATATCAGGTTCAATATATAGGTTTTTAATTGGACCATGGGTTGCGTCTAGTCTGTATCATTTAGATTTCTAATAAATGGGAAGGAAATTAGGATAAGGTTACGCTTTGAGTGTTTATGGCGAGGAAATTAGGTTAAGATAGGTTATCATCTAGATCGATGGCAATTACTCTCAAAACCCAAGTGCAAAGGTAGTTGGGGTTTGAAGCAATTCAATTATTTTAGTAAGGACCTCACAATAAAGAGCCTTTGGAACTTAATCATTAAAGAGGGATTATGGAAATGGGTAGTTACTCAAAAATACGTTGGTCCTTCTTCCCTCATGGATTAGATTTGGTCACTAGTGAAAAGTATAACAAATGTACCTATTATCACACCATAGTAGCAGGGCTACTATTCTTGCTTAGCAGATATCTGCACATTCCAGAGCTTGTATTATTCACAACTTGGCTATGATGAGTCTATTATTTTTGAGATCACTCATGATCAGAGTAGTGTATTATTGGACTTATGTTAGACCTTGTGTCAAGGTTGAGCCTTGAGAGTTCAGATATGATGACCGATGTGACCTTTTATCCCATATAGTTTCAGTCCAGTACCTAGAGATGTATTGCAGCAGTGTTTCAGATGATATATGATGATTATTCTGATGATGATGTTATATGACCTATGGATGCTTGACCATTGACTATGGATTATTATCTTGTTTCTTTAGTCATGTTCATAGCATTAGCTTGGTATATAATTCATGATGTGGCAAACTGTATAAAATTTAAAATGAACTATCTTGATGATAAATTATAGAATGGACATTTACTTGCACCATTAGGTTGTTTGGAAAAACTCACTGGTTTACCACCTTACATAGATATGGTCTTTCCTGACATTACATGTCTGCTAGATTAGGCTCCATTATCACTTGACTCAATCCATTCATGACTTTCCTATTTTGGCTTTACCCTTGACTTGTCTTATTTGACTTTCTGATATTGAGGACTTCCCCTTTTTCTACCTTTGTGTTTGGACTGCATCCCTATATGTTTAGGAGTTGGTGACAGAACTTGCCTTTGGTAAGTTGGATTGTAGGCCTAAATCATTCTGATCAGTTGTCCCGATGTTTGGCACTGGTCTGAACTCCCCATGGTCACTTGAGATGTTGTTGGCTAAAACTGAAAGCTCATGTACTACTTACGGAAACTTATGTAAATTCACCCATGGAAACTAAAAAGGGCAAGAGCAATGAACTGCTAAAAATACTCCTCGAACAGTATAAGAAAGGTCCAAAAAGAAATAGTTCTTAAATGTCATATCTAAACAATTGTTGACCTTATGTATATGTATAAACATGCCCTGGATGCAAGCTGCAATTAGTTGTGCTTATCAGCACACCTAAGATCCGAAGGGTTATGTAGGCCAAAAAGGCGATGAAATGAAATTGAATGATCCTAATGAACTTGGTTCAACTTGATGTAGACATGATGCCTAAGTTGAATAAACACTCTCTAAACAGCTTATCCATTTGTGAGTCACAGCCATTCCCCGTGTTATTTTGTCCAGCACAGAGTTTGTAGCTTCCCTTTTTCTCCCAATCCAAAGTGTCTTTTGGTTGAGTTTAGACAAGTCACCTCCTTTGCCCAGCCTTGTTCCTAGCCTTCATCCTTAGCTAGCAATTAGACCATGTCCAATGGGTGAGTTTGTCATTTAAGCTATTGTGCAAGTAATTATAAGTAACAATGGAATATACTAATGTGATTAATGCCACTGAATGATGTTATACTTTAAGTTAAGCTGTGAGTGTGATTAGAGGGACATGTCTTATTCTATTGATATGATTTATCCTTGGTTGTATATGGACCTAGTCAAACCGAGTTGGACTATGGTCACTTCTTGGGATCCGTGATGATGTGGGCCATGTATGAGTATTGATGATGATTTATGGACCTACATACTCTTGATGATGATGCTATATGATGGATATATGGTTCAGGTGATGATTGATGCAGTTCAATAGGTTTTATTATTACTTTAGATCATCAGATTATGCACTGTCCATATATAGTTGACCCATCAGGGAAACCCATGGTGTATAAGTACACATTCTTAGTAGATTTGGGTCTTCTGGATCCAATGAGACACTTTTCATTCAGTTCTGGGCACTTTTGACAGTGATAGATGCAGTTTTTCACTTGTTGACCAGATTTGGGGTTGATTTCCCGGCCTGAGCAGCAGGGGCCATGAGAGGCCAATTCACCTAGGGCACTGTACGAGGAGGGGGTGGTCTAGACACTTGATATTACCATTTACCCCCCCTTCTGGAGAGCCTGGTGGGCTCAATTGATAGCGCAGGCGCCCTAGGAGGCAGTTTCAGCACTTTCACAATTACCGAGGCAGTCCAGAAATGGGATAAAAGGGTCACTGAGGAATTCGATTTGGGAAATTGAGTCAAGTTTTTGGCACTTGGTTTTCACATAGGTCTTCCAGGGTGAACCCCCTATCTTCCAAACAATTTTCATCAGTTGGGTGCATCCACAGAGGCCACAGGAGGCCTTTTACTGCTTGTCTATCACAGTCTTTGAGGACAGATTTGATCATTTATATTTATTTTGGACATATTATATTATTTTATTGTGCCATGGGGATGAGCTAGTAAGGATTGATGCCTCCTAGCCCCACCATGAGCTCTATGTGTCATTTCCTAGTCATATGAGGTGGGCTTTTGTACTTTTACCCCCTCTAGTGGGTGATGTCACCCTCCATGAGTATCTCTTAGCTATGATGTCATCATTATTTGAGCGATCCATGTGATTATATCGTTAGGATCTTTTTTAGCCATTGATTATGTATTGAGATCTTTTAATCTCAACCACTCATTTCATAAAGTGGTTTTGAGATCTAGGGTTTTGGTCTTTATTATCCTATATAAGGAGGAGACCTCCTCATTGTAAAATCATCTAGAGAATTTGGCTCTTGGCTCTTGGAATAAAATTTCTATCTTTTGGAGTACTTGCTTGGGTTGTGGAGTGGATGTTGGTTGCTTTGATTGTAAATGCTTTTGTCCATTGTACTGGAGGATCTCTTGTAGTTATCTTGCATATTTTGCCATATCTTTTTACAGGTTAAGAGGACGTTTTTGACAAGTGCGAATTGGTGGGGAGGCTTGCCCTTCAAGCTTGGAGGAAGACGTTTTGGTTAAACAGGGAGTGGTTTTGTCTTTGTGCCAACTATTCTTTGCTTATCTCTCTCTTGCTTGTATCTACCTTCAACATGTTAAACTGATTGATGCTTTGCTCCTTGGTTTTGACAGGTTAGAGGGACAAACATGTGGCAGCTTGGAGAAAATTGATTTGGCAAGAGGGCTTCAAAATTCTTCATTTGATCTTTGGAAAAAGTAATCTTCATCTCAACTAGAATTCATCTCTTTATCCAAGTATGCTCCAAAGGTATGGTCTTCTTCTTCCTTGGCTTAACCATACATTCTAGATCATAAAAAACCTAATTGATTAAAACCCTCATTTTTCACTTTTTCTTAGATCTACTTGGATCTAGCTTGGCTTTGGGTAAGATATTGAAAACCCACCTCTATAGCATCCACGGCAATTCGTATCTATAGTTTGGTGAGGATTGGCCTTCATTTGACACACTTTCCAAGGCACATTAGTCTTCTTAAGGGAGGCTAGTTGGGTTAGATCCGATAGATGGGTAGGTGAGATCCCACTTGATCTATAACCTCCATACTTGATAACCTACCCCTAGTGCTTCACCTTGTTGATTTTTGCCTTGTGGGCACCATTCCTCATTTTGAGGGTTGTGCCCCACTTGGGTCAATTTGGTGATGCATGTTCAATCTCAGATCTATGGAGATCTAGCCATTGGAACAATTTGATTTTCTAGATCCACATTCATTATTGCCTAAACTACTTGGATCTAAAGTTTGGTGGCCATTGGACTTGATTTGATACACTTTACCATGCTTTTAGCCCTCCTTGGGCAAAGTCGCACTCCTTGGGTGATTGAATTTGTCCACTTCTAGGACATGGGTGATTGTAATCCCGCTTGATTTGAAAAGAGCATACCTTGAAACCCCTATCTAGAATCTCACTTTGTGAAGTTCTGCCTTGGGGGTTATTGATGTATATGTAACTTCGGAATGTATTTCACATATATGTATATTGCATTCCTATAGAGATGGTATTATTCCTCTATAAGTAAGTGTCGTCATTTATATTGTAAGTGTCGTAACTTATACTTGATGGGTTATTAGACCACCTTATTTGGGGTCGGCCCTGTATAAGTCATGTGGGTCAAAGGGTTATTAGACCACCCTATTGGGGGTTGGCCATGTGGGTCAAAGGGTTATTAGACCACCCTATTGGGGGTCGGCCCACTCAGCATTATGTTATGTGGTATAGTTCGAGCCTACATGAGTTAGGTAAAAAGGCAAGTCAAGTCAAGTATAAATAGAGTGCGGGAGGCACTCTATTTACTCACTCACTTCACACACATGCACTCAAGGAGGAGTGGCGCACTTATGGAGGAGGAGGATCTGCTGCTAGGTTATGGCTATCTCTCTTGGTTGGTTGTATCATTGCTCTATCTATCTCTGAGGAAGTTATTGGGGTTTTTCACCTTTATGGTTTTCCCCAAGTAAATCTTTGTGTCTCTTGTGTGCTTGCATTATTGTCTCCATGATTGATATGCTGTAGATATGCTGTACATGTTGTTCTCTCAGTTAATATCCTAGATCATATTGAAGTAAATTCTGAAAATTTAACATGGTATCAGAGCTAGCCTGAAAGAAGGCATGATATGGCATGTATGACACTTGTTGCACTTACGATGCTAGGGCTTGATATAGCAAAATCCAGTCATCGTAGCACTTTTGCTATAAATCCGTTTTGGCGAAGTTTTCGGATCTGAAATTGTTACAGGCCGAAGCTAAGATCTCCAGGTATCTTGTGTACAAAGGAAAACCTCTAATTCGTTGTACTTTGTGATTTATGATCTGTACAATATAGGGTTTCTGCCTCTTCCAGATATGAGTCAAAATCAGGTGACCTTGGGAAAAAGGTCATATCTTGGGCTAGGAAGCTCCAAATGAAATTTAGTAAAAAGTGACAGGTAGTACACAGTCTGTACTATCTCAAAAAACTTTTTCAGAGGCCGAAGTTGAACCAGTGACACGTGGCACGCCGTACAAGTTCGCTCTCCTGTATTATCCCATAAACAGGTCACGTTGCGACATTTGGCATAACTCTCTCTCAGAGAGTCCAATTGAGGTCAGACCTATCAGGATGGAAAGGTAACAGGCCGAGCTATCTCAGAAAACTTTTTCAGAGGTGGAAGTTAAAATAGTGACACGTGGCACACCGTACAAGTTCGCTCTCCTGTTTTATCCCAAAACAGGTCACGTTGCGACATTTGGCATAACTCTCTCTCAGAGAATCCAATTGAGGTCAGACCTGTCAGGATGGAAAGATAACAGGTCAGGCTATCTCAGGAAACTTTTTCAGACCCTGTGTATCAAAAATTTCGGAGTTACACCAGAAACAATCAGGTACATATTTCTGTCAAAACAGAATTATTTTTTGGTACCTTCATTCATGGCTTCCGGAATTTAGGGCTTTGGAGAAAGTTGGAATTTTTGTAATCGGAGACCACGGCTGGATGATATTCATCAAAATAGAAATTTAGAGACCAAGATCAGAATTTTTGGTTGGGCAGAAGGCCGGGCTTGATTAGACCCTAGTTCGGGACTTTGATCAGAAAAGTGGAAAATTAGGGCTTCTGTAAAAATGGGAATTTTTGAAATCTGTGACCACGGCTGGAAGCTCCTCAGAAAAATAGAAGCTTAGAGCTTTGGATCAAAAATTTTGATGGGGCAAAAGAGTGGGATTCATCAAACCCCAGTTCAGGGTCACGTCCAGTGAATCCGGAAGTTTCAAAGGCAAAATTGAGGAGTGAAACTTTGCAGTTTTCAAATTCTGAATATACCAGTTTGATCAGCTCATCAAGGCGCATATTTCTATCCTTTCGAAAGTTTGAAATTCAAAGTTTGAATTTTTGGGGTTTCTCTGACAAACCCATATCCAGCTCCAGGTCCAGTTCTTGCAAATCAAATGGATTGGGTTAATCCTAGAAGAAGATGGATTGATCATCTGCATGAGTAAAGAAGTTCCTGTTTCAGAGGGAGATGAGGCTAAGGCCTTACATAAGAAGATTACAAGCGATCTCGACAGGTATGACTCATTGAGGTATGTTTCGATATTTGTCCATGATTAAGTTTATGGTATGTTTGTCTTCATGTTATTACGGTTAGTACAATTTTGATTTTAGATTTGTTGTATCACCTTAACAAAATTATGAATGCATGATAGAAGATATTCATTGGTTAGGGTGTTGACACTTATGATTGTACTAATGCATTATGGTGTTGTATGAGGTTTATGTTGTCTACTAACATGAAAGGTACACCAAGAAAGACAGATCATGTTCTGGTCCAAGAACATATGATCATGATAACATGAGGACAAAGATTCATCCATTGTCATGGATCTCATAGAAGATCCATTTACGAGGTATGTATAACTTGGTTTTGTAATAGTTAACCTATGAGATATACAGGTTACTAGCACAAGTCATTGAAGAAGAACAAGAAGACATCATGTGAGTATGTTAGACATAAATAGCTAGCATACTAATCCAGGTATGTTTTTCCTATATCAAGCTAGAATCCTACCTTGTGTTAGGATCTTATACTGTTGTTGATAATGATTATTCCTGAAGAGTCATAGGTTTGAATAATCATGATTGTATGCATATTATGTTTCTTACCATAATTGATGATATGACTAACCAGAAGAATCATGATGGTATAGGTTTGAATAATCACAGGTTTTATGCATTTTATATCTCTTATCTTGATTGATGATTCAATTAACCTGAAGAGTCATAGGTTTGAGTAATTACAGGTTTAAACATGTTATGTTTCTTATGATTTGACTAACCATAAGAATCCTACATAAACCTTGAATGCTAATGCTTATTATTTCTGTTTGAAATGATCATGACTATACATGCTTGAGATTATTGTGTTTTAATAGTATACTAATGAATGTATGATTTTATATGAGATCACAAGGATAACACATTCATGATACTAATAAGCATGCATAGGGACCAAGGATGAATATGAGTTCAAGAACAGGTAATCCACGAAGCAAAGATCAAGAGGGAGTACACGCTAGTGGTTTATGCAAGGATGCAGATATTCAGAGGGAGTTGTCCATCTCTCTACATTCCACAACAGAAAGGTGTAGAAGAAGCTACTTCAGATTAGGACTCCAACGGCTCCTGCAAGGAAGCGAAGAATCAGAGGGAGTCCACCCAACGAACAAACAAAGATAAGTCTTTTAATTATCATTTCTTACATATTTGTTTGCTTAAATAAAATTGTTCAATAATGTATATGCTCATGGTCTTAGACTTAGGATATGTATTGTGCATATTAGAATAATTACATTAATGAACAGTATACTACTAATATGCATGGGTAAGTAGCCTATGGCACTGTACAACATTCCATTGCTACTTATCTAGAATGAAACCTCTTTGCTGACATGTTGGGAGTTGTGCACACTCTTAACAATGTTCTGGTAGAGATTGGAAGGCATCTAGAAAGTTACGGGATATGGATAAATGTTGTATTGAAGCATTGGCTAAGATAATTGCATGACTGTATGACATATTTATTTATGTGTAAGAATTTGTTCTGAAAACTATGAGATGTTTTCTAATCATGCAATTTAACTTGTTGTGTAGGAAAGATCGTATGCCATCTCCTACAAAAGAAGAACTACAACATTTGTTCAGCAACAAATTTATTTATTGAAGATATTGAAGTTCCCAGGATCTGGGATGAAGAAATGGAATGCCATGATCCATCGATCATGAAGAATGATGTTTGGGATGTAGTCCCAAGATGTGAAGGGAAGTTTGTTATGAATTCCAAATGGAACTATCAGATCAAGCATGTTGCAGATGGCAGCATTGAGAAATATAAAAGTGATGAAATAGAAGATGCACCAGATGGATCTCAAGACAGCATGGTGTAGTCATATATGTGTGCAGAACTTGGTATGGTAGGATAGACAGCTTTCTATCCAGTTTGGGCGTTACCAAGAGTAAAGCAGATTCCAACCTTTTCTACAAGGTTGAAGAAGGAAATCCAGTGATACTACTTTTGTATGCAGATAACCTGTTTGTTACAAGTAAAGATAGATTGATTGCCGACACGCAGCGGAAGCTTTCTTCCAATTTCGAGATGAAGAACTTGGGGATGATGCACTATTTGTTTTTGGCATGGAGGTGTGGCAGAGTGCATATGGAATCTTCCTTGGACAAGGGAAGTGTGTAGTAGAGATCCTGAAGAGGTTCGGGATAATGGACTGCAAGGATATGGCCACACCTATGGCATCGAATCTGAAGCTTCTACGTGATGCTTCATCTGAGCTGGTTGATGTCTCTTTGTATCGTCAGATGATTGGGTCCTTGATGTACCTGACGAACACGAGACCAGACATTTGCTTTGCTGTGAACACATTGAGCCAGTTCCTGACGGATCCGAGGAGTGTTCACCTGGTTGCTGTAAAGCATGTTCAGAGGTACCTGAAGGGTACAGTGGATTATGGGCTCAGGTGTGAGGAGAATCAAAAGTTTAACCTGCAGGGTTATGTCGATTCAGATTGGGCTGGCAGTGCTGCAGACAGGAAGAGCACATATGGGTGTTGCTTCAGTATGGGATCAGGTGTGATCTCTTGGTTTAGCAGGAAGCAGTCCTGCGTAGCACTGAGTACAGCTGAGGCAGAGTATGTTGCATCCTGTTCAGCTAGTTGTGAGACAGTATGGCTACGGAAGCTACTGTCTGGGTTATTTGATCTCCCATTGGAGGCTACTAGTATCTTCTGTGATAACCAGAGTTGTGTGAAGCTGTCCGAGAACCCAGTGTTTCATGACAGGTCGAAACACATAGAGATCAAATATCACTATATCAGGGATATGGTGTAGAGAGGAGCTGTGAAGCTCCTGTATATTGCGACAGATGAGCAGATTGCAGATGTGCTGACGAAGCCACTAGCCAGGGTGAAGTTCGAGTACTTCAGAGAGAGGCTTGACGTGCTTCAGATCGAGGATACTTCGAGGAAGAAGTGATGGACACATTTGCTGAATCCATTCCAAGCATGTTGGAAGGGGGATCCTTCACATGGCTGTGGATGTAAGCGCTGGATAATGGGCATCAGGATGATGTTCTGGTTTCTGCTGGATATGATCAGTTGGATCATTTTTATGTATGTATGTACGCATCATGTTGGATGCTGGATATGATCAGTTGGATCATTTTTATGTATGTATGTACGCATCATGTTGGATGCTGGATATGATCAGTTAGATCATTTTTATGTATGTATGTACGCATCATGTTGGATGCTGGATATGATCAGTTGGATCATTTTTATGTATGTATGTACGCATCATGTTGGATGCTGGATATGATCAGGTGGATCATTTATGTATGGATGCATCATGTTGGATGCTGGATATGATCAGTTGGATCATGTGTATGTATTTTGTATATGCATCATGTTGGATGCTTGGACCATGTTTCTGTATATGTATCAGGTGGATACATTGTATGATCAGGTGGATCATGTATGGTGATATGTATCATGTATCAAGTGGATACATTGTATGATCAGGAGGATCATGTATGATGATATGTATCAGGTAGATACTTGGTATGCATCAGGTGGATGCATTGATGATCAGGTGGATCATGCAGCAGGATGTTGCAGTGATGATCAGGATGATCATGGATGATGAGCTTCAGGATGTTGCTCCAGATGACATGCAGCAGGACGTTGCAGTGATGATGATCAGGATGATCATGGATGGTGAGCTTCAGGATGTTGCTCCAGATGACATGCAGCAGGACGTTGCAGTGATGATGATCAGGACGATCATGAGTACATCAGGATGATGTATGGTGAGTATCAGGTTGATACTCTGTGGCCGTGGGTCAGGTTGTGCAGATGAGCATGTCTGGGAGATCCTATAGGTCGGAGTTATGTACCCGTAACAGCCTGGGATGCTCTTTCGAGACATTGCTCTGGGAGGACATGTAATTTGTGCCCTGGGAGATCTCAGGTCGGAGTTGTGTACCCGTAACATCCTGAGATGCTCTTGCGAGGTTTTGTCCTATGGCATGTAATTTGGGCCCTGGGAGATTTCAGGTCGGAGTTGTGTACCCGTAACATCCTGAGATGCTCTTTCGAGGTTTTGCCATGACCACATGTAATAGCGCCCTGGGAGATTTCAGGTTGGAGTTGTGTACCCGTAACATCCTGAGATGCTCTTGCGAGGTTTTGTGGTGGACCACATGTAATTTGTGCCCTGGGAGATTTCAGGTTGGAGTTGTGTACCCGTAACATCCTGAGATGCTCTTGCGAGGTTTTGTGGTGGACCACATGTAATTTGTGCCCTGGGAGATTTCAGGTCGGAGTTGTGTACCCGTAACATCCTGAGATGCTCTTTCGAGGTTTTGTGGTGGGGTCACATGTAATAGCGCCCTGGGAGATCCTACAGGTCGGAGTTGTGTACCCGTAACATCCTGGGATGCTCTTTCGAGGTTTTGTGACACACGTAATAAGTCCTGAGGATTCCACAGTATGGCCAGTGATGATGAAGACCTGTAGGTGGTGGGCCTACATCCAGTATGAAAAAGGACTGGCTCTGTAGAACTTCCTATGAAGAGTAGATTCAGAGATTGATTGAGATAGCAGCAGCAGTGACGATGATGATGACTCGATGACGATTATCCAGTGACGATGATCCAGAGAAGATGACTTGTGCTAGAAGAACTGTGCTGAGAAATACCTTCCTAGTTAAGAGGGAGTGTTGATGTATATGTAACTTCGGAATGTATTTCACATACATGTATATTGTATTCCTATAGAGATGGTATTATTCCTCTATAAGGAAGTGTCGTCATTTATATTGTAAGTGTCGTAACTTATACTTGATGGGTTATTAGACCACCTTATTTGGGGTCGTCCCTGTATAAGTCATGTGGGTCAAAGGGTTATTAGACCACCCTATTGGGGGTTGGCCATGTGGGTCAAAGGGTTATTAGACCACCCTATTGGGGGTCGGCCCACTCAGCATTATGTTATGTGGTATAGTTCGAGCCTACATGAGTTAGGTAAAAAGTCAAGTCAAGTCAAGTATAAATAGAGTGCGGGAGGCACTCTATTTACTCACTCACTTCACACACATGCACTCAAGGAGGAGTGGCGCACTTATGGAGGAGGAGGATCTGCTGCTAGGTTATGGCTATCTCTCTTGGTTGGTTGTATCATTGCTCTATCTATCTCTGAGGAAGTTATTGGGGTTTTTCACCTTTATGGTTTTCCCCAAGTAAATCTTTGTGTCTCTTGTGTGCTTGCATTATTGTCTCCATGATTGATATGCTGTAGATATGTTGTACATGTTGTTCTCTCAGTTAATATCCTAGATCAGATTGAAGTAAATTCTGAAAATTTAACAGGGGTAGCATTCCTTGTTTTGGGGAAAGTTGTCCACTTGGGTTACATAGTGAAATATTAGATCTACTAAGATCCAACCACCACATCTTGAATAACCCACTTGGTTTGCATCCTAGGTGTCTCGATCTACATTTCCACATCTCTTTTGACTCCATTAGCCCATCCATCAAGGCACTAGTCCACCTAGGGAAATTCGCACTCCTTGGGAGTTGTGTCATCTCCTAGATCCCATTTATGGGTATCTCTAATTTCAACTTAGATCCATAGATCTACTCATGACATACCCCTTAGTACCATTTGCACCCTTAACTTCACCTTGTGGGTCCCATTTGAGCCATTTCCATATCCCAAGGAAGTGGGCCCCACTTGTGTATTTCATGGTACTAGATCTTGTCATCTTATCTCATTATGTGGCCTAAATCATTCATTGGTTGAAGCATAAGTCATTTCCTAAGCCCCTTTCAACCACATTTAAACTTCTAGGTCCACCTAACCTTGCATTGGTTTCCGTAACTTGTCTTTTACATATCCCTAGGAACCTTTGCTTTGATCCAATCATCTTAGATTGGCTATAGGGTCTCCCCCTTGGTCTTGATTCATCTTGATCTAAAGCGAAGAGTGCCTTGGTTGACGTGACTCCCAGCTTGCATTGGGAACCGTGGCATCTCTTGGGTCACCTCTTTAGTTGTCCATCTCCTCTACTGTCTTGGATGGGATTCCACTAGGGACAACTAAAAGTTGTGTGATAACAGTACCCACATTGGAAAGCAATGATTTTAGTCTTCCCACTAGTAGGTTCCCATTTGGATTAGAGAGTGGGGAATGACTCACAAGTAAGAATCGACGATGATACCATAATGGGGTGCCACAACTTGGTCTTCTTATCTACATATTTGGTACAACAACTCCATGACCTAGGATTTTTTTACTTTAAACCAATTAGTTGGTGCTGGTAGTACATACATTTGGCATCAAGGGTGGTTGAGCATAGTCCAACTAGGCTTGGTGGGTGATTTTGGTATCCATTGGACTACTTACACTTCCTCCCTTCATGATGGTCATGTCTTCCTAAAGGATGAATCTGATAGCCTAATTTTGAATAAGAATAAGAAGGGTAGCCATTGCATTGCAAATATTGGGCATGATATTGTTGCGGCATCTGTAATTGGAGAACCCAACTAGTGGTGGGACAAAATTTGGAAAGTGATTACTCCTAAGAAAATGAACCTTCTCTTGTAGCTAGCCATATTGAACAAATTTCCCACTCGGGATTTCCTCCAAGAGAAAGGTCGATGTGGTCCTAGAATTTGTTTGCTTTGTAAAGTGGAAGAGGAATTAGTGTCGCACTTATTCACAAGATGTGCATATACAAGTTTGAAAGGATGTCGGAAGTTGGGTTGGACATAGATATGTTTGGCAGTGTGGCAATGTAGAAGAATGACTAGAAAGTTGGGTTCACAAACATGAATTGAAGAACTATCATGTTATTCCTTTCCTAAGTTTGTGGGGTATTTAACTTGCTCACAATTCCAATATTTTTTAAGACTGTTATTTACAAACTTTTCAAGTTTCATTCCAGATTTGTTTGATGGCTCAGTTTTTAAAATCGCGGGGTATTATTCAAAAGGATTGGGATGTAGGGGAATTGGTGGTGGACAAACTATACCCCTATGGATTTTTCAATGGTATTTGCTAGCGGGAGGCTTCACTCTGTGGCATTGGAGCATTCTCTATTTACAAGACACCCATTATTTTTATTTTAATGCTAATATGCCCCCAACGAGAGATTCAAGAGGCTAGGAGGAAGTTGGAAGAGGCATGTATCCTCCTTGAGGAGGACATTCATAACCCCGTTGTTCAAAAAGATGCAACAAACTTAAAGTTTGTGGTGCATAGAGAGGAGGAGTATATTTCAAGAGGTGTCAGGGTTCATGCCATGTTATAGTAGATTAAGGAAGGATATGAGGGTTCCAACTTCTTCTTTGAATTTATAAAGAAGAATATGGTTTATGATAGAGTATTGGGCCTTCATAGAGAGGATGGTTCACTTGAGGAATATCCCTATAAGATTCGAGGCATGTTTAGTGACCATTTTCAAAATATTTTTTCTCCTTATCCACTATAAGAGGTTGTGGTTGCTTTTTAGAGGGTGGTTCCACATAAGGTCTCTATTGTTGACCGTGATAGGTTGGATATGGACTTCATGAAGGATGATTTTTGCAACACTTAGATCTATGTAGAATAGTAAATTTCCAGGTATTGATGGATTATCTTGTGAGTTCTATAAGGCAATGTGGAATATTGTTGGAGATCACTTCATTCAAATGGATTCCGAATCCTTCACTATAGGATGTCTAACATAGTCTATTAATCAAGGGTTAATCAAGATCATTCCAAAAAATTCTTCCAGGGACAGTATTGGGGGATGATGACCCATAACTCTTTTAAGTGTTTCTTCCACAATTATGGCCAAGGCAATGCCACTATGAGTGAGTGAAGTTGCTAGAAATATTGTTTGTAATGAACAAATGAGTTTTGTTCAAGGGAGGTTTATTCTGGACATAGTGATTTTAGCTTGGGAGGCCATGGAGTGGGCTAGGTAATATGGGCAACAAGCTCTCTTTCTTTAAATTTATTTTGATAAAGAGTATGATCGAGTTGATTGGTCCTTCATTGCAGATATGTTGTCATGTTTGGGCCTGGTTCAAAGTTTGTGGGGATGGTCAACACCTTATTCTCTTATGCCTCAACTTTTGTTGCAGTGAATAATACACTATCCACGTATTCTTATGCACCATTCAATTAGACAAGGATGCATCCTCACACCTTATCTCTATGTTCTAATTGTTGATGCTATTGGTTATTTG
Organism: Larix kaempferi; assembly: GCA_027924585.1. Taxonomy (NCBI): domain Eukaryota; kingdom Viridiplantae; phylum Streptophyta; class Pinopsida; order Pinales; family Pinaceae; genus Larix; species Larix kaempferi. The sequence continues at coordinate 389,008 of BSBM01000193.1, forward strand.
TTCGATGCTGCCTGATTTTAGGAGAAGATCCAAGTAATCTCACTTCTAAATGATTATGATATGGTTAATAATCATTTTGCACATGATTCATTGTTGTTTATTGGAGTTGACCATGAATCACTGTATAGTGCTAGAGACTGCTTATCTATTTTCTACGAGGCATCTAGGGAAAATATTAGTGATCATAAGATTGAATATTGGTTGGTCGGTATTGTTGATCCTCCTAATTGGATCCATAATGCTTGGACTTACACTCATCCATGTGTAATAGTAAGATATTTTGGCATCACCTTTGGTGCGGGTCTTTCTCCAACAGCTATGTGGGATTGGTGTTTGGAGCGTCTACAGTGTAAACTTATTCTTTGGCATAACAAAGGCCTTTCATTTGCTACAAAATTAATTATTATAAGTAGGATTCTTTAAGACTCACAAGTTTATGTTTCTTGTTGGATTCCCAATAAGGCTCAGTTTCATAGATTGGAACAACTCTTGCATTCGTACTTGTGGTACAAGTATGGTGGGGATAGGGGCCTCCCTATGGTACCTTGAGATGTTTTCATTATGCCCAAGGATGAAGGTGGCCTATGTTTAATTGATATTTCCACCTAGGGTAATATTATGGCTGCTAAATGGGTGGTTCAGTGTCTAGAAGGAACCTCTCCTTGGCAAGTATTATTGAGGCATCGTCTTCTCATTACAAAACATATTGGTAGGATCAGGGGATCATTTGGATCATGTGATATAATTTCATCCCCCCATAGATTCCAAGTATCATGTTCTTTTATGATCAGAAGTATGTGGACAACATGGAGGAAGGTGGTTGGCCTTGTGTGGTGACAGATGTCAGATAGTCAAGCAGGATGGGATTTGGCAATAAGACCGATTTGGATTTGGAAGGTGCAAGGAACATGTGTTTCAAACATCCCTCGGTTTCAAGGTTAGAGATTCAGTAAGAATTTTTTTTTATATTGGAGATATTTGTGGGATTCTTGTACTCAAAATGGGAAGGACTGGAAATCCATTGCTCATGAATTATCCATACCTTCTATGGATAGACATGTTATTATGGATATTATCAGCCTTATTCCATATGAGGACCTTTTCAAAATGAATATAGATATGTTTGTCCCCTTCTAGTGTGATTGGGGATGGATTTTTGGGCATCCCTTAGTTGCAATATGATTCCTAGAGGTTGTACCTTCTCCTTCATATGTGACATGAGCTTAGCCCTATCCTTAATTCACGATGGGTTTCTACTAATGCAGGGATAAGGTGGATCAATACATTGCATATTGTGTAGCTAATTTGGGATAACTACAAGCTCCAAGTGTTTTCATGGATAGTGATTTACCAAGGCCTTCCTACCAAGGCACGAATTGCAAAAAGTGGTCTCTCAGATGGAATCTACCCTTCTTGCCTCAAGTTGGAAATAGTAAAGCACATCTTATGGGAATGCACTTTTGCTAGGCCTTGTTGGGAGTTTGTCTAGTCAGAACATAGAGACATTTTTTCAAGGGAGATTACATTGGAGAGAAGTTCTATTGGGGGATGTTGGAGCTCTGGATCGATCCTCACTCTGTGGTGTTTGGCACTGCCTAAGGGTTTCAAGATTTCTTTGGAAGCTTCGGTGCAAATATGTTTTTGAAAATGATATTAGTTCTTTGTCTACATTTTGTCAGGTATGGAAAGATGAGGTACAAATGCAATTGTTAGCTAAATGTTTTATGTTAATCAAAGAGGCTAAGGGATTGAAGCTATATGCATACTCATATTTAATTGTTGTTTTAGTTTCTATGGGAAAGAGGATGTAAATATATTTGTAGTTTTTTTTTGTTCTTGGAGGATGAGGGTGTGGTTTCCTTTGTACATACCCTCCTATTGTATTATGTTTTTTGTTTTGTAAATAATTAATGTAAATATAAGAAGTATTTTTACAACAAAAAAAATAGTGCTAATGTGGGGGGGGGGTACTAATAACAAAGTTGAAATGTTAGCACTTCGATCTCTGCTCAAATCGGCCTCTACAAAATATATTTCCATGCAATAGGTTTTCGAGGATTCAACTTTGGTTATTAAATGGATGTGCAATGAGAAAATGCTTCAAGATATTGCTCTACAATCTCTTGCATTGCATTTAAAGGGGGTTTCTTCTCATTTCACCCATATTACTTTCACTCATGTGTATAGGGAATTGAACATTAGAGATGATCCACTTTCTAAGGCGGGGATTTCTCTTGAACCTAGTAGTTTGCATGTTAAAGATTTCCATGATGGACACATCAAATAATACTTGTTAAAACATTCATACTTAAGAGTTATTATTGTGTGGAGATTGACTATGCTTGAATAATGTTTTGAAGTATTATCAGGTCTAGTTTTTTTAGGACAATTGCATTTGCATATTAAAAGATTATGGTTAGACACCTCTGCTGAGTATGCAGACCAAAATGTTACATCTAGATAGTGATATTGGTTTTACCATAAATATATTAGTTAAATTTTGTGACAGGTATGATAGTCATACTATTGGAAATATGGAAAATTGTAATGTAATGTACCGAAAACACCTTCAACATGTATTTTTGGTTCTCGGATGAGTAAAAAATATACTCTTTCTTTTGTTTGTGTGTGTGTGTGTCCCACAAACTTAGGTGATAAGTGATTGGACAATGCCTTCCTGTGAAACTTGAGTTCTTAATTCAAAATAACTCACTAAATATTCTTTAAATTTTCTAGCTTCGATAATGTAGATCCAAAGAAAGTGAGTCTCTCACCTGCACGATCTCTAAAACAAACCAAAAGTTGTAAAATATTATATTCCTTATTATTGTAAAAGAAATACAATCACTTTGAAAAAATAATCAATATAGTTTCATATTTTAGTTCCGTGAGTGAGGATTTAAAACCAAATCAATTATGACGCTATATTGATGATTAGGATTCTTCAAAACTTTACATGATTTTCAACTAAGTTCTCGACAACATGTTTGCTATGAACCAAATTCCCTATGAAACATAAAAGACATAAAGAAAAGTAACTCCACACATTGATAATAATCAATAGTCAATGAATAATAAGCTTCTTCACTGGAGAAACCTCCTTTTACAATATATATTGAATGCACAAGACAAGATGAGATGCCTATACAAATGAATTGCTTTGTCATAAATAGTAGATAAAATGATCATGATGTAACCTACCACTAAGTCGATATAATCATGGTCCATATCTAGGATACTAATAATGAATGAGGGTTAGGGCCTTAACCTAGGCCCCCCTACCAGATAAATGTATAGAAAAAAACTTGTAAATGAGGGTGTTTTTTCATGAATGTCTTATTTTCCCATGTAGCTTCTTATGGAGACATATTCTTCCACTTGATTAGGTACTCCATGATGGTTATATTCCTAATAGATAAAGAACATTGATCTATAACTTTGTCTGGTTCAAGAATCAACTTCCCTTCTTCATCCAATTCTGAAAATTTGGCTTACACTGGCATAGTTTGGCCCATAACCTTTTTCAGGCAAGATACATGAAAAACCTCATGATTGAGATAAGAAGGAAAATATAACTTATAAGCCACTTCTCCATTCTTGTAGGGTCCATAAAATTTTAGAGCTAGTTTTTTATTCTTCTTTTGTTTGAGAGTAGATTGCTTATAAGGTTCTTTTCTAAAAATTACCCAATCATCCTTCTCAAATTGTGAGTCTACTACTTATAATTTGGAATGGTATTGCAAAAAGGATGTGATACTAGGAGCTAGATATCCATAAAGAAATTCAAATGGAGACATCCTAGTAGATGTGTGATAAGTGATATTATACCACCATTTTACCAAAGGAATCCATTTGACCCATTAAGGTTTCTTTTCTAAAGAATATCAATGAAGATAACCCTCTCAACATTTCTTAACTATTTATGTTTGACCATTTGCTTATGGATGATATGTTGAACTCACAATGAGTGTTGTTTCTCTTATCTTCCATAGCTCTTTTCAACTTTTCCTATGAATTTTGGATCTCTACCACTTACTATTGCTTTAGGAAAACCATGAAGTATATGAATTTCCTTCATGAACACTTCCGCCACTTTCCTTGTAGAATATGCACTTTAGATTCCACAAAAATGTGCATATTTTGTGAGTCTATCCATGACCACAAAAATGTGCATATTTTGTGAGTATATCCATGACCACAAAAATGTCATCCTTACCTTCTGATTTTGGTAACCCTATAATGGAGTCCATTGATATATATTCCCATATTTGATTAGGTACGTGTACTAAAGGTTGAAGTAACCTTGGAGGCTTGACCGTCTATCCTTTATTTATTTGGCACACCTGACATGCTCTTACAAATATTTGGCTATGTTTTTTTTTTTTGATTGCTCGTCACTCAAGGCCAGTAGCAATGAACCATTGGTTAAGAACTGCAACCCAGGGGCATCAAAGCCATCAAAGCCATCAAAGTCACTCGGGGATCACACTCGGCCTGGGCCACACCAACCTTTATGATGGTTGGATTTTTGGGTGTCTCCTCCCAACTAGATCACCCTTAAGGGGAATTGAACTCAGGTCGCCCTACTGACGAGACCCACCCCTTAACCGAATGAGCTAGCGAGAATTGACAAATATTTGAATATGTTTCTTCATCCTTCCACAAAAAATATTTTTTGATCATTTTATGTGTTTTAAGGAACCTTGATTGTCCTACCATTGAAGAGATATGAGGCCCCCTTTGTTGTTTTAAATATGTTTGAGGGCATAAACAATTCTACCCTTGTAGCAAAGGATATCTCTATTTCATTCACAATTTTCCATAGAGTTCTTCCCTTCTTTTATACATTTTATTGTATGACTAGTACCATTATCTTCTTGCCATTATTGGCGAGCTTTTTCCAACCACACTAGAATGGAAGTTCTAATGGAATATAAGCTAGAGGCTTCTCCTATTCTATAAATGGTATCTTCTATGACAATGCCCTTCCCTTTTTTGTAGATTATTTCAAAATCAAACCCTTGCATTTTTGCTACCCATTTGTGTTGCTCTTCTAATGACAATACTTCTATAAAATGTACTTTAGGCTATGATGGTCTCTCTTGACTTTAAAATGACTCCCAATGAGATATTACTGCTATTTTTTACTACATGTAAAATTATTGCCATTTATTTCTCATATGTGGATTTCATCAAATATTTTCCTTTGAATTGTTTACTTTCAAAAACTAATAGTCTCCCTTCTTGCATCAATACTACTCCAATTCCTTGTCTCGATGCATCACATTTGACTATGAATGTTTTAACAAAATTAGGTGTTTCCAATACCAATGTAGAAGAAAACATCCTTTAAGAGTGAGAACGCCAATGTATCCTCTTCATTCCATAGATGAATTTTTTTCGAGAGACATCTAAGAGGGCTTGCAATGGATGCATAAATCATAAGAAATTTCCTATAATGACCTGTAAGACCCAAAAATACTCTAGGACTCTTTATGTTCTTATGAATTGGTCATTTGTGATAGCTTGAATATTTTGAGGGTCCACTTTGACCCCTTCCAGTTAAATAATATGACACAAATACTCTACTTCTCATTTCCCAAAAACACATTTGTACCTTTTCACACACAATTGATTGTTTTCGAGAATTTGTAGGACTTTATCCACATGTTTAATGTGCTCTTCTCATGATTTTCTATAGATAAGTATATCATCAAAGAAAACCAAAAAAAACTTTCTAAGATGAGGCTTTGAAAAGTAGAAGGAGCATTAGTCATTCCAAAAGGAATGATCAAGAACTCATAGTGTCCTTAATTTGTTCTAAAATTTGTTTTGGGAATGCCTTCTTCTCTTAATTTGTTTTGGTGGTATCCTAATTTAAGATCTAACATTGTGAAATAATTCACACCATGAAGCTCATATAATTGCGCATCAATATTTGGAATACAAAATTTATCCTTGATGGTGATTTTGTTTATATCTCTGTGATCAAGACACATCCTTTACGCATTATATTTTTTTTCTTACCATCACTACTACTAGTGTATAAAAGGAACTCCTACTTGGTCGAATAGTACCTGCATCAAACCATATCTTGTACCATTTTCTCAACCTCCCCTTTTTGTTGATGTGGATGTCTATAAGGAATTTTATTTGGTGGAGTACTTGCAGGTCTTGGTTCAATTTGATGTTCATGATCTCTAGATGGAGGTAGCATTTTGGGAATTTCTTGGAAGACCCTATGGTGATTTTCCAAGGCACATTTTAATTCCTTTGGAATATTTTCATCTTCTTGTTCTACTTCCATAAAGTAAAGTCTAACAATAACTCCACTATTTCCCTTTTTAAGAACTTTTTCTATTCTATGAGAGTTGATGATCCGAGAGGGTGCATAGTGTAACCCTTTGAGTTCATATTGTACTCCTTCCAATTCAAACTCATGAATAATTTATTATAGTCTGTAGAAATTGTACATAGTGTTCTCAACCATTGAATCCCCAAAACAACTTCTACTCCTCTAATAGGAATGGCATACATTGGGCTTGATAAGTTATATTCCCCCATGCTAAGTTTAATGTTATGGAATTTTCCTCCACAATAAATACTACTCCCATTAGAAACCAAAACTTGAAATTTTGTCATTGGATACACAAAACAATTGAGCCACTTTGCTAATCTTTCATCAATGAAGTTTTTTTCTCTTTTCTTTTTCTCAAACGAAAAAAAATCTTGTATATTCGATCTTTTTGAGATAAGAATTAGAACATGCATATAAACGATCTAGTGTGGACTCAAAACCTACCAAGTGCAGGATGCACAATCTACTTATAAGGTTCAAAGCATAGAAAACAACATATTATAGTCCTCTAGTAGTGCCATGGACATACTTAGCCATCATGAGAAACAAAGATAACCCATCTCTTGTGAGATTTAAAGGATCTCATGAAGAACTAACATATATTCCATTAAAATTTCAAAAGCACCAAGTAGAAAACTAGTCAATGATTAATACAAAGATCTTTTTGTCTCTAAAAGGAGAGTGTCTCCTCTAAATTCCAATTTAGTTAGGGTACCCTTTTGCTTAAGCAAAGCTTCCCTAGATAATATGTTTACCTAGTAATTTTTATCAATGAAGGTATGGGTACTACTTGAATCAATAAGCACTATTACCTTTTGATTCTTATTGTATCCTGCAATATTTAGGGTTTGAGGTGTTGACCAACTTACTAATTCATGAACACATATTTCACACCTATCTAGATCTATGTTGTACAAATTTTGTACATCTTTTTCCTTCTCTTTTAAGTTCATAATTTTTTCGTCACCCATTGTATGTATGCCTCTATTTCGTCCTCGTCACTATTTTTCAGTGTGACCAATTTTGTCTCTTGACATTTATGCCCTTTTGACCATTTCCTATTACAACCAATGGATAGTCCTTTTGCTCTTTTCTCATCTATTTCCTTTGTGATATTCATGTAGGTTGAGGGATGCATTCCCTATGAGGCCCAAATCAATCTATGCTACCTACATATGTTCCAATGATACACTTGTGCATAGCCCTATTCTTGGCTTGCATATGTTGAGAAAATTACATAGATTCAATAACACATTTAGGATGTTTGAAGCAAAGATCATGTTTAATGTTTTCTTTTAATCCTCCCGTGTAAGCTTCCAATATATGTTGGTAGTTGAATTTTTCCACCCTGGTGGCCAACACCTAAAATTCTAAGTTATTATCTTCCACATCTCCTATGTGTTTAAGTCTTATCAATTGACTAAAGTAGTTGTGTTCCCAAACTTTACCATATTTTTCTTTTGGGTCTCTTGTAAACAAAACCCAAGTACAATGATAAGAAGGAGGCTTCCTTTTAACTACCCAGTAATACCATAGATAGGTTTTTATCTCTACTACACCTCATATTGATGAGTTTTCACATTGGTATTTTCAACTGGTACCTTGAAGCATATTGATGGACTTAGGGGATCTACATCTTCATGCAACCTCTTCTCTTCTTGGCACTCTTCATGGATATTTTTGGTGGAGGTTGCTTCAACTGCATATCATATATCTTCATCTTATTGGAGGCACTTTTCTTTGATCCTAGTTGGGGAGATTGTCTTATTATTCCCGTTGCTCATGATGTTCTAGTCACTATTTTCATTTGGTTGTTGCATTGTGGGTTCATGTATTTTCTTAGTTGTTGTTTCCTCTAGCATGGTATGTAATTTCCTAATGTTTTTCCTTTATATCACTCCCCTTTCATAACCTTTCTATAATTGTACGCAGGTAACTTTCATATTTCATTACATTTATGCTTGATACCTCGGTATAACCCATATGACACTCATATTCCATCATATCCGCAATCATATAGGGTGCACGAGTCATTTCATCCTTATTCATACACGTTTCCCTTCATAATTAACCTTTCATTTATCATATTTCATTCAATCACCTTTTCCATGTGTGAACATGACAAAGTGGTTTGGGATATTTTATTACCGATTAATTAAACCCAAACCTTAGGTTGAGCATTGCATTATTATACTATTAATATTGATATGTTATAAACCTTCATGGAGGCCTCATTCTTTAATTTTCATCTTAAAATGGTTTTCTTTCACTGAGGAATGCAACTGTATGTCCCATGTGGTACACCACATGAGGGCAGTGCTCACCCTTTGGCACACATGTTGAGGCAACACAAGAAGAAGAGTAAAGTGCATTCACTAGGAAATAAAACTTAAGAATTATGTGGTACAACAATTGAATGTAGCTGTCCCCATTTGGCATACATGTTGAGGCAACTCAAGAAAACTAAAAAATAAATTTCTAATAAAAGAGTAAAATTTGTGGTTTCAACTTCCCCCCTTTATAAACTCATTGGGCACACGTGTGGAGGAGGTTGTTGAGCTTGCACTTTTTTTAGAGGTTACTTGTGCATGTGCCCTAATATTTTTTACCACTTCCATTTATTTACACCCATTCATTCACCTAACCTTATCCACTAGGGGGTCCACTTGCATCCTTGATTGGTCTTGTTCACACCTTGCTTCATCTTGTCAAGAGTTTAAGTGACTAGTTCATTTGAGTTTTGGAAGATAGAAGAGATCCATTTGACTTGTCAACCATGATTAGCTATATTTAAGTAACTCCAATATTTCATTATTGTTGGATTTGTCGTGGAGTTACTAGACAAATATTGTATTTTATTATATGAGAGATCTAGCTTATTTATATTGAAAGAAGCTTTCTCTCCATTTCATTGGTGATCGGTGAGTTGGGTGTTAGTGGATTCGAGATATGAGTGAAGTGGAGTAGTTGGAGTAGGATCTTGGAGATGAAGATGATGTTCCCTTGTATATTAAATGCTTGAAGACTAATGAAGAAAGGAGGTATCGTTGGCTTGTTGTTTGGTAATTATCTTTATGCTTTTCAATTTTGTTGTTAGTTATTTGTAGATTTATCTTGTTATCACACTTATATAAAGGCCAAACAATAAATTTAATTTATTTTGGGGATAATCAATGTGAGGAGGTTATCCCTCTTGGTCTATTTACTGTTATAATTATGCTTTATTTCCCTTCTTCTAACACACTTAGTTGCTAAAATGGGTTAATAGTTCAATCTAATATAGCAAAACCTTTAAATATAGTTTTATGAGTGGCAAATCTATCCCTCCAAGAGTAAAATTATGCATTTAATTTCCAACAAGCATCTTCATGTTTCAAGTGTTAATTTAGTTCTTTCAACCTTAGGTACTCAAGTAAATGATGGAGGCTTCAAACTATTCCTTCATCTAAGTAGGTTGAATGTGACACACTATTCCTTTCCACCTCATGAGCTTACATCAAGTGTTGATTGTGATATACTAGTCCATTCATGTTGCAATGCTTCATTGAATCCATTAGCCCTTATATTGATAGGCATTGGTCACACTATTTTATTATTTTGTTCCCTTCTCCCTCCATTTTCTTCTTTTCCACATCCCTTTCGCCATTCCCATTTCTATTTCCTATGCTACGAGTGACCATCATTTTGTTAAGGATTACTCTTCCTACTTTTCCTAGAGCCTACATTCCATAGCCTTAGCAATTTTAATTAGGGATACCCCCTTGAATTGGAGGAGAGCCAACTAGAAGAGAGAGGAAGAGAAATTGAGGTGACAATGGGTGGCTTTTCTGAAGTTACACAAGAATAGCTCCTTGATGCTTGAAACTTTACATCACATAAGGGGTGCTAGATTTTTCTATAGCATTCTAAAAATACAAATTTGTTAAGGAAATCCTTTTCTTATCATCCCTATTATTATGCAATTCAAAGTATTTCTCCATTTGGTTCACCCATGTAAAACCATTTGTTCCATCAAACTTTCTTCATTCAACCTTGGGGAAGTAAGTGCCCTTAGTAAACCATCCTTGATTTGCCCCAATATTCAAGTAGAATCCTCTAGGTATATATTTATTGATTGAAGGTTGTTCCACATGAATACTATCTTTATTTTTATGAGTTCCTTAGGTTGCGTTATCTCTTTGAGGGAGCGTCTTCTCTAGGGTATGTATGGACATGGATTCTAGGGAAGTCTGTAATTATGCTATCTTATTTTCTATTTTTGTTTGCAAATATGCCAAATCAACCTTTTTCACTGTCATGTCATCCAATTCTTTAAATTCATTCTACAATTGGGATGCTTGGTTTTGTGTCTCTTCACTTTCTTCACAAGTAATGGATGAGCTCTGGAAGTTTAGTAGCTGTAGATTTTTTTACACCACCTATTGCCATGTTAGTCCACTAATATTTACTATACTTATCCTCTATTTTCTATCTACCACTCTTTCGAGTCACCCTAATTAGATATTCCAAACATCATACAAGTTTCAAGTGAACATACCTTTTAAAAGCCTAATTTGGAGATTGTCTTGTTGGCCAACTTTCCACTTGAGGTAACTCTGAAATTTCAAGCCTTCTAAGTCTGAGTTTTTTTCCCTACAATATCCTAACATGTCATCTCTAAAATTCCATACGTTTGACCAAATTTTGATGAACCCAAATAAAGTTATGGTAACTTTCCCAAATCTTGTTGATTTTGACCCTTTCAAGAGAGTGAAGTTGTATGGCCTACCACATGTCAACTTTTTCAAAATATGATATTGAAATTTTGACTTGAAATATTGTGGCCCATATACTATCTAATGAACCTAGTGTAACACATTTTGTATCTTTCAATCTTTAGATATAATAGTTTTACCTAGAACACTTGTTTGGGACTAGTTTTTAGACTAGAAAAAAACCCTAAATTACACATTCTATATATTGAAATTTAAAGAGAACTATATCAAAAAAATTTACCACTGGAACTTCACTTCGTTTCCTCGGTGCCCTAACAAATTCAATACCTGAAACTTCCCCTTTTTTTAATAGTGAACATGAAAAAAAGACTCATTTTGAAGAGCCAAGCTAAGGATTGTATGCTTTGGCACCAACTGTTATGAACCAGATTCCCCAAATAGCATAAAATACAAAAAGAAAAGTAGCTCCATGCCTTGAGAATGATAAATCGTCAATGAATAATAAGGCTTTTCAAGGGGACAACCTCCTTTGACAATATATGCAATGCACAAGTCAAGATGAAATGTTTATACAAATAAATCTCCTTTGTTATAAATAGGAGATAAAATGACTATGATGTAACTTACCAGTAAGCCGACCTAACCATAACTAAGGCACTGATAATGAATGAGGGTTAGGGCCTTAACTTAACTTGCACATTTTCTAACTTCTTATCATTTTTTAGGAGCCACAACAAAGCCATGACATCTATTACAAAGATTATTAAATGATATTTATTGGCTAGAGGTATCCTATTTTAGGTGCGTAAACTAAGGCAATGTTTTTTCCACTAACCTTTGCATTACTTTTAAGACAAAATAAGACAATGTCTTTTCCACTAACCTTTGCATTAATTTTAAGACAAATGTCTCGAAGATAATTATTTTAATGTAATTTTTTTAAACATCATTGGGATGCAAAATGAAGTGTAACATCCCCATTTTGACCCCATTATATTAAAATGTAAATGATGTAATATTGTTATAAAATCGTGGTGAGGAGCTCAAGGCCAAGGCCCCGCCATCGATTTATTGATGCATATGGTTTATGTGCTAGCCAGGCACATTGGAATTTCGATATCATGTAAATATGCATTTTAATAAAATACCCACAACTAGCTATGCAATGCAACAAGAGATGGGGGCATGATTTTACAAGGAATTGGGAGGGAAATATTCAAACCCTTGGAGCCAATCAAGTCAAGCCAAGTGTCAATGAGAGAAACCATAAAACCCTCAACTACCCATGTTGACTTTTGTACCCAATCATTCATTTCTCCCAAGAGTTGGGTGAAGTAGTTAATGCCTTGGGGAATAGGAGATATGGCTGTCCAAAATTCGAGTATGGGCAAGCCACCCTTCATGGAAACACGTTTTTTCTTCTTGGGCAAGAAAAGAGCCATGAATTGTTCCTCAAACCATTACCCATCAACTAGTTTTGCCTTTGTCACGTTTTTGGAGCTGCCTAGGCATTTTTCTCTATGGATTTCCTGTGTTTTCCTTCATCTGTCAAGCTGGGAAGGGCGTTTTTGTTTTGGTTACCAATGGGGAAGAGAACAGATCAATTAGGGGTTTCAATGAGGCTGTTTTAGCCATTGGAAACGCTCATAATAGGTGGGAGAAATCAGGTTGCTCCCTGGGGACGATTTCCTTTCCCATAGTCCGTTTTGGTGAGCCATGATTTGGGGGAAAAACCCATGGAGCATGTTTTGTAAAATACCCTTGTTGTAATTGTGTATCCCTTCCCAATATCCATTTTTGCTATGTGTAGAAAGAGTATGTTGGGGTATGGGTAATGGGTATCTATTGCTTTGGCTGTGCATGAGCTTGAATGTCCCATTTTCCTTATAAGAATCATGCCTAGCTCGGGGGTGGCAGTTGTGTTGAGAGATTAATGAACACAACTGGCCTATGGTTGGGTGGAACGTTGCAGCAACATAACTACTTATTTGGGGCAATTGCACAATGAAGATAAGTGTTTTTCTGTCTATGCATTTACTTCTGCAATGTTTAAATTGATGATTTTTTTTATATGTTGTATGCATATGATATGGGTGTGGATGAGTTTTAATTCCGCTGTGCATATTGGCTTAATTTGAATCTGCACACCTTTGAATTTAATTGTATGAATCTAATGAATGGGCCGAATTGTATGAAAAGCCCAAGAGATTGGAATCATGTTCCCTTCCTTAAATTGGGTCCACGGGAGGGTACGTTACAGATGGTATCAGAGCTGCTAGTTGCAGCATTGGACCTTCATGGGCTACCTATCATAGTGCAGAGGTAAGTATGCTTCCTACCCAGTACTTGATCATTATCAAAAAATTTCTAAGTGTTTTATGAGTTTCTGCCAAAGACTCTATTGGCAAAAGATAAGCCAGAAAACACCGAAACAGGCGGCAATTTTAAGCTTAAAAGTTGCAACGCGGTGGCAACTTTAGGCTTAAAATTTGCAACGCAGCGGCAATTTTAGCCTTAAAATTTGCGACGCTGTGGCAATTTTAGCCTTAAAATTTGTGATGCGGTGGCAATTTTAGGCTTAAAAGTTGCGACACGGCGGCAATTTTAGCCTTAAAATTTGCGACGCGGCCGGCAATTTTAGCCTTAAAATTTGCGATGCAGCGACAATTTTAGCCTTAAAATCTGCGACACGGTCGGTGATTTTAGGCTTAAAATTTGCGACGGTCGGCGGAAATTAAGTTAAAATTTGTGACGCGACGGAGGCTTGTGGGCGGCGAAGATAAGGCCAGGACCGTCGAAACAGTCGCAGAAGTTAGGGTTAAAACTCGCGATGCGACAACAATTTTAGGGATAAAAAAAAAAGAGCCCAAAACTTGATTTTTGGGTAAGAGCAGTCGGGCTCAGAATGGGATGATTCCTGTGGGGCTCAGAGGCCATTAACGAAGGCCATGAAAGAACTAGAGAGGGTCCGGAACCCAGTATGCTCCAATTTGATAGAAAATGGAGAATAATGACTTTTGTAAAACGGTGTCCCGAGGCTTGACGGAAGGTCGGATTGAGTTGAAATTGATCTGGCGCGGCCATGGAGCAGGCATAGTGTTAATTTTGGAATCTTGGAGCCAAAATCCAAAGGATGTGGAGTCAGGGTGAGCAAGAAGGCCAAAAAACACTGTTCCGAGCCACTTTTTTTAGGATTTTGAAAAGCTTATGGACAGTAAAAGTGACCCTAGATGATGGAATCAAAAATTTTACTGAACTCGACATTTCATCTTCTCACTAAGACAAACGGTTTCCATTAGACGAAGATTTTCCAGAAATGCATAGATTGGGAGATAGCCATTTTTGGCCAAATTTTGAGATTTTGGAGAAAAAGTGAAAAGTTAAAAGTAGTCAAACCCCGAATTTTATAGAAGTTGACTGGTGCATTGGAACAGGGATCTGAAGGTTGCTGAGTGTTTCTTAATATATGGAATACCTTCGCCCAGTAGATAAGTTTTCATGATTCTTCCTAGATTTGCTTCTACAAGCAGCTGAAGTTGGCCTTTCAGAATAAATTACAGCTGTGTAAAAGTGCAGAAATTTGGGCAAAATTTGCATTTTTGGAAGAATGTAAATTCCATGTCCTGGATCGGAATGGAGAACGGGGATAGGCATTGGAAAAATTATCCATAGGAGAACAATGATGCATGACCAAAGCTTGAATGAGGTCCACATATATCATAGATATTTGGTGCAGAAGAGTGCCAGCGGTTGTTTTGACAAAAAACAATTGTTGTTGTCAATATGGGCAATTTTTAGAATTGCATGATTGGAAGGAAATCAGACCAACTATAATATGGAAGAGGGATTCCATGCTACGATGAGGGATTGGAAAGGGATAATTTATTAACCCTTTTTTTGCTATCATATTTATAATTATGAAATTGTCATGCATATAGACTATGAGATATGAATGTTGAAAATGCAAGAGATTACATAGATGAAATGAATATGCACCAGATGGCATATTAACAAACATTGCACAATGCATGTGAAGATGTTTTTGCATGAATAGGATATTGCATATTGGTAAAATAGTGAGGTTTTACATATGCAATGAGCCACTTGGGATAGTTATGCTGGTTGCTAATAATTAGTTGTGTCTGCATTGGTTGTAGGACAAAATACAATCAAAGCATGGCTAAAAAAGTTGATGACGTTGTTGCACATGACCAACGACCTTATGAAGAAAGGATGGTGGAACAAATATGTGATCTTGAGGTTGGCAAAAGGACCATGTAGCCTTTGTAAGAGGCCAACTGATCAGGTAACATCAAGTGATGTTAATGGCAGCCATGCAGGTAATGGTTATGGGGGGGGAATTGCATGAATGTTGAAAGAGGATTTGGTAAGATCCCTTCAACTATGCTTAAACTAAGTTGATTTGGTTTGCATGTGGTATTGAGTGCCCGAATGGGAATGTTAACCTACCAAGTATGGTGAGGTGTGGGTAAGTGAAGGAAATGATCCTTACACCCTATAATTGCTTAGAAATCTCAATGCATTCATAAAAAATTATATCATGCCATTTGTGTATGTTGGTTGTGAGTTTAACAACCAAAGCAAGTGAGGACTTATGGTCCTGTTGTGGTAGTGCATGCTATGAGTGGCAGGCATGGTTAGGCCATAATATGCGTGAGTGCATAGTATTCATGAATTAATGCAAGGTTGTATTGAGGGATTATGCATTGAGTGAATGCACTTCAAACATATTGCGTAAAGGTTGTGAATGTGCATGCATATGTGCGGGTGCACATGTTGAGATGCATTGTGCAAATGCATGGTTGTGATATAATATGTTCAATGCAGTTATATAATAGATGAAATGGTGGACTATTGTTAATCCCGATACCATTTCATGAGCTGCTGTGAATGCAGAAGAATGATTGCATGAAGAAGGTAGACATGTTGATGGGCTACCAGAGTGCTATGTTGGAAGGACAGAGTTGCATGGAATGTGAAGTAATGAGTATTTACAGTTTATTTAAATTACATGGATAGTGTGACTGTGTCTTGCAATTTTATTGTGATAATGATGCGTATATAGAAATGTATATATTTCATTGCATTTAAAATGTTAACAGCTGAAGGTGTTTGAATTATTGAGTGTTATAATTTTGAGATCACTTCAGTGACTGTTGTGGCATTGAAATGATTATATGCATAGATACTCACAACGTGTTTGGCTGATTGAAGTTTCAATTTTTAGGTAGAAAATTCTTACGTATGGCAATGAGGATAAGTCCATAGTGAAGACCGGGATCTACCATGTGCAGAAGCCAAAAGTTATGAGAAGGTTCTCATGGTTGCAAATCTAATTGTTGTAGGAAAACATATTCGTAGATTTCATATTTGAAGCTTATTGCTAAATGTTGTTGACTGTTTGGCTATTTGATAAGTGTGCCAGGATGACACATTGCAGGAAGACCATGTGTGATGGCCTGCAGAATCCAAACTAGATTGGAAGGATCTCATGCTTTGGAAATGGGTTTCGGGTGAAACGCCATTGTAAATGTTGATAATGTCTCAGTCAAACTACATGTTGGTGAATCATGTGAGTGAGACAGTAAAATTATGCCAAGAAGGCATGTGTGGGTTATGGAACATGAAAAGATTGGGGTGGCAAACCGAATGACTGTTGACTCAGAGAAGGGAGCCCCATTCTTCGCCAATGAAGAAAAGATACATATGTGAAACGAATGATTATTCTGTAACCCTAACTGAGGATATACATGTCTGGTTATTAGATTTAATATGCAGAGCATGTTTTATTATTTCATTATTATTTCAGACTGCTTGAGTGTGACTAAGGCCTACATGGCTCACATCGGAAAGGGATGCATACCTTTCGGGTGATGGGTTATGTTAGGGTTGTCAATATTGACTACACCCTAAGGGAATGGACGCATTCCTGGTGTTTCAATACTTGATAGTGAATGTTATAAAATATGATTACAATTTTAGAGCAGCAATACTGATGAGCCTACTTATCCTTCTTGTGCTATCAGCTACACAGATGTAATTTGGTGTTGCACGTAAGAGGCAAAGTGAAGAAAGGGAGCTCAAGAGGAATGTGTGGGCAGTGGTAACCTTTCTACACTCACACTAAAGGACACTAGAAGAGGTGGATAGGCCCAAGGAGTTGTGTTGCAAAAAGGGGCATCATCCTTGTGTAGTGTGAGTGGGTATTGTGGGGCCATGTTAGCCTGCAGTCAAGTGAGTCACCTATGGAGTTCCTAGAGGGAACCTGTAATACCCCATTTTGACCCTTAGGATATGTTAACATTTAATGTAAATGTTGTATACATGTGATGTATGTTTTCCTAGCGTGGAGCTCAAGGCCAAGGCGCCGCTAGTGGAAGCTCGAATTTTATTTAAAGGCAAGTATTAGACATTATGTTGCCCATGTGTTATTTAGCCATGGAACATTGTAAAAATGATGTAAATAAACATCATGCAATAAAATACCAAAACTGGCTATGGAGGCAACGAATGAGAAGGGGCCATGTGTATCCACCAAGGAGTGGTGAGGGGGCTGTGGGATTGAACCATAGGCTGCCATATGTCACCTTGAGAACCCATTTGACTTACCTTGCTGACATTTATTTCTGTTGTAAGGAAGTGGTTGAGGAATTCAGTCCATGGCTTCAATGGAGCATGGGCAGCCCAGAAATTCGTATGGCAGAGTATGGGCTCTGTTTTCTTGTACCACAAGCCACTCTATCTCATGGGAGTTGCTTCTTCCTCATCCCCATTCCATTGTGGAAGTGACCAGCATCATTTTCCATCCAAAAACGAATTGCCAGCAGAGAGACAAACTAGAAATCGCAACTTTGAAAGAATCCACGTTTTGAAGAGCCATAAACGCCCAGAATTGGTATTTGATAGTGAAATCCAATGGGGGATCCATAGGTATGAACCTTGGGGTGAATTTGGGAGCATTAGCTACCCTGAAATCCATTGGAAAACCCAGTTTTGATAGCCCAGAAACCCAGTGACGGGATGGAGTTATTCGTTGCCATAATGGTGAGAAATCCAAGTGTGGATGTTTGAACAGAGGATGGGGTTGCTTGAATTTAGCTTGAGATGTTTGTAGCTCTGTGGTTGAGCTCACTGGCTTAGCATCCTCATCATTTACTTTTAGTATGCTTGACAAACCCAACTGTGTGTTGGCTTAGCATGACCGTCCGAGTGAATCCATGGCTGTGAGTAAGCATGTTTAGTTCCTCCTTAGTGGATACACAACCCAGCTCAGGGGTGATCTCTCAGCTGAAAGAATACAGACTGGGAAGAAATCTATGGTTGGGTGGAACGTTGCTCTCACGTAGCCAGTCGTTTGGACAGCTTCATCTTCCAGATAAGTGTTGTCTATGATTTAAATTATATGCATTATGTTTCTTGCAATGTGTTAATTCATAATGATAATTGTCCATGTTAATGGGGTTGATATGAAGTCTGTGCATAGCATGAGAATGGGATGGATTCTCTGCCTGTTGATTTATCATTTGCTTGAGATAAATATGTTGATGCATTTCAGTTGTGTGTGCAAGTGTGTTTATTTCTGCTGTGTATATAATGAGTATGAATTGCATACAAAAGTTTTTAATTATTATCATTTCTTAGTAATGAATGGGGCTGAGATTGCCAATAAGCCCGGTAGTTTGGTCACATTTCCTTCCTGGCATCGGGCTAGATGGAAGGGGACGTGACAGAGTGGTATCAGAGCCTAGCTTGCAGCACTGGGGCTGCTTGGGCCAGACTCTGAGTTGCAGGCATGTAACAGGATGTTTAACACAGTATTGGGAAGTTGGGGGCGGCATTTTTATTGGGGAAAATGATAGGATCAGATTTCTCATATGTGTAAAAGGATCACACAGGTGCATAGATCTCTCCAAGATCTTTCCAACGGTACCTCATTTACTCAATTTGGTTAAGGGACGAAGGATATACGGACCCCGCAAGTTGCAAGAAAACGCGGGTGTTTTCGCGGTTTCGGGATGTCGGGATGCGGGATGTGGGATGAGCGTTGCAGGATGGTTACGTTCCCGTGACCATAGCTTGACCCCCCCTCCCGAAACCGCAATGTCGGATTGTGGGATGCGGGATGCGCGTTGCGGGATGGTTACATCCCCATGACCGCAGCTTGACCCCCACCCGAAACCGCAATATTGGATTGTGGGATGCGGGATGCGCGTTGCGGGATGGTTACATCCCCATGACCGCAGCTTGACCCCCCCCCCCCCTTGAACCCGCAAAGTCGGATTACAGGATGCAGGTTGCGGCCTGTGTGTGTCGGAATTTAAAAAAAAAAAAAAAAAAGTATAGAGCCCGAAATTTGAATTTTGGATAGCAGGAGCATGCAAGGTCAGAATTGGATGAGGTCAGTGTCATTTTGAGGCCATTGATGAAGGCCATGAATGAACTAGTGAAGATCTAGTTCCCATTATGCTCCAATTGGGCATAAATTTGAGATAAATGGCTTTCACAAATCGGTGTCCTGACGTTTGACAGAAGGTCGAATTGGGCCAAAATTGATATGGGGCAGTCATGGAGCAAGCATAGTGTTAAGTTTGGAGTTTTGGAGCCAAACTCCAAAGGATGTGGAGTCGGGGTGTGCAAGAAGGCCAAAAAGCACTATTCCAGGCCCCATTTTTGGAATTTTGAAAAGCTTGCAGTGGTGGAAAGTGACCCTATAATTCGGAATCAAGAAAATTACTGAACTCAGCATTTCATATTCTCAGTAAACCAGACATTTCACGTTAGACAAAGATTTTCCAGAAATGCACCGTTTGGAAATTAGCCTTTTTTGCTCAAAATTTGAAATTTTGGAAAATGTGAAAAGTGGAAAGTAGTCAAACCCAGAATTTTATAGAGGATGAATGGTGCATCGGAACAGAGATCCGCAAGTTGCTGAGCGTTCCTTGTTATATGGACTAACTTCGCCCGGTAGAAAAGTTTTCGTGATTCTTCATAGATTTTCTTCCACAGGTGGCTGAAGTTGGCAGTTCATGATATTTTTACAACTGTGTAAAAATGTGCAGAATTGGGGTGAAAGTTGTCATTTTTGAATTAACGTAGTTTCCACACCCAATGTCGGAATGGATCAAGTGGGCAGGCATTGGAAAGCTTATCCGGCAGGGAATAATGGCACAGAATCGGAATTTGTATGGGGCCATCGTACCTCATAGATATTCATAACCGAAAAGTGTCAGTGGCTATTTTGGCAAAATTGTTGTCAATATGGGCAATTTCTAGAATTGCATGCCTGGAAAATAGCAAGTTAGAATATTAGGCATGAGTATATGTATTGAATTGATTCTTGATGAATAAATCATATCTAATTATTTCCTGTGTGTTTGCTAGAGGCCATGAAATCATACCAGCTATGATGTGGAAGAGGAATCCCATGCGGCGATGAAGGATTGGAAAGGGAGAATCCCTTAACCCTGTTTTACTATTGTATTTATATTTTGTGAGCTTGACGTGTAGAAAAGTGTGGCATGAGAATGTTGAAAATGCCAAAGATTAGAGAGAAAGCATGAAGATGTATTGGCTGGCATATTAATAAACATTGCACAATGCATGAGCAGATGCTTGTGCACACATAAGATATTACATATTGGTAAAAGGAGTGAGACTTTACATATGCAGTGAACCACTAATGGTAAAAATTGTGGTTGATAATCACTATTGGTGATTGGTTTTGATTGTAGGACCAAAGACAACAGAAGCATGGCTAAATATGTTGAGGATGTTGTTGCATGAAGCCAACAACCTTATGAAGAAAGGATGGTGCAACAAATATGTGATCATGAGGTTGTCAAAAGGACTGTGTAGCCTTGGTAAGAGGCCAACTGACCAGGTAACATCAAGTGATGATAATGACAACCATGCAGGTAATGGTTATTGATGCATAATTGCATGAATGTTGAAAGAGGATTTGGTAAGATACCTTCGACTATGTTTGAACTATGTTGATTTGGTTTGCATGGGGTATTGAGTGCCCGAATGAGAATGTTAACCTACCGAGTATGGTGAGCTGTGGGTAAGTGAAGGAAATGATCCTTACACCCTATACTTTCTTAGAATCTCAATTCATTCATATGAAATTATATCATGTCGTTTGAGTATGTCGATTGTGAGTTTAACAACCAAAGCAATTGAGGACCGGTGATCTTGATTATGGTAATGCATGTCATATGAGATAGTCATGATTAAGTCATAATATGCTTGAATGCATAGTACTCATGAAACAATGCAATGTGGCATTGAGTGGGTGTGCATTAAGAGATTTTATAAATCTTGTAGTTAAGCATTGAGTGAATGCATATGAAAAACTTGAGTAAATGTTGTGAATATGCATGCATGTGGGTAGTTACACCCGAGGAGATGTATTGTGTGCATGCATGATTGTGATATATGTATATGTTTCATTACAATTGAGCAATAGATGAAATGATGAATTAATGATAATTCTAAGATCATTTCATGAGCTGCTATGAATGCAGGGGAAGAATTGCATGAAGAAAGTAGTCATGATCGATGGACTGTCGAAATACTCTGTGGAAGGGCAGAGTTGTATAAATGATATGACTATGAAATAATGAGTGTCTAAAGTTTCATTTAAATTGCATAAATGATATGAATGTACCTTACAATTCTAGTATGATAATGATTTACGTGAAGTAAATGAGTTTGTTATATTGATATGTTAACAGTTGGAAGTGTTTGAACTATGGAATGTTATAATTTTGGAAATGCTTCAGTGATTGTTGCAGCAATGAAATATTATATGCATGGGGACTCACAGCATGCTTGGCTGATTGAAAGTTTCAGACTCCAGGTAGAAATGTCTTGCGTATGGCAATGGGGATAATACCATAGTAAAAACCGAACTCTACCATGTGCAAAAGCCAAAGGTTATGAGAAGGTTCTCATGGTTGTGAAATTTAATTTATGCATGAAATAGATTCGAAAATATTCTGATTTAAGTTTATGAGAATAATATCATGGTTGCAAGTCTAATTTTGTAGGGAGAGGATTTGCAAATTCGATTTAGAGCTTATGAGAAGGAATCTCATGGTTGAAAAATCTAAGCTCTGTTAGAAAGAAGAATTGTAAATCTAAGATTTGTAAATTTTCAGATTTGAAATTTTGCTTATAATTACTAATGACTGTTTGGCTTATATAAAATTGTGTCAAGAGGACATGTTGTAGGTGGATGTCCATGTATGGTATAAAACATAAATCCATAATGGGCAAAATGGTGTCACTTATAAGAGCCAAGCAATATGAGGATAGCCTCATGGCTAAGAGAATCAATTTCTATAGTAGACAGAGTTGCAAATTCATATTGAATTTAATTATTAGTACCATTGATCGGTTATGAAACAATCATATTTGAATTGCATTGTTAAATGTTGCTGATTGTTTGGCTATTTAATAAGTGTGTCAAGAAGACACGTTGCAGGAAGACCATGTGTGATGGTCAGCAGAAGCCAAACTTCATGGGAAGGGATTCCATGATTTGGAAATAGGTTTCGGGTGAAACGCCATTAAACATTATTAATGTCTCATCCGCACTACATGATTGGTAAACAATATGAGTGAGATGGTAAAGATTATGTCAGTAAGACATATGAGGGTTATGTAACATCAAAAGGAGTTGGGATGGCAAACCGAGGGACTATCAACTCAGAGAAGGAGCCCCCATTCCTCATTAATGAAGAGAAATTACATCTAGGCAATGGATAAGTGTTCTATAAACCCTGACTGATATATGTATACCTATATGCATGTTTAATTGTTAGATTAAATATGCAGAGCCTGTTTTGATTTTATTTCCACTATGGCAGATTGCTTGAATATGATTAGGACCTACATAGTTCATATCAGTGAGGAGTGCACACCTTTCTGGTGTTGAGTTATGTTAGGGGTGCCAATATTGATTATGCCCTAAAGGAATGGACGCATTCTTGGTGTTTCAATACTTGATAGTGAATGCTATGAATTATGGTTATAATTTTTGAACAACAGCGCTGACAAGTTTGCCTATACTACTTGTGTTGTCACCTTAAACAGATGCAATTTGGTGCTACACACTAACAAAGCAAAGTAAAAGGTTGTTGTGAGGGGTTGTGGTGGAAGGGTTAATGTGTATGAAAGGATGTTGTGGAGGTTGTCGGTTTTTGATGAAGGGTTGTGAAGGTGTTGATGAAAGAGCTATTATATGCCTATGGCTCCATAGTAGAGCCTTGACCTAGAAATGGTCGTGATGAAGTTTCCTTCCAAGTCGGCATGAAGGTTTACTGGTTGGAAATTAATTATTTGATGTTTTGGAGCAGCCTGCGTGCTGGCCAAACATCCCAGTCCGCAGGAAGATCCCAAGGCTTATAAAGTAAAAGCAGGGCCCTATGGACCAGAGAAGAAATGCACAATACAGATAAGTATTCAATTTCATTTATTTCTTGTTTGGAATAATGAAGATTTCAAGTATAAGTCTTGTAATAGTTAAGTTGATACACTATTATTTCTTTGTTAGAAACATTGGCCATTACAGGAAGCAAGGACCCTAAAAGAACTATAAATTGCTTGGTAAATCCAGAGAGTGACTGGTTGGGCATTAATTATTTGATGACTTGGAGCAGCCTGCGTGCTGGTCAAACATACAAGGTTATTTGATGATTTGGAGCAACCTGCGTGCTGGCCAAACATACAAGGTTGTTTGATGTTGTGGAACAGCTTGCGTGCTGGCCAAACATACAAGATTATTTGATGATGAGGGGCAGCCTGGGTGCTGGCCAAACATTCAAGTCCATAGACAATTCCAAGGCTTGTAAAGCAAAGAAGGACCCTATGGAATAAAGTGAAGACGTCCAATGCAGATAAGTATTTGGTTACCTTGTAATTTATTGCTTATGAATATACATGTGTATATGATTTGGTTATGATTTCCTATGAGAATAAACTAAACATTTGAATTAATTCAATGTTTGAGTGTAGGTATTGCTGGAAGCAATGACTATGAAAGCATCTTAAGGATGCGTGTGGACATGTGACTGTCCTAAAAGGGCTCAGCTTGCGCATAAACGAATGATGGTGCTATTGGACTTGTAGGGGTCCTAGAAGCCAAGGGAGTTGTAGACAAACCATGTGGAGGGACTCCATGGTTGAGAGGTCTGAAATAGACCATAGACACTAAGTGTCATAGCCAAGAAGGGCTAGTCAAGCATTCACGTTGAAGTGAAAGAGGCTAGGAGCATGAAAACCACAGTGGTGGCGTGGGTTCCACAATGGAACAAGGCTAAGAGAAGAAACTCTTACTGCTCTCTCTTTCCTTTTATTGATGCATTTATAAAAACAAAAAATTGTTGAATGCATGTATGGCCGAAAGTAGAATGTGTTTGCTTGCTTGAAATAAATTGTGAATGTTGAAGTAATTAATTAATTGTGAATGGATGAACATGAAAGAATTCATGTGTATGCTGGAAAAGCATGGAAAGTGTGAAAGTCTCATGAATAGAGCATGGGACCTCCATGTCAATTGGGGAAAAACAATTGATTGATTTTTAATGTTTAGGTTATGCTTAGCCTAACAAGATTTGCAATGATGAATTTCACAGGTGGAAATTAAATCAATTGGTTGCAGTTGTTACGAACAAGTGTTGCTTGTGAGCCAAGTGAGAACCAGCTGTGCACAATGACCATGGCAGCAGACCATAGGCTGTTGGAATTGACTGAAAGTATTCTTCAAACAATTTACAAGACCCAAGAAAATCTTGGAGAAATGCTCAAGATACAGAAGAGGCAGAATGAGATGAACCACAAGGTTTTGCAGAACTCTATTGGTCTACAAAGAGAGGTAAAAAGCATTATGAGAGCAATTTGTAAGGGAAATGAAAGTGGATCAATGATGAGGCATTCATCCAATCGGTCCAATAAGAAACGTTCCAGGCATGAAGACCCAAAGGAAATTGAGCAAGTAAAGATGAAGCAGCCAGTGAAATGTTGGAGATGTGGAGGACATCATTGCCTCCGCAACTGCCCAACAAGGGAATCTCAAGAGGGTAGCAGCCATAAAGTTTTCAGACTTATGGATGAGCTGAAAGATCAGAACCAACAGGAGAAGCTCGTGGTAGTCAAAGGACTTGGTCCTGAAAGTTCAAAGTAAATAATAAAATGCAGGGCAGACCTGCAAAGTTTTTGAAATTTTGGACATGTATAAATTGTATATGTATTCCTAAGTCTTGGAACACCGAGGACGGTGTTATTCTAAGGGGGAGGGGATTGTAATACCCCATTTTGACCCGTAGGATATGTTAGCTTTTAATGTAAATGTTGTATACATGTGATGTTTTTTTTCCTGGCGTGGATCTCAAAGCCAAGGCCCCGCTAGTGGAAGCTCGAATTTTATTTAAAGGCAAGTATTAGACATCATGTTTCCCATGTGCTATTTAGCCATGGAACATTGTAAAAATGATGTAAATAAATATCATGCAATAAAATACCAAACTGACTATGGAGGCAACGATTGAGAAGGGGCCATGTGTATCCACTAGGGAGTGGTGAGGGGGATGTGGGATTGAACCATAGGCTGCCATATGTCACCTTGAGAACCCATTTGACTTACCTTGCTGACATTTATTTCTGTTGTAAGGAAGTGGTTGAGGAATTCAATCCATGGCTTCAATGGAGCATGGGCAGCCCAAAAATTCGTATGGCAGAGTATGGACTCTGTTTTCTTGTACCACAAGCCACTCTACCTCATGGGAGTTGCTTCTTCCTCATCCCCATTCTATTGTGGAAGTGACCAGCATCATTTTCCATCCAAAAATGAATTGCCAGCAAAGAGACAAACTAAAAATCGCAACTTTGAAAGAACCCACGTTTTGAAGAGCCATAAACGCCCATAATTGGTATTTGATAGTGAAATCCAATGGGGGATCCATAGGTATGAACCTTGGGTGAATTTGGGAGCATTAGTTACCCTGAAATCCATTGAAAAACCCAGTTTTGATAGCCCAGAAACCCAGTGACGGGATGGAGTTATTCGTTGCCAGAATGGTGAGAAATCCAAGTGTGGATGTTTGAACAGAGGATGGGGTTGCTTGAATTTAGCTTGAGATGTTTGTAGCTCTGTGGTTGAGCTCACTGGCTTAGCATCCTCATCATTTCCTTTTGGTATGCTTGATAAACCCAACTATGTGTTGGCTTAGCATGACCGTCCGATTGAATCCATGGCTGTGAGTGAGCCTGTCTAGTTCCTCCTTAGTGGATACACAACCCAGCTCGGGGGTGATCTCTCAGTTGAAAGAATACAGGCTGGGAAAAGATCTATGGTTGGGTGGAACATTGCTCTCATGTAGCCAGTCGTTTGGATAGCTTCATCTTCCAGATAAGTGTTCTCTATGATTTAAATTATATGCATTATGTTTCTTGCAATGTGTTAATTCATAATGATAATTGTCCATGTTAATGGAGTTGATATGAAGTCTGTGCATAGCATGAGAATGGGATGGATTCTCTGCCTGTTGATTTATCATTTACTTGAGATAAATATGCTGATGCATTCCAGTTGTGTGTGCAATTGTGTTTATTTTCGTTGTGTATATAACGAGTATGAATTGCATACAGAAGTTTTTAATTATTATCATTTCTTAGTAATGAACAGGGCTGAGATTGCCAATAAGCCCGGTAGTTTGGTCACGTTTCCTTCCTGGCATCGGACTAGATGGAAGGGGACGTGACAGAACCACTGGTTTGCATAAGAGAAGGAGCCACGTAATCATATTATGTTGTTCTTATTGCCTGATAAACCCAAATGGTGTACTAGCTTGGCATTGGTTATTTGGAAGTTGTGGCAATGGTTGTTGTATGCTTGATAAACCCAGTTGGTGTACTGGATTGGCATTGGTTATTTGGAAGTTGTGGCAATGGTTGTTGTATGCCTGATAAACCCAGTCGGTGTACTGGCTTAGCATTGGTTATTTGGAAGTTGTGGTGAATGGTTGTTGGATTCCTGACAAACCCAATCGGTGTACTGGCTTGGCATTGGCTATTTGCATGTTGTGGAGGTATTGGTGAAGGGTGTTATTTCTTGACAAACCCAGTCGGAGAACTGGCTTGGAAATGGTTGTTGTATGCTTGATAAACCCAGTCGGCATACTGGCTTAGCATACTGATTTTTGAAATGCTTGATAAACCCAGTCGACGTACTGGCTTAGCATACTGATTTTAGGGATGCCTGATAAACTCAATCGACGTACTAGCTTGGCATTGCCTATTCGGATGATGTTGTGGAGCAGCATGTCTGCTGGCCAAGCATCCACCCCACAGGTGATCCAAGGCTTATAAAGCAGAGAAGGAAACCTGTGGAGTAGCAAGGAAAATGCACAATACAGATAAGTATTCATTTTCATTTATTTGTTGTTTGCAATAATGAAGATTTCAGGTACAAGTCTTCTAAAAACTAAGCTGATACACTATTGTTTCTTTGTTGGAAACCTTGGGCATTGCAGGAAAACAAGGACCCTAAAAGGCACTATAAATTCTTGGTAAACCAAAGAGTAATTGGTCAGGCGCTATAAATTCTTGGTAAACCAGAGAGTAACTGGTCAGGCGCTATAAATTCTTGGTAAATCCATAAAGTAACTGATGCTTGATAAATTCAGAGAATAGTTGGTGGGGCATCAACCACTTGATGTTGTGGAGCAACCGACGTGATGGACAAACATTCCTTAATTAATTGATAAAACCCAGTCGACGTACTAGCATGGCATTGCCATTCGAATGATTGTGGAGAGCCTACGTGCCAACCCAACATTCGTTATTGTATCCACGGGCAATCCAATGCTTGTAAAGCAAAGAAGGAGCCTGTGGAATAAAGTGAAGACATCCAATACATATAAGTATTTGGTTATCTTGCAGCTTCTTGCTTATTTAATATGAATATACATGTGTATATGATTTGGTTATGATTTATTAAAGTCTTGTTTGGAAATAAACCCTATGAAAATAAACTAAACATGTGAATTGATTCAATGTTTGAGTGTAGGTATTGTTGGAAGCAAGGACTATGAGGGCATCATAGGGATGCATGTGGACATGTGACTGTCCTAAAGAGCTCAGTATGAGCAGTAATGGAAGATGGTGCTGGTGGACATGTGTGGGTCCTAACAGCCAAAGGTTCTGTAGGCAACAATGGGGAAGGGTTCCTTAGTTGAAAATCCTCAGATAGACCTTAGACGCTATGTGTCATAGCCAAGAGAGGGCAAGTCAAGCATTCACATTGAAGTGAAAAAGGCTAAGGAGCATAGAACCACAATGATGGTGTGGCTCCGGATTGGAACAAAACTAAGAGGGGGAAACTCTTACTCTTCTCTTTCCTTTTTGACTGATGCATTTCAGAAACAAAGTATTGTTGAGTGCATGTCATAGTTGAAAATAGATTGTGTTTAATCGCTTGAAATGAATTGTGAATGCTGAAATAGTTATTTCCCTGTGAAAGGATGAACATGAAGGAGTTCATGTGTATGTTTGGAGCATGAAAAATGGGGAAGTCTCATGAGTGAAAAATGGACTCTCCATATCAATTGGAAAAATAATTGACTAATTTTAATATTGTGTTATGCTTGTCCTAACAGGAATTGCCATGATGAATCTCACAAGTGACAAATTCGAAGCCATTGAATAGAACTAGTACTAGCCAAGTGTTGCTAGTGAGAAAAGTGAGAGCCAAGTGTTGCTAGTGAGAAAAGTGAGAGCCAGTTGTGCACATTGATCATGGAAGCAGACCAAAAGCTATTTGTTTTGGCTGAAAATATTCCTCAAATAGTTTCCAGGACAGCAAGAAAGATGGCATCCATGAAATTCCAGACATGTAGATCAGCTGGAAGGTGAATAAAAGGAAGGGATTGTTGTGGAGCAATGCCCACCTGCAGAGCTAGAAGATGAAAGCCAACACGAGCAACTTGTGGAATCCAAAGGACTGGATCCTGAAGGTTCAAATTAAAGAGATGACGCAGGACAAACCTGCCACATTTTGTGAATTTTGGACATGTGTAAAGTGGATATTTATTCCTAAGTGTTGGAACACCGAGGACAGTGTTATTCCAAGGGGGAGGGAAATGTAACATCCCCATTTTGACCCCATTATATTAAAATGTAAATGATGTAATATTGTTATAAAATCGTGGTGAGGAGCTTAAGGCCAAGGCCTTGCCATCGATTTATTGATGCATATGGTTTATGTGCTAGACAGGCACATTGTAATTTCAATACCATGTAAATATGCATTTTAATAAAATACCCACAACTAGCTATGCAATGCAACAAGAGATGGGGGCATGATTTTACAAGGAATTGGGAGGGAAATATTCAAACCCTTGGAGCCAATCAAGTCAAGCCAAATGTCAATGAGAGAAACCATAAAACCCTCAACTACCCATGTTGACTTTTGTACCCAATCATTCATTTCTCCCAAGAGTTGGGTGAAGTAGTTAATGCCTTGGGGAATGGGACGTATGGCTGTCCAAAATTCGAGTATGGGCAAGCCACCCTTCATGGAAAAACGTTTTTTGCTTCTTGGGAAAGAAAAGAGCCATGAATTGCTCCTCAAACCATTATCAATTAACCAATTTTTCCTCTCTCATGTTTTTGGAGCTGCCTGGGCATTTTTCTCTATGGATTTCCTATGTTTTCCTTCATTTGTCAAGCTGGGAAGGGCGTTTTTGTTTTGGTTACCAATGGGGAAGAGAACATATCGATTTGGGGTTTCAATGAGGCCATTTTAGCCATTGGAAACACTCATAACAGGTGGGAGAAATCGGTTTGCTCCCTGGGGACGATTTCCTTTCCCATAGTCCGTTTTGGTGAGCCACGATTTAGGGGAAAAACCCATGGAACCTATTTTGTAAAATACCTTTGTTGTAATTTTGTATCCCTGCCCAATGTTCGTTTTTGCTATGTGTAGAGAGAGTATGTTGGGGTATGGGTAATGGGTATCTATTGCTTTGGCTGTGCATGAACTTGAATGTCCCATTTTCCTTGTAAGAATCATGCCCAGCTCGGGGGTGGCAGTTGTGTTGAGAGATTGATGAACACAAATGGCCTATGGTTGGGTGGAACGTTGAAGCAACATAGCTAGTTGTTTGGGGCAATTGCACAATGAAGATAAGTGTTTTTCTGTCTATGCATTTACTTCCGCAATGTTTAAATTGATGACTGTTTTTTATATGTTGTATTCATATGATATGGGTGTGGATGGGTTTTAATTCCGCTATGCATATTGGCTTAATTTGCATCTACACACCTTTGAATTTAATTGTATGAATCTAATGAATGGGATGAATTGTATGAAAAGCCCCAGAGATCGGAATCATGTTCCCTTCCTTAAATTGGGTCCACAGGAGGGTACGTTACATGAAGGTTGGCTTCTAATATTCACTTCAACTTTCGTTGGAAATAAGATATCCTCTCTCAAATCGTAATGATCCATATACCATAGAACCATCAACTAATGGTAAATATTTATGGGGAATCAACAATTGGTACTAGATTTTGAGTTCCACTTCTTCTCCTATCTCCTTTATCTTTTAGTATGGTTTTTGATAAGTCCAAACCATTTTGATAGGTGGTTTTGTGTACCCCTAATCTTCATCATTGATTTTACACCCTTGGAGGACATATGTATGCCAATGAATTAGGTGGGAGGAGGAAATGATGATGAAGATGGTAGCATAATGCAAAAAGTATGTAGAAGCCAATGCAATGCCATTTTTCAAAGCCATGTAAAAACTACAAGACTCAAGGCTTTACAAAACATTGAGTGACAGGCAAGGTGAGACTTGAATAGATAATTGAAGTGCTTCTACTAGTACTGTAAAACTTTTTTACAAAGTGAAATTAATAAGAAGGGAATATATTAAGAGCTTAAACAATCAACTAATGGTGTATTTCTTTGTTGCATGGTCCACTTTAATGTTCAAATATTTTATATGCAAAATTGTTGAAGTGTGCCCCACCCCCATTAGTGGGAAAGTTGTTAAAGAAATGTAACTTCGGAAGATATTCTAAATGTATTTGTCTATTGTATTATTGTATTCCTCCTTCAGGAGATGTCATTGATGTAATTAATAATGTAAGAGTCATTGAAAGAGTAAATGTAAAACCCTAACTGATTAGGTCGACTTGGAAAGGTCTAGAAAGAATATTTTATTGTAAAAGTATAGGTCGGCCCAGTTAGGTGAATTAGAGCCGACCTAATTAGTAAAAGGTCAAGTCAATTGTAAAGTATAAATAGGGGATTGCGTTGCTCATTTGCAACACTCACCTCACTCACTCAAGGTCGCATAGGAGAGAGAGGATTTTGCACAAGTGAAGGAGAGAAGTTGTTTTGTCTTGGGGTTTTATCTTGTACTTGGTGAATTCTATATTGAGGAAGTTTTGCGGGGGTTTTCTCCCTTGTGGTTTCCCCGAGAGAAATTTTGTGTTCTTTGTGTTTGTTGTGCTTGTATTTATTTTAGTGATACTATTGTTTAATGTTATTATGGTAAACAAGTAAGAAATACTAACATGGTATCAGAGCAAGCATGAAAGAAAACATTGTGCAGTTGTTGCCTAGGGTTTCCATTTATGGAAACTCGTCATCTTGGAATTTTTTCTATAAATCAATTTTGGAGAAGGTTCACGATCTGAAACTTGGATAGGCCGAAGATGAATTATTCATTTACCTTGCATGCGAGTTTCAACCTCGTATTCACTGTACTTTAGGAGATATGATCCATTCAAATTAGGGTTCCATCCTCCTTCATAATTCAATTTTAAAAAGGTGACATAGGGATAAATGATATATCTCGGGCTACAAAGATCCAAATCGAATTTCGTAAGATGTTCCAGAAAGGGAACGGAATGTAGTTTCTCGGGTGTGGGTTTCAGAACAAGAAGATGAAACAGTGATACATGGAAGTCCGTACAAGGTCGCTATACTGAAACAGTCCATAAACAGGTCATCTTGGGAGACTTAGCATAAGTTCCACTTGGTGAATCCAATCCTGCTCTAACCTGTGGGTTTGGATAAAGGACAAATCATGCTATCACAAGACTAAGTTTCAGACCTTGAGGAGCATAAATGTTGGATATACATCAGAATTAAGACTCGACAAATCTGTTGTAGAAATTGAAGAAACTAGGGTTTCTTATTCCGGGAGCTCTATCCACAAATTAGCTGAAAAAGAGGGTGCATCTAATTCACTTCACTAGGGTGCATATTTCTGTCGAAGCATAATTCAATTCCGAGAATTTTTGTTTTTTTGGGTCCACTACTGCAGCCTGGAGAAACTAGGGCATCGAGTTTTTGGAAGATTTGCTCACCGATTTGGGAGAAAGAGTACTTTGCTCAACTTGCCTTGAGAAGGCACATATTTTCATCCAGTCAGTTCTTCAAGATCCCAAAGTTGGAAAATTAGGGTTTCTCTGTCAAACCCTAGGTCAAGGTAGAAGCAATTTTCAGAAGGACAAATTTACTGGTAAGTCCTACATCTATTCTATTTCAATTTTAGGTTCTCATTGTATCAAAATGACAAACAATACCAAGCTTGATGAGAAGCTTGAAGGAGCTGAGAACTTCAGGGCATGGAAATATAGAGTCATGCTCATTTTTGAAGAACATGACCTAGAAGGTTTTATAAAATAGGGACTTACTGAACCAAAAGGAGATGAGGGCCAAAGCAAGACACAAGAAGAATATGATCAAGGCTAAGAGGATCATAGTTGATTCTATCAAAGATTACTTGATCCCTCAAGTATCATCTAAGAAGACTCCAAAAGAGATGTTTGATGCTTTGACTAGTCTATTTGAAAGGAAAGCCAAAGAAGATTCCTCCATTGATGAGGACTATGTACTTTAATCCAAGCCAGGAAGATAGAAGAACCTCTTATCTATCTCAGCATTGGATAAGAAGGGATGCAGTTGTGATTGAAGAAGGAGGGACACACAGAGTCTATTCCAGTACAAAGAACAAGTGATCTACGGTGTAAAATACTTGCTCAATGTTTCCGATCATGAGCAAGAAAGGCACAGGTCCTCATAATTAGATGATGGAGTGGATCACATTGTTATAGAATCTTGCAAGGAGACTAGGATCAAGAGAAATCCTACCAAACAAACAAAGATAAGTATCTGAATTGTTATTCTCTGTATTGTCCAGTTGTGTACATATTTATGTTCCTAGATTTAGGATGTGTATTATGCATGTTAGAGAGTTTTGCATTGATGAACATAATACTAATAATATGTGTGTGATGGGTAAGTGGCCTATGGTGTTGTACAACATTCCATTGCTACTTATCTAGAATGAAACCTATTTGCTAACATACAGGGAGTAGTGCACGTTCTTAATAATGTTCTGGTAGAGATGGAAGGCATCTAGAAAGTTACCGTATGAATATGGGATATGGATGAATGTTGTGTTGAAGCATTGGCTAAGATAGTTACATGTATGTGTGAACTATGCATAAGAATTTGTAATTATTAATATGTTTTGGAAACTAATGAAATGTTTCTAACCATGCAACTGAATTTGACTTGTACGAAATATCGTGAACACCTACAAACAAAGAATGATGAGATTTGTTTAGAAGAACAAGACTTATGAAATCAGGTATATTACAAAAGTACAAAGTAAGGGTTCTCTCAGAAAGAGGGAGTTGACTATGAAGAGATGTTGCTCTAGTGACTAGACACACTTCCTCAGTGGTGAATATTACACTAGAAAAATGGTGTAATTGAAGTAGAAAAATATATCGAGCAACCTCCAGGACTCAGAGAACCACATCTCTGCATATTGAAGAAGACTTTGTACGGCCTCAGAAGTCACACATGGATAGAATGATGAGATCAAGGATCACCTAGAGTGATGAGACATCAACCTTTTCTACAAGGTTGAAGATAAGAAGCTCATAGATGGGTGCAAGAGAGAACTTGCAATAGAGTTCGAGATCTTGGTATCCAGTGACTTAGAAAGATTAAATAAATGGATACACAAAAGATCATCAGAAGAGAAGGATACCAGTCACTTCAGTGCAAAAATGTCCCGATACAAAAAGTATAAATATGCAGAGGGATGATAATGCTCAGTTATAAAAGGAGCAGGAAAACTCCGCTTCACAGGAAGTGACTACAGTACAGATGGAGAGACACTTTCACTTAGTCTTTATTTGCTGCAAAGGTTGTTTTCCCCAGTATGCAGTAGAAATCCTGAAAAGGTTTGATATGTTGGAATGTAAAATCATGGCCATACCCATGGATACAAATTTGAAGTTGTTGCCCGGTGCTTCATCGGAATTAGTGGATATGACACTATACATGCATATTATTGGGTCATTGATGTATCTGACGAATACCAAGACAGATATATGCTTTGCTGTGAACACCTTGAGTCAATGTTTGGTTGAGCCCAGACGTGTTCACCTTATAATTGCAAAGCATGTGTTGAAGTACCTAAAAGGTACGGTAGACTATGATCTCAGTTATACTAGAGATCATGAATTCAGATTGTATGGTTATACAAATTCAAATTGGAAGAAGACTCCAGGTGGTTGTTACAGTCTGAGGTCAGCCATGATTTCATGGCTAAGCAGGAAGTAGTCCAGTGTTGCTCTCAGCACTGCAGAAGCAGAACATATTCCAGCCCGTTCTGCCAATTGTGAAGCTATATGGCTTCAGAAGTTGTTTTCAGGTCTATTTGATCTGGAGTTAGATACCACAGTGATTCTATGTGATAGAGAACCCTGTGTTCCATGATAAGTCAAAGCACATAGAAATAGGGTATTTCTACATTCGTGATATGGTGCAGAAGGGAGCTATAAAGCTCCAATATGTGAGCACTGATGAGTAGGTTGCAGATGTGTTGTCTAAGCCTCTGTCTTGTGTAAAGTTTGAGCACTTCCGTGACAAGCTTGGTGCAGTCCGTAAGGAATTGCCTTGAAAGGGGGAGTAGTGTCGATGATATGGTGGCGCATATGGGATTGATCATCCCTAGACAATGATCACGTAATTCCGAAAAGGAAGGATTTTCTAAGATGTGAGTAGTGGACAATGATCCCGTAATTTCGAAAGGAAGGATCACCAGTGTTGTTGGACTGAATCCCTAGTTATGAAAGGAAGGATTGTCCATGATCCCTAGTTCCGAAAGGAAGGATCACTAGTGTTGTTGGAATGAATCCCTGGTTCTGAAAGGAAGGATCACCAGTGTTGTTGGATTGAATCCCTAGTTCCGAAAGGAAGGATTGTCCATGATCCCTAGTTCCGAGAGGAAGGATCACCAGTGTTGTTGGACTGAATCCCTAGTTCCGAAAGGAAGGATTGCCCATGATCCCTAGTTTCGAAAGGAAGGATCACCAATGTTGTTGGACGGAATCGCTAGTTTTGAAAGGAAGGATTGTCCATGATCCCTAGTTCCTAAAGGAAGGATCACCTGTGTTGAACTTGATCCCGAAATTCCGAAAGGAAGGATCATATTAGTTGTTGATGCACCTGTTACCAGGGATGATGTTGCTCCAACCTTAAGTTGTTGATGACGATGATGTTATTCTAGCTTTCTGCTGATGAGCCAGCCTTGTGCTTTCGTCGTTGTTGTTGTTTCAGTATTTACTTACTGATGATTGATGTTGTTGTTTCAAGTATTTACTTACAGGTGATTGATGTTGTTGTTTCAGTATTTACTTACTGATGATTGATGTTGTAGTCTCAGTGTTTGCTTACTAATGATTGATGTTATTCTAGTGTTCATATACTGATAATGATGTTGTTCCAGCAAATTCTTGCTGCAGATGATGATACTTCAGCTCTGTACTGAAGATGATGATGATGATACTTCAACTCTATATTGAAGATGATGATGACGATACTTCAGATCTGTACTGAAGATGACGACGATGATACTTCAACTTTGTACTGAAGATGATGATGATGATACTTCAGCTCCGTACTAAAGATGATGATACTTCAGCTCTGTACTAAAGATGATGATACTGCTGATGATGATGTTCCAACATACGATGATGATTTTAATGGTGATATTCCAGCAGACGATGATGATGTTGATGATGTTCCAGTAGACGATGATGCTGATGGTGATGTTCTAGCAAATGATGATGATGTTGATGGTGATGTTCCAACAGACGATGATGTTGATGTTCCAGCATGTGATGTGATACCACAGACATATGATGATCCAAAACTTCCGACGACATATAGAGATTCATAAGTCAGTTGGACAACTGTTGATGCCGTTGATGTTGCCCGCAGAATACCTTCCTAGTTAAGAGGGAGTGTTAAAGAAATGTAACTGCGGAAGATATTCTAAATGTATTTGTCTATTGGATTATTGTATTCCTCCTTTAAGAGATGTCATTGATGTAATTAATAATGTAAGATTCATTGAAAGAGTCAATGTAAAACCCTAACTGATTAGGTCGGCTTGGAAAGATCTAGAAAGAATATTTTATTGTAAAAGTACAGGTCGGCCCAGTTAGGTGAATTAGAGCTGACCTAATTAGTAAAAGGTCAAGTCAATTGTAAAGTATAAATAGGGGATTGAGTTTCTCATTTGCAACACTCACCTCACTCACTCAAGGTCGCATAGGAGAGAGAGGAGTTTGCACAAGTGAAGGAGAGAAGTTGTTTTGTCTTGGGGTTTTATCTTGTACTTGGTGAATTCTATATTGAGGAAGTTTTGTTGGGGTTTTCTCCCTTGTGGTTTCCCCGAGAGAAATTTTGTGTTCTTTGTGTTTGTTGTGCTTGTCTTTCTTTCAGTGATCCTATTGTTTAATGTTATTATGCTAAGCAAGTAAGAAAAACTAACAAAAGTGACTAGGAAGCTAAGTTGGAACAAAATTTCTCAATTATTTTCATTTGACTTAAATGTTTATAGGAGCATGTGAAACTCACTTGCACCTTAAGCATTCATGGTTCTTCGATAAGGATGAATCTTGAGAGAAAAACTACCCTTTGAAGTGACAAACTCTAAAGGGGCATGGCCCACTTTGAGGTTCAGAGCTTGAGAGACTCCCATTACGATTAAAATATTTTTGAACTCCATAGAAACCTATATATTGAAAGGGGCAAATCCCACCTCCAAAATATTGACAATCATTAGGTCTAGAGCTTCATATCATACAACTAAAAGTTTCAATTGGACAATAGGGGGTCCATTTAGATTTCAAAGACTTAAATGTTCTCAACATGCAAATTATGGACCCATGAACCTTTGAACTTCAAACAAACTAGAGGCCACTTGATAGTTTGGGGATTGTAATGGATTTTGGATCTTTCAAATTGCTTGAAGCTCTGTAAGCACTTTGAAATCAAGAAGGTGGCTAAATACCAACTGAAAAGGATTCAAGTCTATATCAATCCTTCAACGCTATGAACCTTGAGAATTTAGAGCTTTCAAAAAGTGATTAAGTATTAAATGATCTTAGGAGTACTTCAAAGATCTTTGACTTGATAAGAATAATTTAGTTGCTTTGAACTATTTGAACTTAACAATAGATCAATATAAAACCTTCAAAGTTTATGGAGGTTTTAGAACTTGTAAAAGGGATAATCATTACTTTGAACTCACCTAGCCTTTTTGAATTTTTAAAATGGACTAAGTATGAAAGCATTCTTTGAGAGGCCAAGCTGTAAATGACACTCCAAACCCTTCAAATCCTAACTCTCAAAAGATGACTAAGTATCTGTCATGTCCCAAATTTGGTATTGGGTCACAATGGACTAATCACATTGGCCATATTCATTAGAGTTTGTAAAATTGATGTTAAAGGTCAAATAATTGCCAAGGAGGAAAATTACTAGTTTCCTAGGTTTGGGGTGGAAGCTTTGGGATTTGGAATAATGGGGATAATAAATGATGTTTGAACATTAGAGTGGAATAAATATTTAATAAAGGATCTAAATAAATATATACAAGTGAAAATCAAAGTGGCATTTGATCATGAAGACACATGGAGGAAGTGGGACCCACATATGGCTAGATTTCCCCACTACATTTGGCATCATTCTCTCACCAATTCGAATTCAAGGTGAATGGTAACATACTTGGGGGAGTCCAAAAGGTATTATTCATTGCATGACTCATCCAAGGTCGAAATATAGAGGAAGAGTAACTCCCATGGAAGAGGAAGAGGCAATTTGGAGCTAGTGAGACACTTGGGCTAGATTCCCTAGCTCTATGACAACAATAATGAAGATGCTATGACACCTATGACACAAATCAGACCTGAAGGCTGACATATGACATATATGACATGTCAGGGCTAAAAATAGACTCCAAGAGGGTGCTCAAGGGTGTTAGGGCAGCTAAGATGCTTCCACATGTGATTTGGTGGAAGTGGGAGACTAGGAATTGTTGTACAAGTGGCGTTCTTTGGAATCTCTTCCCAACATGAGTTGGCATGAGTCTCTTGGAAGGAATTCGACCCATGGAGGACATTAGAAGTTTATAAATGTCAATAACAAAGAATGAAACCATCTTTTGATCATTTGTAGAATTTGCAATTGCAATTGTGAAGAGGGAGAGCTAGTGGATGACTAGTTTCTTGCCTTAGCCAATTTCGAGGGTGAAAGATTCCCATCCAAGTTGGTAATTGGAAAGGCCATTCAGACCTTTCATTTGGAGCTTTAATGGAGTCTTTATTTGCAGGTGTAAGCTACAGGTCAGCTCATGGTTTCTTCTATTGCAGCTCACTCCTTCAACCATTTCCAGTTTTGATGGCATATTCTTGATCCTTGAGGGAGGGCGTTTTTGGTGAGCTATTGTACTCTTTTGGGAAGCTTTTAATGCCCCATTTCTTTTGTAATATGAAGTAAATACTCTGTTCTTCATCTCCAAAAAGTTTCAGGTCGAAATTCCAAGTAGAAATGTATAAATCTCATTTTTAATGGAAGAACAATGCCATTTCCCCACTACCTTGTTGTGAGCCAATGTATTGATGATGATTTCGAATGAATGGATGATTCTCTGATATATTTGTGATCAATATACTACCATGGATGTATTCTACAAGTTTCATGTACTGTACTTGAGCATTTGAAGCATTTTTACTCAGTTTAGTTGTATTGGGAGGTGAAATAGTGCCATTTCCCCAAGGGTCGAATTGGGGATTTTTGCAGTTGAATGGGAGAGGGTGAGAACAGTTGTAATAATCCATTAATGGTGCATATGAGACTTTAATAAAATACTTAACACATTACATACCTCTGTTCATAAATTTGAGTGGGTTTGGAGGCATTTGGGAAGCCATTTTCAGTACTTACCCCAGGGGGATTTGAACCCCAAATTACTAGTAAAATTGCATAATTGGTTCAGAATCTTAAGAGAGTTTGCAGAGGCCTTTTGGTGGACATATGTCATCCATAAACATCATATTCAAGTTATAATATCATTCATACACCTTCCTTGAAAATTTGAAGGCATTTGGAGTCAATTTGAGACTTAGAGACCAATACTAGTCAAAGGGAAATCACTAGTAAAGTTACCTACATTGACCAGAATTGAAAGAGTATTTGCAGAAGTGTTTTAAAGGTACAAAGGCATCCCTGAAACACATATTTATGTTCTAATATCATTCATATACCTTCTCAGAAGATTTGGGATCATTTGGGGCAAATTTGGGACCTAGAGATCGAAACTAGTCAAAGGTCGAACCAAGGAAAAAAAGTGGAAAATTGCAATTTTAA
Organism: Larix kaempferi; assembly: GCA_027924585.1. Lineage (NCBI taxonomy): Eukaryota > Viridiplantae > Streptophyta > Pinopsida > Pinales > Pinaceae > Larix > Larix kaempferi. The sequence continues at coordinate 428,861 of BSBM01000193.1, forward strand.
TAAAATTCCTAATAAGGGACATTACAGTGGTATCAGAGCATGGTCCTTGCACCTGTGGATTAGGTACATACATTCAAGAATAATTGGCAGCCATGTCTTACTATTATGATGAATCCTATGAGTACAATTCTTATGAGGAATATGCAGATGCTTATGAGCAATATGAAGCAGAATGTGAATGGTACGAGGAAGAGGTGCCATCATGCAACACTTCTTACAATTTTAGGAGAAATGAAGATTATTCTTATGAATTTAGATATGATGAATATGAGTGTGTCACACCAACCAAGGATAATTCTATGAGCGAGTTCCAAAGATGGAGAGAAAAATATAAAACCTTGCCCCAACAATATCAAAAATATCAAGAATATCTTGCTTCGAGCAAAAATATACAAAATGCCATGTCTTTTGAGTACTATGCTGAACATGTTTTTGAAAATAGGCCCAAAAATGAAGATGTGGAGTTAGTGAAGAAAGGTTTATGCCCTTCTTGTAAAAACCCTTGGAGCGAGTATCATATATGTGTGCATGAAATGATGTCCTCCTTGAGGAGAGCTTTTGAGATTTATTCAAGAAGAGATTCCAAATATACTGATCCTAAGGAAGACAAGGGGAAAAATGCATCAGCTTGCTTTAAAGAGCAAAAGGAAGAGACATCACAAGAGCATGAAGAAGATTCTATTGAAAATATGGAAGACCATTTCGAGACACCTTCTAGCTTAGACATGAACCAAAGAGCATCTACTGATGGATGCTTAAACTATGAAGGAGTACCTACTGATGGGTGCTCACACCTCTATGTTGGTGACATAGAGATCACTTTTGAAAGTGTTTCTACAAGTACAAGTTTCATTAAGCATGATAATGAAGACCTTGTAGCAGTTGAAGAAGAACCAAGATCAACTTCCCCATCACCACTTGAGCTTCATGAAGTTGGTCCAAGAAAAAATGAAGAATATGAGGAGGTTCATTTGCAAGAACCTCATTTTCTTGAAGGGTCCTTAAAGATGAATGAAAAGAAGATCCAAGAGTCCCTCAACATTCTCCATGACACTCAAGCATTGGTGTCAAATTATTGTTGGAGAGCTACTTCATTGGAGGAAACATCCTTCCTTGAAGACATGGAGAAGATTCAAAGAGCAATGTGCCACATTAAAGGTAATTTCATGTCTTTGCTTTTTGATAGAAACCATTTGTTTGAGCTTAATGAATTGTTACATGATGCATACTTGAAGAATAATGAGGATAATCATAAGCTCACAATTCAAAATGAGCAACTTCTTGAAAAGTTGCAAGATATTTGTTTTTCCTCCTATGTTTCAGATTGTCAAATGGTAGATTGTTTGGAGGATTCTCATGACATGGTGGATCATGAGAAATGTGGAAATTTGAATGTGCTTAATGTGTTTGAAGATGAACTTGAAGAGATCCAAACACTTGATGTGGTGGAAGAGGAACTTGAATTGTCTCTTGATGAAGCTTATGCAATTTTTAAAGAAGAACATGATTCCTCTACATTGGAACCAATCTATGACAAAGGTTTCCCACTTTTGAAGGAGCTGCATGATACTACCCACATGGATCCTTCCCATGATGAAACTTCTGCACTTTTTGATCATTTGGGTGATTTAGTTCATTCTCCTACATCCTACAATTCCATGTTTTGCAACATTAGTCTCAATGAAGTATGGGTGAAAGGGTTCTTTTTGATGGTGCCACATGAGGAGTATGGAACTCCTAGATTTAACTTTCATGATGACATGGTTGGAGCACATTCTTATTCACATTTGCAGCAGCATAATTTGTCACTTTATGATGATTCACATCTACATGGATGCACCTATGATATGGATTTGAGTCACTTGAAGACTCATGGTTTTTCTTGCTCAACACTGGGTTCATTCGATGTTAGAGGAACTTCATCCAACACTTGGGTGAATAGATTTATGATGGGAGAACATTTTTGTTGGCAGCCACATACTTTGTTACATCTTTATGATTCTTACATTCATGGATGTATGGGTGAGACTTCTTTGAGTCATTTGAAGTCTCCTTGTTTTTTCTGCTCATTATTTGGTTCAGATTTTAGTGGATATTCTTCATTCACTTCTTGGATGAAAGAATACATGGTTGAATATTTTGATGCATATCACATCCTTTTGGAGCAGCATTATAGGACATGGGATCCTCACCTATGTCATTGGAGCAGATTTGATTGGTCACTTGAAGATTGTATGCACTTGGAAAATCGTGGTCTACTTGCTTGGAGGTACAAGCACTTTCATGATTCTTTGATGAAGCACCTCCTTGATGTACATTTTCATTATGTAGTTATGTACTTTGATGATATATATTTTGTACTCATGATGTTTGGAAGAATGCAGACAAGAAAATGGGATCCAGGAATCATCTTATCTGATGGTATGGGTTGGAGAGCACTCTTCATTGTTGGGGTGCAATACAAGCAATGGGACCCTGGAATAATTTTTATCTCATTGGTTTCATATTTTTTGGGGAAGCAAGCAGTATGGGAGATGGATTCCCCACTTAATAAAGTGATTTTAATCAGAGTAGTGCAGCAGCAAGCATGGTGGTTCCTCTCTAAAATCTTCATGGAAACTCAAAGACTCAAGGTTGGGCAATTCAATGGCAACTTCAAAGAATTATACAGAAAGCAAGTTCTTCAACACCCACATTTAAAATTGCTTGAGGACAAGCAATATTGGGAAGGGAGGATTTGTCATGTCCCAAATTTGGTATTGGGTCACAATGGACTAATCACATTGGCCATATTCATTAGAGTTTGTAAAATTGATGTTAAAGGTCAAATAATTGCCAAGGAGGAAAATTACTAGTTTCCTAGGTTTGGGGTGGAAGCTTTGGGATTTGGAATAATGGGGATAATAAATGATGTTTGAACATTAGAGTGGCATAAATATTTAATAAAGGATCTAAATAAATATATACAAGTGAAAATCAAAGTGGCATTTGATCATGAAGACACATGGAGGAAGTGGGACCCACATATGGCTAGATTTCCCCACTACATTTGGCATCATTCTCTCACCAATTCGAATTCAAGGTGAATGGTAACATACTTGGGGGAGTCCAAAAGGTATTATTCATTGCATGACTCATCCAAGGTCGAAATATAGAGGAAGAGTAACTCCCATGGAAGAGGAAGAGGCAATTTGGAGCTAGTGAGACACTTGGGCTAGATTCCCTAGCTCTATGACAACAATAATGAAGATGCTATGACACCTATGACACAAATCAGACCTGAAGGCTGACATATGACATATATGACATGTTAGGGCTAAAACTAGACTCCAAGAGGGCGCTCAAGGGTGTTAGGGCAGCTAAGATGCTTCCACATGTGATTTGGTGGAAGTGGGAGACTAGGAATTGTTGTACAAGTGGCGTTCTTTGGAATCTCTTCCCAACATGAGTTGGCATGAGTCTCTCGGAAGGAATTCGACCCATGGAGGACATTAGAAGTTTATAAATTTCAATAACAAAGAATGAAACCAGCTTTTGATCATTTGTAGAATTTGCAATTGCAATTGTGAAGAGGGAGAGCTAGTGGATGACTAGTTTCTTGCCTTAGCCAATTTCGAGGGTGAAAGATTCCCATCCAAGTTGGTAATTGGAAAGGCCATTCAGACCTTTCATTTGGAGCTTTAATGGAGTCTTTATTTGCAGGTGTAAGCTACAGGGCAGCTCATGGTTTCTTCTATTGCAGCTCACTCCTTCAACCATTTCCAGTTTTGATGGCATATTCTTGATCCTTGAGGGAGGGCGTTTTTGGTGAGCTATTGTACTCTTTTGGGAAGCTTTTAATGCCCCATTTCTTTTTTAATATGAAGTAAATACTCTGTTCTTCATCTCCAAAAAGTTTCAGGTCGAAATTCCAAGTAGAAATGTATAAATCTCATTTTTAATGGAAGAACAATGCCATTTCCCCACTACCTTGTTGTGAGCCAATGTATTGATGATGATTTCGAATGAATGGATGATTCTCTGATATATTTTTGATCAATATACTGCCATGGATGTCTTCTACAAGTTTCATGTACTGTACTTGAGCATTTGAAGCATTTTTACTCAGTTTAGTTGTATTGGGAGGTGAAATAGTGCCATTTCCCCAAGGGTCGAATTGGGGATTTTTGCAGTTGAATGGGAGAGGGTGAGAACAGTTGTAATAATCCATTAATGGTGCATATGAGACTTTAATAAAATACTTAACACATTACATACCTCTGTTCATAAATTTGAGTGGGTTTGGAGGCATTTGGGAAGCCATTTTCAGTACTTACCCCAGGGGGATTTGAACCTCAAATTACTAGTAAAATTGCATAATTGGTTCAGAATCTTAAGAGAGTTTGTAGAGGCCTTTTGGTGGACATATGTCATCCATAAACATCATATTCAAGTTCTAATATCATTCATACACCTTCCTTGAAAATTTGAAGGCATTTGGAGTCAATTTGAGACTTAGAGACCAATACTAGTCAAAGGGAAATCACTAGTAAAGTTACCTACATTGACCAGAATTGAAAGAGTATTTGCAGAAGTGTTTTAAAGGTACAAAGGCATCCCTGAAACACATATTTATGTTCTAATATCATTCATATACCATCTCAGAAGATTTGGGATCATTTGGGGCAAATTTGGGACCTAGAGATCGAAACTAGTCAAAGGTCGAACCAAGGAAAAAAAATGGAAAATTGCAATTTTAATAAAATTCCTAATAAGGGACATTAAAGTATCAAACTTTTTTTAAGGAAAACATATAGCCTTTGAACTCTTGTAACTACAAAAAAAAATGTTGAAGTACCCAAACACCCAAGGCATGATTTAAATTTAAAATATGATGAAGTTTTTAGTGAGTGATGAGCATGCTACTTAAATTTTCTTAAATGCACGAGTTGGAAGATTATCGAAACTCATCCAAACCCAATCATTTCCATTGCAAAGCTAAACTCTAATGGATTATTGAGTTACCTTCAAAAGCACACGTCAAGCTATTATACCAATCGAAATCCCAAGTGGAAGAATATTGAACTAGTAATCCATTACCTACTACATTTTCCTAGATCAATTAACTTTTTATAAGAATTTAGAGTATAACCAATTTTGAAGTATCAAGTGGACATTAAGGTCAAGTTTCCAATTAGTCTTATTAGCCATGAGTCTATTTCTTTTAAGGAAATTGCCATATGTGTTACAATTTATTTATTTTAAAGGAATTGTTGTAAATAGTACAATACAAATTGCAATTATTTCCAAAATACATTTTATGTGTGCAAATGTTGTCTTAGACATGCAATAGGCATGCAATGACCAATCTTTGTCAATGACTATATAATCAACATTTTAAATAACTATTACAAATTCAAACAATACCCATAAAATATATAAGTAGAGTAGATGCTTTCTTAAGCATAAGGGGGTTAGTGACTTCAATGGTTATACAACTATAAGCAAAAGAATTACCACAAATTTAAATACTAATATTAAATATACAACTTTATTCTTTATGTGCTTGACCTAGGATCACAAAGACAATACATCCAAACATCCAAAGCAAATGTGAACCAGACGCATAACCCAATAATTCTTTATGAAAAATAAGCAAAATAATGGCTGTTCACCCATTTCACAATACTAAATGAATATCACAAAATCCTACCAATGAATGCCTTGTAATAAACAATGCTAAGAAAATTGAAGAGTTTACTTAGATGAACTCATCTTTTTGGTGGATAAAATTGAAGAGTTTACTTAGATGAACTCATCTTTTTGGTGGATCCTTTGGGAAAATGTTAAAGGAGGAGTTATATTGTGTCATAATTTTACTATTTTAAATATATTATGAATTAGAATAATTATTTTTTAGATATTTTTCAGTCAATATGAGCATATATATGTGGACTTGTGAAAGCAAGATTTTTACGTTGTTTTGATTAGAGATATATATTTTGCAAAAATCGTTGAAGTCTTGCATTTGGCTCTAAGCACTAGTATACAATAAACATGAGCACAAACATGAATGTGCCCTAAATGAAACTTGAATCTTACCGAATGATTTAACAACACTCCGCTTTCGCCAACCCAATAACTTACCATTAACATTAATTATTACTTGATCAAAACAACATTTAAACTACCAATTCATATTAATTATCATTAATTATATGTCGATAGAGCATGTAGCCCTGACATTTTATAGCATATAGACTCACCATTTTGTATTTAAAAGCAAACATCGTAACCTTGATAATTATATTTGGGTTTTTGTATTCTTGAGTGCTCTCTTTTTAAAGTAGTAGTCTATTTATTCTACATTTTGGATTTTCCAGTGGTTTTTGGTTGGAATTTGGTAATTTTTTTTGGTTAAATCTAAATTTAGAAGCATTTAAATTGTGTTTATGAATGCATAAATAGATTCAACACCTTCAAATACCCATATGAATCTCATATTATGCAATTTCCGCAACTAATATATGTGACTCTAAGATTTTTTAAAGATTTTCAACAAAAGTCCGAACAAAACAAACCAAAAAATGTTGGAAACATAGAATATTTAGACTACTCTCTACTCCCTTTTTAAATTCTCTCATATTTTCATCTATCAAAGGTATTGTCCACTATAATTAATTTTAATTATTTTTCTTTATATAAATATGATGCCCTTTAGTTGTCGATAAACCCTTTTGATTTGAGAGGATGGTAATCAACATTATCATTATCATAATAACTATACTATAATGATTTTATACAATCATTATATATTGTATAGTTAAATCATAATAAACCTTTTTAATAAATACAATTTACAAGAATAAAAATAAAATTAATTATAAGCCATATATATTATATTATATTTTATAGTCAAATCATGATAGATTTTTTTGATGAATAAAATTTACAAAGATAATAAACCATATATATATATTATATTTTATAGTCAAATCATGATAGGTTTTTTGATGAATAAAATTTACAAAGATAATAGAGAATGAAGTTTAACTCACTTTAATTATGAAAAAGAGAAAAGATAGTAAATCTTAATAATAATAAATAATAAACTTTATTAATAAATACAATTCACAAGAATAATAATGATAAATTTAATAATAAACCTTTTTGATAAATAAAATTTACAAAATTAAAAATATTATATATATATATATATATATATATTATTAAATTATGATAGATTTTTTGATAAATAAAATTTACTAATAGAAAATGAGGATTTAACTAACTTTAATTGTTTTTCGCTGAAAAAGAAACTAACTTTAATTGTCAATTGAGTGTAGATCGGGTGGTTGGGAGGAAAGTTGTTGTCTTTTCCACCCAGGTTCAAATCTCGCTTTGTGACAATTGCTCCTTGGGAGCCGACTTTGATTATGTACTGATTGTAAACAAATGGTGAACCATCATTTTAAAAAAAAACTAACTTTAATTATGAATGGACACTTGCTTAAACATGATGAATGACCTTATTTAAAAAATCCAACTTAAAATATAATGCCAACAACTATTTATGTAATCACTTTGTTGATAGTATTCTATTATTATTACTCAAGGACTACTATTATTATTACTATTTAGTGTTCTTACTCAAGGATTACTATCAAGTGAAGGTAGTTTCAAAGATAAAAAAAAGTGAGTATTTTCACCTCTCAGTTTATTGGTCCTGTTGCATTTTTTGATGGAGCAACTACCAGTGGATTGTGTGTGGATGGAGGTGTGATTTATCTTGCCCATGATCATTTTTTTTTCCATAAGATTAAACTGTGACAATGGTTCCAATATGATAGCTGAATTGCTTGCACTCTGTGCGTTGGATGGTGAGGAAGGGGTAATTTTTTGGGAAGAAACTCAGGGGCTCCACATCTGGGATGGTGGAGCTGTCAGGATTTTCGATCTTTGAAGTACTTCTTAGATAGTTTCTAGACTGTGTTTTGGATATGTAGTTATGTTTACTCCTTATGACATTGTGTTTTTTGGATATGTATTTTGATAAGAATGAGCTTGGATAAGCTATTCAGACTAGAAGTCTATACTTTATGTACAATTTGATTTTATCATAATATCAATAATATGATTTTTTTCAGCTGAAAAAAATATATTCTATTATTATTTTCCTAATAATTTTGTAACTCTCAATTATATTTTTATTTAGTAATAAAATTTAACTCTCAACTATATTTTCTGTTATAATAAGATTTCTATATTTTTTTTCACAATAAGATTTTTTTTAAGTGGGTCAAATTTTATCTTCCAAATTCACTAAATCATATTAATAATGAGTGGAGCTGAAAAAAAATATATTCTATTATTATTTTCCTAATAATTTTGTAACTCTCAATTATATTTTTATTTAGTAATAAAATTTAACTCTCAACTATATTTTCTGTCATAATAAGATTTCTATATTTTCTTTCACAATAAGATTTTTTTTAAGTGGTCAAATTTTATCTTCCAAATTCACTAAATCACAAAATCACATTAATAATGAGTGGATAAATTATTTTGTATATTTTCAATTGTTTTCCACATTTTTTTTTGGAGATATGAGAAGTGAATAAACGGAATCGAATACAATGAAGTTTTGTTGTCAACATTTTTGTCAAACTTGACGGTAGCACACCACATGATAAAAAATGGCGACTAGTATAAGGCTTATCTTTCCGTAAACGAGGCCAATCATGGAGCATGGCTTCATTTCTTTTGTATTTTAACTTGAAAATTTGCCAAACAGAGCTTGGCATGGAATCACGACCCCACAGTAGTCACATGCTCTACTTTTCAATTATTTATTCACCGAATGTGTCCCATGCTTAGATTCATTGAATGTGCCCATTTTCTGCGTGCATTCTTCACATAGGACATGAAATCTTATATGGCAAACTTCTAAGCTACCGAGCAATCTACCGAGCAATCTGCTGCTCTGGGGCATCTAAGAGACTGAACTCTGCTGTGGATTGAAAAATCAATTGGGTTTATAGCCAATCGGGTTATGGATTCAAATAAGTTCTACGCACTTAATGAAACAACTCTTGTGGATTATATTAAGAGCGTTCCAGCTCTGGCAGAGAGGCTGGGAAACTGCAATGCACAAGAGATCACAGTGAAGGAAGTTGGAGATGGTAACCTTAACTTCGTTTTCATTGTCATTTGGCCTCAAGGATCCTTCGTTATTAAGCAGGTATTCATAGACTTTTCAATTATTAATTCACTGAATGTGCTCAATGTTTAGATTCATTGAATGTGCCCATTTTCTGCTTTCATTCTTCACATAATACAGGAACTATTATATGCCAAGCTTCTGAGCAATCTGCTGCTCTGGGGCATCTAAGAGACTGAACTGTGCTGTGGATTGAAAAATCAATTGGGTTTTTAACCAATCGGGTTATGGATTCAAATACGTTCTACGTACTTGATGAAACAACTCTTGCGGATTATATTAAGAGCGTTCCAGCTCTGGCAGAGAGGCTGGGAAACTGTAATGCACAAGAGATCACAGCGAGGTAAGATAAGATAATTGTATTAATGTCCACTGAATGATACAAATGCACAAGAGATCACAGCGAGGTAAGATAAGATAATTGTATTAATGTCCACTGAATGATACAAATAGGTCAATGGAAATAGAGGATACATCCAGTAAGAGTACAATGTGAGAGTCCGAAAACAGCTCCTGGAGAATGCTTGAAGTGAGGGAAGTTGGAAATAGTAACCTCAATTTCGTTTACATTGCCATTTGGCCTCAAGGATCCTTCGTTATCTAGCAGGTTTGCATGGTCTCTATCTTGTTCTGCTGTGATTGATTTTATTTTAAGATCAATCACAAATAAACAAGTATCTATGGTCTGCTTTATTCTGAACCCATTTCCCGGAAACTCTGCTGGGTTATATAGACAACATAATCTGTCTGGTTATGTTTGGTGACCATGACGAAGCACTTTAGTCCTTTCTAGCTAAGCTCAGCCAGGTCAGGTTATCACAACCCTAAGTTAGAAGGGTTATCCCCTTCTAGACCAGCTCAGTCAGGTCATGTTATCACAACCCTGGGCTAGAGGGGTTATCCAGAAACAATATGTAGAAGTGTAGAGTGCATATAAATTTTAGGGTTTAGGGTTCGGTGATCAGGTGTCAAAGAGCTTTAGAGGTTAGGCGTAGAAAAATATGTTTTCGACAGAAAATTTGAGGAAAAAATGAGTACATTGGACGGTAAGCAAATAAAGCTTACAGTTTTTGACCTTGATTGATTCCTTATCAGTCAATTTTTTTTTGAAAATTGAATCAATTTAGTGTGGATAATTGGGCAGTCTAAGAATCAAAACCCAAGCCTTGACCGTAGCTAATGTGCTGTTTTACCACTGAGATACATGCCCCTTCATAATGGGCCCCATAGCAGTTCGAGATAGAAGCGTGGATTTCTATCTCTAACATCCCCACCCCCTCTCAACCCACACTTTTCGTAAAGCTTCTTAACCAATCTTGGCTCTAACAGTATTTTGAAAAGCGGTCAGGCTAACAATCAAACCCAGTACCTGCCCCCGGCCGACGGGCTGCTCAACATTTAGTGACACACTCCTTCATGATGGGCACGCTAAAGGGTTCAACTTCGAAGATTTTGTATGCATATGCGGTTTTATAAATCGATGGATTGTTCATATTTTAATTTAACTAGAATTGTGAACCTGCATTTGAATGTGGTGGCTCCAATGGTTGAGAACACTTGCAACTTGATTGGGATATAGGTTTTCAGTTTTCACAGCTGATCGACCAAAAGTGGATTGAATCTGCAAGCTGCAGGTATAATTTGGAGGGTAACTTGTCAGCTTTGAGGACTCTAACGAAGTATCTGCATTTTTTGGCTGACACATTTTAAGTCCAATGTAACGAGAAGGCTTTGGCGTAGTTGTAAAGCTTTTGTTCTGCACTTCAAGAGGTCTCTAGTTCCATGATCCATCTTCATGCAGTATCTATTTATTGAACCATGTACCTGCGGATATTCAGACCCTAAATCTCAGAAATAATAATATTTCCTTTGCTCAATGCTGTTGATGGAAAACTTGTTGCACCGAGAGTAGTGAGGTGCTCTACAACCCAGTATGGGGGAGATGTTGTCACGTAACGTAGTGCTATGTACCAAAAATAAAAATTAATTAAAAAATTTAAGTCAGCTCATAAAATAAAAAATTAAAACTACATAAAAAGTAACTAAAAAAATCTATGTTGGCTCATAAAATAAAAAAATAAAAACCAGCATAGATCCATCTTAAACCGAGATTTGTCAAGCACCGAGAGGGATAAAAAAAATTACACCTCAAGAAATTGGATCCTTCTCAGTGCTTGATAGATCGGGGTTTAAGATGGATCTCTGCTGGTTAGTAAAATTTCAATAGTACCAATGATGCAGTCACTCAGACTGTTCAGTACAAAAATATGGAACTGACTTCAAATGGGTGCTACAGACACAGATCTGAAACTGAATTCTTCAAACACGGGTATGAAAGAAAAAAAAGGCAGTGGTTCCATACCTTCAAAGCCTGCAAACAAAACTCATACAGTAAAATACAGCTGGGAATTGGATACATACAGGGTACCCTGTTCATGAGTTAGTCAGGGCTAAGATTCAGAGAAATTATCATTGATAACAGCAGCTCAAAGACCTTTTTCTCTTATTAACTCTATAAAAAACACTAATATAGAGAAGTCTCTCCCAGCGCTCTCTCTCACTAACCTAAATTGGGACACAGGCCCAGACCCATGGCTTATAACCAATGCTTAATGCCTACAATGTATGGCTCCTCTAAGCACATCCTTTCTCTCCCTGTTGCATAGAGACACGCTGGCCTTTATACATAGAGATTGCATTCAGTTATATCCTAAATTTCTTAATAGAAATGCATCTAAACACCAAAATCTACTGCTAGTTAGAGTGACAACTCTAACACCCAATCCGCCACATTTTTGGGTATTTAAGACCCTCTACACAGCGCTTCAGATTCCTGCTTCATGGTCTTGCTGTTATTTCTCTTTCCCCTTCGTGTTCCTCAATATGAACAGACCCAACAACACCCCTAAATCTCTCAGTAGATGTGGATGGGTGTCATGCCGTCGAATTTCAACCTTAACGTTTGAAATTCGATGAACATAAATATTTTTTCGAGGTTTGTTCAGGTTCATTGAACCTCATGGCCCTTGACTGAGTCCAAGTTTCTTTTCCCTATCCCGTATAAACCTCACGTCAAAACTCGGGTGCATAATCTATCTCTGCAGTTTCCATGCCCATCATAATATTTTTAATGTTTATTGATTTTGATTTCTTACTATTTTATGTTATATTTTTTAAAGTTAATATATATATATATTTAAAAAAATGTATACAGATGAACCTCATGACAAACCTCATTGGAAAATTTGAATTCGAACCGAACCTGAACTTGAACCCAAACTATGTGACTTAGGTGTCATGCTCTACAGCCCCTGCATCATATTCCCCTTGAAAAATATTCTGAACCTCCTGGTTCAGACTTCAGAGTCATTAGGTGTATCTTTTGCTTCCTCCTCCAAACTGTGAATTTTCCTTACCCTAGGTGAATACCGTCCTTATGTTCTCAAATAAATAAACTGATATTTAATTTGTGGAAATTAAATTCTTTACGTAGCAGCATTCACACACATAGTAGGAAAATGAACAACGGAAGCATAAAACAATTTAACACATGCATGTACTCCTTCAAATCTGCTTATCGCTAATACTTCAAAGCTTACAAGGAAACCTCCACAGCTTCCATTAACTTGCAGCTGTACGGTACACTCAAACAAAGCAAAAATATGTAAACTTAGAAGATAAACTGCCTGCCAAAATTGAGGAAAACTGCCCACAGAAACCGAGAAAAATTGCTGCAGACTTATGGCCTGTTGTGCAGCCATCCGTACAACTGTATGGACATGTTCTGTATGGACATGTCCGCATGACTGTATAGAATCCATATGGCCATGCTGTGCTGATCCGTACACCTGTACAGATTGCTGTCTCTACTGGCTGCAACCTTAAATCTGCCTGGTAGCTCAACCTGGCTCCTCTTTGGCGCTGTCAAGTTTCTTCACCTTCCGATCAACCTGTCTTCATGAAGAACGAATGTGTCTTTACCCTCTACTTTGACCTGCCTTTATACTTTAGCTGAAGACCTAATCTACCAAAACCCTAATTTCACGGTGAGATCTACGGTTGAGATTAGCCTAAATCACTAATGCATTAAAATGCGCTTGATTAGACTCAACAGCTAATTAAAAGACTTCACTATATTACCAATGTCAAACTTCATCGGAAAATTTGAATTCGAACAGAACCTGAACTTGAGCCTAGACTATGTGACTTAGGTGTCATGCTCTACAGCCCCTGCGTCATACTCCCCTTGAAAAATATTATGAACCTCCTGGTTGAGAGTCATTAGGTGTACCTTTTGCTTCTTTCTCCAAGCCGTTTCTCAACAATAGTCCACTTCACTCCGAACAAACTGTGTAATTTAAGCAAAGCCATTATCGACATTGTTTCAATCTTCTCCTTACCTGCTAATGCCTTGTTTTGGTTACCAGCTTTATCCTCTCTCTGTCTCCACCTGCAATGTTTCTTCTGCTTCAAACATCTTCCCAGAATCCCAATTTCTATATGGTTCTTTTCTTCTCCTATCATCTCTACTTCTTGGCACTAACACAGCTTCATAACCTGAACTGTAGGATAACTATCCATTCCTGCTGCACCGTTTTTAATCTCAAATGGCTTCATATCTCCCAGTGCCTCTGCATCTTCATTGCCTTCGTTGATTTGATTTTCCACTTCTTGGTGAAGTTGCTGCATATGATGTGCAGTTTCTTTAACAGTGCATTCCTGAAACTTGTCTTTCTCAGTTTCTAGAATTCTGCCTTGCTCAATGCACTCCCCCACCTGCTCATGGTTTTGTGGCATTGGTGTTGCAACAAACTAAATCTCACTACTATTCATTTGTTTCTGGACTGCAATTCTTTTCTCTACACCAGCAGCTCCGAGAAGTTGAGAACATTTTCTTTAGTTTTCATTGCATCTTCTGTAACAGCATTTCAAAGGTGTTAAAAGATGTCTCTTCCCATCATGTTGTATTACATGGTTGTTTTCTTGGCCATGATGGATCACTTTTTGATTACAATGCCAAAGCCTTCCCAACAGCAAATGACATGCATCCATTGGAACCACGTCACATAACACTTTGTCTTCATATTCAAACGATATTAAAAGCTACCAAACATGATTCATCTACAACCACGGTATGATCCTCTTATAACTAGGAAATTTTTTAGGGATTAGATTTTGGAATGTTCGTAGATCCTCCATCAATGATCACCTTGCATACTTTGTCTTTGCACTTTTCACCTTGCATACTTTGTCTTTGCACTTGCACCTTGTTTGGAAGACACTCTTTCTCTTCCAATCAATTTTTGGGCTCTCTTTGTTTCTCGATATTAGGCTCCTTTGCAGCCTCAAGTTCTCTCTGGTCTCTGCTTCAACTTCTTATGTTGCAAGTTCCTCTTGGCTACCAATGCCCTTTTGGGGTTTTGGGGACAGTCTCAGGCTTTATGGACCTCACCACATATGAAGCATTTCAATGGTTTTTGGGAACCAAATGTTTGTTCTCTTCCTCTATAAATTCTACAAAAACTTAAGTGGATTCAGGTTGCAATGAAACAAGCAGCGAGAATATGTAAATGTAACAGCTTATTCACTTTAAAGTTTATTCTAAATGTAACAGCTTATTGACTTTAAAGTTTATTCCGGGATAGGAAAGTGTATATCAGGCCCAAGGGGTCAGATCAGAGATTGGATCGGATGATTGGGGTTCGGAGCGGGAAGGTGTATAGACTACAGTTCGAGCCTGCAAAGGCTCTAGTCAGTAGCAGCAGCAGTGAGAGTGAGTTGTGGCATAGGAGGATGGCACACTTGCATCATGGAGCACTGAGGCATCTGAGATAGGCAGTTATTGGAGTTCCTCCAGTACATGAGGAGAAGCATAACCACTGCAAGGGTTGTGCGTTGGGGAAGAACATCAGGAGACCTTTCCCACAGAGTGAGCACAAGTCTAAGGGGACATTGGACTTGGTGCATTCGGATGTTTGCGGACTGATGAGCGTCCATTCTTTCAGTGGTTACAATTATTGCTTCACATTCATTGATGACTATTCCAGGAAGAACTGGATCTATTTTCTGAAGGCCAAGTCAGAGGTCTTCGAGCGGTTCCGAGAGTTCAAGACTCGTGGAGAACCAGATGGGGAGAAGGATTCAGATATTGAGGATGGACAATGGGGGTGAGTATACCTCCAAGAAGTTCTTAGAGTTTTGTTCATCAGAGGGGATCAAGAAGGAACACACCGTTCCTCACACCCCGCATCAGAGTGGAGTGGCAGAGAGGAAGAACAGGACACTAGTGAGTGCAGCCAAGGCCATGTTATTTGATCGGGGATTACCACTATTCCTATGGGCCGAGGAATTTTGGATTGCAGTATATATCTAGAACAAGTGCCCTCACTCAGCTTTGGGGAGGGAGACACCTGAGGAGGTATTCACAGGCACTAGACCAGATGTGAGTCATCTATGCATATTTGGGAATGTCTGCTATTGTCACATTCATGCTGACACTAGGAAGAAGCTGGACCCTTCAGGTGAGAAGGGGCTTCTAGTTAGTTACAATGAGACTTCTAAGGCATACAGAGTATATATTCCGGCTCGCAAGAGGATCATTGTGAGCAGGGATGTCCAGTTTGATGAGGACAGGGCCTTACGAAGATCTATGGACTTACTAACATAGGAGCAACCAGCACAGGACTCGGGAGTCAAGTTGGAGGAGCCACAGGTACAGTTACAGACACAGGGCACATGTTCTGGTAGTTAGAGGGAGTAAGGTGGACAAGATCCTATGGTCATTGACTTGGAGGATGAGTAGCAGGAGCAGGTAGACACTAGGCCACGACCTAGGTGGTACATGTCCACAGTTCAGGATTCCAGGCAGGTGAGTCTTCCATAGAGCTCCATGAGGCGGAGCAAACCACCAGATAGACTTAGCTATATGGCACTGATGACGGAGTTGATTGACTCCGAGCCTTCTAGTTTTGAGGAGGATGCACAACATGATGTATGGCAAGAGGCTATGGTTGAGGAGTATGACTCAATCATGCAGAACCAGGTATGGGAGGTTGTGCCGAGGCCAGAAGGTAAAAAGGTGGTAGGATCCGGGTGGATCTACAAGGTAAAGCATGCAGCAGACAAAAGCGTAGAGAAGTATAAGGCACGCTTCGTGGCAAAGGGGCAATGAGGAGACCTTTGCCCCTGTTGCCAGATACTCGTCTATTCAGACTATCCTATCATTGGCAGCAGAGATGGGTTGGCGCGTTCATCAGATGGACGTGAAGACTGCTTTCCTCAATGGAGTTATTGAGGAAGAGGTATCTATAGAGCAACCATAGGGGTTCGAGGTAGAGAGCAGGGACTCATATGTATGCAGATTGCAGAGAGCTCTTTATGGGCTCAAGCAGGCACCTCAGGCATGGTACTCGAGGATTGACAACTATCTACGGGAGATGGGATTCCAATGGAGTGAGGCAGACCACAACCTGTACTTCTTGTCAAGTGAGGTACCTCTCATACTGGTACTATATGTAGATGATCTCTTTCTTACAGGAGATGAGAGGCTGATCGGGGACTGCAAGTCAAATCTTGCAGTAGAGTTTGAGATGAAAGACCTTGGGTCAATGCATTACTTCCTAGGTCTTGAGGTTTGGCAGAGAGATGGGTGCTTCTTCATTAGTCAGGGGAAGTATGCAGTGGAGATCTTGAGGAGATTCAGGATGGAGGATTGTGGACCCATGTCCACGCCTCTAGTTACCAACTGGAGGAAGATTGATGTATTGGGTTCAGAGGAGTTTGATCCTACATTGTATCACCAGCTTATCGGGTCACTTATGTATCTGGTCAACACTCGACCAGACATTAGCTTTGCAATTAACTCTTTGAGTCAGTTCATGGTGGACCCTTGGAGAGTGCATTGGACAGCTGCGAAGCATGTAATTCGCTATATCAGAGGCACAATGGAGTATGGATTGGTTTATGACCGCAGTGGGAGTATACAGTTAGTAGGCTTTGTTATCACCTAAACTGTAGTTACCCCTATGGATGTATCCACTCATGGATGGCAATAGGGAAGGGCAACTCAAAAGGTGCAACCACGATCACCTCGACCTCCAATATATGGTTGTCACGCCAGTCGAGGCAACCTTCGCTTTATGTTATCTAGCCCAGACAACAAAGGGGGAGACTCGATCTACTCCCGACAGGAGAGATCAAAACCAAGACACCAAATCAAGTTAATTCTAAGTGAAGTAAGGTGTATGGTTTATCCTAGACCTTAGGATGAAGTCACAAGACAAGTGAGGGGTTCAATGAGTATAGCTTTGGTTCATTGTTGATGTGAGAGTGACTTATAATATTTGAAATGAGATCCAGGATTAAAGTACTAGTTCAACGTGAGAAAATCCACTGCCTTGGGAACCGTGTCCAATGCAGGGTAGTTTAGGGGTTGAATTGGGGCTAACTAGTACAAGTGACAAGCTTGATCATGATACATGATGACATCAAAGGGTTTAGTTCACTACACAAAGGTCAAACTACAAGTTAATCCAACAATCTAGGAAAGTCGAATTGACTTGGAGAGAAACCAGTGCCTTGGGAATTGGGATAATGGAGTCAAAGTAGAGTTAACTTGTGGTTAAGGACTCCTATTGCATGAGACAAGTGGGCAATTAAAGTCTTGATGGATGAATAGTTCTAGATCTAGGTTTGACCTAAGTGGACCACAATCCCTTAAAACAAGGAATGCTATCCCCAAGGCAAGATTTGACAAGGTGACCTACTAGACCTAGGTTTTGAATTACTCCCGTTCCAAATCCACTGAAATCTCATGTACCCATGTCCTGGAAGTGGGCCAACTCACTTCTCCAAGGTGGTGCGATTTTACCCAAGGAGGCTAAAAGTGGGATAAGTGGGGTCAAGACAAGTCCAATGGCATCCAAACTTTAGATCCAAGTGGTTTAAGCAAGTGAGAGTATGGATCTACAATTTCAAGGCAATCCAATGGCTAGATCTTACTAGATCTGAGTTTGAAGATACCAAGTGGTCCAAAATGGGGATTAAATCCCTTAAAATGTGGAATAGGGCCCACAAGGTAGAAATCAGAAAAGTGACAATCTGGGGGTAGGTTATTGGATGTGTAGATCATGAATCAAGCGGGATCTCAACTACCCACATACTAGATTTAGGTCAACCCACCAAACTAGGAAGTGCGCCCTTGCTTGGAGAGGCTAAATGCCTTGGGAAGAGGGTCAAATGGAGGCCAATCCTCACCAAACTATAGATCCGGGATGCCGTGGATACTATAGAGGTGGGTTTTTTTTCAATATCTTACCCAAGAAGCCACTAGATCTAAGTAGATCTGAAAAAATGTAAAAATGAGGGTTTTATCAATTTATGAGCTGTGTCAATGGATTGGATCAAGATAAGAGAAACAAACCTGTGGATCTTACCTGGGTAACCTTGTAGATGCCTTGATGATGATGATCTATGCAAACCCGATCAATTTGAGAAGCTTTGAGGTAGTTTTCTATGCAATCGATTTAGTCCAAGAAGCCAATGCGCCCTCTCTCCTGCACAACAAACGTCAACAATATCAGATTTGATGTAATCAAGCGATAAGACTAATGCCACAAGAGAAGTAACAGAAAGATAGCATAGATCACAATGATACTAATGATAACCCCCTGATACAAGCAAATGCCAAGAAAGTCGATTTGAAGAAGCCTTGCAAAATCGCCCTTGTTGAAGTCGCCCTCCTGTAGACAAGACAATGATTTCCAAAATAGATAGATCTTACCACAAATTCCAAATGCTAAGTTGCAATAGACTTTCCAATCACCATCTAAGAACACCAGATGCAAAGGAGACCACAAGAATTTCCACAAGAAAGTTTTTCTATACCAATAATCCAAGAGCCAAAGACCCCTTACAAATGAGAAGCTCTCTCCTTTAAATAGGAAGGAGAGGCATCAAAATCCTAACCACTTTTTGAATGAGTGGCTAAGATTAAAAGATACAAATGTCTAATCAATGGAACAATAAAATACATGGATCACTAATAAAATATAATATAATTGGACAAAATCGCCCTAGAAGAGGGGAATCCCACCAAATCATGATGACAAAATATAATAGGAAGCTTATGGTGGGTCCAAGGGGTAATTTTAGCCACCCTTGGTCAATCCCCATAGCACAATAATAATAAAATAGTCATCAATATACCAAATCGTGCCTCCATGGTCAAATCGTAGGCCTCAAAAGACCTCAGAAATCATCAGAAAGTGCCATAAGTGATGGATGCGGGCCCCGATGAAGCTGAAACTGCTGGAGGAGGTGTGGAAGACGTCAATCCATCATCACTGATCATCCCATGCCAAAACATTGCCTCAGTAGCACAAATCGATTTCCTCAATAGCCATTTCTACCAATCCTGAAATGCCTCGGGAAGCGTGAAACTGCCCCAAACTGCCTCCTGGAGTGCTTGCGCTGTCAAGGTGAGGGCACCAATGTGTCCGGGAGGGGGGTAATATGGTAAAAACAAGTGGCTGGACCACCCCCTCCAAGCACAGCGCCCTAGGTCAACCAGATAAACATCACATCTGCTCTGACAGGGCCTCCGACAGACCAAAACTGCACTGGGATAGCCTACTGAGGCTCAATCATCACTGTAAGTGCCCGGAACTGAAAACAAACTGTCTCATCGGACTCAGAAGGTCCAAATCCATCCAAGATGTGTACTCATACACCATACGAGTCTCTGCATGATCAATATATATATCCAATATACCGGAACAGGGCAAATAATAATAATCTGTAAATGATCAAATACTGCTGTAAACCAAGAATCATCATCATAACCCTGTAGTTGCTGCATAGAATCATCATATATATGTACATAGACCATATATCGTCTATCCATATCATCACAAGGTCCAACCATCTCATGTCCTATGGTTGACCTTGGTCAAACTAGGTCTAACCAAGTCAACATGACCAAATATAACTCAGACCATCATCAGAAGCTGCTGCAAAGTGTCAAAGGTTAATGCATGCTCTACAACTTATTCAAGTAACAATTATAACACAAAGTAATCATTACTGGCGATCTAAATCCAAATATATAATGTCATTAATTATTATTATTACTCAGACCAGACTTTCAAGACCATACTCACTTCATAGCTGTGATCAATTTGCTAGTGAAGGGTGAAGGCTAAAATAACTGGCTAGGCTAAGGGATGACTTGGCCTACTTAACTTTGTGACACTTTGGCAATGGGAAAGGGAATACACACCATAGTATATACTGAATGAGCAACAACACAGGGAATGGCGGTGTCTCACAAATGGATAAGTTGTTTAGAGAGTGCTTATTGAACTTAGGCAGCATGTCTATATCAAGTTGATCCAGGTTCATTAGGATCATTCAATTTCATTTCATGGCCTTTTTGGCCTACATAACCCTTCGGATCTCAGGTGTGCTGATAAGCACAACAAGTTGCAGCTTGCATCCAGGGCATGTTTTTTATACATGTATAAGGTCAGCAATTGTTTAGATATAGCTTTTAAGAATCATTGCTTTTTGGACCTTTCTTATACTCTTCGAGGAGTATTTTTCAGCAGTTCATCGCTATTGCCCTTTTTAGTTTCCATGGGCGAATTTATCAGTTTCCATAAGTAGTACATGAGCTTTCAGTTTTAGCCAACAACATCTCAAGTGACTAGGGGGAGTTCGAGCCAATGCCAAACATCGGGACAACCGACCAGAATGATTTAGGCCTACAATCCAACTCACCAAAGGTAAGTTTTGTCACCAACTCAGAGCCGAGACACAATAAACAGGGAAGCTCATCCAATACAGAGGCTACAGTGGGGAAAAGTCCTCCATGCCACTAGTCAAGTAGTAAGTCAAGGTGACAAACTAAAAGGTAGGCAATGGATGGATGAAGACAATGAATAATGGAGCCAACACTAGCAAGCCAAGGTATGGTGGAATGATCACCTCTATTCTCCCTAAGGAGGGTAAAACCAATGAGTATGAGTAGTGAACTTCTAAGTCTGAGTAGGGACAAGAGAATATATATAATAAGATCAACCAGGTCCACATATCTATATGATCGCCAGATCATGACACTAAGTGCTAAGACATGCTACAAGAATAAGTATAAAAGCAATATAACCATAACACAATGATATACCTGCTGAGTCATAATACCTGAATGCTCATCAACCTGTACCATCATCTGTCCTCTGAAACTGCTGCTGTAACTCTGGGCACTACTGACTGCTCTGTACCAATGGTATAATGGCTACATCGGTCATCTCTCTGAGTGTCCTGAGACTCAGTCATGGCATGGGGAATACAACTGCTGTCCAAAATCTGATAGTGATCCAATATAGATGCTCATCTCAGCATCTCAAATGTAAGGGAACTGGCTGAATAGTGTACTGGCATTAGGAAAATAATGTATGGTAGCCCGGTTACCATACATGTGATAACATCTGGCTCCGACTGGGACAAGTGCTCTGCTGAAATGAGCGCTTGAGAACCTTAGAATCTTTGGTCCTTGAACTCTGCTACTCGAATCCACGATCCAGCACTCTACCATTTTGCTTTCCAGCTTTTTATTTTTGCAACCTATTTCTGCATTCACAAACATCAAAAATACCTCATGCCGCATGTGTGGGAAAAATATAAAACCAACTGAAATAAAATTTATTCTATGTCAGAAATATAGATGCAGCAAGAAATTAAACTACTAACATAATTTGCAAAATTTGAAATTTATTGTGCAGGAAAAAGAAAAGTGACAGGTATTTAGTTAAACTAGGAGCTTACAAAGGAGCTTAGAAATAAAACAAGATGCCAGACTCAATGGCTGAAAAGACTAACTACTGCCCAAGTAGGCTTATTTGGTTTCCTACCTACTCTAATCTACCAGGCAATGCAAGCGGAGAGATCCCAACTATGTGGGATCAGGGATGTGATCCCTTAAGTCCCTTTGATTGACAGGATATAAAATACATCGTCCACTACCAGTGGTCAGAAAGCACATGCCATCAATGCATTGCTCTACAGTGAAAGGTCCAACCCATAAGTCATCAGCCTGTCCCGATCTTATATGCAATAAATGGTTGGGAATGATGACTTGACTTCCTGTATGAAACCTATTTCTATTGACAGACTTAGGAATTACTCCAATATTACGAATAGGCATGGGATGGATTTCAACAAGGTTTTGCGGTTGAGGTGTGACAATCCTTGAGCTCCTCCTAGAAGGAACTGCATCAACTCTGGGTGAACCACCATCTAAAGAAATAGCAACTCTGCCAACAAGGACTTCCCTAACTTCTCTTCTTGTTTCTTGGACTGCTTCATTTGATTCTTCCTAATGGGGAGACACACCTCTTTTAACAACTTCTCCTACAGTCCAGAAATCTCTCTGTTCTTCCAAGGGAGGTGGCTCATGAGATATGACAGTGTTATGACTAGAACCTTCCCCTGAAGGAACATGAATGACCATGTTTTCCAATCTAGTAGAAACTGACTCAGGATGAAATGTGGAG
This sequence comes from Larix kaempferi, assembly GCA_027924585.1. NCBI lineage: Eukaryota > Viridiplantae > Streptophyta > Pinopsida > Pinales > Pinaceae > Larix > Larix kaempferi. The sequence continues at coordinate 451,610 of BSBM01000193.1, forward strand.
GAACTAGGAATGTGAGAAAGATCATGAGTATGATAACTAGATGACTCAGATGGCAGGAGAAAATTAGGGATATGAGGATATGCAGATAAAGCATGGCTTTGAGGTTCTGAAGGAGTTTGAAAAATAGCAAGGTTATTTAGATTTTATTCTCCTTCAGGCACATCATTAATTAAGGCATCCTCTTCCCAACTTAGAGAGTTATCATGAACTTGAATTAGGCTACCATCTTCTAGAGATAAATGAGATAGAGAATCTTCTACATCAGAATAATAGGAGGCTTCAGACTCTTCATTCGTTTCAACCCTAGTAGATGTTGCAAGATTGTTTTCCCATGGGTAAATAGGGGCAAGCCCTTGGCTTTCTCTTTCTCTATTATGATCAGTTAAGGCAAACCATTCCCTAACAGTAAAAGGAATTCTTTCTCCCCTCCTAATATCATCAAATTCATTTTCATGCATTGGATTCTCAATATTTTCTTCATCATTTGTTTGATCATGAAGGCTTTCTATTGAGGGATTTGGTTCCAAACTTTGATCATTAGGCAAATGCTCATCTCTTCCTATATCTCTTATGCCATCATCAACTTCCTCAGGTGCTTGATTTTCAATAGAAGGTTCTTGAATGATTTCATTGTTTTGTTCATGACCTTGGGGTTGATTCTCACTTCTTCTTAATTCATCTATTTCCTCAGCAAATTCATTTCTAAGTAACTCCAAGTTGACTGCTCTTGCAATCTCAGCTACTTGCTCTTCTTCAGAGTCTTCCATGACCATACACATATTTTGATCAACTTCATATAATTCATCCTCATCTTCAACAAGGTTAGTTTTGGCATTATTTAACAATTCATCCCCATATGTGTTTTTTAGCCCTTCATCGAATGATTCAACATGCTCATTATAGCAAGGCTCTCTGTTAACCCGAATCAAAGCTCCATCAGGGTTGGGAACACAAATAAATGATAAATCCATCATAAGGTATCCACCTAGACTAGCCGCCCATTTTCTAGATAACAACATTCCATATGCCCGTCAATGACGACTACATCCATCATGGTAGAAATGTCTGAACATGCAAAAAGATCAGCTCTAAGGTTTTTGATCAAACCATAAGATGGCACTCGTCGAGAATCTATACCACAGACATTTCCATAAGGTCTAGTCACCTCTAATCCCATTTCCTTCATAACTTGTAAAGGCATAACATTCATTGCTGCTCCAAAATCCAACATACAATTGTGAAGGAGCATGTTTTGAATGTGTAAGGTAAGGTAAAAGGGAGAGTGACCACCACTCTTTCTCTCATAAATTGCTGAATGGATGTTTATCGGTGGATCTTTCTCTGTTTCACTAGGTTGTGTTCCACTAAGCTTTTGGATATGACATGATTCTAGGACTAGTTCAGGAGTTTTCTCTTGGCCAATACCATCGAAAAATTCCTCTACTTGGCATCTAACAGAAGGCACCTTCATCAACTCAGTGACAGGGATATTACACATTATCTTGCTTAACCCTTTCTTCATATCAATCTTAAGATCATAATCATCCATAGCAAGATCTCCCTCTTCCTTCTTATCTTCATCGATCTTTTTATGTTTATCAAGGAAAGAAGGTTGGGAGGTACTTCCTCGTTTATAAATCTGATACTTGGGTTGCTCTTTAGGTTTTGGGAGCTCTATGGCACAACATGAGGAACTAGGTTCTTCTACTATGTCTTCTTCTTGCTCCCAAGGTTCTTCTTCTAAAAGAATTCTTCCAAAGTCTTCATCATAAGATAAGTCATTTATAAAGTTGATGTTTTCTGGTTGGTCATCATGGTCAATGGTGTCAGAGGGTTCTTCTTCTTTTTCATCACACCAATTGACTTCCTTCTTCTCAGAGTTTTCTGGATACTCAGGTCGTCGCCTATCCCTATCCCCATCAGGCCTCCTATTATTATTCCAGTAAGGTTTAGGGCCATAAGGATTTCTATGTCTCTCAGGGTCATTCAAACTTGCCACATTCTTTGTTAGGACAGTTAATTGCTTCATCATTTCTTGCATGACTTCTAAAGTGTCCTTTGATTCCTTTGGCACACTCACAGGTTCCTTTGGTTTTCGAAGTCTAGGATCAGATCTGGAAGTGGATGGGGTAAATTGATCGAAAAAGTTTTGTTTCCACATGGATGCTACATTTTGTTCAGCCATCTTAGCATTTGATTGAGCGGTCTTTAAGTCATTTGCGTTTTTTTCCTTTAGCTGATAACCAACCCATCCTTCAAAAGCATTCAAGTAGTGAATAACAACTGCTTGGTCTTTTGGTCTAATTTCTTCAGGGATAACAGCTACAGTCTTGTTGAATCTTATGTTAAATTCATGGACTGTTTCATTTTCTCTTTTCTTAATGTCAAAAAGTTGATGTAAGAGAAATTTCCCATCTAACTTTCGGGACCACTCACTATTTAGCTTGTTGACAAAGTTATCATACCATCAATGGATGAGGCAGGCAACCTGTCAAACCACTTCCTAACATCTCCTTCTAAAGATGCCAGGAGACCCTGTTGTCCGCCAAACTGCACACCAGCAGCAGAAATCTTTTGAAAGTTGTCTCCCTCACTGGAAAGTGGGGAGAGGTGTGGCCTTGAGGGCAAGCAATGAGCCAGGTGCTGTCACCTGAATCCCAGCTCCTCCGTTTAGGCAAAACTCCTAACGAAGCCAAGGGGGGTAGTCCCTATTAAAGAGTTGTCTAAGGCTCTTTGTGTGTTTAAGTGTTTTTTGTGTTGTGATGCGGATGGGTGTTGTTTAGGAGTTTTTTGAATGATGATTAGAACAGAATTTAAACACGCAATCCACGTTGCAAAATTCACAAGATACAAATCAAAAAGTGACAGTATACTTTTGACTTAGGAATTGAAGTAAAGCATCCACAAGATAGATATTAAGCAAATGACAAGGACATATGGTCCAGACTTCAAAGATGTATAAATATTAAAGACCAGTGCCAAATGGAGTCAAATAAAACTTGTGATGCAAAAAAGAAAATAAGTCGAAAGTAACTGTTTGTGAGGACGTTTTGCAATTGTTCTTGGTAAATTTTAAGTGTTTTAGATGTTCTTGATTATTAGGATAAGACCAAAGGTATCAAAAGATGGTGGAACCTTACCCAAGAAAAATACTGGCAACCCTAGGTGATCTGTCGGAAGCACCCAGATTCAAAAGGATAGGTGTCCAATGTTTGAACCGCCCCTGAGTCTGACAGTGGATTCCCGGCACCACCTCTCATGGGAAGAACAGTAATTTGTCTTGGTTGAGGTTTTGGGTAAAAATTTTAATTAAGTTATCGATTGTAAATTATCAAGTCTTCCACCTTTCTGAGTACTAGCCCAACCGTTTCTGGTTGGCAGAGCATACGGGTGTAGGACAAAAACCAAGATAAATTAATTAAGGGGTGTATGAGTGGAAAATTTTATTATTAGAAAACCCTGTTCAACTCTCCGACAGAGAGCGCTCTTGACTCGGTCTTATGACCACAGTTCAAGAGACTTGCTAAACTTAAAATGCCTAATGCAGGGATGATGCAAAAAACTAAAATGCCCTCCGACAGAGGGTGCTCTTGACTTGGATTCTGGTCAAGTTCAAGAGACTTTGGTTTATTTTAAAGAAACAGAAATATTGTAGTAGCAGTATACTTAACTTGAAACAGATTTAAACAATAATGTTGATCGACAAGATATGAATTACTACTAACAATATTGCTTGCAAAATAAAGTGAAACTAAGTAAATCTAGTGTTCTACCACACAAGTTTTAAACTACTAGGTGGGATTGATCTCTGAACGAGATCAACCACTAGAACCGCCTGCACTTGAGAACTTCCAGCTAGCTGAAAGCTCTGCCAAGGAAACCGACGGGGAAGGAAGAGTAACCACAAATTATGTGGTCCTGCCCTTGAGACGAAATCTCAAGGATACAACTTCCGGCTGAAGGCTTTGGAAGAGAAGCAAGATAAAAATAAACGAGAAATAAAACTAAACTACCCAAGAATCTCTTTCAGGTCCAAGACCCTACTCGGGAGAGCATGGGGGTAAGTAAATATGGAATATAAGCAAAATGACTTATTGAAGTGAATTTAAACTAAGAGCATGAAACCATAAATCTAAGCTAAATCAAACCACAAGACCCAACACTCTTCCCCAAATGGGGAAGAAGACCCAAAAAAGTGGAGGCCTCCTCCACTTGAAAATTTTATTAAACGATTACAAATGCCTTGGGTTTAAAACCTTGCAAGGTCTTTTGAGATGATAAGACTTGGAAAACAAAGCTAACTCCTATAAGCTATTACAAAGGATAATACAAGATAATGTCACGTTTTAGATCATCCTCATGGTTTGTTTAAGCTTTGCTTTGTTTGGACCTCTTCACTTCGAGATTTTCTCAAGCCCCTTTTCTTCTTCAAAAGCACCTACAACAACATTCAACTCAAAGTACCCTTTAGCATTAGATAAATAATCAAAATTTGAAACTAATCCTAGAATGCAAGAGATCAATACTTTTTGGGATATGAAATTTTCACTTTTAAAAGAGATCTAGATACCAATAATGGAAAGAAGCTAACAACTACTCACTTTTTAAACAAATTTAAAGCAACTAACTAATGCTAATGTTTAACAAGGATTTGAAGTTTTTATATTATATTTTTAAGGCTACAAGCTTTTTCAATATGATGAGATTAGAAATGTAAACTATAACTTTAAACTAGATCTAAATAAAATATAAAATATGAGATCTAAATATGCCTAAATATTAGCCTTCTATAAGCATGAAACTACTACAAGCTAACCAAAACTCAAACAGTCAATTCGTTTTTGTGCTTTTGTATGACTTTAGATCTTTTAAAAGGTGGACGAAAGGGAGGCTTTGGAGACTACTAGGGTAGAAAGAAGGCAAAGGAGAGAGCAAAATGAAGGGGATGAAGGAAGGTAGGAGGGTGAGAGGAGGTGGAGTGGGACGAAAGGAAGAAGGAGCTAAGGGAAGGTGACGAGGGGAGGACTTTAAGGGAAACAAGAAGAGAAGGGGATGGAAAAAAGGGGGAAAACGAAAGCCTTAAGAGAGCTAGAACGAAAACCCTAAAGAAGAGGAGAGAAGTGGGACGAAGCTAGGGGTGATGGGCAAAATGAGAGGCAATGAAAAACTAAGGAAGTGATGGCTAGAAGAAAGTGGACTAGCAAGTCAAAGAAAAATCTTTCAAAGAGAAAAAGAGAGCTAGAAGATAGAAGCTCATGAACCACGGTTTCCAATAGTTTGAATGAAGTTTTTGTTGGAGAAGGCAAGAGGTACTTTGGAGAAGCTCATAACCCTGCAAACAAAGAATTGAGATAAATGGAGCACTTGATCGGTGAAGGTATTAGATGCCAATAGCTCTCAATGATTGAATTCCCTAAAGACACAAAAACTCAATGCAATAGATTAGAAGCCTAAGTACTAGATTGTTAGTCCTCAATAAGCATCATAATCAAATTTGCATAATAAGAATAGGGTGAAGGAGATATTACTTCACATGAGATGAAGACACAATGCCAAGAGCCCAATCAAGTGACCTCCAAAGTCTCAAAATATTTTATTAAACAAGAGCTTACAATTTTCACCAGAGTTTCTTTGCACAAAAATCCTTGATGGAGAGCCAAAATGGCTTCCTTATATAACATAACAATCTACCCAACCCCCAAATTCAAATTGGCTTGATGAGGCTCCAATGGCACTTGACAAGAATCGAATCTCCAAGTTCAAACCCCAATCACCATTAGCTTGAGAGCCAAGCTTCACCAAACAACCCCACCATACCACATATCTATTGGCATGTGGCAAATTCGACCTCCTACCAAGAAATTGACGTGAGGAGAAGGAAAGCGTGAGCTTGAGGTTGGTGGTTGGAGTTCCAATCAAAGATTTGATTGTAATTATGGTAGGTAGAGGTGAGGGGTGGCCTCCACCTAGGCAAGGCACCCCCACTTCATTTAATGCAACTCCAAACCAACCAAAAAACCATTTAATACAACCTCCACATCACCAATTCGTTTTTGCATGCATGAGGGAGCCGTACGGAAATGTCTCACGTCATCCCTTCAAAATGATTCGTACATCCAACCCTTGCTATGGTATATGCATTAATACTCAAAGGTTGGCCCACCATATTAGTTAATGGAACCATTACTCGTCCAAATCGTGAGTCTCATGCACCCACCACCATTCACGTGAAGGAGGCCACGCTAATGCTAATTTGATATTTATTATCCAAACTTTGTATTAAAGCATGTGCTTTAATCTTTATGGTGGTCGTACATGTCATTTAATCATATTCCCAACCTTTCCAAAGTTTAAAATAATGTATTTTGACTTTTTTCAATTTTTTTGCCAAAGTGCATTTTGTCACTTCTTGGCAATTAAATGTCAAAATGATGCATTTTTAGCCAAAACTGCTCCTGGGGTGATGTAACTGCCCGGAAACTGAAAAATGAAGGTGCCAAGGTGAAGAGGATGCTCTGAGCGTCAAAACGAGCCTGCCCACGCCCAATTCCGCCTCCAGATGAGGTTTTTATCATTTTTTGAAATTTTTTAATTAAACCATTAAAAAATGGTCTAATTTTATGAAAAAATTATTTTTGTCGGAATGGAACGAAACTCCTAGGGGACCTAGTGCATGTTCATACGACTCAATCGAGATGGCTAACACGTAAAAAATCCTAGACACAAGACTCTAATAACCACCTTAGGTTTTGACCACCATGGGAAATACTCCAGCTTTGGAGGGTTGAGTGAAAAACTCAGGGATTATACGCCACTGATGAGTAGCGCATAATTCCTAAGGAAAAAACACTCTAGAGTATCCCCCAAATGGCTAAACCTACGGATAGCCGAGTCTTTTATAAAAGGACCCCGTTTAGACCAACTTTTTACATTACCCCATGGGGGTATGAACATGCAGTTATTACAAATGGGGCAAAAATGCCCTGAAAATGACTTTTGAACTTCTGAACATTGACGATGAACATGAATCATGTTCATGGAACTGGCGGCTCACGAGAAATTCAGCTATTTGTACAAAATAGGTGATAACAGACCCCTCATGAACACATCTTCCTCAGATGCTCCATATGCTTCCATTTGTTCCCATACTTTATCAATGTGGTCTTCAATTGATATAGCAGATACTCCATCAAATCTGGGAACCTTTTCAAAATACTTTTCAGGCATGTCATGGGGTGCACCCAGGATTTGGGAAAAGTCCAAAGGAGATGGTTTTGCCTTCCTTCCAAAAATCCTAGGAGCTTGTGGAGGAGGGACACTCTGGTTTCCCGAGTTTGTTCCGGCCATTGGATTTAGTAAATTTGTGTTTAAGTTTGAACTAGGAGATTAGGGAGGAACCGAATTAATCAAAGGGGATCCTAAAGCTCTGTTTGGAGAATCGTTAACCAACTTCCAAAAGAAGTTAGATGATTATGCTTTGGGATCTCTTTTACGATATGTAATTGGGGTTCCTTCAACTTGATCCAAGTTTACTTTACTTCTCGTGTTATAAGGATGTAAATGAGCTCGCTCCTCAGCGGAGTCACGGTTGGGAGTTGCCAGGTAGATTTAAACTCTTCTACCAAGATATGTGTCGTTGTATATGCAGGAGAGAGTGAATAATGACTACTAGTTTGTCCAAGGTAAGCCCTATGCCTTTAATACCAAAATGTTAGGCAAAGAGAATGGGAGGGCTTTAAGAAAGGTATGTCGACCCAGGGTAAGCCTATGCCTTCCTCGACAACGGCGCCAAAATGTTATCACCTAAACTGTAGTTACCCCTATGGATGGCAATAGGGAAGGGCAACTCAAAAGGTGCAACCAAACTGTAGCTACCCCTATGGATGGCAATAGGGAAGGGCAACTCAAAAGGTGCAACCACGATCACCTCGACCTCCAATATATGGTTGTCACGCCAGTCGAGGCAACCTTCGCTTTATGTTATCTAGCTCAGACAACAAAGGGGGAGACCCGATCTACTCCCGACAGGAGAGATCAAAACCAAGACACCAAATCAAGTTAATTCTAAGTGAAGTAAGGTGTATGGTTTATCCTAGACCTTAGGATGAAGTCACAAGACAAGTGAGGGGTTCAATGAGTATAGCTTTGGTTCATTGTTGATGTGAGAGTGACTTATAATTTTTGAAATGAGATCTAGGATTAAAGTACTAGTTCAATGTGAGAAAATCCATTGCCTTGGGAACCGTGTCCAATGCAGGGTAGTTTAGGGGTTGAATTGGGGCTAACTAGTACAAGTGACAAGCTTGATCATGATACATGATGACATCAAAGGGTTTAGTTCACCACACAAAGGTCAAACTACAAGTTAATCCAACAATCTAGGAAAGTCGAATTGACTTGGAGAGAAACCAGTGCCTTGGGAATTGGGATAATGGAGTCAAAGTAGAGTTAACTTGTGGCTAAGGACTCCTATTGCACGAGACAAGTGGGCAATTAAAGTCTTGATGGATGAATAGTTCTAGATCTAGGTTTGACCTAAGTGGACCACAATCCCTTAAAACAAGGAATGCTATCCCCAAGGCAAGATTTGACAAGGTGACCTACTAGACCTAGGTTTTGAATTACTCCCGTTCCAAATCCACTGAAATCTCATGTACCCATGTCCTGGAAGTGGGCCAACTCACTTCTCCAAGGTGGTGCGATTTTACCCAAGGAGGCTAAAAGTGGGATAAGTGGGGTCAAGACAAGTCCAATGGCATCCAAACTTTAGATCCAAGTGGTTTAAGCAAGCGAGAGTATGGATCTACAATTTCAAGGCAATCCAATGGCTAGATCTTACTAGATCTGAGTTTGAAGATACCAAGTGGTCCAAAATGGGGATTAAATCCCTTAAAATGTGGAATAGGGCCCACAAGGTAGAAATCAGAAAAGTGACAATCTGGGGGTAGGTTATTGGATGTGTAGATCATGAATCAAGCGGGATCTCAACTACCCACATACTAGATCTAGGTCAACCCACCAAACTAGGAAGTGCGCCCTTGCTTGGAGAGGCTAAATGCCTTGGGAAGAGGGTCAAATGGAGGCCAAGCCTCACCAAACTATAGATCCAGGATGCCGTGGATACTATAGAGGTGGGTTTTCAATATCTTACCCAAGAAGCCACTAGATCTAAGTAGATCTGAAAAAATGTAAAAATGAGGGTTTGAAGAAATAAGGGTTTTATCAATTTATGAGCTGTGTCAATGGATTGGATCAAGATAAGAGAAACAAACCTGTGGATCTTACTTGGGTAACCTTGTAGATGCCTTGATGATGATGATCTATGCAAACCCGATCAATTTGAGAAGCTTTGAGGTAGTTTTCTATGCAATCGATTTAGTCCAAGAAGCCAATGCGCCCTCTCTCCTGCACAACAAACGTCAACAATATTAGATTTGATGTAATCAAGAGATAAGACTAATGCCACAAGAGAAGTAACAGAAAAATAGCATAGATCACAATGATACTAATGATAATCCCCCGATACAAGCAAATGCCAAGAAAGTCGATTTGAAGAAGCCTTGCAAAATCGCCCTTGTTGAAGTCGCCCTCCTGTAGACAAGACAATGATTTCCAAAATAGATAGATCTTACCACAAATTCCAAATGCTAGGTTGCAATAGACTTTCCAATCACCATCTAAGAACACCAGATGCAAAGGAGACCACAAGAATTTCCACAAGAAAGTTTTTCTATACCAATAATCCAAGAGCCAAAGACCCCTTACAAATGAGAAGCTCTCTCCTTTAAATAGGAAGGAGAGGCATCAAAATCCTAACCACTTTTTGAATGAGTGGCTAAGATTAAAAGATACAAATGTCTAATCAATGGAACAATAAAATACATGGATCACTAATAAAGTATAATATAATTGGACAAAATCGCCCTAGAAGAGGGGAATCCCACCAAATCATGATGACAAAATATAATAGGAAGCTTATGGTGGGTCCAAGGGGTAATTTTAGCCACCCTTGGTCAATCCCCATAGCACAATAATAATAAAATAGTCATCAATATACCAAATCGTGCCTCCATGGTCAAATCGTAGGCCTCAAAAGACCTCAGAAATCATCAGAAAGTGCCATAAGTGATGGATGCGGGCCCCGATGAAGCTGAAACTGCTGGAGGAGGTGTGGAAGACGTCAATCCATCATCACTGATCATCCCATGCCAAAACATTGCCTCAGTAGCCCGAATCGATTTCCTCAATAGCCATTTCTACCAATCCTGAAATGCCTCGAGAAGCGTGAAACTGCCCCAAACTGCCTCCTGGAGTGCTTGCGCTGTCAAGGTGAGGGCACCAATGTGTCCGAGAGGGGGGGTAATATGGTAAAAACAAGTGGTTGGACCACCCCTTCCAAGCACAGCGCCCTAGGTCAACCAGATAAACATCACATCTGCTCTGACAGGGCCTCCGACAGACCAAAACTGCACTGGGATAGCCTACTGAGGCTCAATCATCACTGTAAGTGTCCGGAATTGAAAAAAAACTGTCTCATCGGACTCAGAAGGTCCAAATCCATCCAAGATGTGTACTCATACACCATATGAGTCTCTGCATGATCAATATATATATCCAATATACTGGAACAAGGCAAATAATAATAATCTGTAAATGATCAAATACTGCTGTAAACCAAGAATCATCATCATAACCCTGTAGCTGCTGCATAGAATTATCATATATATGTACATAGACCATATATCGTCTATCCATATCATCACAAGGTCCAACCATCTCATGTCTTATGGTTGACCTTGGTCAAACTAGGTCTAACCAAGTCAACATGACCAAATATAACTCAGACCATCATCGGAAGCTGTTGCAAAGTGTCAAAGGTTAATGCATGCTCTACAACTTATTCAAGTAACAATTATAACACAAAGTAATCATTACTGGCGATCTAAATCCAAATATATAATGTCATTAATTATTATTATTACTCAGACCAGATTTTCAAGACCATACTCACTTCATAGCTGTGATCAATTTGCTAGTGAAGGGTGAAGGCTAAAATAACTGGCTAGGCTAAGGGATGACTTGACCTACTTAACTTTGTGACACTTTGGCAATGGGAAAGGGAATACACACCATAGTATATATTGAATGAGCAACAACACAGGGAATGGCGTTGTCTCACAAATGGATAAGTTGTTTAGAGAGTGCTTATTGAACTTAGGCATCATGTTTATATCAAGTTGATCCAGGTTCATTAGGATCATTCAATTTCATTTCATGGCCTTTTTGGCCTACATAACCCTTCGGATCTCAGGTGTGCTGATAAGCACAACTAGTTGCAGCTTGCATCCAGGGCATGTTTTTTATACATGTATAAGGTCAGCAATTGTTTAGATATAGCTTTTAAGAATCATTGCTTTTTGGACCTTTCATATACTCTTCGAGGAGTATTTTTCAGCAGTTCATCGCTCTTGCCCTTTTTAGTTTCCATGGGCGAATTTATCAGTTTCCATAAGTAGTACATGAGCTTTCAGTTTTAGCCAACATCTCAAGTGACTAGGGGGAGATCGAGCCAATGCCAAACATCAGGACAACCGACCAAAATGATTTAGGCCTACAATCCAACTCACCAAAGGTAAGTTTTGTCACCAACTCAGAGCCGAGACACAATAAACAGGGAAGCTCATCCAATACAGAGGCTACAGTGGGGAAAAGTCCTCCATGCCACTAGTCAAGTAGTAAGTCAAGGTGATAAACTAAAAGGTAGGCAATGGATGGATGAAGACAATGAATAATGGAGCCAACACCAGCAAGCCAAGGTATGGTGGAATGATCACCTCTATTCTCCCTAAGGAGGGTAAAACCAATGAGTATGAGTAGTGAACTTCTAAGTCTGAGTAGGGACAAGAGAATATATATAATAAGATCAACCAGGTCCACATATCTATATGATCGCCAGATCATGACACTAAGTGCTAAGACATGCTACAAGGATAAGTATAAACGCAATATAACCATAACACAATGATATACCTGTTGAGTCATAATACCTGAATGCTCATCAACCTGTACCATCATCTGTCCTCTGAAACTACTGCTGTAACTCTGGGCACTACTGATTGCTCTGTACCAATGGTATAATGACTACATCGGTCATCTCTTTGAGTGTCCTGAGACTCAGTCATGGCATGGGGAATACAACTGCTGTCCAAAATCTGATAGTGATCCAATATAGATGCTCATCTCAGCATCTCAAATGTAAGGGAACTGGCTGAATAGTGTACTGGCATCAGAAAATAATGTATGGTAGCCCGGCTACCATATATGTGATAACAGGCTTCACAGATGCTGACTGGGCTGGATGTGTAGAAGACTAGAAGAACACTTCAGGTTGTTGCTTCAACATTGGGTCAGGGGTTGTCTCTTGGTTCAGCAGGAAGCAGAAGTCAGTTTCATTGAGCTCGGAAGAGTCTGAGTACATGGCAGCATGTGAGGGGATGTGGTTGAGGAAGTTGCTCTTAGGGTTATTCGAGAGTGAGTTGGAGATTACAATAGTTCACTGTCACAATCAGAGTGGCATTAACCTTTCTGAGAATCTAGTGTTCCATGATAGGAGTAAACACATAGACATCCGGTATCACTGCCTAAGAGATTATGTTTAGAGAGGAACCATTCAGTTGGAGTACATTCAGACATATGAGCAGGTGGCAGACATATTCACCAAGGCACTTTGCAGGCACAAGTTTGTGAAGTTCAGACACAAGTTGGGGTTGCTACCGAATCCCTTCCTCGTTGAGAGGGAGTGTTAGAAAGTGGCACCAAGGAAGGTCTTCTAGTATTGCATGTGTCCTTGCATATTAGAAGACATAAAACAGGAAGCCAAATGTATTAATGTCTTTTCCAAAGTTTAGACTTAGGAAAAGTGCATTAAGTGATCTAATTATTAATTAACTTAATGGAGTCACTTTAATAACGTTCAAGTGAAAATAATTTAAGTGATGGCTAATCTAATCTTGGCCATTGATCTCATCGGAGGACCTCATCCATTGATCCATAGTGAGAAGTTAGGGTTTTCGCTTGGCCATTGAGTTAAAAGGAAGATTGATTTGGTGGAGAGGACACACATACACATAGTGAGATTTCTTGTTCATAGATTTTTCAACCGGAGAGTAAGAGAGATGGTTTGCAGAAGGATTTTACAGAGAGCAAGACATAGGAACTTCTATCCAGAGGTTGACAGGGCGACTTGTGCAAATCGAAGGAGGCTGTACAAATTTGCAGGGAGGCCGTACACACTCGCAGAGGCCGTACCGTGTGACGTAAGCAGTCGACCGTACAACACATGCATAGGGCCGTACGAGTGACGCAGAGGGCCGTACGGAGCAATCCGTACGCTGATGTAGAGCCGTACAGGCTGACGCAGGGCCGTACGGATCATGCCGTATAGTGACGTAGAGGGCTGTACAGTGACACAGGAGGGCTGTACGATTTGTGGGGTTTTCTCAGTAAGGTTCGGTTGTACGATTTTTCTAGGTTGGGTCAAAATCGATTTTCTGGATTGTATTGTTCTATATCTTGATAATAAAATATCTTCTCCGACTGCTGCACCAGTTTTCCCATCTTGGGTTTTTTTCCGGGGGTTTTTTATACCCAAAAATATTGGTGTCTCTATTGATGTGATTGATGTTATATTTCTCTCAATATTTATTTCCGCTCCATTGTGAAGAAATCCATTTGTGGTTAAAAATAATATTTGGGATTTAATTAAAAATAAACTGGCACACTTTAACTCAAGATTGGGTTTTAAGGAAATTTACAGGGAAAGTATATCACAAGTGAGATTTGAACTTGGGTGGTGATGATGACAACTTCTCTTCTCTTAACCACCCAAGCTAGACCCAATTGACATATAAATTGCTGGAATTTTGTAAATAAAAGACAGGACATCCATAAGGGCAATTTGAAAGTGTGATAAAAGCACCAATAAAGAAATGATCGCTGTAATATTGTTTAAACACATTTGTATATTTCAGTGCCATTGATCACTTTAAACCATTGTTGCATATATCGTCTTGGGGAAAGTATCGGCGAGGGTCTGGAATATAACTTCTTGGTGGTATCGGTGGAAAATATCGGGAAGTGTCGGAAGACCTCAAAACAATACAAAAATACTCATTTTTTTTCAAATTTTTAAACATCTTAAACAACAACAAGGTCAAATAGACACATTGCTACATAAATATGATGATACAACTAATAAATAAGATGCATAATATGTCAACTGGTCACATATTGTTACTAAACTGAAACTTAGGATTGCTAAAGTATATGCAAATAAAACTCATGGTGATGTGAAGAGTCAATTCAGCAAAACAGAAATTGTAGTATGTTTTTTATAAATAGAGTGGAAGGAGGACCGAGACGAATGCCTATCGATGTTGGACAAATGGAGTGAATAAGGGAACAAGGAGGGCTGGAAATAAGTGATTGGGTTTAGTGAGAAGCGTTGTTACAACATGCAACATTTAATCTATGTATGCTTGATTAGATTACTGGAAATTTAACCAATGTAGGCCATTGAAAAGGTGCTCTACTTGTCAACATGCTAAAACAATTAGGTGTGATCCTACTCCAAGATTTGATGCATGATACATGCTTTCATTGAAACACCATTACATAAATGTATTGATCATAAAATAAGAACAGCAAGAAAAGTAAATAGGAAGGACCTTGTTTTAGCCTCCTTATTCAAAAAGAAATTTGTCTTGTTGAAGCCCTAGCTTCATTAGATGTGGTTTCCAATAGGTCAAATCAACAAAAAATGGTATGAACAGGCACAATTTTTCACACTTTCCAGCAGCAGGCCGACATATTCGAATATATTGGAATATATCAGAATATGTCGGAACATATTGGAATATATCGGAACATATTGGAATATATCGGAAATGTCGCGATATTTTAATTCCGATATATCGGAAGGGGGAAAGTCTCGACGATATATCCGATATATCGCAGATATGTGCAACACTGCTTTAAACAATTTTGCTACTTATTCAACTTCTTATTTATTACTCATCTTTACAACAGACTCACAGAGTGTATTGGACTTCTGTGTTCTTTCAAAATTCACATACAATGGAAGACGAATTGTAGGAGGCTATTGGTATATTGGTCCCTCATCATCTTTGAGAACTCTCATTGCAATCCAATGCAAATTTATAATAGTTATTTTTGCTTAATTTTAATCTGTATTTATTGTCTTTGGTTCTAGTAGCTTTCTTTGTTGATTTATACTGCTTAGGATGCAGATGTAATTCATAGAAGCAATTTTATTATAGCAGTAAACAGGCATATTGTCTGTATTAATTCCCTGTATGTTTTTGTCACTTGGTAATAGCTTCAAAAAATGTATGTCTACAAATCTGTGAAGAGTGAAAATATGATTTATGAATTGATTTTCTTTATTGTGCGTGAAGGCCGTCCCATATATTCGCTGTATAGGGGAGTCATGGCCGATGACAAAGGAACGTGCATATTTTGAGGTTACAGCTTTGAAAGGGCATGGCCAATTTTGCCCAGAACATGTCCCAGAAGTTTATTACTTTGATCGTGGCATGGCTTTATTTGCTATGCGTTACTTGGAACCCCCACACATCATTCTGCGCAAAGGTCTAATAGCTGGTGTTGAGTACCCGCTTTTGGCAGAGCATATATCAGATTATATGGCAAAGACTCTTTTCCACACATCTCTTTTATATCTTTCTACTACAGAGCACAAGGCTGAAGGTATGCTATATTTCCCCTTTCAAATGTTGTGATTAAATATTTCACTTTTGGATCATAGAAAGCAAAGCTATATCTTTTTAATAAGTAATAAATGAATTGTTTAGGAATTGGATTGGTGTTGGAATAGGCACTCACAAGTTTAAGTGAATAATGCGTTTGAAACTTTGACTTATTTACTAAATCAAACTCACAAGTTTAAGTGAATAATGCATTTGAAACTTTGACTTATTTACTAACAGCTTATATGTTGCATGTTGTTTTCAGTTGCTCGATTCTGTAACAATGTGGAGATGTGTAGGCTGACCGAACAGGTCATATTTTCAGATCCATATATGTTAGCACCAAACAACCGTTGGTCTTCTCCTTATCTTGATGAAGATGCTAAGGCTGTGCGGGAGGATAATCAGTTGAAGGTGGAAATTGCTGAATTGAAATCAAAGTAATGTTTGCTATTTTAGACTGAACTCAATTATAAATTTGCCTGTGAGTTTAGGCCCTTGAAAAGCTAATTTCTGTCCATAATGTTTTTAATTCACTTGGGAGATTGCATCACTAAGATTTTCTTACATTTTTTTCATAGGTTTTGTGAGAGGACACAAGCACTTATTCATGGAGATTTACACACTGGATCGGTCATGGTAACAAGCAGCTCAACTCAAGTTATAGATCCAGAATTTGCCTTTTATGGCCCGATGGGTTTTGATATAGGTGCTTTTATTGGCAATTTAATTCTTGCATTCTTCTCACAAGATGGCCATGGAAACTCTGAGAATCAACGCCAGGCAAGTGCAGAGCATTATCCTCTTAATATTTATTTGCCTTAGCATCTTTGTTGTGAGCCTTTTCATTTGTGTCTGTTGATGAAATTAATTAAGCTTGTATTTTGTTTTCTAAACAAATAATAAACAACTGAAGATAGGGGAGAGATAGAGGACTCACTATCAGATGATAGGTTGTAGTCATAAAGGCAGCAGTGAAGGTCAATGACAGTCAAATCACAGTGGCAGTCCAAAGACTCAAAACAATAGGTCTGATCCAAAACTCAGCACATAGATGTAACCCAACAAAGTCACAACACAGAAGATCTGATCTTAATTAAGTCTCAGCACAGAGGAACAGACCTCAATAAGGTCTCAGTACAAATACCAAACCTCAATAAAATCATAGATCAATAGATCAGACCATAATAGGTCACGGCCTCCTTCCTTAAAGCAGAAAAATAGACTTTAAAGGAAACGGCCTCCACAATAACAATACAACAGACCTCAACAAGAATGATCGGATAAGAAAGGGCTCGCGGCCTCCACCAATGAACTCTCAGCAGGCAGATCGAGGACCAAATAGGGCTCACGGCTATGTCTCAAAAGCAATACAGGGTCACGGCCTCCTCAACAAGGAGACATAAAGCAGATCGGACCTCAACAGCACCTCAACAGGCAGATTGGAACCCAACAAGACTTCAATCAGGCAGACAAATAGCAGATCGGATCTCAACAAGGCTTCAACAATCAGATCGGATACCAGCAAGATCACGACTAGGTAGTTTAGACCTCAACAAGCTCACGAATTAGCTCTCTAGGGCAGACGGCCTTCAGGTTAGTCCTTAAAAGTTAGAACAGTCAACAAGAAATACTAGGGCATGTGGCCTTTACAAAAACAGAACAACAGACCCACGGCTAGACAAATCAGACCTGTACAAGGTCACGGTCCTCCTTAAACAGGCTCACGGCCAACTTAGAACAAATCAACAGAGTTCACGTCTAAACCACAAAGGCAGCAGTAGCATAAAAACATTCAACGTCAACCCTAAACAGTCAGAGAGATCAGTTCTGAGATATGTGGTGATCTCCAACAGGTGGTCGGTCTAAACAGTTGAACAAGCAGCAGCATAAACCCTTAAACCCTTGACGTCAAGCAGTACAAGACAGAGCTGAGATGTGTTGATAATGAATCAAATGAGGAACATTAGACTCCAATATATAGGATCTTAAAACTTCTAGAAAGATCATAAATTAATTCTTTAATTGAGTTAGGGTTCCGTTAAATAAGGTGGGTACCAACACATAAAGGTTAAGACACCAAAACAACAAAAGTCGCAACTTATAAAAATATAAAATATAAATAAGGTGTCTTTAGGTGGGTACTAGGATCAAGGTTAAGGGTACAAGGACCAACGATTGGTACAAGTCAAAACTATAAAACAAGGAGGGGTACATGACCCAAAACCCCTAGGACCAAAAGATGTACCACTAAGGTGGGCAAGCAACCCTATTACCCATAAGACCAAAACATCAAGAAGGTAAGAGTCAAGACAACTCAGAGTGGGTAGATAACCCTTCTAACCACAAGTCAAGGTGGTGAACAAGACAAAGTGCTAAACCTTCAAACCACAAGACCAAGAACAACAAGGTGGAAAGACCAACCAAGGTGGGGTTGCAACCAATCATCTCTCTCTCAAATGTACAAGTGTTCCATACACTAACTGAAAGTTCATCATCACTGTATAAGGAAGGTCCACACTGGATGATGTGATCATGTGGTCCTCTAGACTGCTCCTAAGGTCAAGTGCTAGTGACTCCATCAAGGGGTGGCCAGTCCCTTGAGTAGATCCTCTAGCTCAACCATCTCGAAGACCTAGGAGAGGAGGGCATCACACATCATCATCTTGGTTAACTAACCAAGATCTACCTGGTTAACTGACCAGGTATGTCCCTGCAGGAACTACTTGGTCCTCGTGACCAAGAATCTGCCTGGTCCCAGACCAAGAGGTTTCTATCTCAACCTGTAGGATCTGCTTGGTCCTCATGACCAAGAAACTGTCTGGTCCCAGACTAGAATACCCTAGAGACAAATAGGGGCCCTAGCCACATGCTAGGGACTTTGCCATGGCATCAACCTGCTTGGTCCCTAACCAAGAACCCCAGGAGACTACTGGGGCCCTAGGGTACCTTCTAGGGATTTACTCTGCCTGGTTATCTGACCGGGAACCCTAGTTAACTGTGTTGTCCGCCAATATGCACACCAGCAGCGGAAATCTTTCGAAAGCTGTCTCTTCACTACAAGTGAGAGAGGTGTGGCCTTGGGGGCAAGCAATGAGCCAGGTACTATCACCTGAATCCCAGCTCCTCCGTTTAGGCAAACTCCTAACGAAGCCAAGGGGGGTGGTCCCTAAAAGAGAGTTTCACTAAGGCTCTTTGTGTAATTTAAGTGTTTTTGATGTAGTGATGCGGATGGGTGTTGTTTAGGAGTTTTTTTGAGATGAGAGACAATATAAAATTAAAATAAAGAACAAGATAGCTCAATCCACGTTGCAAATACAAGATGAAAGATACACTTGGGCAATAAATAAATCACTTCACGTAAATATAGCAAATACTCCAATGTTGATACTTAAGAAAGCAAAATATAAGATGAAGGACCAGTGCCTTATGGAGTCAAAAAATTAAATGTGAATGTGAAAACTTGATACAAGTGCTTGAATCGGAAAGTTTGTGAGAACGTTGTGCAGCTTATCTTGGTAAATTTAAAGTTTTAATTGTCTTGATTATTAGGGCTAAGAACAAGGTATCAAAAGAATAGTGGAACCCTATCAAGAAAACTACTGGCAACCCTAGGTGATCGGTCGGAAGCACCCAGATTCAAGAGGATAGGTGTCCAATGTTTGAACCGCCCCCGAGTCTGACCAGTGGATTTCCGGCACCACCTCTTGTGGGAAGAACAGTAATTTGTCTTGGTTGAGGTTTTGGGTAAAAAATTTTAATTAGATTTTCACTTGTAAATTAACAGGTCTTCCACTTTTCTGAGTACTAGCCCAACCGTTTTCGGTTGGCAGAGCATACGGGTGTAGGACAGAAACCAAGATAAATTAATTAAAGGGTGTATGAGTGGAAAATTTTATTTATTAGAGAACCTTGTTCAACTCTCCGACAGAGAGCACTCTTGACTTGATCTTATGACCACAGTTCAAGACACTTGCTAAACTTAAAAATGCCTAATGCAGGGAGAATGCAAAACTAAAATGCCCTCCGATAGAGGGTGCTCTTGACTTGGATTTGGCCAAGTTCAAGAGACTTTGGTTTATTTTAAAGAAGCAGATAGTAGTTGTGTTGTAAAAGCAGTAAATCAACTTTTAAAAATGATTAAACAAATCGATAAGCTTGAAAGTTATGAAGTAATGATTAACAACAAAAACTACTTTGCCAAATAAAATGAAATTAAACTCAAACTAGTATTCTACCACACAATATTTAATCTACTAGGTGGGATTGATCTCCGAACAAGATCAACCACTAGAACCGCCTGCACTTGAGAACCTCCAGCTAGCTGAAAGCTCTGCCAAGGAAACCGATGGGGAAAGAAGAGTAACCACAAATTATGTGGTCCTGCCCTTGAGACAAAATCTCAAGGATACAACTTCCGGTTGAAGGCTTTGGAAGAGAGACAAGATAATGATAAATGCAAAAATAAAACTAAACTACCCAAGAGTCTCTTTCAGGTCAAAGACCCTACTCGGGAGAGCATGGGGGTAAGTAAATATGGAAGATAACTTATTGAAATAAAATTTGCATATAACGGATCTAAAGCTAAAAACCAAACCACTCAATGAGACGGGACCACAAGGCTTCCCCAAATGGGGAAGTGGATGTGGGGGCTTAAAAACCCCACTTGCAAATTTTATTATAGAGATACAATTGCCCTCGGGAATGAAACCCTTGTAGGGACTTTTTTGAACTAAATAACTTGTAAAACTTCGAAAAATAAACTAATATCTATTACAAAAGGATAAGAATGATCTAGCTTTGTTTTTTGTCCTCTTGTGTTCTTGATGGCTTCTCGTTTTGAAGCCTCTTGACTTCTACTCTCTGAAAAAATCCGTTATGCCACCATCTTGGTGTTGTGAGATTGACTTTAGGAGATCTTGCAATGTATGAATGTCAATGGAAAAAATTGTTCTTTGAAGAGATGGAGGAGACAACCTAGTTCCAACTCCTCTTCATAACTTTTGAGATCTGCAAAATGTATCACTTACAAACAAGATTGATCAAATATAGTATGCAAAGTTGAAAGGGACAAGAAGAGTGTTAGTATTTCCGACTACAATCCACTACTTCCCAATCACAAACAACTCAACATCAATGAACAAATTGAACTCAAATGCCCATCCTATGGACTTAAAAAAGTCTTCTAAGCTTTAATAATTTGATCAACACATGGAACATGTAAGCAAAAACAATAGAGCAATATCACCTTGATTATATTGAAGCAATTTCCATGAACAAGATCAACACACCATATGGACCTCCAAAGCCACTTTATTTCAAATAGCAAAAGCTATAACACATATACAACTTTGGCAGAGTAAGTTTGCACCAAATTCTCCATGAGATAATAACCCAAATGGGCCTCTCTTTATAGCAAAAAGAAACTAGCTAACCCTAGGTCGAATTAGCAATGAGCAAGTAGGTCGAAATCCAATCAATCATAGGCTTGGCAAATAATCACAGGTTAGAGTCGAGTTTGAGGTTGGTAGGAGTGGGCATGTGGCAAGCTCGAGTTGTAGGTAGGTGTGAATGGTAATACTACCCAATAACGTAACTCCAACAAGGAATGGCGAGCTAAGGTAGAGGAGGCGTGATCCATGTGGAGATATGCGAGTTGCTTGGTGGATGGCAAGTGGCAAAGGGTAGGCACTAACTCGAATCTAGAGAGAACCAAGCCAAATCGTGATTGCACTAACAAGTAAACAAACCCTAACTAAGTTCCACGTGAGAGCAAAAGGATTGACGTGAGCAGGTTTGTAGATATGCGAGTTGGTTATGGAGGAGACATGTGGTAACAAGTAGGCACTAACTCGAATCTAATGGAGGCCAAGCTTACTCGTGATTACATGGGAAGCAACAATAACCAATCCACAAACTCCAACAAGGATTAACACGAGTTAATGGAGATTGACGTGAGGAGTTTGAGGGTAATGCGAATTAGTATGGTGGAGACATGTGGTAGTTTGGGTAGGTGATAACTCAAATTTGAATGGGAGCCAAGCCTTTGGATAAGGTGAGTCATGAGGGCGCCCACCTCTACATTAAATATAAAACCACCAACCCAAACATCAAATGACAACACACCAAAACGAATTTTGCATGAGGAGGGCGAATTGCCTTGAATGGATAACACTCTAGTGACTAGATAGTTGACTGGGAAAGCTTGGAGTTGATTGGAATCCTCCTAAATGCTCATTGCCATGTCATTTAGCCTTTTATTTTAATCAAATTGATTAATTTTGGAGAGATTTGGATTATCTCCAAAATATTCAATTTTATTATTTTAATTAATAATTTCTCTGTAAATGACTTTTCAGAGAAAATATTAATTATGAGGCCGAATTGACATCCGAAAGTTGGGTTTAGCTGCTCCATGGGTCATGTGTGATTTTTGGCTTATGAAACGAGCCATCAAACACTAAGTTCGGACCCCGGATGACTGACATATTACAGACTCAAATTTCTCTATTTAAACTATAGAGAAATTTAATTTAAAATTTAAATAATTAAAAAATATTAAAAACCCCAATTCCGATGTGTCTAGTAAAATTTTTTCAAAATTTTTTCTGGGGGTCCTAGAGACTTAGGACATGACCAAAACCTATTCTAAGTGTCTAGTAGGTTTATACTTTATAGTTGGACCCTAATAACCCCCCATGGCCAAATTTCCAAAATCGGGCATTCCAACTTTGGAGGAAGTGGGAGAAAAACCAAGAGATTATATTTCGCCTGAAGCAAAGTATAATCTGACGGTGAAAAAACTCCCTGGAATACCTTAGTTGTTTAATCCAATCATGGGGAACCGAGCCACTCAGACCCTACTAGCACACTTTGATACAAACCCCCATGGGGCCATGGTCATGTCGACTCAAAAACAAAACTGGCTAGCCAAAACTGGCTAGACCCAAATATATGAAACCCAGATACTCTGGAAGTGAACACTGATGTGTTCCCAACACTGGCGGCTCAATAAGGTTTCAACTATTGTACAAATCAGTTGATAACAAACTGACTAGGGTACCATCCTCTCTGAGAATGGTTCTCGCAGTTGCACTAACTTTAACACTCCCTCTCAGCAAGAGAGGCATTATCAGCAACACCAAGCTTGTCGAGAACAGAGGCTTAGTCAACACATCGGTAAACTGTTTTGCTGACAACTGCACCATGTCCTTGACATGGTGATACTTTCTCTCAACATGTCTCGACCTGTCATAGAATACAAGATTTTCTGAGAGCCTCAAATAGCTCTGAATGTCAGCAAGAACCTTGATCTTATAGATCCACTTGGAAGTTACAACCGACTTCCCTTGTTGTCAAGGAATCACTTTCCACATGTCATTATCCATTATCAACTGGATAACATCTTTCCAAACCTGATGTTTGGCTGTCTCCACATAAGTGGATGATCTTGAATCAGTGACATGGCTCACACTAGAGCACCCTTGAAGCCTCTCAATAGGCTCCTCAATGAGATCAACTGAAGGCTTCTTGGCCTTCTACCTCTGCTTCTCTGAAAGATATGTCTCATAGACTTCCATATCTGAGTCATTGGAAGACTCCCTGGAGTGATGGAAGATCACCTCTCCACTTTTCTTTTCTTCAATCCCACTCTGCTGGGGATTGAGGAGCACAATTGGCTCCCTCTTGATCTCTGAATCTTGACAGTGCTTATTAACTAGAGCTTTAACAACATCTCCTAAGACCTTATAAAGGTCACCTTCATGGACTCCAATCTCAATGACTGAGCTCATATTTCCACCCTTAGGCCACACCAATGCCTTTCCTTCTAAGAAGGCAACAGAGAACCCCTTGTCTTCTAAAATTGCCACTGAAAGAATATTCTTCTTTAAACGAGGAACATACAAAATTTCCTCAACATGAATCAATGCACCTGAATCAAGCTTTAAGGCAGTTGGACCAACTCTTTTTATTGCATAGGTACTTCCATATCCCAGCTCCACTTTCACATTGAACTTCTTGGCCTTGTAATCTACAAGAGCCCTTTTGAATCCAGTCATATGCTTGGTGGCCCCACTATCAATCCACCAGGAGTCCGCTGATTTGGAGATGGAACCTGAGGATGTTAAAAGTAATATGTATTCTCTTTGATCTTTTTCTTTGGTCTTAGTCTTAGATTTCTTTTGTTGAGGCTCTTCTTCTTCTATAGCAGCTGAAGCATAATACTTCCCCCTATGCCATTTCTTGTTAGGAGGATTCTTACATTGTTTTGCATAATGACCAAGCTTGCTACAGTTATAACATCTTACCTTTGATTTATGAAAATGCTTACCTTGAGATTCCTTACCCTTGTTCTTGTGCTGAGGGAAGCTCCCTCCCTTCTTTGTCTTGGAAGCAAGAGCATGATTCTTTTCAGCAGGAGGCCCAGATCTACTTTGGATTCTGCCTTCTTCTTATAGGCAATCATGCCACAACCTATCAAATTTTGGTTGTATTTCTCTTCCATTCACTGCTGCAAG
Source organism: Larix kaempferi (assembly GCA_027924585.1). NCBI lineage: Eukaryota > Viridiplantae > Streptophyta > Pinopsida > Pinales > Pinaceae > Larix > Larix kaempferi. The sequence goes on from BSBM01000193.1 coordinate 475,914, forward strand.
AAATGTCTCCCAAGATGTAGGAAGACCATCTACTGTTGTTTGCACAAGATCATCATCATCTACTTCAACTCCAATTGCCATGAGTTGATCTCTTGTCTGAGCAATCTTTGAGAAGAAAGAAGCAACAGACTCCTTCTCCTCCATCTTCAATGAACGAAGTTGCTTCTTCAAATAGGGCTCACCTAAAGACCAAAACCCTCTTTGCAGATAGGACCAAATATGGCTCACTTCTATGTCTCAAAAGCAACACAGGGTCACGACCTCCTCAACAAGCATACATAAAGCAGATCGGACCTCAACAACACCTCAACAAGCAGATCAAAACCCAACAAGACTTCAATTAGGCAGACAAATAGCAGATTAGATCTCAACAAGGCTTGAACAATCAGATCGGATCCCAACAAGACCACGACTAGGTAGTTTAGACCTCAACAAGCTCACGAATTAGCTCTCTAGGGCAGACGACCTTCAGATTAGTCCTTAAAACAGTCAATAAGAAATACTAGGGCATGTGGCCTTCACAAAAAAAGAACAACAGATCCACAACTAGACAAATCAGACCTGTACAAGGTCACGATCCTCCTTAAACAGGCTCATGACCAACTTAGAACAAATCAATAGAGTTCACGTCTAAACCACAAAGGCAACAACAACATACAAACATTCAATGTCAACCCTAAACAGTCAGAGTGATTAGTTCTGAGATATGTGGTGATCTCCAACAGGTGGACGGTCTAAACAATTGAGTAAGCAGCAACATAAACCCTTAAACCCTTGACGTCAAGCAGTACAAGACAGAGCTAAGATGTGTTGATAATGAATCAAATGAGGAACATTAGACTCCAATATATAGGATCTTAAAACTTCTAGAAAGATCATAAATTAATTCTTTAATTGAGTTAGGGTTCCATTAAATAAGGTGGGTACCAACACATAAAGGTTAAGACACCAAAACAATAAAAGTCGCAACTTATAAAAATATAAAATATAAATAAGGTGTCTTTAGGTGGGTACTAGGATCAAGGTTAAGGGTACAAGGACCAACAAGTGGTACAAGTCAAAACCATAAAACAAGGAGGGGTACATGACCCACAACCCCTAGGACCAAAATATGTACCACTAAGGTGGGCAAGCAATGTTGAAATTTCATCAAGTTAGGGTTTTGTACAGAAAAATAACAATTCATCGTATTCTAATGCAGAAAATACATTTAATAAACATTTACAAATATCGAATATTAAACAGTGCAGTAGTAAAAACTATCATAACATAAATTTCATGACTTTAGCACTCACAGGTCACTGTGTTAAAGTACTTTTAACACTACCCGTTAGGTCACTGTGCTAAGTTAATCTTCAGCAGCATGTAACGTAGAATAAATAATAAAAGAGAAGATACTTTCCTGTGTGTGGAACCCTTCCTATAAAATACTTAGAAGAGTTACTTACTTTCAGTAAACACTGTGCCTCAGAGAGGCCAGTCAAAACTGGAAACTATCAGACCCTACAAGAGGGTAGTACAAACCAGAAAGAGAGAGATGAAAGGTTGAAGGCAACAGCAGTGGTAGTCAATGACAATCAAAAGCACAGTTACAGTCTCTATCAAGACTCAACACAATAGAGGTCAACAAGGTCACAAAAGATATGAACTCAAGAAAATCTCAGTACAAGAGAAATGACCATAAGTAACTCTCAGCACACCAGATCTGGTCACCGGTGATTAATGACAAACATAAACAAATAGATCTGGCAGCAAAATAAACAATCTGAACCATAGGTAAGTCTTAACAATTAGATCTAGGCAAAATAAGACTTGGCATCAACAAATAACTTAAGAACTCAGTCCAAGTTGTCCATACAAGCTGAAGTCCTCACCAATGAACAGTCAGCAGTCAGATCAAGACCAAAGAGACTCACGGCCTCCTCAAGTGAGTACACAGCAGGGTTAACCAAGCCCTAGGGCTTCATGGCTGAGATGGACAGAACTCTAGAGCTCACGGCTGAGTCATGCAAAGGCTGAACGAACTTCAATAAAATCACAATAAACAGAACAGACCCCACATTAATCATATCGGACCTCTCACCAATCAGGTTGAACCCCAAATAGACCTTACACAGCAGACCGGGTCTCACAGCAGGCAAATCAGGCTTCAACCAAACCCTAAATGAACAGATCGGATCCTAACAAACCTTCAGCAGATGGATTGGGCTCTTATAAGGACAGATCAGACTTGAAGTTAGCAGATCAGACTTCTACAGGGTCAAGGATAGGGTAGTGGCAGCATATAAGCCTTCACGTCAACCCTCAAATAAGCAGTCCAATCAGATATGGGACTATAGCAGGTGGGCAGCCTAAACAACAGCAAAAGTACACCTCAAACAGTTGATGACAGGCAGAAAAAATCAAATCTGAGATGAGTAGAAGCTTCAGCAATTAGGCGGCCTCAACAGGTAAAATAACCAGCAGCAATAATCTCTTAGTACCCTTGACGTCAAGCAGCAAAGTTGTTATTTATTTTTGTTCACTTACCAAATGAGGAACATAGGACTTCAATATATAGGATAAAAGGATTATTAAAATAATCCTTTAAATTAGGAAACCATAGAATTAGGAAAAAATTAAAAGATAAAAAAAAATATATTATTTCATTAAATTAGGGAGAGGTCACTTTAAAATAAAATAAAAGATAAATAAATAAAAGATAAAAATAAATAAAAATAATAAAGGATAAAAATAATAAAAGATAAAAAAAAAAAAATAGAATATATAAAAATAAAAGATAAAAATAAATAAAAGATAATAAAAGATAAAAATATAAATATAAAATAAATAAATAAAAGAACCTCAGAAAGTGGTCAAACATCTAAAGTACCCATAAGATCAAAAACAATAAGAGTGGTATAAATAAGAGGTGGGTCAATGACCCTAATTACCACAAATCAAAGACAGGGTACCACAACACTAAAAGACCAAAAGTAAATCACCCAAGGTGGAAAGGTTCAACCAGTGATCTCTCTTTCAAATGTACAAAAGTTCCATATACTACTGAAAGTCCATCATCATTGTATAAGGAAGGGTTCACACAGATGATGTGATCATGTGGTCCTCTCAACTGCTCCTTAGGTCAAATGTTAGTAGCTTCCACAAGGGGTGGCCAGTCCCTTGAGAAGACCAACCAACTCAACCATCTCGAAGACCTAGGAGAAGAGGACATCACACATCATAATCTTGGTAACTGACCAAGTGCCTCCATTCTCAAGGAATGGCTCTCAGCCCCAGGCTGAGTTCCCAGTCCCAGACTGGGTCAATATCCTGGTAACTGACCAGGTGCCTCCATTCTCCCAGAGAATGGCTCTCAGCCCCGGGCTGAGTTCCCAGTCCAAACTGGGACATGTTGATCAACCATCTGGTCCATGACCAGGTTCTCCATTCTCCCAGAGAATGGTCCTCAGCCTCAAGCTGAGCATTCAGTCCTAGACTGAATGTTGATCAACCTTCTGCAGGACCTAGGATGTCTCTGTCTCAACCTGCAGGATCTGCTTGGTCCTCGTGACCAAGAAACTGTCTGGTCCCAGACCAGAATACCCGAGAGACAAATAGGGGCCCTAGCTACATGCTAGAGACTTTGCCATGGCATCCAACTGCTTGGTCCTCGACCAAGAACCCCAGGAGACAGCTGGGGGCCCTAGGGTACCTTCTAGGGTCTTACACATTACTCTGCCTGGTTAACTTGACCAGGAACCCTAGTTAACTGACTAGGGTACCATTCTCTCTGAGAATGGGTCTCGCAGCTGCACTGAAAAATTAACAAGCAACCCTATTGGCTATTACCCATAAGACCAAAACATCAAGAAGGTAAGAGTCAAGACAACTCAAAGTGGGTAGATGACCCTTCTAACCACAAGTCAAGGTGGTGAACAAGACAAAGTGCTAAACCTTCAAATCACAAGACCAAGACCAACAAGGTGGAAAGACCAACCAAGGTGGGGCTAAAACCAATTATCTCTCTCTCAAATGTACAAGTGTTCCATACACTAACTGAAAGTTCATCATCACTGTATAAGGAATGTCCACACTAGATGGTGTGATCATGTGGTCCTCCATACTGCTCTTGAGGTCAAGTGCTAGTGACTCCTTGGGGTGGCCAGTCCCTTGAGAAGACCATCTAGCTCAACCATCTCGAATACCTAGGAGAGGAGGGCATCACACATCATCATCTTGGTTAACTAATCGAGATCTACCTGGTTAACTGACCAGGTAAGTCCCTGCAGGAACTACTTGGTCCTCGTGAGCAAGAATCAACTTGGTCCCAGACTAAGAGGTCTCTGTCTCAACCTGGAGGATCTGCTTGGTCCTCGTGACCAAGAAACTATCTGGTCTTAGACCAGAATACCCTAGAGTCAAATAGGGGTCCTAGCCACATGCTAGGAACTTTGCCATGACATCAACTTGCTTGGTCCTTGACCAAGAACCCCAGGAGACTGCTGGGGGCCCTAGGGCATCTTCTAGGGACTTACTCTGCCTGGTTATCTGACCAGGAACCCTAGTTAACTGACCAAGGTACCATCCTGTCTGAGAATGGGTCTCGCAGCTGCACTAACTTTAACATGATTGTCACCTGAAGCATAAAAATTGATAGATAGAGGGTGGGACTCATACCTACTACAACTAAGGTTAGTTTTGTGGGTTCCAAGTATGAAGGTTCGACTATCTTAACTTATGGATTTTTTCAATAGATTTGGGAGCAAGCACTGGGATGCTACGATTCATCATAGTTCGAGAGCTTTTGATATTTTGGATTTCCTAGATGACATTTCATTTTTAGCAAAAGATTCATTTCTGTTTTTATTTCATCCCATGGGAATGCTCCATGGTTTTCACATGAAGTTGCAAAGGCTTTTCTTTTTGCTAACTCAACTCATCCCCACTCTAAGGATATCACATATGGCTCATTAAATCTTTTTGTGCTGCACTTTTTCCAATTTTGTTTTGATTAGTTGTTGATCATGTTACTAGAAGTGAGAAGTGGGAAACAGAAACTAAATGAGAAACAGGGGCCAGAGGGTTTCGTGGTATAAGAAATGGTCTCTCCCTGGAGTATGTATGCTCTGCTATAAGAAATAATTATAAATTTAGTGAATTTATTCAAGGTCCAAATGCAATCCACCATATGCAACTTATCAATTTTATAAATCAAATTACAGTATGACCCCAATGTTTGGGCGTGTTTTTTTACTTATATTTTTTAAACATTTATGGTTGTTTTTTTCGAAATGCTGCCATGGGTAGAGAAACACCCAAGGAATGGTATTTCTGTCAGGTTTTCATTTCTTGACTGTTTATTGTAGAACTTTTACCTTGTACCATTTCTCATAATGTAGGTTGTTTTGTCACACTATATAGCTGGTTCCACACTCAATTGACAAGGTACTCAAATCAGGATTTGGTAATCAAATCGTGTTTATGATTAGAGTGCAGATTATTCCTTATTAAAGCTGGATCTCTGAAGGTGTCTCGACAAAAATCCTGGAACCTCATGGAGAACCTGAAAAATCTGGGTGTTTCCCCTGCTGAAAAATAGGAGAAAATCAAGGCCAAAGAGAGTAACAACTAGAAAACGAAAACAAAAGAGTAAATTAACAAACAAAAATTAATGGTAATCCATAGACTAACACCATCCCTAAAAGCAAGACATGAGATAAACAGAAATGCAAAGAGATAATGAGTATGATTTTCATCATGAGTATGAGTATGCTGTATTTTAAATTTTAGGTTTTCATTGTGTTTTATATATCCCTCAAATTTTGTATATGCTTGTTGTAAATTTCCTCAAAATCCAACTAGGGCTAAAAGCATGCCAATTAATTGCTACCAATAACCACACATGGATTTCTTCACTATGCAGCGGAACAATAAATACTGAAAGAAATATAGCAGCAATCACATCAATAGAGACAACTCAATCTTTTTGGGTATATACCCCCGGACAAAACCCAAGATGGGAAAACCGGTGCAGCAGTATGAGATTTTATTTTATCAAGAAAATAAAGAGCGGTACAATTCAGAATTCTGATTCTGCCCAATTGGCAAAATCGTACCACACAAAAATCACTGAGAAAAACCTGTGAATGGGCATGGATCCCAACACAGCAGTACTGCTGCTGCTCTACGGCTATACGGGTAACGGCCTGCTGTACGGAATTCGTACGGTCTGTACGGACAGGATGCTGTACGGTCACCTCTGCCGAGTCCTCCTCTCTCTCCTCTGCGAATTCTGTGCTGCCTTCTCCAAATAGCTGCTCCTCCGTCTTCTTCGCCAAAACTCTCTCTCACACTTCTCTTCCCCCGTCTCTGTTGGAGTGCAATTGTGTCCTCCCCACCAATTGATCTTTTTCTTTTATAACTCAATGCTAAGATGAAAACCTAATCTCACTATAGCTCTATGGATGAGATCCTCCGGTGAGATTGGATGGCCAAGATTAGATCTGGCCATCACTTAAATATTTTCACTTAAACTTTATAAAAAGTGTTTCATAAAGTCAATCAATAATTAAATCACTTTAATTTATTGTCCAAAGTAAACTTAGGAAAAATAAATTAAATACATTTTATTGGCTTCTCCAATTTAAGTCTTTTGCATGCAAGGACACATGCATGCAGGAAGACCTTCCTTGTTGTCACTTTCTAACACTGGTTACTGTCTTGATTTTCTTCTTTGTATCATGTATGATACTGTACTTTATTTCATATGTTTTTCTTTTCATTATCACTTGTACATTGAAATTTAAGTGCATCTTCTGACACTCCCCTCACCTGAAAATGCTGAACCAGATCCTGCACCCTAACATGAGACTGCACCTACATCCATAACCTTGCATTCATGCCATTTGTTTGATAGTTCTTTCTTGTGTTTCATAGTTTAGTCATTTGTTATGTTATAGTGTTTGGTAGTTTCTTATTTACGGATTAAAAGTTGCGCATTAAATGATAAAAGGTCAGATAGTGTTCATTTATTGTTTAAAGCAAATGTTAAAATATGGATTTTGATTTGCTTTTAAAATTGCAATTTATCTCCTGATGTTATTCGGTAAACCTTGAATCACATGTTTTTTTCTGTGATTTTGTTGAATTATATTTTTGCAGGACTATAAACAATGGATTGTTAAATGCATAGAAGAAACATGGAACCTTTTTGAAGCAAAGTTTATTTCTTTATGGAATGCAAACACAGAACACCGCGGAGATGCTTATCTAGAAGCTATATATAATAATCCTAAGGTTACATTGCTCGTGCAGCAAAAGTATATAAAAGATGTATTCCATGACAGCCTTGGATTTGGTGCTGCAAAAATGATCAGGTCAGTATCTCAACTATGTACAGTTATCTCTTGCGAAATTATTACTTGTGATTGGAATTATGGTTTCACTTCCTCAGTTCTTAGGTCCCATAGATTTCTCCCTCCTTTGACAATAGGTATAACAAATGGAAATGATCAGGTCATGATTTCAACTATGTACAGTTTTCTCTTGTGAAATTTTTACTTGTGCTTAGAATTATTTTTTCATCTTCAGTTCGTAGGTCCCACAGATTTCTCCTTTCTTTGACAATCGATAGAACAAATGCAAAAGGTTTCCTGTTTTCGGAAGAAATCTGAAAATTAAACTTTTTCCTCTTCTTAAATTTAATTAAATATACAATAAAGTAAAGAGTATATTACAAAAGGGAGGTCTGCCAATAGGCTGCCACCATAATGCAAGATATGGGGAGAATCTAAAATCTCCTAAGTGAAGATCCTTGCTAATTATCAGCAATCAATAAAAATTAGCCATGGGCCTTTAAACCAATGCATTACATAAATATCACAAAACCTAAAGCCAACAGGCCCCAAATGGAGAGACATTAAGATACCTGTCATCATAATACATATAATCATTAAGCAATCAATCCCCACCAACTTACATCTACAGAGCCATCATTACTGTAGAAGGAGGGGGCTTGATGCTTTCCCATTTATTTAATGTTATGCCTGAACTTGTTTTCACCTCCCATAGATATCTGCAGTCTTGTGTCTATGCACAATTTACTTACCAACACTTTTTGATCTCTTATCCTCCACCTAAATGTCATAGTTGCTCTGCGTTATCTTTTTCCTTATTCTCCTATCATTTAGGTTTCTTTTTAAGCTTTTTATGCAATTGGCAGAGATTAGAAAATGGGAAAGAATTGCTGATTTTAATTTGGTTTACTAATTTTTCTTTTTGTTATCTGATCCCTTATCTCTGTTACTGTTAATGAATGCAAACATTCATTTTCATGGGGAGCCTAAGAATTTCATAAATCTATATTTTGGAAATGCAGGAGAATTGTTGGGGTAGCTCATGTAGAAGATTTTGAATCAATTGAAGATGCAAGCAAGCGATCAGAGTGTGAGCGCCGGGCTCTTAATTTTGCAAAGATGCTTATGAAAGAGAGGCACAACTTCCATACAATTAGTCAAGTTGTACAAGCTGTTCAGGGAAAATCTTAAAGACTCTCCTTTGCAGCAAACAATGACAGCACTATTCTTCACTGGTTAGAAAGACCTATATGGTAGAAAAGTAATAGCTGCATATTTTAAAATACATAGAGTGATCCCTCTTGAGATGCTTCAACCTCAAAGCGGCAACAAGCTTGTTTTTCAATGTTTATCCTTCAGTGAGGTGAAGTGTACTTGAAGGTATTTGGTGAATCTAGGGTACACTTGCCTGGAAACATGTAAAAATGTAGTCTAGCATATTCTCTTTAGAACACGGGTTCATTTGATTGATGGTTTCTAAAGTTGTAAGATATTTTTAATCCAAGTTAATACTTAAAGTTCCAAGAGTCTCCAATCATTGAAATCTAAGAATTACGACAGCTCCTCCAATAGGCATGGTGCAAAATGGAGACGCCATTTCAAAATTAACCATTGTCAACAAGACTTACACTTCTTAGAACATGATGGCTGACCTCATGCTCTTCCAAGCAGGTTCCTTTGCGAAGGCTCTGGTTTGATATTTTGGTTTAGGATCCTTATCCATGTGTAACACGTCTCGAGTTCCTTGCAACTCTTACTACCACAGTGGCATATCTCATGATTGGGATTTCACTCAACCCTCCTCCTAAACTACATTTTCAACTCGTGCTTGGAATCTTTTGTCTGGGTGAGCAAACAAGTTCAGGCCTTGAGCCTTCTTTAGATTGACAAAATTATGCATGCTACCACAGTAGATCAATCCAATGAGTGGTTGATCTCTAGCTTAGCCATGCAAAATGTTTTCCTCACGAATCATGATATTTGACCAAGGCATGGTTTGATATTTTAGGAGGCACCTTGTCTTCTTCATTTGTGAGCATTATCTCGATAATACCTTGCTTGATAGTCTTTGATTCACATGGGTTTTATTTTTCGTTTTGCATGTATTCTGGGTCATACTCATGACGATTGTAGCATTTTGTGGTGGGTTTAGAGGTATGCTCTTCTTTCCTATTTTGAGGGGAACATATTTGTTAGAAGATGCATGTTAGTATAAGCAAATAGGCATAATCCTTGGACGTCAAATTTTGATGTATTTGCTATTTAGATAGCTTCTTGAATAATTGTGATTGAAATAATATTTAGATAGCTTCTTGAATACTTGTGATTGAAATAATTACATTTCATCTATTGTTTGATTTTATAGGCAAGTAATATATAATGGTTGCAGACTCTCTTGGAATATTTGAAACTCTTGTAACTAGAATTTCCCATTCATGTGTGTACTTTCCAACAATATATATGTAAGTGGATGAGCTTGACAAATAAATCTTCTTTCAAATTCTGGAACCTAAAGAAAAAATCCATTCTAAAAGTTTGCAAGCTATTCGAGTCGTTTTGTTTTTTGGCACACTGGAAAATGAACCAATCATAAGATGAGCCTGCTAAACGCAACAAGGCAATAGTAATGTGGCCTTCGGTTTTTTTGGATTAATGGCCACTGTCTTTCATTTTTAATTGGTCCAGTTCGTGGTTTCTTTATTTACATATGTAAGTGGATGAGCTTGACAAATAAATCTTCTTTCAAATTCTGTAACCTAAAGAAAAAAACCATTCTAAAAACTTGCAAGCTATTTGGAATTTCTTTGTTATTTTTGGCACACTATAGAATGAACCGATTGTAAGATGAGCTTGCTAAATGCAACAAGGCAATAGTAACGTGGTCTTCAAATTTTGTTGGATTAATGGCCATTATCTTTTTTTTAATTGGTCCAGTTCATGGTTTCTTTTATTTATTTATTTATTTTCGCCATTAAAATTTGGTAGGTCCATTTTGACATTAATTTTATTTCAGAACCTAGACGATGGTGCTAGGAATGATATCACTTTTGGTGACGATGCAACAGAGTTTGTAATTACCTTTGATTCCTTGGATTATGTTATAGTGCTTCACAATTGCTATAAATGATCCTATATTTTGGTTCATGGAATTCTGCATTTTTTTTAATTGCTAGATGCTTCCAATCATCGATGCAAGCGATATCTTCCTTGATGTAGTAAATTATTACATGTAAGCAAGTGCATCTTACTACACACAATATCATTTACATTAACAAGCCACGAATGTGGATATCTTTTCCACTAAATTTAGCTAGGATTTGTCCCTAGTCTCAATTATGAGTCCCTCTATTGCAAGATTGTTGATTTGTATTGATAAAATGACAAGAGATACATATAAGAGTGGGGAAGCCCCTATTTATAACCATTATACCATAAGTCCCTAGACAATAACAAAGTCCTTTTGTTATTCTTATCATTTTATTAGTTGTCAGTGAGGTCTAGATCTAGAGATGACTATGATCCTTGTACTATATAACACCATCATTGGTATGCATATCAATGTTGAGATGGCTAAAGCCTTTTCCTCCATTTTGTGTCTCTTGTTTGCTTGTTCTAAAGTTTAACATGGTATCATAGCCTCTTAGTCTTAAGGGGCTTGGTGGTTTTCCCATGGTATTGATCCGTGAGATGTATAGCCTATAGTATGAGAAGTTGGTGCTAAGGAGTGAAGCAAAGAGAAATTGAGGTTAGTCGACCGCATCTTCTATAGCTTGAATTAATGTTTGTGAGTGTTATGGAGATACTAGCATCTCAAAGGAGTTATCTTCAAGCGTGGTTAGAAGAAGTTTAATGACATTCAAGAAAAGAGGATGTGTCAACCATTGTCAACATGAAGGCACATCTTGAGAATGTGATCACAATGTTAAAAAATCTTCAATAAATTGTGCATATCTAAATATCATGACCTCCTCCCCTGAAAACAAAGCACTTCTAGTGTACTAACCACATGTGAACCAATCATCAATTTGAAGAGTAGAGACAAATGAATGTTGATAAGCTAGTCTCCATGCATAGGAGATCGTCGTCAACACAATGATTCGCTCACACACAAGCACAAGTCTTGTCACAGATCTAGAAGGGAGAACAAAGCACAAGTTTCCCATATTGCATGCACTATGAAGACGCTGAATGTCACTTGCGCACAATGCAAATATATTTTTTGTTGTTTGTTCGACATGGGCAGTGCACTAAAATCATCTTTTCTTTATATTTATGTCGATAGGTGTTATTCTCTCCACTTTTATCCATGACGGAGTTAATATTCTCAATCCCCTAAATATTGGGAGATTCTTCATTGTCATTTGGTTAATGAATCATGGAACAATATCTGGATTAAGATTAAGGTTAATGAGTCGTAGTTTACAACATGGACATGTGTCATTAGATATTATGAACATTCAACACAAACATGACATCCAATGATCGAATCCTTCCACTCTTGCCTTAAATAAATTTATGCAATAATAATGATAGAGAACCTTCCACAAACAAAAAACTGAAACGACCAATAATGTTAGAGAACCTTCCACAAACACAAAACGAAAACAACCAAAGATTAGATCCTTTTGTAATTCTCATAATTGATTTATTTATGGTGATAAGATCCTTTTGTAATTTATTTATTATTTATTTATGGTGATCAAATGAGTCTTTATCTATTAAATAATCTTTTTGACTTACATATGATCCCAAACCTACATTACATTGCTTTATTTTATTTTAAAGCCATGTATGTCTTTAAATGAAAGATGGGCATTCACATTTCGATTTATCTCAGAGTCTCCAAATATTATAGGCGGGTTTTGATTGCACCGAGAGTAGCGAGGTGTTCTAGAGCTTAGTAATCCACATCACAAAAGAATAACGTGTCGGCTCATAAAACCAAAAAATAAAAACTAACATAAATTCATCTTAAAACCCGATCTATCAAGCACAGTGGGGGATCCAATTTCTCGAGGTGTAAACTTTTTTATCTTAATTTTTTACACATTAAGAAAAAAAATTGCAACTAAGAAATGAGATCCCTCTCGATATTTGAGAGTATTTTAGCAAAAAAAACACACATTAATGTTTTATATTTGTCCAAGTTTAATTCTCTAATCCATATTCAAAATGAATAACGATTAATATAATATATCTCAACATTCAAATATGAAAAGAACTCGTATTTTAAAAAATGAGCTAATTTTCACTTAGTTGAGGTGACCATCATTATCTTTCTCAGGTTATTTATAACTTATAATTTTAATGATATTTAAAACAAACTCATTTTAATAACCATGGGTAAATTTAATAAAAATATTTTCAAATACAAAGTTTGAAAAAATATTTTATATAAATCTAATATTTATCTTCAATATGTTTTTTTCACCCATTCTTTAATATAATATTTTGTTCTCAAAATATTTCAACTCGCCATTCTCTCCACTAAGGTCATTTTTCCTCTACAAGCTAAAACATTGTTTATGTATTTGATGAACTCTTCATACTCACTTGCACATAGTACTGGATTGCAGTATATATTATATATCTTCATAATGGCTTGTTATCACACCATAGTAGCTAGGCTACCATAGTTGTAGAGCAGTCATTTGCATATTTTTGAGCTTTGCCTTTGTACAGTTTCAGTGAAATCAACTATGATGAGCTGTGTTATTTATGATTACTCACACATCAGAGCAGCCTTATATCATACATGCAGTAGACCCTATGCCAAGGTTGAGCCTCTTGACCTCAGATTTGATGACTGAGATGACCTTTTATTCCATACAGATGCAGTGCAGTATTTGTAGTGTTACCAACAGTGTCCTCAGTGGTTACAGTTGGTTCAGATTGTAGATACATGTGTATGGCCCATCATGGTATGTGATGTGCATTGGTTTCTATTATCTTGCTGTTTTGGTCATTTTGATAGCTTGACTTGATATATAGTGATCATGATCTAGCAGTCTATATTTATAGAAAAGACTCTGGTTGTTATTGAATATCTATATGGTTGTATTACTTGGACTTAGAAACTCTTGTTTTATGTACTCATTGGTTTTCACCCTCCTAGGAAGTGTGGACATGATCATTCTCAGCCTCTATGACTTGCTAGCCTAGGCATCACCTTCACTTCCACCATCCATCCATTACCTTCCTTACATTTTGGTTATTACCCTGACTTACACCTCAGCCTGTGATATGGATGACTTCCCCACTTTTGTTTCTGTGTTGGACTGCATCCATGTTAATTTGTGTCTCGGCTCTGGGTTGGCAACACAACTTACCATTGGTGAGTTGGATTTTATGCCTTTATCACTCTAGTCGGTTGCCCTGATGTGTGGTTTTGACTTGCGGAATTCCCCCTAGTTGCTTGAGTTGTGTTGGCTAAAACCTGAAGCAAATTGTACTACATTGGAAACTATTGTTATATCTTTTGTAAAGCCCAATGAAAAGGGTTGTGGAAATGTAATGCAATGAAATGTAAATGCACTCTGGATGAAAGCTGCGATTAGTTGTGCTTCTAAACACATGCAAAATCCCAGAGGGGTCCAAAAGACCTAAAAAGCAGTGGTTAAACATATTCCAAATCTAAAGATTGCTGACCTTAAGTGGAAATTTACCTCATTGAGCCTACGGGTCATAATATGAGATGGAGTAAGGAACATCTAATTCAAAGTGTCCCCTAGAACCTCAAGTTACGGTTAGATGGGCACTTAGTTACCGGCGGTTCTAGTAGTAGACATTTTGCCAAGGTTGAATAAGCACTTCTCTGAACAACTCATCCATTTGTGAGACACCGCCATTCCTTGTGTATTCCTGTCCAACACATGCTTAAGTGTGTAACACCCTATCCTTTATCCAAAGTATCACAGTGTTGAGCCAGTCAAGTCATCTCCCTTAGCCTAGCCTTGTGTTCTTAGCCTTCACCCTATGCTAGCAAATTGATCATGTCTACAAATGAGTATATTCTCGATGAATTATTATAATTAAATGCTAACTGCCAGTAAAATGATTGCTTAATGCTTTAAGTGTTGCTATGAAAATGATTAAAAGAGCATGTCCTAACCTAGTCAAACCTAGTTTGACTAAGTCAACCTTGGGATCCGTGATGAGTTGGACCTATGATGATGTATGATGATGATATATGGTCCTTGATGCACCTTATTGTGGTTCCATACAGTGGGAACATGTTTCAAATGATGGTTGATGTACTTTATTATTGATTATTATTGTCTCCAGACCATTATTTTATACTTGTCCGGGTATGGTGGATGCTACAGATGACGTTACAGGATGCCACAGGGTGTATGAGTACTCATCCTTAGTAGATTTGGGTCTTATGGATCCACTGTGACACTCTTTTTTCAGTTTCAGGCACTCTTATAGAAGATATGGGCATTTTTCCACCAGTTGCCCAGTTTGGCCATGTTGAGCTGGCCTGTCCAACAAATGTTTGGAGGCAAGTCGTTTCCTAGGGCGCTACAGATAAAGGGAGTGGTCCAACCACTTGTTTTTACCATATTACCCCACTTCCAGACATGATGGTGCAGCCAATTTTTGTGCCGGGGCACCTAGCAGTTGTTTTCAAGTAGTTTGATGGATTTTCAGGTGGGATAAAAATGGAATAAAAAGGTCATTAAACAAATCGATTTGGGAAATTGAGGCAGGTATTGGCATATGGTTATCTCAGAGGTCATCTATGGTGTATCCCACTCCTTCCAGATCAGTTTGCAGCATTCAGTGGGGTCCACACAGTCTTTAGGAGGTTTTTTGATGTATTCTTCTCTTTGCTGAGGGGGCCAGGATTTGATCATTTGTTTACTTGGACATGTCATTGAGTCATATGTTATATTATTGTGCCATGGGGTCATGCTAGTGAAGAGAAGTAATACCTCCTAGCCCCACCATGTTCTCCTAGTCACTTGTCCTAGTCATCTTATGTGGCACACATGTGTTTTAGTCATCCTCATGTAGTTCGACCCCCACCTAGCTGATCTTTTAGTGAGGTCGCACTCCCTCGTGTGAGTGATCTATGTCATATTTGTACTGGCTCATCTTAGCCGTTGATTACATTGTTATATCTTTTGATCTCCACCACTAGTTTTCAAAAGTGGTTTAGGATTTTGGTCTCCCTCATCCCATTTAAGGAGGAGACCCCCCTATTGTAAAGGCATCTTTGGAGCTCTGAAAACTTGGAATAAAAATATTATTTTTGTGGATATGTTTCTTTAGTCTTGATGGGTATCTTTGCAACTTGAATATACAACTGTTTCTCTGTGTATCATTGTGGATCTATCTATCCAAACGTTTGCTCTATAGGAGGCCGTGTGGGTTGAAGAGGAGGACGTTTCAAGGGGACGCTATTGTGGGGAAACCCCATATATTACTTTTGATCCACCTTTTGTCTGAGGGAGTATCATTATTGTATCTTAGTGACATAGTTGATGCTTTCTCTTTCATCTTTTCACCCTTATAGTCATTTTCATGCCGTAGTGATTCTCATATAAATCTTTTCTTGCAGGAGGAGGGCGCACTGGTTACTTGGAGAGCTAGCGGGCGCATTGGTTGACTTGGAGAGCTAGCGACTTCACTTGGGTGGCTTGGATCTCACTCTTGAATATACACACAGGGGAAGGTTATCACTTTGCAAAGTATCTTCAAGATCCAGAGGTAAGATCTACAAGGTTAGTATTTTGTTTCATGCATTTTCATCCATTGATCATCTCAAACCCTCATAGTCAAAACCCTTGCATTTTTATTTTTCAGATCTATGGAGATCTAGCAAATATTTGGGCTTAATAATTAAAACCCACCTTAATAATCATCTTAACATTCCCGATCTAAAGTTTGGTGGACATCCGTCTCCATTTTCCCCCCGATCTAAGGCAATAGTCCTCTCTTGAGGAAGTCACACTTCTTGGGTAGGTGGCCATTTGCTAGATCCCACACGTGGGTATTGCTCATTCCTTGTTTAATCATCAGATATACATCATAGCAAACCCCCTAGTGCCATTTTAACTTGATCTTCACCTTGTGGGCCCCTTTTTGGCCATTTTCCTCATTTTAAGGGTGGGCCCCACTTGGATATCCATACTTGGCTTTAGATCTATCTAGATCTAAAACTTTAAACCCATAAGTGACCTTATCTTTTACTTGGTTGAATATTTGTCATCTCATAAGCCTCTTCAACCAAGCCCTAACTCCATGGGTCCACTTATCCATACTAGATCTAGATCTAATCTACCCTTGATCTCTCCATACTTCATCTTTACATATCCCTAGGAGGTCTTGAGTGGGTTCGCTAGTCTTCATTGGCTAGCTAGGGTCTCCCCCTTGGTCTTGCATAGGCTTGATCTAAAGTGAAGAGTGTCTCGGTTAGCATGGCACCAACTTGCATTGGGAACCGTGGCATCTCTTGGGTCACCTCTTTAGTTGTCCAACACCTCTACCGTCCTACATAGGATAACCTTTAGGGACAACTACAAGTTGTGTGATAACATTTTTGGCGCTGTTGTCGGGGAGATAGAGGCTTACCTCAGGTGTCTGCAAGTGTCCGTGTGTAACTCTTATCTTATCGCATCCGGTCTTATAATTTAGATGGTTATCATTTTTATCCTTAATTCAAACATAGCCATCTCATTTTCACTCATCTCTCCCCACTATTTTAACGACATATATTTTGGTAGAAAAGAATTAAATTCTGCCTGGCGACTCCACAAAAGCGACTCCACTGGTGATCGATCCTATCATATCTAGAACCCATGGGGTACATCAGTTTGGATTTAAGCTCCTAAATTTTCTAGCAATTGTCATCCATGGCTGCTTCTGAGCGGCCAAGGACTTTCGGTCGACTGAAAGTTTTTGACTTCTCAAAGATTGTTGGGTATCCTCATCATATTCCTCATCAAGCCCGTGAAAGGTTTCCTAAATTTGATGGAAGTTATGAGATCTCTGCCAAAAGGCACCTTGAAGTCTTTAGGGAAATTTTTAATGAATTATCTATAACCCATGAGGATGTATGTATGAAACTATTGGCCTCATCTTTCCAAGGAAGAGCTGAGCTCTGGTTCTTGAATTTGACGACCAATAACATTTCTGGATATGACATGTTTGAACATAAATTCTTAGAAGAATGGGGAAATGAATATGATGATACATGTTCTTCAAATCAGATCCAAGATCAAAGCCTTCCCCTTTCCGATCCTATTGTTGAATCAATTAATAATCAAATATCAATTGACTTGTCAACATCCGGAGATGACCCCTCCTTCCCAATCTCTTTTGAGGATGAGTCTTCTATTTGTAAGTCTATCGAAATTCTTTTAAATGAGCAAATACCTAATCATTGCATGAATGATGAAACTTCAAATCAAATCTTAAAAAGCCCTAGTCTTGATTCTGAGGTTGAGCTTTTAATCAATGAGTCTATTGAGGTTCCTCCTGAAGAGAAACTCATTAGTCATTCTATCACTAGTGATCGTTCAATTTCTTATCACCTTATTGAAGAAGAGGAAAGTATGGACATCGACCAAGATCCTTCTATTACTTGTTAATTTTCTCCCTAATCAATTTAATGAAAATTATCATTTACCCTCAGGTGAATTTAATGATAAATCAATGGAAGGCCAATCTCAAGATGATGATGAGTTAGTAAATCACATTAGGTGCTCTAATCTTTGTTCTACTTCTTATGGTGAGTCTTTGAGTTTTCCTTTTTCCATCCTTAATCAAGACAAATTTATCCAATTCTTGGAGTTAGATAGTTATGGTGAGTCTTGTCCTCATATAGTGAGTATTGAACTTGATCAAAAACTTAAAATCATTCCCAGAGCAAAGAGTGTTACTTTGAAAGGCTTTTCCTTTTGCCAAATTCCAAGGTCAATTTTTTTTATCCATCTCGGAGAATGTACATATTTTCAATCCACCCTACCGTCCTAGCTTTTTCAATCTTGTTTGGGTTTGTCGTCTAGTCAATCTTTTGCTTTTAGAAATTTTCAATAAGAAGCATTGTCACATAATGGGAGAAAAGGCACTTCATTTCCCTTTTCAATCGCTTTGGAACAATAATGCTTGTTGTCAATCTATCAATCATTCTTGGTGGCTAAAAAAGGTGTTTAAAGATCAGTTTCATCTTTTTTTCTATTTTTGAGCATCAAGTGGGTTTGATTTTGATTTTTCGTCTTTTAAGCTTTAAGTTGTCGCCACTTGGTTTGTGTTTCATCATCAATCCCAAGGAGAGCCAAATTGAATATGTGAGAGAAGTAAATGAAGAAAGTAATATGAGTCAAGGGAAGTCAAATATTTCATCGCATATTTTCCCTTCATCCATTTTGAAGATTAATTTGCATAATATTTATGATCCTATAAATTCTTTGATGGAGGATGTTTGCATTAGTCAATCTTCTCTTTGGAATCATTTCATTTTGCACCATTCAAGCCCCTTTGAAAATTTTGAACAAATAAGGAAGATTGTGCTATTAAATTCTTTAATCTTTAATCCAATCCCGACTTGTCTTATTAACGAAAATCAAAGAAGAATCATTAATAAGTTTGATGAATGGTTGCACTGGATTTATGATTTCACCTAGCATCCATCTAACTGGTTAGAGTAGAGTAGGTAGGCCTTTGAATAAGCTCGCTTGAGCAGTAAGATTTGAGTGCCTTTTTCTTTTTCCTGAGTTTTGAGTGTCTTCCGAGTCTTGAGTTTCTTTGAAGTGCTGAGTGTTTTCCTTGTCCTGAGTGTTGAGTTCCTTTGTGCTGAGTGAGTTGAGTCTACTTTTTCCTAAGCCTATCTTTCTCCTGCACAAATAAATTAAAAATAACAAAATAAAAAGGTTAAATGTTGGATTAGTTTTTGCTTTTATGCATTTCAGTTTCTGCTCTAGATTATAATTTCATTTTCAGTATTTTATTTTATGATATTTTTATTCCATACATGCGTCACATGGTAGTTTGCTTTCATGTGTGTAGAAATAGGTACACTTAAAGAATAAAGAAAAACAAGTTGGTGCTCGATTGAAGATTGATGCAGTTTGTGTTGGGGACCAGAGATTCTGAGGTTCTCAAGCACTCTCTCCCTTAGAGCATTTGTCCCAGCTAAAGCCAGATCTTATCACACCATACTAGCTGGGCTAAATGGTTGCATAGTAGTCATCTGCATATTTTTGAGCTTTGCCTTTGCACAGTTTCAGCGAGATCAACTATGATGAGTCGTGTTATTTATGATCACACACACATCAGGGCAGCCTTATATCAGACATGCAGTAGAGTCTATGCCAAGGATGAGCCTCTTGACCTCAGATTTGATGACTGAGATGACCTTTTATTCCGTATAGATGTAGTGCAGTATTTGTAGTGTCAGCAACAGTGTTGTCAGTGGTTACAGTTGGTTCAGATTGTATATACATGTGTATGGCCCAACATGGTATATGATGTGCATTGGTTTCTATTATCTTGTTGGTTTGGTCATTTTGATAGCTTGAATTGGTATATAGTGATCATGATCTGGAAGTCTATATATATAAAAATGAAATTGGTTGTTATTGAATATCTATATGGTTGTATTACTTGCACTTAGAAACTCCTATTTTATACTCATTGGTTTTCACCCTCCTAGGAAGTGTGGATGTGATCATTCTCCGTCTCTATGAATTGCTAGCCTAGGCATCACCTTCACTTCCACCATCCATCCATTACCTTCCTTACATTTTGGTTACTACCTTGACTTACACCTCAGCCTGTGATATGGAGGACTTCCCCATTTTTGCTTATGTGTTGGACTGCATCCATGTTAATTTGTGTCTCGGCTCTAGGTTGGAAACAAAAATTACCATTGGTGAGTTGGATTTTATGCCTTTATCACTCTAGTCGGTTTCCCCGATGTGTGGTTTTGACTTGTGGAATTCCTGATAGTTGCTTGAGTTGTGTTGGCTAAAACCTGAAGCAAATTGTACTACATTGGAAACTATTGTTATATTTTTTGTAAAGCCCAATGAAAAGGGTTATGGAAATGTAATGGAATGAAATGCAAATGAAATGTAAATGCACCCCAGATGAAAGTTGCGATTAGTTGTGCTTCTAAACACATGCAAAATCCTAGAGGGGTCCAAAAGAGCTAAAAAACAGTGGTTAAACACATTCCAAATCTAAAGACTGCTGACCTTAAGTAGAAATTTACCTCATTGAGCCTACGGGTCATGATATGAGATGGAGTAAGGGACAACTAATTCAAAGTGTCCCCTAGAACCTCAAGTTACGATTAGACGGGCACCTACACTACTACATATGGGCAGATTATTCCACAAAAATTTTCCACGTTTTCAACATTCATGGGTTAAAAAAATGATTTTTTAACTTTTTTTTTGTCACGGTAGAAAAACCGTGGCAATATCCACGTTTTTTAAAGTTCCAAGAACAGTCGTCGATATAGGGAGGAAATGTCTAGGTTTCAGTTTTCGTGGCAACAGGGACGAATGTCGAGCTATATAAACTACACACTCTCACCATGATTTTCACATTTTCTTTTCTTGCGGCACATTGAGCACGGATTTTGGACTTGTGGGGTGATTGTACGAGCTTGGATATTCTGCATAGCTTTGATTTTGAACTTGCAAGGTTAGTAATGTGTAATTTTTTGTCTATATTTTTATAAGGGTTAGATTTTAATATTGTTTAGTAATGAGGCTTAGGTCATGTTAACTTGCTTTTTTGCCTTTCTAATATTTTTTTCAAGAACTTGCTATCATTTTCATTTAACTTGCTATATTTTTTTCAAGAACTTGTTTTTTTGGCTTAGGTCATGTTAACTTGCTTTTTGAAAATGGCATCTTTGAAAATGTTTTCTCTTGCAATTGGTACAATCTCTAGTGTGTTTGCGGTCCTATATAACATTTGACATACATAATGCTTGGGATCTATTACAATCCTTACTTCTTTTCGCTTTGCATATTCAATGTCTATATGGATCCAATTTTTTCATGGCTTGACCTCATCAAGATTTGCTACTTACCTAATTACTAGTCTTCAACTATTGTAATGGATCGACTAAATAGAGGATTTTCAATAGTTGACCTTTAACCAACTCATTTCTTAGCTCTTGTCTGCACTTCTTAACATCATTGATTTTCTCTATCGTACCTCGAACCACCATTACCTCGAACCTATAAAGTATGATTATGGACTCACACCCTTCACTACCTAATGGATACTTCACAATATTTGTCAATAAACTAGTTAATGTTTCCAACCAAATTTGAGCTTCCCAAGGTGATATCCCATGTCATGTGGGTGAAATACATCTACAATATTGGTTAAGGGCCTACCCTCTTTGGTGGTCAAACTATATGATCAGGTCTTCAAACTATACAAGTAGTTATCAATTTTCCAATATTTTTGGTTCCTTAACATTTGACATTTACCAATTTTTTTAGTAACCAACCAGAACCACTTCTAATTTTAGTGCTCTTGATACAATGCATTCCTAAAAATATGGAAAGAATATTTAATTAAAATTCCAACCACTGCATGGGTACAATATCCCTCCAAGTGTTCACATTAAACGTTAGATTATATTAACTTACCATCTTTCCATTCTCAATTCACTTTCTCACAACCAACTTATAACCATCTTTCCATTCATATTAACTTTAGTCTTCATGTTTTTCTTTATAAATATAGAAAATATTAGATTATAATATACTATATTCAGAAATGTACTTATAATATCTAATGTAATTGACAAGTTACTGTTTTGTATGGTGTAGGTAAGACAATTACTTGTACCACTACAAGGATTTGTCACTATGAATGAAAATGCAAGGAAGCTTGATCAGTTTAGAGCTGCATTAGAGGCGAGAGGAGATGGAAAATGTTATTGTCCTTGCTTTGATTGCAGGGGCTTGCAAAAAAGAATATTTTTAATAGAAACAGCTGAAAGACATTGTAGGGAGAAGGAGCACGCCAAAGGGAGTTATGAATATCGTCCCCTGGTAAGACTATTTTTGGCGTTCAATTTTTAATATATTCACTGTAATATTCATCATGTCTGCATGAATTTTAGTAAAATGTCTTATTTTTTTACTATATGTTCTATACAAACTAATTTTTCTATGTTGTTTGTAAATTTATAGACAATGCCCCCAAAATGTCGCGTTCCAGAGAGTTATTTGCCAAGTACTAGCATAAATACTCATTCACAGCCCGACGAACTTCTACATCAGAATATTGAAGATGATCAAGTAGTTATTTCTGATGATATAATGGATGTAGATAACATTAGTGACACAAATCAGGAAGATGAGATACATAGATTGATCCAAGACACATTTGCTCCAATGGATGAGGACAACCAGGATGATAGTGATGATGTTGATTCTCTACTTGAGAATTCACGTCAACCTCTTTATGGAGGCTCAAAAACAAATCTTTTATCTGCTATATTGTTGTTACTGAACTTGAAGGTTTTGAATGGATTATCAAACACCTGTATGACACAGATACTAAGGTATGTAATTTGTTTTTTTTATTTTTGTCTGCATGTTCACAATATCTATATATAGAAAGGGTTGACTTTTTTCCTATATTGTTGCTATTGTTATCCAATGTGTAAAATTGGATGCGATATTGATGATTAATATTGTTTTCATTGATTTATTTTTTTGAATTTTGTAGATTGTTAGGTGAATTTCTATTACCAACTTCAAATATTTTACCATGCACATATCGAGGGATATATGTCATTATGAAAGCATTTGGTATGGAGTATCAAGCTATTGATGCATGTCCTAATGATCATATCATATATTATGGACAATATGCATTAGAAAATGAATGCCCACAATGTCAAACAAGTAGGTATCGAACCGATAAAGTGACAAAAAAGGTGCCTCAAAAAGTTATTCGTTATATTCCGATAATCCCACGTTTCCAGCGGTTGTTCAGGTGTCAAAGTATAGCACAGTTTATGGATTTCCATGCAAAGAACATAAGTCGCGACGATGTTCTTCGAATGCCTGCAGATGGTTCTGCATTAAGTTACATCGAAGAAAAGTGGCCAATTTTTAAAGATCCTCGTAATGTTAAACTTTCTTTGGCAGCTGATGGTGTCAATCCATTTGGAGAGCTTCATTCTACCTACTCAGCGTGGCCTGTTTTTGTTATAAACAATAACCTTCCTCCTTGGATGTTGATAAGGAGAGAGCACACAATGTTGGCAATGATTGTTCCAGGTATTTAATTAATAGGTATTTTTTTAATTGAAAGTCTGATCAGTAAATATTTTATTGATTTGTTTCGTGCATGATAATTATGTCTTTTATATATAACGACATATAGGCGCTAAATATAATTAATCATGTATGTTTGACCAATTAGACAAGTACCAGGGTAAAGATATGAACGTATATCTTGAGCCTCTTATCGATGAGTTGCTGAAGTTATGGGCTGGCATCACTATGTATGATATTTCTAGACCAATCGGGCAAAGACGATTTCAATTCCATGGAATACTTGCATTTACAATTCATGATGCTCCCGGGTTAACACATTTTTGTTGTATGTTGTTACTTTCTTTTGTTCCTTAATATTTTATATATCTGTTGATAATATCATGCATTATTTTAAATTGTAATGCTAATTTGCTACACCAATTCATATATCTTGTAGGTCTTCAAACCAAGGGTAAATTTGCATGTCCATTTTGCGGTCCCAGGATAAAATCTCGTCGTTCAAGGAGTTTAGCAAAGGAAGTGTTCGATGAGTATAGGCACTTTCTGCTTAAGAACCATAGTTATCGAACTACACACAAAGAAAAATTTAACGGTAAAGAAGAGAATGGAAAAAAACCACGAAGAATGACACCTCACCTATGGAAGGTGGAATATAATAGAAACCGTCAAGGTATGCCAATTTTTTTTTTGTATTGAATTATGTTCAACACGATATGTTATACCATTATTGATTAATTGGTTTTAATTTGATTTTGTTGATGTTTCATGAGTGTCATTAAGGCACACGAGGAATCAAAATTTACCCGATTCAATTCAGTAGGTTGCCATACTACGAGCACCTGCAAATAGTTCATTTGTTTGACACAATGCATATTGGGAAGAACATAACAGAAATGTTATGGCGAATATTAGATGGAAGGACTGACAAGAAAAAATTGGAAAGATTTGTAGTGGCATCCACGAATCTAATCACGCATTGCAAAGTGTGATTATTAATTCTAATGGAAATGGCCGTCAACAGAATATTAGTCTTACTTGGTGCTTGGCGGAGCAACAGAGCAATATTGTAAGAGAGGTCATAAAAAATATCAAGTTTCTGATGGGTTTTTCGTCAAACATAAAGAATATCTTGACGAAAAAGGTGATTTTGCAGGGGTTAAAACACATGATTGGCATACATTCATTAAGGTAATCATTAGTCTATAATATATTTCATTATCGGTATGCACTATTTTATTAATTTTATTCTCTTATTTAGCAATAAATATTAATGATTATGTGTTTTTTGATACAGTATGTTCTACCTTTATCTCTCCTAGATGACTTTGACAAAAACATAAAACATATTATTTATGTTCTTGGAAAATACATGAGGTAAGTAATGTTTTACTTGAAAAATGTACTTGGTTTGTGGTCTGTAGCGGAACTTATTGACATATATTATGTTTTTTCCCGCAAATATTATATATGTCTTGACATATTGTTTTATTGCATCATTTGTAGGTGGCTTTCATCAAAAGAAATCCATAAAGAAGATATAAGGCATTGGAAGAGAGAAATTCCCCGACTAATGTGTGAAATCCAACAGTATCTACCTCTAGCATTTTTCAATGCACAAGAACACTACCTCATACACCAAGTTGAGGAGATTGAATTATGTGGACCAATACACACAAGGTCGATGTGGATGGTGGAGAAGCAGTTGAAGTCATTGAAGGATTTTGTTAGACAAAGAGCGCATCCCGAGGGTTCTATGGTTGAAGGATATATGGTATATCCATGCATGGTGTACATTAGTGAATATCTACCTAAATTAGCACAAAATATGAATGTGCCTCACATTTGGCATCTCGACTCCATCAACAAATTTGAAGGGGAGGTCCTAATGGGGAGAGGTACATTGAGGACTGTGAAAGGTAATTATTATTATACATTGTTGAATTAATATGTTACAAATTTATTTTTTCCAATTTTATATTGTCATACTGTTTTTTAACTCTTTTTAATAATTATGCATTTTCAACTATATTAAACTATGTTCCTTTAATGATGATCTAATTAATTATGAAATTGAATTGTTTTTTCATCCTATAGTTGGTCGAGTGTGGGATGCTTTACATTTATACATTGCAAACAACCTTGATTGGATGGAGCATTGGATAAAATATTGTGAAGAATTCTTCGGTAGGTTATCATGGGAAGGTGCCAGCAACATGATTAAAACAGCTCATCATCTTCGACATCAAATTCCTGACCTTACGTTGCAAAGGGAAGTTGATTTAGCCTATGGTTTAAAAGATAAAAAGGCAAGTAATTTTTTTACCCACATTTTTTCTAGTTACTTCGATCCATTTTTTCAATTATTACATTTCGTTTGTTTAAGTTTTCAATTATATTTACTAACTCCTATATGACGTTTATTAATTCACAATGTATTTTTAACCTGTTGTCAATGTTGCAGATCAAACATCACAAGGCTATGTTGTGTAATGGTCATAAATTTCGTATCAAAAAGTTGGATGATAACAGGGAAACCTCGGATTATGGGATAACTGCAGTCTTTAAGGTCACCAATGTTTCCTCTAGAAGTGATAGACATCTAGAAGAAACCGAGAATAGGTACTATGGGCATTTGGAGGACATTGTTGAGTGTGATTTTAATTCCTTTAAAATAGTTTTGTTTGAGGTGAAGTGGTACAGGCTACGGATGCATGAACATGATCCCGAAAGAACTGTTATTGAGCATGCTAATGGATTTACCATGGTTAATACAAGGGCATTTGAACCGGGTACAGATCCTTATGTTCTTCCAAGTCAATGTGAGCAAGTCTACTACTCCGAGGTACCAGGTAAAGCAAGCTGGTCATACGTTGTTCGATACGATCCAAGAGGAAGACCAGTAAAGTATAATCATGTACTAGATGATGAAGATAATCACGAAGAAGAAGACGATGATGATGATTCAGATCAGGCTGCAATCGATGTGTTAGATGAAGAAGTTGAAGAGGATGATCATGCAAATGTATCAGACGATGATCTCATTGACGATATGGATGACTATATTAGCAAAGATGACTTTGATGCTGATGACGATGTGAATGATCCTTTCATCAATATCTATTCAGAACTGGATCCTGATTCAAATGTTGAGTTGGATGAAGAAGAAGATGATGATATTTAATTGTTGAAAAGTAGAGGTACGCAATGTTTTTAGGTTAAATTAAATGCACTCACCATATGTTCATTTTGTTGATTAACTTGGTTATATTTGAAAATTAGTTTTCTAATCTAATTATGTTCTACATGTGCAGTAGCGTGGGTGTTCCTGGGGGTTGTAGTGTTAATGGTTTGAATCGAACATGTGTTGATTGAGCAAGATACAAAATTGTGTTATAAGATTTATGTGTTATTTTTTGGGTTATTTCATATTAGAACTCTAGTAGACTCATTGGAAACATAAAAAACTTATTTTGAAAGGGGTTCTATCCTTGTTGGTCCTTCTAAGCTAGTTTTAATCTTGTTGATCTTTCATCACTATTTGTAAGTCCCCTTAATCAATCAACCACTTTTGTTTCGTGAGAACTAGATCTTACATCGTCTGATGATGTCTTTTGCAAATATGTTGACTCTTGGATCCACTTCATCGGAATCAAATTGTACACTTTTAGTTCATCTAGTACTATATCATTCTTCAATATCTACATCTCAATGGTCTAAACATCCCAATCGTTATGATCGAGTGCATTCTTGCTCTCTATCCATATATTGAAATTCCTGTTGGTATGTTAATTAGTATGCTAATTTTTAATTTTTAATTAGTATTGTTATTGATAAAATTGTTATATAAAACAAAAATTGTTATAGAATATGATTTTATTTTTAAAATACAAATGTCATGAGAACCTTTAACATTGTTGACCTTGGTGGGTTAAAAACAAAAACAAAAACATATGTTATGTCGGGTTTGATGTGATTACTTTTGGTCATTTGCTAACTGTCTCTGTCGAGCTTAACGAAAACGCTATGTTGCTCTTGTTCGACCGCACCAGCTAGTGCTTGCAATCGGCTACAATTCCATTTCCTCTTGCAACTCTCACCATGCAATTGCTACGAGGGGGGTTGAAGTTGGTTTCGTGTGCTCCAGCCGTTTCTACAAATCCTCGCAGACCCTCAATGGCAACCGTAAGTGGATTCTAATTCACCAGACTTGCAGTAATGGAACTCAAATTTGTCTAAAAAACAATGCTGGAGATAGAGCTAGTATTGGTAGACCCTAAATGGTTGCTTGTGTTGATTGCTGAGATAGGGTCTTTCGTCCTCTGCCAACTATTGATATATGTGTTGGAGATATGTCCAATCATGAATTGATTATGAATACTGTGGTAAATTCGATATGGTAATGAGTATTTTTATAGGTTATGTGTGGTCCTTTGTTACTCGTTATGCTTTGGTAGGGTTTCTGCTATGTTATTAGGGAGGTGCCATAACAATTATGCATTGGAATGTGAGTATGTGGAACCCTTTTTGATAAACTTGTTTGAAATTAGGGAAGTAAATTTTGGGGTTGAGTTGGGAGGGTTTTGCGCAAGCATTCCCTCATAGATATTCCACCCCCTACAATCGGCTCTTGGTCTGTGACCTCCTTCACTGTGCGTGTTCCTTTGGGATTTTGAAACCCTCCTCTATTGATGCGAATTTCTGCATTTTTGGGTGCGAATTAGGTGTTGTTGATTTCATTTGTTAATTGGGTGGTTTTGATTTTATAACGTAACCAACAGACATCGAATGCTTGTTGTTGATTGATGTAAAGGCTGTATTTCTATTTAACACAGAAATAGTGATCCAAAGTTCATTGATAGGGTTTTCGAAAACAGTTGCAAACAAGTTTTATTTGGATATTTTGGTGCAAGTGGATTCTAGGAATATGAATTAGATATGTGCTCATTATCACATATTGAGGGTGTTTATGCCTACAATTTAATTTTGATTTTAAGCAGTTTTAAATATCTCTGCCGGTAGCAACATTCTCCTTGGTTTGAGCTGATGTGAGTTTGGAGCTTTGTTGTAATCCTAATTTTGGTTTAAGCAGTTTTGTATCTCCACCTTTTGCCACATTCTCTTGATTTGAGCTGGTGAGAGTTTGAGGCTTTTCTGTTATCTTGCAAGCATTTCTTGGGTTGTTTTTCCATGATTCGAAGGCATAGTTTAACCTTCATGGTCATAGAAGAATGATTGTCTCAATCATATTGTGCCTATCTTTTAGATTTTGGTTTTGGAATTTGAACCAGATTGCTTTTCAAGTTGTATGTGAAAATTTTAATAAATTTTTAAAATAAAACACTATGTTTCTGGGTATCAATGCTCAGGATGTGAATTATCATTTGGTATGTTAAGCTCATCTGGATTTTCACATAGATTTTGGATATGATAGCTGTTTTAATTGGCGATATTAATGTGATTTCTTCAAACGAGGTCTTGAATTTCAACTTTTAGCCTTGAAAGTGCTATGGATATCACTGCTTTGAACACCATCAATAGATTCCATAAGAACACTTGAGTAAGATGTAAATTGTATTCCTCGTCAGGGCATCACCTACTCTAGGTCTCTCATTAATTCACCATAGTGACGGTTTGGTAATTCCCAGTCCTGCCTACCCTGCTCCCTGGTCACTCTCACCTCTTCATTCGCTTATTTCAAATGACCCCCCAGTATCTTCTAAGACATCTTGACAATGCCAAACTCTGCTCAGATTATCTCCTTTTACCCTGCACAACAAAACAAAATTTAAATTAGCCACCCTAATTTTGCTATGTACCTCTTGCTCCTATAATGGAAAAAACATCAAGCCAGGTCAAGAGCACTATGTGGGGTTATGTCTTCAAATATATGCATGCAATAGGAAGTCAACTCACATTCTATTTAGATTTTGACACCCTTCATAAACAAGTGTGCAAGTACCTTAGCAACAAAGAGCAAGAGGTACATAGAAAAATAGGGTGGCTAAATGAGTCATGGTAATGATCAATGCAATTCCAACTGAAGCACTTGAATTGCTAGGTGTTTGAGATAGAACTTCAATGTATATGGGAATGGACATTTTCGTTAAGAAAAGCAACAACTGGAGGATTACGTGGGAGTGTAGGTAGATGCTTAGAATATTTTAAAAAAAACAAGCTCTCATTGAATGACTTTTCTCTAATATTGAGAGAATTTTCCCAGAGAGGGGATTGGCAGAAAGCTCCAAGAATTTTCAAATATATGCAGAGACAACAGTGTTGCAAAACTCATCAATGGAATAGTGGTGCAAATATTCTGAATTAAACGTTAGGAATAGTGATGTACAACTTCAATGGTAGGTCGAATTTTTAGTAATCCCCCAAGAAGTATAATGGCTATATATATGGGTTCAGTAGTAGTAAAAGTAAAGGCATAGACATGGACACTGTAAAGGATAAAACAATTTCTATAAAGAAATCTATTCACTGAACTAATGGGGTCTTGGTTCACTAGTTTGTACTAACAAGTATTAAAGCCGACAATAAGGTTCCATTCTTGTTATGGTATGCCCCAGCACAACATCTTGTTACAAAATGGACGAGCTAGATCTTGGCTATGTTAAGCTACTTTGAGTTATACAATAGTAAGTTATTAAATCTTTGGAGTTGGCTTTGTGGAACACCTAGGGGAAGGGAAATAGGGCTGAAGGGGTGTAAATGTGTTGGAAAAGTAATAAGACTTCCTTTATGAAGAACAGAAGTATCCTACTTCTTTGTTTTTTTTGTTTTTTATTGCAATATATATTTCAAATTATGCTTAAAATAGTAAATATACATTTTCATGATGCCATCAAAATTGTAAATACCTTGGAATTCTAAAGAGCATACTTATGTTCTTCATCAAGGAAGTCTTGCTACTTTTCCAACACATTTACACCCCTTCAGCAAAATAGACATGAAATTTCAGAATGGGAGAAATAAATTTAATTGCTATGTTTCTTTTCTAAATAAGGCTATGATCTCCATTTGATTTGGTGATATTAAAAACACATTGAAGAAACATATCATGTGTCTATTCTTGAATGAATTGTTATCTATTCCTTTGAATAGGGTGTTTGGTTTTAAAGAAGGGCTGGGTTAGTTAAAAATTAAATATTTTAAATAAGAATACATTTAATAAGAAATAAGCATGAAAGAGCAAAGCACTATTGAATAGTGAGGTGAGGAACTCAAGTATCAAATATGAATGTATAGAACCCTACTTGGAAAAGATAAAGAATACATTTATCCGATGTTGCATATGAATATATCTGCAATGTTCCCCACACATTTGATTGCAACTAACACAGATCTCCCGAGTGTTGTTATTTAATTATTTATCCTAATGGTGTCAATAACCTCTATGATTTTGACTATCAGGTGCTGAGGTGGTATCCTTCAGTTGTTTGCTTTCCTGGGAGACTACATTGCTCCCGTTATTTGGCATATTTTGTACTTATTTGGAGGCATAGAAAGCTTTTTAACAATATATTAAAAAGGTCATTGATACCATTAGGGATAAAAATTAAATAACAACATTCGGGAGGAAATCGGCCTTGTTAAACTCAGTCATCCACTCACTCATGTCATGCACTCACTGCTTACCTTTGCAAGGTGATGAGTGATGATTGACGACTACGAGGTACTAGCCACTGTGATTTGAATCTGAATCTTGATTCTCCTCGGGCTTAGATCTAAGGTCTTTTAATGTGTCAATGACTATGGCTGCGGCATTAGAGAACCACTACAAGGCCCAAAACAAGGCCAACTAGAACCACAAACCAAGAAGAGGTTGATTTATGCATTGACATAGACAAGTGGCACTAGGCACACAATATGGATAAACAATGAGTTAGGAAAAACATTTGCACCAAAGTACCACAATGGTTACTAATAATAGAATATTTGACACAGGAGAATGCTGTTAAATTATAACAAGCGAGCTTGGTGCAAGCGAGCACGAGGCAAGCGTGCGTGGAAGGTCAAAGCGGAATCCAGTGGGCCCATAACCCACAAGTAAACATGAAAATCTCTGCTTGGACAGGAGGAAAAAATCATATCTATACTATCAATGATAATATGATTTGGTTCGATTATATGCAAGACTGGAAACCTAGGTGGGAGTTGAGACATGCTGAAGTGTTAGATGCTAAATTACAGGGATCTGATGCTTTTATTAGACTAGTGCCAGAACTCAGAAGAATGCCTATGGGATCTAGTATTGTACCAGAGATGATTTACAACAACTCCCTGAGAAAAGCAGCTGATGAAAGAAATTGGTTAACTCACCTATACCATGATCTTAACTTATTCTCGATGGAGGGCTCTACACCTCACCCCAGGCTACGACTAGGACAACAATACTACTATATTAACCAGATACATTCTTTGGAAGCATGGCCACATCAAGATGCTAGTCTCCGGTTTCCAAGTACTACACACACTTATGAAAAATATAAAAAATTATGGTGGAAATTCTTGAGAAAAGAAAATACAGATAGAACATATTATACCATGCTAAAGTTTGGACCTCAAATGACACATATCCATGAGGATCCTGGATGGTTGGTCCTTGAGTGGACTACAGATTGGTGGCGGTCATTCGGCATCAACCTGACGGCATTAGATCCAGCTGCTATTTATAATCTAAAACAGGAAGTTGGAGAATCTCTCGAACAAGTCAAAGATATTTTGCAGACAAATCTTATTGAGGCTCAAATCCTTGGGTACTACGTTAAAAACGAACGACAGTGGCTTGTCAAAACCCACATAGACGTCCACATGCATAAGAATAGATGTGTGGTCCAGTGGTTTGTTTATTCAAAGGCATGGGTTGTTGAATGCATTGTCTTTCGAGAATTATATGGTCCCCCATACTCTGATGAGTTGTAAATATCTCAAAAGTATTTGGCTATGAGTGGGGCCTGTCCATTCAAATTGTCATAAAGATTGAAAAGAAAGTCATAAAAACTTTTAGACCTTACTTTTGAAATCCATAAAAACTCTTAGATGTTTTCCAGAATTGTTAGTTACTTTTATGTTGTCATCAATGACAATCCTATTCATCATGAGACTTTGAACATGGAGTTCATTTCTTCTTTGTATGCATGGTGTTTTCGAATTTTCAAAATTGTCTTATTGCACATTAGATTTTCAGCTATCAGTGCAGTCATGGTTTGGTTGTTTCCAACACTTATATCTCTTGTTGATTTCACTTAAGTTAAGGCTTAAATTGTCAAGGATTTGAATGTTTGCATCAAGCACATGTGGTGTATAAGGTTTGTTTGAGGGTCTTACATTACATTCCTTCGGTTGTTTGCTTGCCTGGGAGACTAGAGTGCTCCCCTTATTTGGCATATCTTGTAGTTATTTGGAGGCATAGAAAACCTTAATAATAGTATATTAAAAAGGTCATTGACACCATTAGGATAAATAAATAAATAACAAAATTCGGGAGGAAATCAGCCTTGGTACACTCAATTCAAAGTCCGATGCCCAATTACTGCATATTGCAGTTGTTTGTTGTAGCCAGAGCAAATCCGATGAAAAGGTTCATACTTATCCAAACTCCACTGAACACACCTATGATTTCTTCTCTTAGCCTTTCCATACCTCAAATTTTGCAAGCGTCTCATGTTGTAAGAAGACATGGACAGTATTAATTTGATCCCAAAACTACCTCACATCCACAAAACTGGCCCAAAACTAAATGATGAGGCTGCTAGAAGGTGAAACGTGTCTACTAATGTTCAAAACATTACCCATATATGTTTAATTACTATTGTATCTTGTCAAGAATGGGAAATTCTCATGCCCAAATTATTGATAATGCTAATTGTTACCCCTCAAATTGCATGTACAATATAAAATTTCTTTCCATCCGTTTGGTGGTCTAATAGATCTCGAGCCAGTAGAATGAAAACTTGTAAGTCAGAGGATTGTTGATCATGGTATGGGGAGATACCAAGCTGTGTAATTTATATTTTCCATAGCTAAAAGCAAAGAATGTGATTACATCTACAAATTTCTAGTATGTTAGAAGATTGTGTTACATCAGTTGTTCTGGATAACTCAGTTTTTGTAAAAGGATTCTTCTATAAAGTGGTCTAGAGTTAGTAGAGTGGTTCTACCACTGTGTAATAGTGGTTTTTGAGTGAGAAGCGTATATGTAGAGGGATTATGCTAGAGTGAGATAGAGTAGTATATTGATTATGCTACTGTATGATAATATGGTTTTTAAGTGAGAAGCATGTGTGTATACCAAGCTGTGTAATTTCTCTTTTCCATAGCTAAAAACATAGAATGTGATTACATCTACAAATTTCTAATATGCTAGCAGATTGTGTTACATCAACTGTTCTAGCTCACTCAATTTTGGTAAAAGGATTCTGCTATAATGTGAGATAGAGTTAGTAGAGTGGTTCTACTACTGTGTAATAGTGATTTCCGAGTGAGAATCTTATATGTAGAGGGATTCTGCTAGAGTGAGCTAGAGTAGTAGACTGATTCTGCTACTATATGATAATATGATTTTTGAGTTAGAAGGACGTGTGTATACCAAGCTGTGTAATTACTCTTTTCCATAGCTAAAAACATAGAATGTGATTGCTTCTACAAATTTCTGGTACATTGTACTGAATTCAAGGTTACTATTTATAAAATTGTTCTCATTTTGGAAACTTTTGGTGCTTTCACGTGAAACAAGTTCGAACAATGTAGAGATAACTTCAATGAACTCTGGTGATGAATAAGTTCAAGTTAACATTTGATTGAGAAGAAACATTAGATAGATAGAATCTTAATGTTTACATTGTTGTTGGTTTGGTTTTGTCTAAGTATCTTGTTTGCGGAATTTTGTCAAAGTTTGTAGAATTTTGGATTTGCAACTTCATAGAGAAGTGGATTTGCAAAACTTATCAAGTATAAATTCAGACCTTAAAAATTGAAAAAAATTGGCGAGTCTGAAAATAGTCTTTGAAAATCAAATTTCTCATGGCCATTTGAGTGCCAATTTGCATGAATTTGAAATTTGCAACATGTGTAAGGTGAAATATTTCACCTAAGTTAGCTGATGTATTTTGCGTTCTCTGCTGTAGTATTTTACTGATTAGTTGGTCAAGATGTATTGACATGAAACAATTGCAAACACTGCTGCAATGTACTCCTGAGTGGACCCTCTCATTGTAGTTATGGTTTGTTGGGTTGATATATAGTCAATTAATGTTTGTTAGTTGAGTGATTTTGCCAAACAGTTCACTAACAAATAGTTTTCATATACATTAGCATAAAATACCAACATGTAAATTTAAAAATGAAGGGTAGGATGCAAAAAAATGCCATTCAAAGAAAGAGGGTAGGCTGCCAATAATATCCCTAGCAGTGTTGGAAGGACCAAAACTGGGTGATATACTAGTTAACTTCCTTAATTTGTTGTCCTCGGTGGTTTTGTTCTACCCACAAGAGAAAAAGACCCCCAAATATGCAAACTCAGTCCACAAAAGAGCTCATAGCCTACAGTGATGAATGTGGTGTCGTATGGACAACTTGTTATGGCACTGTAACTTGGTCTCTTCCTGCCACAAATCGTCCTCCCAATACCAAACAATTCAACTGAGATTTGTAACACTACATCCACTAGGGTTCGGCATGTCCCTCCTAAGCCTTAGATTTGAGGGAAGTAAATGTGTTTAACTAAGTAAATGTGCACTTTCAAAGAAGAGAGAAAGCACCGTCTTGTTTATTCTTGTTTTCTGGAGTGTAGGTACCACCAAATAGGTATCTGTCAGATCTATCTTCCTCAAGTGATGATGAAGATATACTTCGAGAGGTTGAAAGTGAGTCGAGTTGTACTAAATCTTCCGGATTTATATCAACTAGATCTGAAAAGATAAGGAAAATATTTCATAGACGCATGAAATATTTTATTGCCAGCGGTGGGTCGTGTAATTATGATGCTAAGAGCATAGGAGACATTGATTTGCCATTGAGGTATAAACATCTAGTGCAACGATGAGTACCTAATATGCTACCTTAAGTAGGCACAGATTTCCTCATCAATGGGAGGATGTATCGCATCGCTCCTTTGTCCTTACATGGATTGGGGCTATTTTTCATGGATGGAATAAAGGTCCGCTATGGCAATGTAACTGAATTGATGGAGTATGTAGGACCACTATACAGATACAATAACTGGTTGATCTTGGTCCAATATACTCGAAGTATGCAGATATACGGAGTTGCCGCGAATTATATTCAAATAGCAAAAAACAATAAAAACAAAGGGGCGACTATGTATATTGATGGGAGACCAAGATTGTCCAGAAACGTTGCTGGCTTTATAAATAGTATACAACCAGTGACAACAAATAAGTAGCCAAATTGCGAATCCGAGGCACGCGAACATCATCGTATATTTGTATGTGCAATAAAAACAATACTTGCAGGTGAAGAGTTGTTGATTGATTACAACTTAAATAGAATATATGTTGCTTCCGCGGTCCAGGGGAACCGTGGACTGTTAGAAACTATGCCTCATCAGGTAAATGCTAAATGTAGTAACTAAACATGACTACAATAACTGAATGTTTCTGTTTTTTTTTTTTTTGTTAACATTCGATTTCCACTATTGTCATTCGCTTTATTCATGCTTGTTTATGATGCAATTATTGACTATTGACGTTTGATTAGGGTGGAGGCAGTGGAAAGGCACATGCTGCTTCCACAGTCTAGGGTGACCGTGGAAGGTCAGAATCTACGCCTCGTCAGGTAAAAGTTAAATATAGAAAATAAATATGACTACAATAACAAGATGTTCCGATATTCAATGTTAGCATTCGCTTTTTCCGTGCTTATTGTTAATATTTCCATATGATAGCATGCTCATTAAACTGTGGTAGGAGTTTGCACATCGACATGCAGCAAAACATGTATCTTCTACTTCCGAGGTAAAAATAAATATTAATGCAATATCTCATTTTTGTTTATGTTACAAAAATTTAGTATGAGGTAAACTTTTATTTATTGATTTATTATGTCAGGGCGGCACCATTGGAAAGGCACATGCTGCTTCCATGGTCGAGGGAGACCGTGGAAGGTCACACTCTGTGGCCCGTCGGATAAGTGTTACGTACAATAAATAAATGTTTCAATTCAGTATGTTAACATTCAATGTCCACTACTGACATTCACATTATTCTGAGCTTATGATGGATTACTGGTTCATTTTTCTGACATTATTATGGTGTTATGGTTCATTCAGGACCATGGAAAGGCACTTGTTGCTTCCACGGTGCCGGTTGATTGTGGACACTCATCAGCCATAACACCACGTCAGGTAAGTGTTAGTGCATAATAGTAACTTAATTTTCATTACAATATCAATATTCGAATGATGTTAAAATTATATTGCTTAATTTAAATTATTGTTTGATGAATTTAGTCATGTGCACCCGATCTGAATGATGAGGGGTTTGAGGAAGACATTTTCTATTCCACTGATCCACTGCACACTTTTAGAACAACCTTGAAAAAGGAAAACATAGAAATGCTTGCCTTGGCTCGCAAAAATCCCTTGACACAAGAGAACAGGGCAAGGATTGAACAACTGCAAAATGAAATACAATCTTATGGGGTAAGTGCCATCTTCACAATTTTTTTTAAGCTATGACATGATTTCATATTTGATATTATGGTTTTTATTTTTCCAAGTGATCTGATAAAGTAAAGTTCATTGTTTGTAGGAATTTTTAAAACCCGTGACTAGATCAGAACTTGCCGAGACAGGTATAGGTAGCAGTGATGGTCCAATGCAACAAAAAAGAAGCAATGTACCAATGAGCTTTTTTTCCACTTCTGCGGTTGGCCTCGAATCCATTGATGACGCGGGCACTGATGAGAGGGGGCATGATGGCATGCCAAGGCATGATGGCATGCCAGAGCATGATGAGATAGATCCTAGGACTCCACATGACTTTGGAGATGAATGTACTATAGACGACTAGGAAACTTTTCCTGGAGAAGCACGAGTTAAAAGCACCAGATCACTAGATCTCACCTTTCTGGTGGATGACTCTTGTGTTCCTATCAAGGTTCAGAAGATTGTAGGTATTTCAACATTAATTTATTGAATTTTAATCATGAAATTGAAATAGACATATGTTGAAATTATTATAAATGAATGATGACATGTTTTTGCAGGAAACAATGTCTTCTACAGGCATTTGAATGACAAAGCCTTGGAGCTGTTTGGCCCCACCATTCGCACATGGTGGAATAGCCAAGATAGCAATAAGAGAGATGAATTGATGGACCACATGGTCAACTTGTTCGGCAATACTTTCAACGGGAAAGTTGTTGCAAGGTTAGCCGGTGAGAATTTGAAATATACCAGGGCCCAATAGAGGGAAAGATTGCAAGCTGACCTCAAGCATGAGCGCCCTCCCATGGTTCCAGAGAAAGAGTGGAAGGCACTCATAGATGATGCAAAGGAGAACTTGCTCAAAAAACAAGGAAGACAACCACGGCCTGGTAAAGCAAGGTACCGAACAAATATCATCTATTTACTTAAATAAGCTCAATTATTTTTTTCTTTTTTGTTTTCAGTAAGATTTTTGATATCTAAGGTTTTTCAAAATTTTCATATATAGGATACCTGACACATCCAAAGAAACCAAGGCTAAAATGGAAAAGCACGGGCAACATAGATTGGGCCAGGGTGGCTATAGAAAACTAAGAGCAAGAATCGTAAGTATTAAATGATTAATTGTTGGGAATATTTATTTAACAGTACTGAACAAATATCTGATTTTGATACTGGAAATTTTAAAATGTGTTATCATGCATTGCAGGGAAATACGTTCCAAGC
The DNA here is from genome assembly GCA_027924585.1 of Larix kaempferi. NCBI lineage: Eukaryota > Viridiplantae > Streptophyta > Pinopsida > Pinales > Pinaceae > Larix > Larix kaempferi. The sequence goes on from BSBM01000193.1 coordinate 514,421, forward strand.
TGCTGCCACCGAGGAAGACCTAAAGCTTGGTTTTAAAAGTATGGTTGAACATCGGAAAAGCTTGGGGCGGACTCCAATCTCCCCAATGACGCAAATACAGGTATATCACCAATTGTAGTATACTATTAAAGTTTATTCAATGATTCTGATTATATCACCCATAACTAAAAATTTATGTTTGTTTTAAAGCAACAATGCAACCGCAGCAGTGAATCTAGCGGTACTCATCAAGTACAAGTTGATGTTGGGGTGAACATGTCCCATGATAGTGTGGAGCATAGTGTCCATTCTGGTATGTATGCTTTGGAAATAGAAATATCTACTGTGATTATATATATATATTTCCTGACGTATACTTATGAATTTTCTTCTTTCAATGGAATACCATGAAGCTCAAGAGCATGAACTACAAGAGGAAGCAACTAGACCTCCAATTAACACCCCAGTTGTCACATCTACAGAGACTGGTAAAGAGAAATATTGTAATTTTAATCAAAATAATGAAATATTTATTTCAATAATAATTCAACGCCATATATATATGCTCATTTCCGTTGTTGCAGTTCACACCCCTTCAGAACTGCCTTCACGCTCTGCTCAGCGACGTACAAGAAGTGGCATAAATGAGGGCATGCAAAAACAAACAATAATAGGAGATATCGCAGTAAACACTGCGCCAATTGATGATTGTGATACCGTACTCGCAACTTTTTTCAATGCAAAAAAACATAAATCAACGAAAAAGTAGATGCAACTTAAATTCATGAATTCTATTTTGATGGATATTGATGTTGTTAGTATGAAACATTGTCAGTATGTAACATAGATAACTTTTATTTGGTATAGTTACGAGGTACTTATATTTTATGTGACGCTCTTAGGGATTTTCCCATTTATATATTTTATTTTCTTAGAATTTGAATTTTAAATTTGTTTATAATTAGTGTGTATTTTAATATTCAAATTTTGTGTTTTCTCAGACATCATCACTCCTGTATGTGCTGCATGTAGATATATTAGTCTGAAAAATTGATTCTCTTTATATTAGATATATTATAAATGTTCATCATGACTTCGATGATCATCACTATTTATAATTTGATTACTGCCCATTACATCTCGAGGAGCAACTTCAGCACATGGACCACAGAGGAGTGCTGAAGTTGATAGAGATCAAATTTATGTTGTAGAATATTTTACTGTTGCTTTAGTGCTATCCAGAAATAGTACCACACTTCAGATCTGATTTTTGGTTAAATGTTGACGTGGAGATCTTCAACTATACCTCTCTTATTGTTATATGATCAATATGTTTATTTTATCAACTGTTAGTGAAAGAGATGAAAATTATGTAATTTGATTACTGCCTATTACATCTCGAGGACCAACTTCAACACAGGGACCACAGAGGAGTGCTGAAGTTGATAGAGATCAAATTTATGTTGTAAAATATTTTACTGTTGCTTTAGCGCTATTCAGAAATAGTACCACACTTCAGATCTGATTTTTGGTTAAATGTTGATGTGGAGATCTTCAACTATACCTCTCTTATTGTTATATGATCAATATGTTTATTTTATCAACTGTTAGTGAAAGAGATGAAAATTATGTTATAAGATTACTGCCCATTACATCCTGAGGACCAACTTTAACACAGGGACCACAGAGGAGTGCTGAAGTTGATAGAGAAAAAAATTATGATGTAAAATATTTTACTGTTGAGAGAAATGAGGGATATTTTTATTTGGCATCCCACCACCCTTCCTTATACTGTGATGATGAACTTTTAGGTTATATAGAATGGTTGTACATTTGAGAGATATGACTGGTTGTACCTTCCCTACCTTGATTGAGATGATTGGTCTTGTGGTACCTTATCTTTCACTTGTGTTTAATGGGGTCATTTACCCTCCTTGAGTAACTTTTTTAAAACCACCTTGTTGAAGTTTTGCTCTTATAGAGTACTATGGTTGTTTGGCCACATTTGGAGCATACCCTTGGTTCTAAGGGTCATGGGTCTTCTACTACCCACACTTATATTGTTATGACCATTGTTTATATTTTCTTATTTTATGACCATTGTTTATATTTGTACCCGGACTTCAGATATGATTTTTGGTTTAATGTTGACATGGAGATCTTCAAGTATACCTCTCTTATTGTTATATGATCAATATGTTTATTTTATTACCTGTTACTGATTGAGTTATTAAATACTTGTTGTACCTTCACCACCTTGATTGAGTTATTATTGGACTTATGGTACCTTGTCTTTGACTTGTGGTTAATGCGGTCATTTAACCTCCTTCATTTTTTTTATACCACATTGTTGAATTTTTGGTCTTATAGAGTACTTGACTTTGATCACCTATGATCAATTGTGGTGTGCTGATAATAACTTCTCTTCTGCTGAGACTTGGTTGAAGTTTATAATTTTTGTGACTTTATTTCTTTTGAGTTATGTACTGTGATTGACTGTCATTGACCTAATCAACACCAGTCATTTCTCTCTCTCTAGTTTGTACACACCCTCTTGTAGGGTCAGCTGGTTCCTAGAGAAGACTGGCCTCTCCAAGGCACAAACAATATTTTCTGAAAGTAACACTTCTGAGTATATTTTCAAGAATGGTTTCACACCCAGGTTGGTATCTTCAACTATATCTCTCTTTTTGTTATATGATATATATGTTTATTTTATTACATGTTATTGAATATTAGTTTATCATTTTAGTTTTCTTGTCAGTGTAACTCAATATTATAATCTATTGATATGGCAGTTTTGAATTTATCATACATTGCAAAATGTTGTTTAAGCCTTACGATTATTCAAAGGACACAAGGAAACACTCTCTACGTGGAGAAAAAAGCAAACACTCTCTTATATGCACAAGGATCTCCACAGCTTGTCTCTTGTTACAAAGTCATGGCCTATAAAGCCACAACTTGCAACAGTTGGGTCTTGCTGTTTAGTAGGGGTGGTTTGTGGTGGAGTTCTTTATGTTGCCAATGTGGGAGATATGCGTATTTGTAGGGTCTTACAAGGATTCCAAAACATTTATTGACCTTATAATAAATTCTGGGGTTTCTTCCATTTATCTTGCTAAAAAATTGCCAGATTTTGGTGTTGATTATGAATGAAAGAGATTTCCACTTGCCTTAACTCATATTTGAAGGAACATGATTACAACACTTGCATTTTAGATGGCTTAGCACATCTAGAGCTAGAAGGGATTTCTGCATCAATTCAGAAACAACCTTGAAAGTAGAACCCTGCAACTCAATCACAACATTAATCAGAGTTACTATTGTTGGATTTTGACCTCAAGAGCTGTTGCAGGATCTGTCACGTTGGGAGGGCCAAGTTAGAGTCAATCCAAATTGAGAGGCTAATCCCAGGGTTTTTTTCTCTGGGGAATACGAGAGCTTTGTGGAGGACAAGGACATTTTGCTCCCCTTCAATGCATAGGCAGCATCTTTCTTATTGCCAACACCTGATCTAATTGTAGCTTCATATGATGACTCCATGACTTTTGATGTATTGCTTAGTTCAAGCCTATGTATTATAAGGTAAGATAACTTCATTAATGTCCATAAATGACCAAAATAGGTCAATCATGGGACTAGAGAGTACAAGTCACAGTTTTAGTGTGGGAGTGCCAAGGCAACTTTAAATGCCCAAAAAAAGAATACGAATGAAAATAATAGTAAATGAGAGGGGGTAAACCTTAACAAAGAAAGATACTGCTTTATACTTGAAGTAGAAGTAGATGCAAAAATGAGAGAGTGAATGTCCTTGTCGTCATCAGTAACTGTCATTTCACTCTGCTTATGATCTTTTTTTCCACAACAACAAAATTGGTAGGTTGTAATTCAAACCAGAAAATGTTTACCCAAGTGTCTTTAACTTACGAGTGTTGTGATTATCACATGAGCACTTTTTGTCTGACTTTGAATTTTTGGGACATGGTTATGTAGGAACTATTGAAATCATTGGAAGCATTCAACTTGATATTATTCAGAATTGGAATTAAGGAAATGGTACATACAAATAGAGGAGTATGATCAGATCAAATAACTTAAATATATGTTTGTATAAAATTTAGAATTAAAAATAAGAAGTGAAAGAAAGAACTTTAGCAATACAAAAAGCAAGCGTGCAACAATCAGGATCAATTGGCTCAAGCAAAGTGCCAAATTCAGGATGCCTATGACCTTGGTTTGGAGGTCCTATCATGTAGAGCACCCTCTAGGATACACTCTATGTTCCTACATGGAAGATGGAAAATATCCAGACTCAGACAGCTGGCAGTAGGTAAACCTTATAAGGTTTACAGTCCATAGGTTTTTATTGATACATTCTTCACAGTTTAAGGACATGAACATAATTTGTAAAGTGAATTGTATTTGTTAAACTTTTTGTTGCCTTATTATGTACGTTGGAACCCCAATCCTTATGTTGCGGATGTCCAACTAAGAGCTTTCTTTTCATTTTTGTATGGGCTCATTAAGTGGAGACAAGCTCAAGACTTTTACAACCAAGTTGAACTAAACTCAAATGTAATGATTCGGGAGGATTATGCTTTTTTACATGATTTTATAGAAGACTACCACAGGATGCTTAGTAATTCAGGTGATTGAATGCCAGTACAAGCACATCAACGTGCAACTGTTTCTTGCCACAATGAGGTTATCTAGATGTATTCCTTGGAAGCCTTATTAATATCCCATAATATAAGGCATAGTTTTCCAAATACTCTTAGGAATCGGACACCTACAAGGTATCCTCATTTAAACTTCGCATTGCACAGAGCTTCATTCTATACATATTCTTTGTGAATACATGGCATCAACTGGATCGGGCTTCAATTTCATTATCCTCTGTTGTGGTGCCCCTTTATAATACAAAACAACATTTTGTTGGAGAGATACTGAGAAAATGGTGCAATGGCAACAGGTGGACAGGGCACTTGGGTTTTATGAGCAAGGATAATTTGGACACTTAGCCTACAACTAGTCAGCCTTACACTTGAGACTTTTTAAGGCCGAGGAGGACATTGCTTGAGGACAAGCAATAGTATTCTTGGGGGGAATGATGGGAGCCTATTTTGTTACTTTTTGGATGCATTAATTTTTTTTTTTTTAAAACACGCCCATGTATCGTCGATATATCGACGAACAACCATAAGCCCATAGAAACTCTTTCCACGCAGGTGCTGAACCTACCACAAAAATTTGGGAATCGGTGCATGGATACTAAGACGATGTTTCGTGGAAATGTAAACTTGTTTCGAAGCAGGTGCTAAACATGCCACGAAATTTTGTGGATCAATGCGTTGATATTCAGACGATGATTCGTGGAAATATAAAAAAATTTCCACGCAGGTGCTGAACCTGCAACGAAAGTTTGGGAATTGCTTCGTGGATACTGGGACGAGGATTCATGGAAAATGTAAAAGTGTTTCGACGCAGGTGCTAAGCCTGCCACGAAAGTTTGTGGATCTCTGCGTGGAAATTGAGACGATGATTCGTGGAACTACAGACATGTTTCCACGCACTTTTGTGGAACTTGCAGATGCTGCACGTTGATATAGCGACGAAAATTTGTGGATGGATTCCTCGTCCATAGATCTGAGAACTGTTCTGTACTTGACACGTGGAAAGCAAGAAACGTTGCTATTGCCACGATTGGGAATTTTCATCCCTATATCCACGAATCTGTTTCCATGAAAAAATGAAACACTGATTGTTGCAACAGGGACGAAAATTCGTGGCAATTACAACGAACAATCGTGGCAAATTTGACCATATGTAGTAGTGCTAGTTCACGGCGGTTCTAGTAGTAGACATTTTGCCAAGGTTGATAAGCATTTCTCTGAACAACTCATCCATTTGTGAGACACCACCATTCCTTGTGTATTCCTGTCCAACACATGCTTAAGTGTGTAACGCCCTATCCTTTATCCAAAGTATCACAGTGTTGAGCTAGTCAAGTCATCCCCCTTATCCTAGCTTTGTGTTCTTAGCCTTCACTCTATGCTAGCAATTTGATCATGTCTACAAATGAGTATATTCTCGAGGTTCTTTTGTGAGTAAATATTATTTAAACTTGATGAATTATTATAATTAAATGCTAACTGGCAGTAAAATGATTGCTTAATGCTTTAAGTGTTGTTATGAAAAAGATTAAAAGAGCATGTCCTAACCATTTTCACTTGCAGCAGTAGGCTCTCCTAGCCTGGGTCATATTTTGATCATTTTTTACCTGGTCAATCCTAGTTTGACTAAGTCAACCTTGGGATCCGTGATGAGTTGGACATATGATGATGTATGATGATGATACATGGTCCTTGATGCACCTTGTTGTGGTTCCATATACTGGGCACATGTTTCAGATGATGGTTGATGTACTTTTTTATTGATTATTATTGTCTTCAGACCATTACTTTATACTTGTCTGGGTATGTTGGATGCTACAGATGATGGTACAGGATGCCACAGGGTGTATGGGTACTCATCCTTAGTATATTTGGGTCTTCCGGATCCACTGGGACACTCTATTTTCAGTTTCAGGCACTCTCATAGATGATATGGGCATTTTTCAACCAATTGACTAGTTTGACCATGTTGAGTTGGCCTGTCCAGCAGATGTTTGGAGGCAAGTCGTTGCCTAGGGAGATACAGATAAAGGGGGTTGTCCAACCACTTGTTTTTACCATATTACCCCCCTTTCAGACATGATGGTGTAGTCATTTGTTGTGCCCGGGCACCTGGCAATTGTTTTCAAGCAGTTTGATGGATTTTCAAGTGAGATAAAAATAGAATAAAAAGGTCATTAAAGAAATTGATTTGGGAAATTAAGGAAAAGTTTTGGCATATGGTCTTCTCAGAGGTCATTTATGGTGTATCCAACTCCTTCCAGATCAGTTTGAAACATTCAGTGGGGTCCACACAGTCTTCAGGAGGTTTTTTTTATGTATTCTTCTCTCTGCTGAGGGGGCCAGGATTTGATCATTTGTTCACTTGGGCATGTCATTGAGTCACATGTTATATTATTGTTCCATGGGGTCATTCTAGTGAATGGAATTAATGTTATATTATTGTTGCACTCCCTCATGTGAGTGATCTATGTCATATTTGTACCAGCTCATCTTAGTCGTTGATTACATTGTTATATCTTTTGATCTCCACCACTAGTTTTCAAAAGTGGTTTAGGGTTTTGATCTCGCTCATCCTATTTAAGGAGGAGAACCCCCTATTGTAAATGCATCTTTGGAGCTCTGGAAACTTGGAATAAAAATACTATTTTTGTGGATATGCTTCTTTAGTCTTGGTGGGTATCTTTTCAACTTGAATATACAACTATTTCTCTATGTATCATTGTGGATCTATCTATCCAAACGTTTGCTCCACATGAGGCCGCATGGGATGAAGAGGAGGACGTTTCAAGGGGACGCTATTGTGGGGAAACCCCATATATTAACTTTGATCCACCTTTTGTTTGAGGGAGTATCATTATTGTATCTTAGTGACATAGTTGATACTTTCTCTTTCATCTTTTCATCCTTATAGTCATTTTCATGCTGGAATGATTCTCATATAGATCTTTTCTTGCAGGAGGCACTGGTTGACTTGGAGAGCTAGCGACTTCACTTAGGTGGCTTGGATCTCACTCTTGAATATACACACAGGGGAAGGTTATCACTTTGCAAAGTATCTTCAAGCTCTAGAGGTAAGATCTACAAGGTTAGTATTTTGTTTTATGCATTTTCATCCATTGATCATCTCAAACCCTCATAGTCAAAACCCTTGCATTTTTATTTTTCAGATCTATGGAGATCTAGAAAATATTTGGGCTTAGTAACTAAAACCCACCTTAATAATCATCTTAACATTCTCTATCTAAATTTTGGTGGACATCCGACTCCATTTGCCCCCCGATCTAAGGCACTAGTCCTCTCTTGAGGAAGTCACACTTCTTGGGTACGTGTCCATTTGCTAGATCCCACACGTGGGTATTGCTCATTCCTTGTTTAATCGTTAGATATACATCATAGCAAACCCACTAATGCCATTTTACCTTGATCTTCACCTTGTGGGCCCCTTTTTGTCCATTTTCCTCATTTTAAGGGTGGGCCCCACTTGGATATCCATACTTGGCATTAGATCTATCTAGATCTACTACTTTAAACCCATAGTGACCTTATCTTTTACTTGGTTGAATATTTGTCATCTCATAAGCCTCTTCAACCAAGCCCTAACTCCTTGGGTCCACTTATCCATACTAGATCTAGATCTAATCTACCCTTGATCTCTCCATACTTCATCTTTACATATCCCTAGGAGGTCTTGAGTGGGTTCGCTAGTCCTCATTGGCTAGCTAGGGTATCTCCCTTGGTCTTGCATAGGCTTGATCTAAAGTGAAGAGTGCCTCGGTTAGCGTGACACCAACTTGCATTGGGAACCGTGGCATCTCTTGGGTCACCTATACCGTCCTGGATAGGATAACCTTTAGGGATAACTACAAGTTGTGTGATAACATGGCCCACACAACATTTAATATTTGTTATCGAGAGAGTTTGTCTTATGCCTTCCTAGTGATATTATTAAATTAAAGCTCTTTTTATGCTTTTATCTTAAGTTCTACTCATATCTACTCATATCTAGTGGGAAATAAATCAATATAGATATATTTTAACACCAGATCTATGAAGGGTTGAGAGAGATCAAATCTTTTGAGGTACAAATTTTTCTTTAAATTTTACACTTTAAAAAAGTTTGCACCTTAAGGGATCTAGAGGGTAGATAGATCTATAATGGTTTAAGATGTAAATCTCTAGTATGTGTTCAAATCCCTCATATGCAAATCTTGGTTTAATGATGGCTCAACTGTTGAAATATTGTAACTTCAAAGAATATTATATTTGTATTTTATTATTCCGGAGATGGTACATTCCTCCGTGATGACCCTATTGTATATACAGAGACGTTTATTCCTTCGAGAGAGTGTGGTAACTAGGGTTATTAGATATCCCATGTGAGGTCGGCCTTGATTTTACTATTTGGGGGTTATTAGACTCTCCTGGGAGAGGTCGGCCCCATTAGGGTAAAAAGTCAGTCGGGAGATGAGTATAAGTAAAGGAGGTATGTTCTTCACTTATCTCATTCATTCACTCACTTGTGATTGGCGCATAGGAGAGAGAGAGGTATGCATAGGAGGAGAAGGAGCTCTTGTTTGGGTACTACACTTTGTATTGGTTGATTATCTATATTGAGGAAAGCTTTGATGGGTTTTCTACCCCATGAGGGTTTCCCAAGGTAAATCTTTGTCTATCTTATGATTGTGTTTCTTTCAGTGATCTTGTTAGTCAAATTAGGCTAAACTTAACATGGTATCAAAGCTATCCTGAATAGGACATCTTTCACAAGGTGAAAATCCTTCTCTCTCCTCCTCCGGTGAAAATTAGGGTTTCTGCAAAAGTTGGAATTTTTGGATTTTGATTGCATGGCTGGATAGCCCTCTTCAAAATCAAAGTTTTGAGCCCTAGATCGAACTTTTTGAGTGGGTATAACCCCGGGCTTTGTCAAACCCTAGTTTGACTTCTGGACCAGAAAACTAGAAAAAGTGCACACTTGTGCACCAATGAACTAGAAAAGCTGCGAACCTGTGCACCTGGAAACCAGAAAAGAGAAGACCAGAAAACCATAAATTTTGTTGCAGATCCAGAATGTGTAAATTTGAAGTTTCCAGAAGCTGATCACACCAGAATTCTCAACTCAATCAAGATCATCTCGTGGTAAGTACTATTCTATCTTTTGAAACTTCAATCTCTGTGACCTCCTGGATAAGATGGCTCCAAGCACTAAGCTTGAAGACAAACTAGAGGGTATAGAAAATTTCCGGGCATGGAAATACATAATAGGTCTCATTCTTAAAGAGAATGATCTTGTCCAATATATTAAAGATGAGGTTGCAGAACCTGGAGAAGATGAAGCCAAAGAGAAGTATAGGAAGGACTTGATTAGGGAAAAGAGAATCATTGTTGATTCTATCAAAGACCACTTGATTCCCCAAGTGGCATCCAAGAAGACCCCAAAGGAAATGTATGATGCCCTTTCCAGAATGTATGAGGGAAAGAACATCAATAAGAAGATGAATCTGAGAACTCAAAAAAGATCACCAAGATGAATAAAGAAGAATCTATTCAAGACTATTTCTCAAGGGTTTCCCAGTTCAAGGAACAACTGGATTCCATTGGAGATACCCTTGATGAAGATGAACTAGTCATGACTGCTCTAAATGGTCTCACTAGACCTTGGGCATCATTCATCCAAACTATGTGTGCCAGGAAAGAAAGTATGAAGTTTGATGTGGTATGGGAGGATTGCATTCAAGAAGAAGCTAGGGTAGCCAATAGAGAATCCCTTCTTAAGGAGGATGACCAAGCTTTGGCTACTCATACCAAAAGAAGAAGAAGGAGTCATTTCAACTCCAAGAAGAATGGTCACAAGGAGTCTCAACCTCCTCATAGATTCAAAAGGAGAGGGGGAGTAAACTCAGAAAGAGACCTCTCCACAGTTCAATGTTACAATTGTCTCAAACTAGGACACATTGCTAGAAATTGTACTTCACAGAAGAAGAGGAAGAATATTCACAAAAGACATCATGCACATATAGCAGAATATGATAAGAAGAAGAGGAAAGGCCTCAAAAGAAAAGAACTAAATTTGAAAAAGAAGTTGCGGAAGAATATGTTATATTCTCTGCACTCTCTAGGTCTATGACACCTGGATAAGATACATGGCTCATTGATAGTGGTGCTTCAAAGCACATGACAGGACAAAAGAAGACTCTCTCAAGACTTGAAGAGAAGTCCTCTCCACAAAAGGTATCTCTAGGAGATGACTATCAATATCCCATCAAGGGAATTGGTGAAGCAAGCTACAAGCTTGATTTTGGAACCCCATTGAAGATGAAGGAAATCTTATATGTACCAGGTTTGAAGAAGAACTTACTTTCTATCTCAGCATTAGATAAGAAAGGCTATAGGGTTGCATTCCTAGATGGTCAAGTACTGATGTGGCCCAAAGGAAAATCAATTGAGGATGCAATTGTTATTGGTGAAGAGGAAGGAGATCTATACAAACTCAAAGGCCATCCAGAAGCTGCCCTTGTTCATGAAGCCACTAGCCGAAGTGAGCTATGGGATAGAAGGCTTGCTCACATTAACTACAAAGCACTACCTCATGTGAGCAAGGTAGTCATAGGATTACCAAACTTAAAGATTGATCATGATGGCACTTGCAAAGGGTGTGCAAAAGGAAATAATGTCAAGAACCCATTTCCAAAGAGTGATACAAAGACTAAGAGTACATTGGCATTGATTCATTCAGATGTATGTGGACTAATGCCATCCACATCCTTGAGTGGATATGAATACTACCTTACTTTCATTGATGACTACTCAAGGAAAACTTGGATATATTTTCTGAAGGGAAAAGATGAAGTCTTTGGAAAGTTCAAGGAATTCAAAGCCTTGATAGAAAACTATACTCAAGACAGATAATGGTGGAGAATATACTTCAAAATATTTTGAAGTCTTTTGTAAAGAAGCTGGAATCAAGAGGGAACTAACCACTTCCTACAATCCCCAACAGAATGGTGTTGCGGAAAGAAAGAATAGAACTATTATGGAAGCAGTAAAAACAATGATACATGATCAAGACCTACTTATGTATCTATGGGCTGAAGCAGCCAAGAAAACAGTCTATGTGCATAATAGACTATCTCATAGTGCTCTTGATTTCAAGACCCCAGAAGAAGTGTTCACAGGGAAGAAGCCTGAGGTAAGTCACCTCAAGATATTTGGATGCCAAATATACATTCACATTCCAAAAGAAAAGAGGACCAAGCTAGATCCTTCTGGGAAGAAAGGAATATTTGTTGGATATTTTGAAGCATCCAAAGCATTCAGAATTTACGTCCCAGGATTCCATCATATGGAAATAAGTAGGGATGTGACATTTGATGAAGAGGCATCTCTCAAGAGATCTCTGAAGTGCCAGTATGAAGAAGTATATGAGGAAGATGCACCATCCAGAATTACAGAAGCTGCACCCACCCTTGAAGAGACAACGCCTGAAGACCATGACATGATGGAACCACAAGAACCCCCTGTCATGGAAATTTCAAGGAAGAGAAAACCAGCATGGGAAAGAGACATTGTACTAGGAGCAGAAAAGTATGGAGTTCCTGAAGGCCCCACTAGGGTGAGCAAGAAAACAAAGGCATTTTCCAACTATGTGGCCCTGATGTGTGATATTGTAGATCAAGAACCCACTAGTTATGAAGAAGCATCCCATAAGAAAGAGTGGGTGGAGGCAATGATGGAGGAATACCAATCAATAATGAAGAATGATGTTTGGGATATAGTTCCCAAACCAAAGGACAAAAATGTGGTATCCTCCAAATGGATATACAAGATAAAGCATGCTGCGGATGGCAGCATTGAAAAGTATAAAGCAAGGTTTGTGGCCAGAGGGTTCTCTCAGAAAGAGGGAATTGACTATAAAGAAACATTTGCACCAGTTGCAAGGTACACTTCCATTAGAACCATCATGGCACTTGCATCCATGATGAAGTGGGAATTACACCAGATGGATGTGAAGACTGCCTTCCTGAATGGTGTAATTGAAGAAGAAGTATACATAGAACAACCACAAGGATTTGAGGTGGAAGACAGAAAAACCCATGTATGCAAACTGAAGAAGGCTTTGTATGGGTTGAAGCAAGCTCCCAGAGCTTGGTACGGAAGAATTGACAGTTTCTTGACAAGCTTGGGATTTACCAAGAGTAAAGCTGATCCTAAGCTTTCTCTCAAAGTTATGGATGATGAACCTGTCATATTATTGCTATATGTGGATGATCTATTTATGACTGGAGATGGGAAACAAATTATCGAGTGCAAGAAGAAGCTCTCTTTAGAATTTGAGATGAAAGATATCAGATTGATGCATTACTTCCTAGGTCTGGAAGTATGGCAAGGCCCAAGAGGAATCTTTCTCAACCAGGGAAAATATGTTGTGGAAATATTGAAGAGATTTGACATGTTGGAATGTAAAGCCATGGCCACTCCCATGGATTCCAACCTGAAGCTATTAGCTGATGACTCATCAGAGTTAGTGGATATGACTCTGTACAAACAGATTATTGGGTCATTGATGTATTTGACAAATACCAGACCAGATATATGCTTTGCCGTGAATACCTTGAGTTAGTATCTAGTGGAACCTAGACGAGTTCACTTGATAGCCGCAAAGCATGTGATGCGGTACCTAAAGGGTACGATAGACCTTGGTCTATGTTATCTTGGAGATCATGATTTCAGACTACATGGCTACACAGATGCTGATTGGGAAGGAAGTGTATCAGACAAGAAAAGTACATCGGGAGGATGTTATTGTCTAGGATCTGCCATGATCTCGTGGTTTAGCAGGAAGCAGTCTAGTGTGGCTCTCAGCACAGCTGAAGCGGAATATATAGCTGCTTGCTCTACTAGTTGTGAAGAAGTATGGCTTCGAAAACTGTTATCATGACTATTTGACTTAGAGATGGACCCCACTGTGATCATGTGTGATAACCAGAGTTGTATCAAGATGATAGAGAATCCAGTGTTCCATGATAAGTCAAAGCACATAGAGATCCGATATTTCTGTATACGGGATATGGTGCAGAAAGGAGCTATCAAGCTCAAGTATGTAAGCACTGACGAACAAGTTGCTGATATATTGACCAAACCTCTGTCTCGAGTAAAGTTTGAGTATTTCTGAGACAAGCTTGGTGTAGTTCAGAAGGACCCTCCTCGAAAGGGGGAGTGATGTGGTCACTGATGATGAGATTGCCTGCATCGATAGTGAGGTCGATGATGTGAATACATGTATTGATGATACCGACAATGAGGTCGATGAGTGGTCCTTAGACTTGGTCTAAGTTGATAGGTGGATTGTATCATCCTTGGACACATGTCCTAAAAAGAGATCCGTAAACATATGTCTCCGAGAAAGTAGTCCCTTGTGGACGTGATAGGACTACATCATCCCTGAACGTTTAGTTCAAAATGTATGTGAGAAGACTGCATTGTCCCTGAACGTTTAGTTCAAAATGTACGTAATAGGACTGCATCATCCCTGAACATTGGTTCAAAAGGTACGTGATAGGACTGCATCGTCCCTGAACATTTGGTTCAAAAGGTACGTGATAGGACTGCATCGTCCCTGAACATTTGGTTCAAAAGGTACATGATAGGACTGCATCGTCCCTGAACATTTGGTTCAAAAGGTACGTGATAGGACTGCATCATCCCTGAACCTTTGGTTCAAAATGTACGTGACTAGATTGCATCGTCCATAGACATGGGACTTGTCTAAAATTGATAAGGATTGATCATCCTGGAAGTAGATTTGGATTGCATCGTCCATAGACATGGGACTTGTCTAAAATTGATAAGGATTGATCATCCTGGAAGTCGATCTGGATTGCATCGTCCAGAGACATGAGACTTGTCTAAAATTGATAAGGATTGATCATCCTGTAACTAGATCATGTGTATTGCAGATTATGCTGTAGATCTAGATGATCCAGATGCCGTAGATCGATATGATCCAGATGTTGTAGATCGAGATGATCCAGATGCTATAGATTGAGATGATCCAAATGTTGTAGATCGAGATGATGATGATGCTGTAGCTGATCGAGTGCTGCAGAAGATGAAGACTCAGTACTGAAGATGATGATGTTCCAGTATTGATTATGTTCCAGTAACTATTGAGTTACTGATGATGTTGTATGAAGAAAGCTTCCAATGATTTATAGATGTATCATGTACCATGTAGTTGATGACTCCTTATTCCTGCAGATGTTGTTATAATATCCTTCTCGTTAAGGGGGAGTGTTGAAATATTGTAACTTCAAAGAATATTATATTTGTATTTTATTATTCTGGAGATGGTACATTCCTCCGTGATGACCCTATTGTATATCCGGAGATGTTTATTCCTCCTAGAGAGAGTGGTAACTAGGTTTATTAGATCTCCCATGTGAGGTCGGCCCTGAGTTTACTATTTGGGGGTTATTAGACTCTCATGGGAGAGGTCAACCCCATCAGAGTAAAAATTCAGTCGGGAGATGAGTATAAGTAGAGGAGGTATGTTCCTCACTTATCTCATTCATTGACTCACTTGTGATTAGCACATAGGAGAAAGAGAGGTCTGCATAGGAGGAGAAGGAGCTCTTGTTTGGGTACTACACTTTGTATTGATTGATTTCTATATTGAGGAAAGCTTTGCTGGGTTTTCTACCCCATGAGGGTTTCCCATGGTAAATATTTGTCTATCTTGTGATTGTGTTTCTTTCAGTGATCTTGCTAGTCAAATTAGGCTAAACTTAACATCAACTCCCAAATTGCATATCAAGATGTATCCAAGTTTTATTTGTTTTTTTTTAAATTTTAATTAATTGGAATATATATTTGTTTGGTTTTGAACTTTAGGTTAGTGTCGACATTATAAAATATTTATTTACTTGATATTTTATTATTTTATTAAAGTGCCATGTGTCAACTCCACATTGAGTATGGCATTATATTTCTCCCTTATATTGGGATGTTGAAAGTGCCTCTCGATGCAATAACTATACATAACAATAAGGCATTCTCTCTCTCTCTCTCTCTCTCTCTCTCTATATATATATATATATATATATATATATATATATATATATATATATATATATATATAGAGAGAGAGAGAGAGAGAGAGAGAGAGAGAGAGAGAGAGAGAGAGAGATCGGTAACTTTATTCACAATATTTGGAGAAGTTACAACTTGTACGAGCCCATAATACTTAATAAAATTTGTGTAGAATAATTGCTCAGGAATAATCCCACAAGGGGAGATTATGTCTCAACCCATAGAAAGTTTAGAAAACACAATACTAAAAAGGGAGACAAAAATCTCAACTATCATCGACTTAGGAGCAAAATGAGGGAGTCGTACTCAACCATTCAATATGATTGTTCAAAACATATTAAGGGAGTAATCTCAACCTTCAATATATTAGGAAGTAATTTGTACCAGTGGCCATCATCAGTAACTGAAACAAAACTATACAACCTTCATTTTAATGTTACCTATAGAAAAAGTCCATGTTAGTGATTTGGCCAAATTGATCCTTATGTTGTACCTGAATTTGTCCCTCTTGTAGTTTGCATGCATCCTTTGCTAACGTGTTAGCTCTTTGATTGTGTTCTCTGAATATATGCTCACATATGGAGGATGTGAATTGTTGTTTCAGATGTAATCCTCTAATGAGCAAACGTGTGAGCCTTAGATTTGTGCAGATCGTTGATTCATTTATCCAATTTATCACCAACAATGAATCCGAGTAAACATGCATATTGGTTATGTCATTTTCCAAATCCAAAGAGAGCAATAATCACACTAAGAAGTTCTGTGAAATTGTTGGATCTTTGACCCATACCTCTATTATAGATCATAATTTGTCCATTGTATGTGATGTATCCACCAACACCACTATTACTCGAATTCCCTCAAGATGCTCCATCATAGAAGCAATGTGGAAGAGTGTTATCGAATACATGATTATTGAGCACTCGTAGAGCTTTTTGCTTCACTTTGAAAATATCCTTGGGAAGGGAGTATTTTAAACGATATATAGAGGTGAGAGGATTTGGAGTAACACCAAAGAATATCGCTTCATTTCTCATAATCCATATACTCCAGCATATAGGTAGAGGGAGAGGCGGGAAGTTTGTCTCTTTTGTTTTTGTGAACCATTCATTCCAAGACGCTAGGAAAGAGTTCCCTTCCCACTATGGACATGCCCCCATCAATTGAGCCGAGCTCCATACCTCTTTGGTAAATGACAGGTAACTAATAGATGATTTATTGTCTCAACTTGTTCGTGACATAAGGGACATGCTAGGTCCATATCTACCTCTTTTTTGGAGATTGTCCCATGTGAAGATCTTGTTTTTTAGCGCAAGGCAACATAATTTTTATTTTATTTTTGGCAATGCCTCCAATTTCCATATTGCTTTCCACCACTGTGGAGCCTTTCCATCTGTTTTATAATTTTGCAAAGACTTGTAGCCTAAGTTTTCTTTGTATACCCCATCGCCTTGATTTAAAACCCATATCAATTTGTTTGGCTTATCACTAAGTGAGATAGATGCTCGGTTTAAACCAAGGTTGTATTTATTCCAAAGCAAACTCGTGTTCCTATGAAAGGTTGAGTTGTTCTGCAGTTTTTTACCCACCACTCCAGTAGTCTCTATTCTCATATTGAAATATATTAGCCATATAATATATGTCCTGAATCATGTAATATTCTCACTGAATCTAGTGGAAGTAGATCTTTTAGGCATATGCACAAAATAGGGTCTGATCCAAACAAAATATTCTAATCATTTCTAGGATTCCAAGTGATATTCTCTCTTTTTAATGGAATGTTGTTTTGTATAGCCTTCAAGTAAAGTGAGCCTCCTTGTCTTTGAGTTGTATAGGTTCTTATCCATGATATCAAAGGTGAAGGAGCTATATATTTTTGTTCCATGCAACTTTGCCAGAGCCCTTTTTGTGTGAGAAGTCTCCATAAGCTCTTCACAACTAATACTTATGAGAAGTGATAGAGTTTTTTGAAACCCCATCCATTGCATGATCTTGGACAGCATAGGGTCTCCCATTTTCATACGGGATAGATTGTCTTCTCAATTTTATCAGACCAAAGATAAGCTACACAGATCTTCCTTATGGAGTTTAATGTACCCTTTGGTATGTATGCCAACACCATCCAATAAACCGAGATAGCCTCGATAACACTCTTAATTAGGGTTACTCTGCCTTCCATGGAGATCCACCTATGGTACCAAGATCCGATCCTCCTTTTTATTTTGTCTATGATCCATTGTCAATCAGTAAACCTATAGTCATTTGCTTTGAGAAGGAATCCCAAATATTTGAAGCATTTAGAGGATGATGCTTCAAGGAAAAGGAAGGAATTTAAGAAGCAAAGGATTTCAATCCTTCGGGACATGGAAAAAGTGGATGGTGGATTTTTTGAGATTCAATTCCATGCTTATAGAGGAGGAGAAAAGGTTTAGGATTATTCCAATACATTTAGCTTAAGGCATGATTGCTTCCCAAATAGGAGGATTTCATCGACAAAAAGGATGTGTGAGAGAGATAGGGAGGCTGTGATATTTATCCCATAGAGAGAGCCATGTGTTTTTCATGTTTCAAGTGACAAATGAGGGATTTTGCAATGATAAGAAAGAGTAGTGGTGAAAGAGGATAATCTTGGCGTAGACCTCTGGAAGGATGGAAAAAGGATGAAGCAAATCCATTGATAAGGATAGCATATGTGACACTTTGGTTGAAATCTTCGATCCGATTGATGAAGAGGTAAGGAAAACCTATTTGAGTGAGAATAAGATGAAGAAAGAGCCAGTTTATCATATCGAAGGCTTTTGAGAGGTTCAATTTAAGCATGAATGAGGATTGTGACTTGGTCTTGATTGAGTGAAGGGATTCCTGTGCAAGGATGATGGGGGCATCATGAATTTTTCTTTGATCCAAAAATCAAAATTATTGTGAAGAGATGTTGGAAAATAGGAAAGGTTTGAGACGATATGCAATGAATTTGGAAATTAGCTTATAAATATAGTTACAAAGTGAAATTGGTCTATAATGATCAAAACCTTGTGGAAGATCCTCTTTTGGAATGTTTTCTATAAATGTAGAATTGAAAGGCGGGTGGATCTTACCAATAGAATGAGACTCCTTGACTACCATTGTCAAGTCATCTGCCAGAAGATCCCAAAAAGCCATATAGAACTCTGATGTCCATCCATTCAGACTAAGGGATTTCTCATTTTGGAAAATGAGCATGCCTTTATGAACTTCCTTGTTGGTAATGCGTTCAAGGAGTGAAATTCCTTGATCTTCAGATAGCCACCGCTTGAAGAAAGATGAAGTAACAAAAATATCTCTTATGTTCTCCTTTGGAGTCTTGGTGAAGAAATATTTGTAGTGAGATGTAGCAGCTTTCGAAATGGACTTAAAATTTGCGCACTCTAAACCATTTTGATCTTTGAC
Organism: Larix kaempferi; assembly: GCA_027924585.1. Taxonomy (NCBI): domain Eukaryota; kingdom Viridiplantae; phylum Streptophyta; class Pinopsida; order Pinales; family Pinaceae; genus Larix; species Larix kaempferi. The sequence continues at coordinate 533,590 of BSBM01000193.1, forward strand.
ATTCTAGATCGTGTTTATAGCCTTCTTACCCATAGCTTGACAGTGGAAAAAAGCAGTATTTTGATCTCATTTTGAGAGCTAAAGCAATGCTCTACTTTTCATTCTCCATTTTGCTTCTATCCAAGTGAGGATCCTAAATTTCTCAGATTCCAATATTTCCAACTCATCCTTTGTGACATCACTGAAGTGTCCAATTTTTAATGAATCTATCAAAACAATAATTTTTCTTTCAATCTTAATGAGAGTTTTTTCGGAGTTTGAGAAGGTCCTTTTCAACCAATCCTTAGTCATTTTTTTTATTCTTATGATATTTTCTTGAAAAGCCTCCATTGCATGTGTATCTGAATCCTTCTTGTAGATCACCCAATTTTCTCGAACCAATGATTTGAAGTCCTCATAAAGCAGCCAGTGTGGATTGAATTTGTAGGGAGCAAGACGTTTTTTAGTGGAAGTAGAAAGCTCAAGGAGGACGGGCAGGTGATCACAATGAAAAACTTTCGGAATAGAGGATTGGTATACATTTAGATCCAGAAGGAGGGACTCATTTAGCATGAAGCGATTGAGTCTCTTAGAGATGTGATCTTCACTAGTATGTTTATTGGACCAGGTGGGCCCAATAACAACAGGTTCAATATCGACAAGGTGTAGCATGTCAATATGTGGGTAAAGTAATCAACAAGAGGATCCTTTCTGGCTTCAGGGCCCCAAGCTTCGTTACCAATCAAAGTAAAATTGAGGTGGCCTCCTAAGATAAGGTGTGGGTGGCTTAGGAGGTCAGACTAAAAAAACCATCCCAAAAAACACGTCGATCATGTGAAGGAGCGTTTACATTTAGGAGATCCACATAGAAATTGAGAGACTTAGAGAAGCAAGAAGTACAAATATAATGAGGGATGCTTACTGAGGACTGAAAAACAAGTGATCCATTCCATCCAAGGGCCAATCCACTAGGGATGTTACCCACAACATCGACCAAAATAAAGGTCCAGTCAGATTTTTTATACTCAAAATCTTGTTTGTAGTGACAAAGGCACACATTTTCTCTTGTATAAAAGGAACAAATGGACGATTTTTTTGAACCAACCTATTGAGGAACCGTTGCTTTGAGATCATCCCAACACCTTGAATGTTATGTGGTGGCACATTCATTTGGATGTTATGCTAAGGGCCCCTTGTATCATACACTGTCTACCATCACATATCTCCTTTTTGGATTTTGATTTTGCATGATCCATGAAATATTTCCTACCTCTAGTAGAGGGGATCGTAGTTTGTTGGGTCAGACTCAAGCTTCTAGATTGACTCCTTTCCCCTTTTTTCAGAGAGTGAGTATGATAGTGTCTCGACGAAGAAGGGTTGTAATAGGAACTATTGGAATTATTTCCTTTGGACGTAGAAGGAGAAGAGATCTACTCAAAATATCCAATGTCAATCAAAGGGTCCCGTGTTGATAGTTGTGGACAATCCTTTGAGGCACCCAAAACAATTTTTTCCCTTCCCCGTCATTTGAGACCAGTTGTACATCTTTCTTGCCATGCGAACTAAATATGATGGATTCCGGTTCGTTTATCTTTGATAACATGAACATTTCCATTTTTATAAATTAAATCTATTTTTTTGTCATTTTAACCAAATTAAATTTATTTGATAAGGTACAATGTTCATCAATCACACGATGACGTAGAGATGAACAAGTAGCAATCCTAATATTCACCTGCTAAACAAGATGAATTTCATATCAATCATGTTTTTAACTTAAGACCTATTTCCCTTGTACATTGCAAAGTAAGTTTGATTTTAGGTGTTTATTATTTTTCGAATCTATACTAGTAAAAGTTTTTGGACATGCTTGAAGAATTATAGCTTTCCTTTTTGTGAACTAAACATAAAAGTTTATGGACAAGGGTTAAACACTAAAATATGAAAATTCACATTTTGAATTGACACACTTACATGTAATCAATTTTTAATACATATTATATTTGTTTTGGATAAAAAAATTATTTAATAAAATACTTAAAAATAAATAAATAAACTAAATTGTATATATTTTTCATTTTAATTAGGACTTAAATATATAAAATCATTGCTATTTGGTTATGTGTTAGATATACATAAGTAATATATATATATATTATTTTATTTTATTTATACGTAAGATATTAAAAAAAAATACATAAAAAAAATTATAATTATAATATAATTATTTTCAATTAAATATATTTTTGAAAAAATAAAATACATATTATTAATAATTAATAAAGAGTAAAATTTATATTAAAAAATATAAAAAAATCTTTAAAATACATAAAAAAATAATATTAAAAAAGAAAATCTAAAAAACACAAAATAAAACATTTGATATTTTATATTCAAAATATTAAAACAACCGAAAAAAATATTATCAATAACAACTCTATTTGAAATGGTATTAAAACACCGTTAAATACGACTTGTAAAAAATTCTCATCAAATTGCTAGTATGTTTCTAGTTTACATTCTTTACTTTAAAATTACGTTGAATGATTTTTATTTTTAAATAAACATTTTTTCTATAAATATTCTTTCTTTTCCAATTTATTAAATTATTTTTTATTATTTAAAATAAAAAAATATTATTTAATATATAAATTAAACTTATTTATCAATAGCATAACAGGCCCATTCTAAAGAATGAACAACTTATTATGCCCTTTGCCACTAAGTAAATATGAACATCTAATCATTACACAGTTACATTGGAGTTACAATGCTAAACTAGCATTTAAAAGTTACCCTGGAAAATTTTCAAACCATAACTCTTTTATTAAAGGGTACTCCTAGATTATATATTTGATCTGTATTTGGCATTATTGAATGTGTTCTTGTTAAATTTTTAATTCAACAAAACAAATTTAACATTATTTAATATTATTTGGGTAAATAGTTAAATTTAATCCAACAAAACAAATTTAACACTATTTAATATTATTTGTTTAATATATTAGTCAATAACAATTATTGGTTATACAATTATTAGTTAGTGTTTTAGATAAAAGTGTTGGGTACGTTTAATATTCTTTGCAAGTGTGAGCGCGGTTTGTTATTTGATGATCCTCATCCAACCAGTACTCTATTATATGCATTAGGCGTTGTGTGGCTCCGACAAGGGGGTCATAGGGGGGCGCATCGACACCCTCTCCTTTTCGCGAAGTGGACATCGACAATGGGTGTTAGCCCATTGCCAATGCAATTTAATCCTGGTTAAGGGATTGAGGTCTATTTCTAATCCGGGTTAACAGATTAGGGTTTTGGATGCTACATAATACCTACATATTGTATTGTCGGTGATTAATAATCATAATGAGAAAGTGAGAGGTGCAGGTCTATGTTTTGTTGGTTTTCTTGATTAAGGGTTTATAGAGTAAATCTCTGTGTATTATGTGTAAATGTTATGGTATAATCTCTATTTTGCTTAAAAGAATCTATATGTTTTGCTTCTATTCACAAGTTTAAAACTTGCAAAAAGAAAGTATTTATGTCACAGAGATGTTAGGGGCATCCAATATATTTTAGTGGGTATTTTAGTTGTTATACAAGGAATGTGGTATATTGTAACTTATATCTTACTACATTTCAATTTTCTCAACAAATGTGGGATAGTAATATTTTTAGATAAAGGTGTTTGTCATGGAAATAATTCCAAGAAACATATATGCTAGGTGTGTCCGACTTATTAAAATGGGCATTTGTACTACATAGTTCTTCTAGTCAAGAATTTTATTTTATTTTTGTAGAACAAAGAGAGGAAGGCAAAGCAAGTAAGAATTCTCACATTGCAACCAATCAATCATTATATTAATGGGAGTCACCATTCCCTTGTGATTTCCCCATTGGTAGAAGGATCATAGTATATTGAAACTTATATGTTACCATGGATCATATCTCTCAACCAATGTGGGGTAGTAAGTCTTTTACAAAGAGGTATTTAAGTCATAAAAAAAATTCCAAAACACATCGATGTTGGGTGGACTCAACTTATTTTAACATGCATTTTAGAAAAGCATATGAAAATGGTACTATGAAGTACTTCTAGTGAACAATTTATCATTATTATTATCATTTTTATTATTAGGAATTCCAATCTTTCTATCAACAAGAAATCTCTTGCTATAATATTTAGTGTGTGATATGCCACGATCTTTACATAAAAAATTCATTGTGGATTGTCAACAAACATTTGGAGAGTCACAATATCATTTTTGGGTGAGGCCCTCACCACATCAATTCTTTATTCAAGAGTAACCCACACTAAGATTGGATTTGTTGTCAATAGGGTTGAATGGATTCATATATAACTTCAAATCAAACAAATTAAACACAATTATCAATAGTATTCCCATGGAAAGTCTATGATCTAATGATAAACTGGATAATCACCTAAATGTAAGTTTGAGTTTCCATTCTCATTGATCATGGTGATACCACAGTGCCACTTGTAATGGTTATCAAACCAAGTAGTATTATTTGGATCTTATTAGAGCAAATCTGGGGTCTAAAATGGGCTTCATAAAAAAAAGAGCCAACTAAAACAGGCCTCATAAAAAAAGAGCCAACTAAAACGAGCCTCATAAAAAGCAGAGCCAATCAATAGAATTTCAAGAAAAAAGTCAACCATAATGGTTGAGTTGGTATATTTGTCATTAAAAAACTTTTATTTTCTTCGTATTTTCAACATACCTCCCTGTGGTTTTACTCAAATTTCGAGTGGGAGCACTAGTTGGATGCGGAATTCAATTCCGCATCCAACAAGTACCCACACTGCATACTTTTGATGAACCATGTTGGATTTTAGTGGTATATAAATATAATTTTCATCTCTTTCAACTTTAAGTACTAAAAATAATCATGCACAGAAACACAAGAGGCACAATAGTTTACCCTGGGAAAACCCAAACTCGGGAAAAGCCCAAACTCAAGAAAAACCCATCAAACATTTCTTACTCAGTGAATCAGTACATAATACAAGTACACCAAATATATCAAATACAAGAGCAATATCAAAATCCAAAGTTAGACTTCCTCTACTGCTGCTTCTCTCTCCTGCTCCTATGCACTAAATCAAATAGCTTGAGCGAACTTCCTTGGTGTGTAAATAACATAGACATCACCTTCTATTTATACATGTCTTTGTGGTGATTTTTCCCAACTGGGTCGACTTGTCTCTTTTACTCGGCCAACCTGCCTCTTTTACTAGGCCGACCTACCTCTTTTACTGGACCTTTTACTGGGCCAACCTACCCCTTTTACTTCCTCTTTTACTGGGCCGACCTGTGTGAGGATACCTCACGCAACTACAACAACAACAGACCTCACCCGACGAAAAACGAGAAATACATGAAAATACGTGTTACTTTCAAAGTAACATGTTTTTTCATGTATTTCTCGTTTTTCGTGGAGTGGGGTCCATCAAAAGTATGTAGTGTGGGTACTCGTTGGATGTGGAACTCTAACGAGTGCTCCTGCTCAAAATTTGAGTAAAACCACGGGGAGGTATGTTGAAAATACGAAGAAAAAAAATAGTTTTTTCTCTTTTCTTCCAAAATCATAAATACTATTTTATTGTTTTAACTATTATTTTATTATTTTCCTTAGGAGACCCATTTTAGATCTTAAATTTTCTCTAATGAAGCCAACTCTTATTTGATAGCATGTTTGGGTGTCTACAATCATGCTCTCAAGTATTGTTATAATTATACCCGATGACATCAAGGAATAAATAATTTTAGTTTTCCATAATTAAAACGTAATACATCTTAAATAATTTTATTTTTCCATAATTAAACATAATACATGTTAAATAATTTTAATACATAATTAAAACATAATACATGTTAAATTTCTAATAATTAATGTGAATTCTAAGATTAAGGATATGTTATATGTATTGCGCTATTATTGGAAATCAAGTTTACTGCTTATTTTTGCATTACTTATTTTCATTTTTACACTCTTTACATTAACTTTTATTGTTTTCTATAATTATTTTGAATTCTTAGAATTTGATTTTTGTTATCTCGACATTTTAACATTTTTATGATTTTTTTTACTCTCAAATATTCATGACATTGCACATGGTGCAACACATAATCCATGAACAAAACGATCTATTTGGGGCTCTACCGTGACAATTCTTGTATTTCGTTGGATGTGTTCCTTCTACACATTCTCATTCTTTTAGATAGAAAGATCAATTAATCTATATACATTTACTCGCAGGTCCTTACTATGGAAAATTGAGCATGTTTAACTTTTTTTTTTCTTTATGATAAATTTTTTCCAATGTGGTGAGTAAACATAGCTATTTAAATCCCTCAACCCATGTCATTTTTAGCATCATTCCTGATTGTCACTTATTTATTTTCTTGATTTTGTATTTTTAATTGCAGTTTCACACAACTTGAAATTGCAATGGATGAATGGATAGAGTTTGTCTTTTGTTTATGTTAAGGTTTTAAACTTTTCCTGCTTTAAAGTTGAAAGTAGTAGGAATTTATTTTAAGCTAATAAAAAGTAGTGGGATGAAATCCATATTTTATATTAAAATGTGAAAATTAAAAATCAAGTTTTTAGTAGGAGTTTCATATGCATAGAATATATGGAAATTGAAATTTTTAATAAGTTATATATATATCTTCTAGTATAAATTGTGTATCTAACATAATAAAGTTTAATCTTTAGAATAAAAAATGGTGTAAATAAAATTACTCTATTTTTTTAAATGTCTATTTATATTATGTCTATAACAATAATATTTGAATCAGAGAAAAATCTACTCTGTAGATTAAAATCATTTTTTTAGCACTCATCATAATCCCAAAAGATCAATGCGATAAAAAATGGATTGAAATTTTCATTTATTCTCATACTTTGTGGGTGGAAAAATTGGAACTATTGACTTGTAGAGCCAATTTATGGATAGGTCCCACTTTGGTGATTTGGGATCCAAAACCTTCTAGTGCCCATTTGAGGCCTTAAGTGGTCATTTTTGGGGTTAAAACTTTGTGAGATTAGCTCCCAACCTTTTGTTGTTGTTGTACACATCAAAAGCTTTCCAAATATGCAAAAATCACCTCAATCAGAGTTTGCATGCAGAAGTTATGCCTCTAGCAAGTTGACATGTCATGTTGACCACCATGATACCGAGTGTATGCCGCATTAGCTCATAGTACTGACACATGTGGATCTATTCATGTTGGACTTTCAAGAAGATACCAGAGGCTCCAAAACCCTAACACTGATTGGGATTCGAGGCATGCAAACATACTAACCCTAACCCTAGACCACTATCAGAGTTGGTTAAATACTAGGGCTGCTAGGAAAGAAAGGGGTTCCATTCTTGTTGTATTGTTTAATGTTCCATAGTTGAGCAGAGTATCCAAGATTGGGATATTGGAGAATAATAGATGAAGTAGAAAGGATCCTATAGAAACCATTTCAACCAATGTCCACGAGGCAACTCCAAAGTAACTGCATTTCTTTGTACTTGCATTTCATAACTGTGAAGAAAAGAGCAAGCTCATAGACCTCAACTTCTAGTTCAATTTTTCCAACATTGAGTTTTCCTAGGGTATATTTTGTGTTCATTGTGTGGATGGTATGCTATTTGATTAGATTCTTTCATCTCAATTTCAATTATCTCAGTATTCTCATACATTAAGTTAGTAACATTAAATCTGTAATCTAGAGTAAAACATTGCATAATAAGAGATTGTAGAATATTATAAGATTTTTTGCAGTGACCTATTCTAGTGGAATATCCACGACATATTATAGATCAATTGGTATCCATTTATCAACTACAATTTCTAAATTCCATTGAAATGTATTTATTAATGGAACATCAAGAAATTATAGATCAATTGGTTTCAAAACCTTGTTTGTATTGCTCCGTTGAAAACGTTGAATTAAGATTTGTAACCTTTTTATATTGAGAACTCTTAAGATGCATCCTATTTAACTTTTGTGATGCTTAATCATCACCTTGGTTGGCATAAGGTCAATGGAACTAGGCACCCGAATCTCTGTCCATCACCACGCTCGACCTACTTGACTTGCTCATGATGACTCCCCCTTAATGGGATCTAAACATGTCCCTATACTTTAGCGGAAATATCACCACCCCCACTTGACCAACCAAGGAAACTACAATGAAAAAATGTTTTAATATTACGATATTACTAGACTTGTTTTTGAATTGTCTATAACATATTAGGAGCAATTATTACTTGGTTACATAATTATATTCTACTTCGTGTTCTCTGAACCAATTGTATTCCTTTTAGATAATCTTTACTACTAAACTTTTAGACCTTTGGTCAAACTTGCATTTGAAACTATTCCAACTATTATGAGTTGAAGTATACTATGAAGTCAAATGTTTGGACAAATGAAAATACATTTCAAGTTCATGTCTAGACAACATCTTCATTGCATTCATTTCTCACATTGTTATAAGGTCTTTGTTTATCATCTTCATTAATTTCATTTCTCACACTATATTTATTTCTATTCAACATGTATTTGACCATGCCATTGTTTTTTTTTCTAACAGAAACGCGAAAAAGTATTATATTAAACAGAGGATAATTTACAAAATTCCCTTCCTTGAAGGGTGATCCATAGCCTGAGAATTGAGTCTTCTAGGATTGAAAAATAAGTTGTTCAGACATGGATATTGTTTCTTCTAACTGTTCATAGCTACTACCTTTTATTGAGTAAAGCTTAACAAACTGGTTACATATATAAACGCAGAAAAACATCTAACCAAAAAAACCAGGGAAAGTATGCATCATCATTCCTGATATTGAGTAGGACAAATTCCTTCATGCATTTGTGAGTCGTCTTCCATCAGGGAGTTGTCTTCACACTGATTTTCTGTGTCCATTGGCTTGGAATGCTTCCCGATTTCTTCCTTTAGGTCGCTCAACGAGTCTTCCAATTGAACCAGATGAGCCTCAATCTTGTCATTTCCGCTTTGCAAAGTATCAAATAACTACCCTTTCAAAGAGAAGAAGAAATGCTTGAGACCTTCAAAGTTGGCCTGTTGGTAATCTTTTATACCCTTGATATCTTTATGCAAATCTTAAAGCTTACCGACATGGACGCAGACATTAGTTTCCACATCCCCCAATATTGAATCCATCCAGGTTAGGTCCAGACCAATTTGTCTGCTTTCGTCCAGAGCAGCTTTGGAGACTTCAAAGGCATTGCGGGAATTCTTCCCGATGTCCAGATGGGCCACCTTAATATCCCGAATCTCCTTCATCATATTATCCATATTCATCCTCCTGTTAGTTGAGAGAGACCAGGAAGGAATTCATAGATCGGATTTGAGATACAACGCATCGCAAGTGAATGCTTCGATACCAAACACAGCCATATGAAACACTGTACTTTCTCCCATATAAGAATTGTGCGAAAGAGAGCGTAGAGGGATCGACATAGCTTCGCACGCTTCCATTTTCACGCCACAACTACCTCCATTAATGTGAGAGAGGGTTGTCTGAGGGTGGGATTTAAAGCCATAACTATAATGGAATCCACTTGTCCAAATTACGAGAGGGTGCCTATGCATGTTCGCCCCCATAGAGTGGGTAGAAGGATTGATAAAAAACAAGGGGACCATTTGATATGGGGGGGGGTCTTGATTCAAAATAATGAACCCTTCTCTTATCCTAGCTCCTTGGTTTTCCATGGTGTCAGCCTCCACGTTATTGTGCCTTAGGATGTGATAGAAATGGATCCTAGAGATGTCGCGAATGACAGAGACAATTCTTTTTTTAATTCTATTCAGATTCTTATCATGGCCTTTTTGAATGTTTATCATTTTTTGGATAACAATCTTGGAGTCTTCGAAGATAGAAAATTGTTCTATGTGCAGGGACACCATTATTTCAACCCCCTGGAGAAGGAACGCCCATTCAGTTTGGTTGTTAGTTCTTCTTCCTAATCCCCACACATACTGGAATAACGTGTTACCTCCAAGGTCATAAACGACCCCTCCCACACCTGCCACCCCTGGACCATGCCATTGTTATATGGTGCAATAGTACGCCATTATATAATTAGAAAATGTTTCATTTGTGTTATCCCTTGTAATAAATTTCCCAAAACTTTATATTGATTGATTCGACATCAACATTTCAAGGATACATTAGCCATTAGTTCAACATCAATGATTGGTGGATACATTAGCAAAGGATTTGGCCTCAACAATGTATCGACACATTAGCCATTGATTTTGCATCTACAATTCGTGGGTTCATTCTTCCTTGACGATTCTTGAGTACTTCAACCAAACTTGACACATTGTTGCAAATGTTTGCTCTCATAATTAAAGATTGAACAAGTTTATTCATTGAAGTTTTCTTCAAGAATCAATACACACCCATACCAATACAAAGATTGACATTTTCTTGAGTTCAATCGATTTCCAATGCTTACATCTCACACGCAATTCTTAGAGCATGCATGAGGGAGATTCCTTCAAAAGGGTATACAATTTTTTTGAAGATTCAGTATTTTATGAAACGTTCTACTTTTTAAAAGTTCATATTTTTTTAAACTATCACATTTTTTATACCCTTTATAATAAAGAAAGTGCATGGCTCAATTTTGATGACAATCAAATATCATGAAAAATGATATCAAAATTAATGTTTATGTTTTTTTGGTACACTAGTTACATTGTTGGATATGAATACCCTTTATGGAGGAGAGTATGTGGGCAAATTTTGGTGATAATTGAAGAACATCAAAATTGTTAGGTCAAAATTAGGGTTTCTATTTTTAGAAAACTATACATGGATGGGTTATGTGGCAATAAAGAAGAAAAAACAAATATTTCAAGTGATTCCAAGAAGAGGAAAAATTAGGTCGAGTTTCTATGGATTTTAAAAATAGCAAGTAACTCAAGATTGTTTTTCTACATTGGAGATGGATTTTAGTTTTCAAAAGACACCGAGCACTTTATTATTTTTGGATGTGGGACTATTTTTGGCAAGAGAGAAGTTCCCTACTCTATCTTTGGCATGTTCCCTACCCTATCTTTGACAAGAGAGATGCTCCCTACTCTATCTTTGGCATGTGCACTACTCTATCTTTGACAAGAGAGATGTGCCATACTCTATATTTTGCATGTGCTTTTTAAAAATGCTTTTCCATTATGCTTTTGGAGTCTTATATAATGTGCATTTTCCAAAGCTTCTCTTGTCTATTTTAAGCCAATGAGAGTGTGCTCCACTTGAGTTTTACTAATTGCAACAATAGATTGAATGAGTTATACATGGAATAATGAGTCATGTTTTCATGCAAGTGCAAATTACCATGATGTGCTAGCGCATGTGGACCAATACATGGGTGATATTTGGCATGTTTTTATGAAAATGGGAGCCTAACAAATTTTTCCAAGGTGACTTGTGCTCTAAGCAAGTTTTTTTCCAAGGTGGATTACACTCCATGCAAGATTTTATCCCTAGCATTTTTTTCTAGGAAAAAGTTTCTTCTTTGTTATAAGAAACATTGCAAGCCAAGAATATGACCACATGTTTCTTCATCCTCCCATCTTCTTGCTTTCCTTCTTTTCAATTCAAACTTGGAATTTTGAGCAAGCATGTGATGTTCTTGAACTGGTTGAATTCCCATATTCACTACCATAGTTGAACTTCAAGTGGTGTATGTTAGACTTATGGGTTAATACAAAAGTGTTTACCATATGTTACTTCATAAGATTTCGAGTATATGGTGATTGTTCAACACTTGGACGGTCTAAGAGGTATTATAGCATGAGAGATGGTATGCAATGGATATGCACACCTGTGATACCTTGCTTAGTGGCTACCAAACCTAAAATAATCGTGGGCTCAATGTTCTTCCCTAGGCAATTGGAGAAATCTTGCCTAAATGGTGGACACCCTACATGATGACCACATGGAGGATTCACCTAGTGGGAGAATGCTTTACATGATACGAGGAGATTTGTAAATTGTGGAGAAGGGGTAAAATCCCCAAATGGTATGTGGAAACTTGGTTACTTATTCGAAGGATTGGAGATGGCTCGAAGACGCTTCAGGCATTGATAGTTTTATTGTAAAGGGTAGTTTCTCTAATGGAGTACTTGGTTTTGGAGGATGGATTGAGTCAATTAAAGCTCAATATGGAGTGGTTTAAATTGCCTTGCATATCCACATCACCTTGGCTCACCATTATGCATGAAATCATCAATGGAGCTTAACACTTGTACTCTAGGGTTTAACGCTTCACTAGTGTGTGGCTTACTTATGCTTAGTAAGCTTGGTCCTACGACTTAGGTCGACAAGTAATATATTATTGGCCTCCCTTACCTCTCATATAAATAGAGAAATGAGAGAGTATTTCCAAACACAACACATCACACATTTATTTGTATCTCTTCTTTGGAGTGATCTCTTAGTGATGCACTAGGCTTCATGAAGAAACACTAGTGGAGCATATGAGGAGGAGGTGGATGATTTCTCCTTCTTGCAATTATTCTTTGCATATTTGATCTTTGTCTCTTGGGTGTTAGGGTTTTTCAATCTGTCGGAGCATCTTCGATTCTAGGGTTATGATTTCATCCCTTGGAAGCTAGAGATTAGGGTGTGTAAACCCTTAATGTATTCCAGAAAGAAGAGGAGGATGGCGTCTTTCCTTGAAGATTGTGTTGGATGGATTCTTGCACTTGGAGGAGCTAGGGTTTGTTGACAAACCCTAGCTAGGGAATCTTGGGTGGTTGGATTTCGTTCTAGCCTTGAAAAAAATCTATGGTAGGTATGTACTTCATTCATTGAGCATATATATGTGATATTTTTAGTTGTCCACCTATTGTCTATATTGCAAGTTTGATTTAACCATTTATCTTCTTGGGATGGTTATTTACAAGTCTTAACTATATTAATGATTTGACACACAATAAAATTTTGTTAAGGGGCTTATCACCAAGATTGAAAATAATAGTAGAACCATCCATCACTGTTGTGTTTGTTGTTATATATATTGTATAAGAAGAATTCTCAAATCCAGTTTATGATACTGTTATATATTTATTGTATAATAAGAGTTTTTAGATCTAGCTTTTGCATGTGAATTTGCCCTTAAGAGCTATAAACTCATTGGAATGAGTAGTATCTTTTCTCCTTGAATCGTCGTGAATTTTTGGATTACTAGAAGTGAATTATTGTGATTGTTCTGTTGTTGTTTTACATGTTAATTTACAACAGTTCTAAAGGTTGAAAATTCTAGGGTTAATATCTAAGGAACCTCCACCAAAGAAGGTGAATTTTTAGAATTGCATTAACTGCTTCATGCAAATGAAATTTCAACATGTTATCAGAGCGGTTACATTTAGGATCACTTTTAGGTAGGAGGGATTTGTATTTCAATTATTTATTACCTAGGGCATGTACTTGACCTAGTTGAGGTCATTGGGAGTGAAACACTATGTTGCTTGAGATAAGCACCTTTTCCCTTAGAAGGTTTGCTTTGTCTATTTCATATACCACTAATTTTTTGTGCACTTGAGACTCGTTCTCAAGATGTGTATGATAACTCTTGATATTAGAGAGTGTGATAGTTTGAAAGTGGCTTAGAAATTTGTTCCATGGGAACTCAAGCTTTGGATACTTATGGAAGAAGTCAATCCTTGTAAATATGTATTGAAAGAGATTCGAGAACCTGTTGATCCAACATAGTTGATCGCTCATCGAAAGAAGGAAGCCAAAGTGAAGGGAATTATTGTTGATTCTATGAAGGATCATTTCACCTCAGACATTGTTGATAAGACATTAGGAAAGAGTATGTTTGATGATTTAGTAAGTTAATTTAGAATTATTGTGCCTCTTGGAAAATGCTCTTGCAAAACCAACTTTCATTTGTCTGCAAGAGAAAGATAGATACTATGGTGAACTACTTGACTAGGATCAATTGGTTTCCATTGGAACTAAGTTGAGGACCAAGAGATAGTAGCCATCGCCCTTAAAAGGATTGCTCCTTCCTGGACATGTTATGTTCAAAGTATTTGTTTATGGGAGAAACTATTGGATTTCCCAAATATTTGGATTGCTCTTGTGGAGGAAGAAATCAAATTGTAGTCACATTCAAAAAAAAATGGGGAATTCGATTCCATTGGAAGACAAAGAGAACAAACAAAATGGGGAAGTAGATGCTATTGGTCTCGTTGGGAAGACAAAGAGAACAAACAAAATGGGGAAGTAGATGCTATTGGTCTCGTTGGGAAGACAAAGAAGGGTGGCAAGAAAGGCTTCAAGAAGAAGGATGGGACAAATACAAAGAAGAAGGATCTCAGTAAGGTCATGTGATTTCGATGCCACACAATGGAACATTATGCAAGATAATTTCCATTGAAGAAGAAGGGAAAGGGTGTGAAGTAGGTTCCAACCGAGACTATATCAAGAGTAGAGGAGATGAACTCTCAGTTTGATACTCTCTTTTCCATGGCTTCTTGTTTATTTGTTAACAATGTGTCTAATGTTGATTGGTATGTGGATGGTGGAGCTTTGAGGCACACAACCTTTGACATAACTCTATTCAACAAGATTAAGGAGGGAGATGAAGGCATGACTGTGGAGCTTGGTGATGATGCCACATACCTTGTGAGAGGAGTTGGCTCCATTTCATTTCATTAGAGCTTGACACTTGTACTCTAAGAGTGGATCAATTCACTTATGTGTGGATTACTTATATTTAGTAGGCTTGCTCGTAAGACTTAAGATGACCAATGTTATATTGTTGGCCTCCCTTACCTCTCATATAAATGAAGGAGAGAGTCTTTCCACACACAACACATCACATATTCATTTGTATCTTCTTTAGAGTGCTTTCTTAATGATGTGTGAGTGCTCACGAGGAAGCCATAGTGGAGCATATGAGGAGGTCGATGATTTCTCACATCTGGAGAAAAGGGGGAGGGTGGTTTATTTCCTTGGAGATAGTGCTAGAGGGATTATTGCACTTCGAAGAACTAGGGTTTGTTGGCTACCCCTATCTAGGGCAACTTGGGTAGTTGGATTTTTTCCCAGCCTTGAAAAGAGGCTATGGTATGTATGTACTTAATTATTAAGCATTATATATATATATATATATATATATAATAATTTCCAGTTGTCCATGTATTATGTATATTGCAGATTTGATTTCAACATTTTATTTTTTTGGGATGGCTTATTACAACTCTTAAATGTCTTGCCGATTTGACACATTCGAAAAACAATTGTTAAGGGACTTATCACTAAGATTGAAAATAATAATACAACCATATATTTCCATTGTGTTTGTTGTTATATCTATTGTATAAGAAGAATTTTTAGATCTAGTTTATGCATGTGAAGTTTCCTTAGAGGGTTGGAAACTCATTGGAAAGATTGGTATCTTTTCTCTTTGAATTGTAATGAATTTTGGGGCTACTAGAAGTGAATTATTGTGATTGTTATATTGTTGTTTTACACATTAATTTACATCAATCCTAAAGGCTAAAAATTCTAGGGTTAGTATCCAAGGAACCTTCTCAAAAGAAGATGAATTTTTATATTTGCTTTAATTGCCTAGTGAAATTGAAATTTCAACATGGTATCATAACGATTGTAGTTGAGATCAGTCTTGAGTAAGATGGAATTGTATTTCAACTAGTGATTACTTGAGATAGGCATTTGACCTAACTGAGGTCATTGGGTGTGAAACCCTAGGTTGTTTGAGATAAGCACCTTTGCTCTGAGAGTGGTTTCTTTGTCTATATTCAATATACTATTGATTTTTTGTGCACTTGAAACTTGTTTTTAGGATGCGTATGATAACTATCGATCTTAGAGAGTTTGATAGGTTGGAATGGGCTTACAAATTTGTTCCATGGAAACTCAGGATTCAAATACTTATGGAAGAAGTTGATCTTTGGAAACATGTATTGAAAGAGATTCCACAACCTACTAATCCAACACTGTTGATTGCTCATTAAAGGAAGGAAGCCAAAGTGAAGAGAATCATTTTTTATTATATGAAGGAACACTTCATCTCAAGCATTGTTGATAAGACCCCGGATAAAAGCATGCTTGATGCTTTGGTTGAGTTATTTCAAAATTCTTGTGCCTCTCGATAGATTCTCTTATGAAACCAACTCTCAGTTATCTGCATGTTCAAGATAGATACTATGGTGAACTACTTAACCAAGATCAATGATTTGAATGATCAATTAGCTACCATTGGAACTAAGTAGATGATCAAGAGATAGTAGCCATTGCTCTTAAAAGACTTGCTCCTTCCTGGACATGTTTTGTTCAAAGTATTTGTGCTTGGGAGAAACTATTGGATTTCCCAAATCTTTGGGTTGTTCTTGTGGAGGAAGAAATCAAATTGTGGTCATGTTCAAAATGACATGGGGAAGTAGATGCCATTGGTCTCATCAGGAAGACAAAGAAGGATGGTAATAAAGGCCTCGAGAAGAAATATCTGACAAATACAGACAATAAGGACCTCATTAAGATCATGTACTTTCAATGTCACGAGATGGGACATTATGAAGGACAATGTCCATTGAAGAAAGGAAAGGGCATGAAGCAAGTGTTAACCTAATAATCCTAAAGTTTATTTGGATAAGTATGTTTCTTTAATATAATAATTTATTAATTTAGATATTTACGAGATAATTCATCCTTATCACATCCTTGTCATAGTGCTTATCCTTTCAAGGACACATGGCATGTTGAGATAATTTTGAAGAGGTTATATAAACACTATGCCTCACCTATTTTTTAATCTTTCTTATCCATATCAATAAAATTGTGTACATGAAGTTGTTTATTAAATATTTTCAGATATGTAGTGTTGTTTGTTTAAATTTACGATCCATTGAAAATAAATCTACAGATTTTTTTATTGTAAAATCTTTGTTGATATGAAAGAAATGATGTAACTCTATTTCAATTCACTATGAAACTACAAAAAAAATTCAAATTTCTTGTAATTTCAATAAAAAAGATCAATCTTATTTGGAAAACAAAAAGAAGAGAGGCTCTTTTTATTTATGTTATATTGTAAAAATGGTGTAAATATTCTTATAAATCTGGCAATTTCTTGAGCTATAAAATTGCAAAATTTGTGTTTGGATCTTGATTTATAAGATCAAGATCTACCTAATTTAATCTCAACCCACAAAACACCTTAATTTGTAATGAGCTATGGAAAGATGTATGCACTAGTGTTAAAGCTCCTACTAAACCTAATGATGCTAGGGAATTGGCGAAATAGGAATTGAAAGATGAAAAGGCATTAGCGCTTTTAAGACCTTCTGTTACAGATGAAATGTTTTTCCACATAGAAAATGCAACCGATGCTTGGAATGCATGTAAAATATTCAAAAACAAGTGTGATACAACATGAATCAAACCAGGTTGATCTCCACACAGCTTCTTAAACAAAGTTTAGCTGAAGAGGGAGATGTTTTGAATTACATATCTCATTTAAGAAAAAAATTGGCTTGAAATAGTCAAATGCGGGTTTAAGGATGTGGAATAAAGTTTTATATTTACCTCAATACTTATCAATGGTTTGCCACCATCTTATAAAAATTTCTTGGAAACTTTGCAAATCACAAGCAAACTAGAAAATCATACTTTTTACTCTTTCCATGATATGTTGGTCCAACATGAGAAGAAATTTGGTAAAAAAAAGACGTATGGAGAAGATCTTCTCTTTACCAACTGAAAAAATGTGAAAGCTCAAGATGAAGAGGCCCCTACAATGAAAGTACAAGAGGAATAGGTACATACAATGAGACTTCAAGAGGAAGAGGCACACACAATGAAAGTTTTAGAAGTGGAGAAAGATTCTCAGTCAATAATCAAGAGCATAGTCATGATCGTAATAAAAGCCAAGAAAGAGGGCACAACAATTAAAATCAACAATATTTTAGGATATCTCAAGATGCTCCTAGAAACAAACAAGAAAAAGTGTAGATATGACTCCAGTATAGTGTAAAAGGTGTCTTTGCATTGGCCATGTGGTAGAAGATTGTAAAACAAGGAATGAAAATTTGCCCCAACATAAGCAAAATTTTAACTCCAAGTCACATTCTAAGTCAAATGCTTCCACTTCAACTCAGTATGCAGATAACAAAGATGGTGATCATGAATATGTGTTGACAACCAATCAATAGTTATATTTTGCAGACTCAATTTCCACCAACAAACAAATGAGACATGATTGTGAAAATGATTGGATACTTGATGTAGAAGTTGCACAACATATGTGCTATAGAAAAATATTATTTTTGGATACATCAAGACATGGAACTTAATCCATATATTTGGAAGATGACACAACCCATACTCAAGGAAAATGATCAATGCATTTCTTTCTTCCTGGAAATGGAAAAAGTATTACTTTCCAATCTTTGGTATGTTCCATCTTTTAAAAATAATTTATTTCCCTTGGTCCTCATTAGGAAAGGAGGTCATCAAATAATTATGGAAGATGGCTTGATCACAATCAACTCAATGAAGAACAACTTCAAGACTACGATGAAGGGTTATGAAGATGGAATTTTTTTTAGGATACAATGCATAGTCATACCTTGCAACCGGGACCTTGCACCATCAATGGACTTATCCTTTAACTCTTTAATATTATGGAATTATAGATTTGGCCATGTGAAATTTGAAAGCCTAAGTAAACTTAAAACAAAGGAGATAGTTAAAGGGTTTCCTACCTTAAAAAAGGAAACAACCAAGTGTGAAGCATGTATGATAGGCAAACAAAAGAGAGATCCCTTTTACCCAAGTACATGGCGCGCAAACAAATGTTTGCAACTTATACATAGTGACATTTGTGGATCTATGGAATCATATTTTGGTGGATGCATTCTTTTCATTGATGTATTCATAAGAATAACTTGGGGATGCTTTTTGAATGATAAATCATAGGCATTTGAAAAGTTCATCCATTTTCAACACTTAGTTGAAAATTCTATCAAATAAAAAATCGCCACAGTAAGAACAAGTAATGGAGGAGAATTTACTTAAAATGAAATTAATGATTATTGCAAAAAAACTAGAATCAAAAGGCAGTTGGCAAATTCTTATACTCCACAAAAAATGGGGTCACAAAAAGAATGAACAAAACTCTAATGGCAATGTCAAGATCTATGCTTCATTTTATGGGGTTAAACACAAAATAATGGGCAGAAGCAATTCATATAGTTGTCTATCTAAGGAATCGATCACCCACATCAACCTTAGATGGAATCACTCCATATGAAGCTTGATATGATACTAATCCTTCAATAAATAACCTTTGAGTTTTTGGCTCCACTTGCTATGCCGAAGAAAAAAGGACTAAGTTCAAAAATCACAATAAGCAATGCATGCTTATTGGTTATTCAAATGAAAAGAAAAGCTATTGGTTGCTCTCTGTTACATGGTACCAGTACCATTGCACCTTCAAAAGTTTGTCCAAGGAGAGGCGTCATTCTTTTTCTCAAGGACCATGATGGGTGTTACCAGTACTTTCTGAGAGGTGGTTATGGTTGGACCCTTTGGTCCTTCCTTTGGGAGTACTATGGCTTAGTGGTAAAATGATCCATATTATCTCTCTTATTTTAAGAATCAATATCCTATGGCCTTTATCTACCGCCTATATAGTAAAACATAACATATAAAACCGCATGCTCTTCTTTGCTTGGGTCACTTGTGATTGACATGTGGCGACAAGCCATCGAGCCTTAGGTAGCCAAATGGATGATTGAATGCATGTCAGGTTATTCCATCCAACAAGGCAGGGTGCAAGAGAAACAAAGAGGGGGATTCCGCAGTGTCCATACCTAGGTGTATGTAGCCTTGAAGAAGTTGTGGGAGAAGCGAACTATTTTCATTAGAAGAAATTTGAGGTCTAAAATGGGCATCCTAAGGAAAATAATAGTTAAAATAATAAAATAATATTTATTAATTTTGGATGAAGAAAGAAAAAAAAACAATTTTTTTGTTTGTATTTCCAACATATCTCCCGGTGTTTTTACTCAAATTTTGAGCGGGAGAACTCGTTGGATGCGCAATTAAATTCCACATCCAACGAGTACCCACACTGCATACTTTTGACGGACCCCGCTGCCCCAAAAACAAGAAATACCTGAAAAATGTGATGATGATGTCATCATCACGTTTTTAAGGTATTTCTTGTTTTTGGGGTAGCATGGTCCGTCAAAAGTATGCAGTGTGGGTATTCATTGGATGCAGAATTTAATTCCTCATCTAACGAGTGCTCCCGCTCGAAATTTGAGTAAAAACATAGGGATATATGTTGAAAATACGAACCAAAAAAATAGATTTTTTATGACAAATATCTCAAGTCAACCATTATGGTTGAATCATTTTATTGAAATTCTATTGGTTCTTGAATTTCAACTCATCAATAAATTATGGTTGGCTCGTTTTTTTATATGATGGCTCAGTTTCTTATAAGGCCCATTTTAGACCTCAAATTTCCTCTAATGCCTACCTATTCGGATCGAGTGTGATCTATAGAAGGACACAAATACTAAGGTCTCAGACAATCATGTCTGTGCCACTACACATAACCAAACATACGGCTCAACTATGGGGAAACAAACAATTTGACCGAAGGCAAGATCATGCTCGAGCAGTTATATCAAGCCATCAAGATCAGGATGCAATTACAATTCGGACATTGGGAAACTAAGGATACAACTACCTCGCTAGAGCTCAACTAAGTTAATGGCATTTTGCATATTTAATATTTGCTTCTATATAAAACTCCGACACTAACTCCGAAAACTTGCCTCATTCTAGGGCTTGTATCCTTGAGGTTGGTGTCCGGGGCTCCTAGGGGTGGGTCACTGGGTCACATGACCCCCTGCTTATTTTCTACATCAATGATAGTTCTCCATCTCTGCGACTCTTGCCTCCCCTTCCGGTCACCTTATGCACCCATCCTGGTCCCTTTCCAGCAGAGTTCCCTCCTTCCTTGGTCCAGTTTCCTTGATCACGTCACCTTTGGTCACCAGGACCACATGCTTATTGAGGGGGAACGTTGAGGGATTTTCAAAATTATTGGGGTTAGATGGGGCATGGTGACCCCCCCTTGCTGACTCCACCTTTCGGAGTGAATCTTTCTGTTCAGTTTTAGTCATTTTTAGCAGTTTTTAGCCACCTAGGAGGAAAATACCCCAAATAGCCAACTTTAAGCCTACTTTAAGCCATCTTTAGATTATTTTATATTATTTCATGTTATATTTTTACATTGATATTTATTTGGCTTGTCAGCTTGGTTAATTTGTAAAAGTGAGTTGAGAAACATATAAATACAACTCCTCACTTCATTTGTAAATCATAACTCATGGGATAAATTACATTATGTTGCTCTTTCACTCAAGATAGGATTTTTGGATGTGATGCGCACCTCTTGGAGTTTTCTCTTCTTTGCCTTGTGGATGAAATTGGATGCTTGTCTAGGGTTTTTCTCATGCTTGGTGGATGCTAGGAATTGTTGGAACAACACAAGCTCAAGTAAGTCTAGTTTTTTAGCCTTGCTTGGTGAAGGTAGGTGAATTCTTGCTTCTTATATGATTGAATGGTGGCCATAGAGTTGCATTTTTTTTCTGAATATGAAATTTTGTCTACCTTCTATCTTCTTTGCATGGTGGAAAATGCTCCCTAGAGGAGGTTTTCCCAAGTCTGGCCTTGGATCTCCAATTTTTCCCTAGATTAGGCTCATATAATGATCCCTAGAGGTTGTTGGAGGAAGCCCTAGTTTAGTGGTCAAAGAGAAATTACTCCAAGAGGGAGGCTGGTCACCTCTCCTCTAGGGATAGGGTTTAGGGTTTCATCCATTAAAACCCTAGTTATCAAATTTTACCAAATTTATCTTGCATTTTCATGTATAATTTTGCATTTTCATGGTAAAATTAGGGTTAGAATTAGGTCTGCAATTTTATGCCTAAAACCCAAAAAAAAAAACATTTCAACTTTTGGCCTCCCTAAAATTTCAACCCTCTCTCCTACAAATTTGGCTTTCCTTCTTTATCCCTAAAAACTCTAGCGCGAAATTTTAGGAATCCCTAAAAACCCCAAAAAATATAAAACCCCAAAAAACTACCAAAATCAGACCTAAAAACAGCCCTAGTGATGTCTCCTATCCCTCACAACCTCCTCTCTCCTCCTTTGATCTCGACCCTCGGCCTAATTCTATCCCTAGACCCTCATCCTCCCTATTTGGATGCCCTCCTACCCTCATTTCCAAGCCTGCCCTAGGCTAGAGCGGCCTTTGGGTAGCCTTTTTGCAGGCTGTAACAACCCCCTAGCAACCCTCTTTTCTACTGCTTAAAGTTTGCAATTTATTGCAGACTATCACTTTTTGTATCCCTTTCCACCTGCTACAATTTCAACACAAAACAACATTTAAATATTAGTCAAAGATTGATTTTATTGTTGTTGGATAAGAGGTGAAACATACATTGATTGCTAGACTAATTTCAACTCTGTTGCATGCTATTAAATGACACATATCAAACTTGACAAATTGCTAATGCTGCTAGAAGTTACAAATTCTAAGTTAAGATTGATGTGGTGTACATTGAATGTTGATTACACTAAATTGCTTGGTAATTTGTTATATCATGGTTTCTATAGATCACTACAATAGAGGGATTGTCTACTGCTGTCATTACAGTATTTACACTCTTGTTTTTATTGGATGGTGAATGATTACATTGTTAGATATATGTTGTTGTCATAAAGACCTTATTGGATTTACTATTGAATACCCTTGCTTATATTGATACAATAGCTCATCTATTTCATCTATTACTTGGTTATTTGTCTACTATTAATGTTCTATGAATGATCTTTAAATATTGACTCGGATACATTGGCATCTACAAGCGCTTTAATTCACCTAGTATGTCTTCTTCATTCCTAAAATTGATTTGTTAAAGGCACTGGTCATTAACATCATTGTATAGAAGACATAATCCTTTTGCTTAAGTGTCTTGCAGGGCATCTAAAGGGCTCACCCCTTGGAGGTTACGACACTCCTAAGAAGTTGGAGGTGTGACTAAGGTGATAGTGGTCACACTATCCCTACATTTGTCTATCGGACACTAGCCCTGGTAGTTTGTCCGGTAGCATTCTCTAAGGGAAAATTCATTATAAGTCGAGATGTTTCCTTTGATGAAAATGAAAGTCAAAATGTAGAAGAAACTGAGAATCTCCTTAGTCATTTGGAGAAAAAGGGAACTCAGGGTAAAATAGTTCATCAAGACAAACCCAATTGAATTGAAAAAGACTTAGCCCCTAACATGAATGTTTAAGAAGTAGATAAATCTTCTCTGGATGATGATTCTTCCTAACCCAGTATAGATCAATAATAGAAACTTCAACCACCACATTAGACCAAAATGGCTCACACAAGTGCTCAAAGATGTTCATCCAAATGAACAAAACAAAATGGGGACTAGAAACTCCTCATCTCAATCAATTTTTGCCTTAATCACTTATGAATCCTTTGAGCCCACTACTTTTGCAGAAGCAATCAAACATAAAGAATGGAAACAAGCCATGGTGGATGAATATGATTATGTAATTGAAAATGGAACATGGAGAGTTGTTGAATGTCCAACAAATGTTAAACCCATTGGTTGCAAATGGGATCGCTAAATCAAATATAAAGCAAATGGTGAAGTTGATAAGTATAAATCCAAGCTTGTGGCAAGGGGATTTTGTTATGAATATAAATTAAGATATAATCAGATAATAAAACATTAGTTATATATTAAACAATGGGACGTGTCTCCTCATCTTAATGGTCCGACCATTTTTAAAGGCATCCAAACCTATGTAATAATCATCTACTTTTATCTATTCAATATTATATCATATCCATTATTCATGGATTATTTAGTTCACCAATTCTTTTGGTAACTTAATTGTGTGTGCAAATAAATATTCGGTATCACAGCTCCTTCTTGGGCATGTGATTCCTACTGCAGGCTACTAGTGAGAGTTTCTCTCATTGATTGGTCCTTCACTAGATATCGGGCTTTTGGCCCCTCTTCTTCCCATTCCCACCTCCGCCTGCACCTGCGCATTCCTTCCTGCTCTCATTCCCCTCGTGCTCCCTGCTCATTGCTCCCTCCTTCCTTGTGACTGTTCCCTGGCCCTAGCTCCTTCTCCCTCCATCTCTCGTCGCTCCCTCTCCCGCCGCCCCCGCACCTTTCCTACAAACCTCCCCCACCCTCTCCCACGCTCCTCCCCATCCATCCCTCGGCCCATCCTCCCTGGCCTCTCCCTCTACCAGCGTCCTCCTACCGCATCCCACTGCGCTCAACAGCCCCACTCGTCCACACTGCGCAACTCCTCCCTTCCACGCAACTCCTCACTCCCCCCTCCCACACAGCTGCACTCTCCCCCGTGCAGCTGCTATTAAGAATAGAAAGAAGGAAGTGCATAGCCAAAGGCTCGCACATATTCACGGTAGGAGAAACACTCCACACATTATATTATTGAATAAACATTACATTTATAGGTAAACCCAAACCAAACTAGATCCAAGAATAATGGATCAGATCCTATGAACTAGGAACTAACAAATCACTCATGCTATCAATAGACGATGCATTTCTACATTATTCCAACATCCTCCCTTAATGAAGAAATGGATCAAAATACTAAATATGCCTGTTGTTTCAGGCTTACAAACCATCAAAGCAATTTAACAATTTAATCTTCGGGGACTCCAACCTTTGAACTCTACAATCCTCCATCTTCTTCATTTTGACCTTAATTGCTGTAAGATAATATTTGTTTATGTTTTCCCGTTTCCTGCTCTTCCAGTTTGAGAGCTTGAAGTCTTCACTGTTCATTATGGAATTTGATTGAGCATCTGCTGTCGTGAATCATCCTTGTGCTTCTGCAAATTCTGCAAACTTTTCACTGATAATTGTCCTCCATGCTCGGTTACAATCAGCTATGTGCAGTGTAGTGGAAATCTGCAACAAAATCTCTTCATGAGCATCTACAAACCTGATACATTCTGCATCACAAACATAGTCAACATTCTTTGGCTTTTCAAGCCAGTCTTCAAGAAAGTTTAGTTCTGCATCAAAGTCAATTTGATTTGCTTCAGCGAATGTAATAGTAGAGACCAATGGAACTGAATCGATGAGCATCTCATCAAATGCATTTACGTTCTCCATATCTTCAATAACCTGCTCTTGCTCCAGCGGAATCTCCTCATCTCCTTCTTCATTTGCAAATGAATCTTGCAGTTTCCTTTCTGCACTTTCGTCATCCATATCAATAGCTACAGGATTATCATGCAAAGGTGGATCTGATTCCAGCGAGATCTCTTTGTCTCCTTCATTATTTACAGGAACTTGGCTGAAGTAATCATATTCCTCTTCGTCTTCAAAGATGCTTTCAAAAGCAAGTCTCATGAGAAAGTCCATTTTGAATGGAATAATTACCTTCAATGCTGAAGATCGCAGCGATCTGCAGTACCACGCCCTAGCAGTGAATCTTTACAGCTGATTTGCAACCACAGAATACAGTATCGCCATCGGGAAGACAGCATCCACGCGGTAGAAGCCGAGAAGAAATACCACATGTCACCTGAAATTACCGCGCCCTAGCAGTGGATGTATACGCGGTAGTTCTGATGTACCACTCTGTATCAGTGGAGATGCATGCGGTAGTATGAGTTCCCAGAAAACACAAATGCGTTTTTAAAAAAAATCACCTTTGCCAATGTCTTTCTGCGTTCCACAGGCTGATCTCAAGCGTGGGCGAGCTAAGTTTCTCTTTACACAGCAGCTGGGCAGTGTTTTCTTTGCTGAGGACGAAGTCGGGGACTGCAGCGTCTTCTTTGGTGATAACGTAGTCGGATTCTGCACCCACAACAGCGATAACAGGTGGGCGACTGCTCTATCTACCCCGAGATTTCTTCTACAGCATTGGCTTCACCTCCGCGTGGTTCACATACAACACGCCCTACCAGTAGACACTTCACACAGGTTCACGCTGCAACATATAAGTCCACACTTCGATTTCTTCCTTCAGCTGCTAATAGTGGTCTCCAGCGATCAATTCACAACCGTATGCACACAACAATCCTCCACGCTGATTTGTTGGAGCGGTTGATTGCCAATGGTGCGCAGGTGCTCAGTCTCAGGCTTCAAATACATACAGCTTCAATTAAATCTGGATTTCCACTCTAAAATATATTTGCGCCCAGCACTCACACTCACGGCTCTGCAAAAAAAAAAATTGGCTCTTTCAACGCTTCTCCTTCAATGGTGATCTCGGTGTTCTCTGGGCAGCTTCTCCTCAGCAGGCAGCTTCTTCACTTGAACGTGCCTCTTCAGCTCTCGGTGTTATTTGGCCGGCAACTTCTCCGCGGACCTCTTCACAATGGCAACAAGGGCACTCACGGCCTCTTCACAATGGCCTCTTCTCAATGGCACTCACGCCCTCCTCACAATGGCACTCACGGCTCAATACAACAGGCTCTGTCTCTCAGCCTCTCACAGATCAGCACACAGGCTCTGATACCATATTAAGAAATGGGAAGGAGGAAGTGCAAATGAATCTTGCAGTTTCCTTTCTGCACTTTCGTCATCCATATCAATAGCTACAGGATTATCATGCAAAGGTGGATCTGATTCCAGCGAGATCTCTTTGTCTCCTTCATTATTTACAGGAACTTGGCTGAAGTAATCATATTCCTCTTCGTCTTCAAAGATGCTTTCAAAAGCAAGTCTCATGAGAAAGTCCATTTTGAATGGAATAATAACCTTCAATGCTGAAGATCGCAGCGATCTGCAGTACCACGCCCTAGCAGTGAATCTTTACAGCTGATTTGCAACCACAGAATACAGTATCGCCATCGGGAAGACAGAATCCACGCGGTAGAAGCCGAGAAGAAATACCACGTGTCACCTGAAATTACTGCGCCCTAGCAGTGGATGTATACGCGGTAGTTCTGATGTACCGCTCTGTATCAGTGGAGATGCATGCGGTAGTATGAGTTCCCAGAAAACACAAATGCGTTTTTAAAAAAAATCACCTTTGACAATGTCTTTCTGCGTTCCACAAGCTGATCTCAAGCGTGGGCGAGCTAAGTTTCTCTTTACACAGCAGCTGGGCAGTGTTTTCTTTGATGAGGACGAAGTCGGGGACTGCAGCGTCTTCTTTGGTGATAACGTAGTCGGATTCTGCACCCACAACAGCGATAACAGGTGGGCAACTGCTCTATCTACCCCGAGATTTCTTCTACAGCATTGGCTTCACCTCCGCGTGGTTCACATACAACACGCCCTACCAGTAGACACTTCACACAGGTTCACGCTGCAACATATAAGTCCACACTTCGATTTCTTCCTTCAGCTGCTAATAGTGGTCTCCAGCGATCAATTCACAACCGTATGCACACAACAATCCTCCACGCTGATTTGTTGGAGCGGTTGATTGCCAATGGTGCGCAGGTGCTCAGTCTCAGGCTTCAAACACATACAGCTTCAATTAAATCTGGATTTCCACTCTAAAATATATTTGCGCCCAGCACTCACGCTCACGGCTCTGCAAAAAAAAAAATTGGCTCTTTCAACGCTTCTCCTTCAATGGTGATCTCGGTGTTCTCTGGGCAGCTTCTCCTCAGCAGGCAGCTTCTTCACTTGAACGTGCCTCTTCAGCTCTCGGTGTTATTTGGCCGGCAACTTCTCCGCGGACCTCTTCACAATGGCAACAAGGGCACTCACGGCCTCTTCACAATGGCCTCTTCTCAATGGCACTCACGCCCTCCTCACAATGGCACTCACGGCTCAATACAACAGGCTCTGTCTCTCAGCCTCTCACAGATCAGCACACAGGCTCTGATACCATATTAAGAAATGGGAAGGAGGAAGTGCAAATGAATCTTACAGTTTCCTTTCTGCACTTTCGTCATCCATATCAATAGCTACAGGATTATCATGCAAAGGTGGATCTAATTCCAGCGAGATCTCTTTGTCTCCTTCATTATTTACAGGAACTTGGCTGAAGTAATCATATTCCTCTTCGTCTTCAAAGATGCTTTCAAAAGCAAGTCTCATGAGAAAGTCCATTTTGAATGGAATAATTACCTTCAATGCTGAAGATCGCAGCGATCTGCAGTACCACGCCCTAGCAGTGAATCTTTACAGCTGATTTGCAACCACAGAATACAGTATCGCCATCGAGAAGACAGCATCCACGCGGTAGAAGCCGAGAAGAAATACCACGTGTCACCTGAAATTACCGCTCCCTAGCAGTGGATGTATACGTGGTAGTTCTGATGTACCACTCTGTATCAGTGGAGATGCATGCGGTAGTATGAGTTCCCAGAAAACACAAATGCGTTTTTAAAAAAAATCACCTTTGCCAATGTCTTTCTGCGTTCCACAGGCTGATCTCAAGCGTGGGCGAGCTAAGTTTCTCTTTACACAGCAGCTGGGCAGTGTTTTCTTTGCTGAGGACGAAGTCGGGGACTGCAGCGTCTTATTTGGTGATAACGTAGTCGGATTCTGCACCCACAACAGCGATAACAGGTGGGCGACTGCTCTATCTACCCCGAGATTTCTTCTACAGCATTGGCTTCACCTCCGCGTGGTTCACATACAACACGCCCTACCAGTAGACACTTCACACAGGTTCACGCTGCAACATATAAGTCCACACTTCGATTTCTTCCTTCAGCTGCTAATAGTGGTCTCCAGCGATCAATTCACAACCGTATGCACACAACAATCCTCCACGCTGATTTGTTGGAGCGGTTGATTGCCAATGGTGCGCAGGTGCTCAGTCTCAGGCTTCAAATACATACAGCTTCAATTAAATCTGGATTTCCACTCTAAAATATATTTGCGCCCAGCACTCACGCTCACGGCTCTGCAAAAAAAAAAATTGGCTCTTTCAACGCTTCTCCTTCAATGGTGATCTCGGTGTTCTCTGGGCAGCTTCTCCTCAGCAGGCAGCTTCTTCACTTGAACGTGCCTCTTTAGCTCTCGGTGTTATTTGGCCGGCAACTTCTCCGCGGACCTCTTCACAATGGCAACAAGGGCACTCACGGCCTCTTCACAATGGCCTCTTCTCAATGGCACTCACGCCCTCCTCACAATGGCACTCACGGCTCAATACAACAGGCTCTGTCTCTCAGCCTCTCACAGATCAGCACACAGGCTCTGATACCATATTAAGAAATGGGAAGGAGGAAGTGCAAATGAATCTTGCAGTTTCCTTTCTGCACTTTCGTCATCCATATCAATAGCTACAGGATTATCATGCAAAGGTGGATCTGATTCCAGCGAGATCTCTTTGTCTCCTTCATTATTTACAGGAACTTGGCTGAAGTAATCATATTCCTCTTCGTCTTCAAAGATGCTTTCAAAAGCAAGTCTCATGAGAAAGTCCATTTTGAATGGAATAATAACCTTCAATGCTGAAGATCGCAGCGATCTGCAGTACCACGCCCTAGCAGTGAATCTTTACAGCTGATTTGCAACCACAGAATACAGTATCGCCATTGGGAAGACAACATCCACGCGGTAGAAGCCGAGAAGAAATACCACGTGTCACCTGAAATTACCACGCCCTAGCAGTGGATGTATACGCGGTAGTTCTGATGTACCGCTCTGTATCAGTGGAGATGCATGCGGTAGTATGAGTTCCCAGAAAACACAAATGCGTTTTTAAAAAAAATCACCTTTGCCAATGTCTTTCTCCGTTCCACAGGCTGATCTCAAGCGTGGGCGAGCTAAGTTTCTCTTTACACAGCAGCTGGGCAGTGTTTTCTTTGCTGAGGACGAAGTCGGGGACTGCAACGTCTTCTTTGGTGATAACGTAGTCGGATTCTGCACCCACAACAGCGATAACAGGTGGGCGACTGCTCTATCTACCCCGAGATTTCTTCTACAGCATTGGCTTCACCTCCGCGTGGTTCACATACAACACGCCCTACCAGTAGACACTTCACACAGGTTCACGCTGCAACATATAAGTCCACACTTCGATTTCTTCCTTCAGCTGCTAATAGTGGTCTCCAGCGATCAATTCACAACCGTATGCACACAACAATCCTCCACGCTGATTTGTTGGAGCGGTTGATTACCAATGGTGCGCAGGTGCTCAGTCTCAGGCTTCAAATACATACAGCTTCAATTAAATCTGGATTTCCACTCTAAAATATATTTGCGCCCAGCACTCATGCTCACGGCTCTGCAAAAAAAAAATTGGCTCTTTCAACGCTTCTCCTTCAATGGTGATCTCGGTGTTCTCTAGGCAGCTTCTCCTCAGCAGGCAGCTTCTTCACTTGAACGTGCCTCTTCAGCTCTCGGTGTTATTTGGCCGGCAACTTCTCCGCGGACCTCTTCACAATGGCAACAAGGGCACTCACGGCCTCTTCACAATGGCCTCTTCTCAATGGCACTCACGCCCTCCTCACAATGGCACTCACGGCTCAATACAACAGGCTCTGTCTCTCAGCCTCTCACAGATCAGCACACAGGCTCTGATACCATATTAAGAATAGAAAGAAGGAAGTGCAGAGCCAAAGGCTCGCACATACACACGGTAGGAGAAACACTCCACACATTATATTATTGAATAAACATTACATTTATAGGTAAACCCAAACCAAACTAGATCCAAGAATAATGGATCAGATCCTATGAACTAGGAACTAACAAATCACTCATGCTATCAATAGACGATGCATTTCTACATTATTCCAACAGCTGCGTTCAGTACTACCTCCATTTCACTCCTCCGTCAACTCCCCTCCCTCCTCCGGCCACCACCTTCGCCTTCCTCCACTCCTACGCCGAGCTCCTACACCCCCACCTCCGCGTCCATTTCCCCCTAGCCCCTGCATTCACCACCGCCTTGCCACGCCCTCCTTCTCGACCATTGTTCCCTCTATGCTACACTAAGCAGCTCCACCTCTCCGCCCAACACACTCCCACTCCCTTCGGCTCCACGCCCCTCCCCCTCAAGCCACCCCCCCACTCTCGCCCACCAGCCATCCTTGCGCTCTCCTGCTGCTCCCTCTCCCCGCGCGCTCCCTGTGCGTGGCCACCACGCCATCACGCCACCCCTCGTGGCTGCGTCCACCCCCCCGCCCATCGAAACCCTAATTTGTTTTTTAATTAAATATTAAAACATTATAATAGTGTTATTATATTCGTTTAATATTATAATTTTGGGGAAAAAACTATATATTAAACTATATATATATATAGTTTATAAAAACATTAATAATACTATTATTATTAATTAATTAATTAATAATTATTATTAAAAAACCAAGCAAAAGGAAATAATTATTATTATTTTTGGAAAAAAGAAAAAAGGTTATTTAATCTAATAAGAAGAAGACAAGAAGTAGTCAAAGGAAGACAAGTTGTTGTCGAAAAAGTCAAAATCAAAGGAAGAATCTTCGAAGAGATCAAAGTAAATTGAAGGCTCGTCAAAGAATTCAAAGTCAAAAGAACGACTATCTATCATCGAAGAAGTTAGAGACCATGGAAGCCGGTTTGTGACTACAATTAGAAAAGTTAGAAACAAAGTTAAGGCGTTATCGGGGAGACAATGAAGATTTACGCGGCAGGAATACAAAATTGGAAGAAATAATTGAAATACATAAGCTACAAGAAAAGTTCAATGAAAAAAATTTCCGACCTGAAAAATCATATAGAAAAATTGTGTGCACAATTTGAGGAATTAAAAGACGAAAGTGATTTCAATCAAAGACTAAAAAATCAAGATATAAAGAAAGAAATAAACGATTACGAAGCAGAAATAATACGCTTGAACAAAATCGTTAACAACAAGGATAAAGAATTGACGCAGATACGACAGAAATTAGAAGATCAAGAATCATTGGTCGACCAGTATCGACAACAAATAAAATTCTTCAACAAAAAAATGATGACTCTAAAAAGACACACAAGTTGGAGATCGCAAAGAGTAATAAAGCACTATCCAACAATTCCGAAGAAATTTTCAGATTAAGAAATCATAACAAGACACTAGTCACAAAAATTGAAGTTGAAAAATAGTCAGAAGACAGAACAATCTGCGGAAGACATTGAAGGAAAACTTCTAGACAAACAGGAAGAAAATAGCTGCATCAAAAGTCATAACGAAGATCTTAAGGAACAACTTAAGAAGTCTAAAGATGACAGAAAATCGCAAGTAGAATTGATTAAGAAGTTTCAAAATGATAACATGCAGTTAGAAAACAAGTTGGAAAAGATACATAACGAAACATTAAAACCTCAAGGGACGAAAATACAACTTCCAGCTCAGATCAATGCTCAAAAATTGACACTCATAAAAGAAAATAACATTGTGAAAATTCCCTATCGACACCCCAACCATAAAAACCAATATTCTAAAAAGTGGGAACTGTCGAAACATAATGGTACTAATATGATCAAAGCTCCTGATGACAGATCAGTATGGAATCCCGACAATCCACAACAAATCAATTTGGGACGGATTGATCCATCCACATATCAAAATTTATGCTCGACTCTTAGCAGTTTGTATCGACATGTTTCGACAACTACGACACCACAAAAAATGATGCAGAAACATTATAAGGCTTTGTCCTAGAGAGAGGCAATGTTATGAATATAAATTAAGATATAATTATATAATAAAATATTAGTTATATATTAAACAATGGGACGTGTCTCCTCATCTTAATGGTCCGACCATAGTTAAAGGCATCCAAACCTATGTAATAATCATCTACTTTTATCTATTCAATATTATATCATATACATTATTCATGGCTTATTTAGTTTACCAAGTCTTTTGGTAACTTAATTGTGTGAACGAATAAATATTCGGTTCAGATTTGCTCCAAAAGAAGGTATAGATTATGAAGAAACATTTGCACCAACAACAAACTAGAACACTATAAGAATGGTAATCAATTTGTTGCACAACATGGTTGGACATTTCACCAAATGGATGTTAAAAGTGCTTTTCTTAAAGGAGATTTGAAAGAAGTTTATATGACTCAACCCCCTGGATTTGAAGTTAAAGGATAGAAGCGCAAAGTATGCAAATTGATCAATGCCTTGTATGGTTTGAAACATACACCCAGATCATAGTATGACAAAATGGATGACTACCTCATGCATGTTGGTTTCCATTGCAATGATTCTAATGGTATTTCAAGATGCAAGGATAGAACTTGGTGATCATTGTTCTTTATGTTGATGATTTAATCATTATAAGAAATCATGGAGTCCATATCTAACAGGTAAAGCAAGTACTTCACAAAGGATTTAAAATGACTAACTTGGGCCCACTTCGATACTATCTTGGAGTGGAAGTTTCTCAACATCCTAATCATATCTTCATTAGTCAAACCAAGTATGCCTCATAATTGTTAAATATTTCTTGCACAAAGGATTGCAAACCCTCCCTTACACCTATGGAGCAAAACTCAAAACTTTCAGAATTTGAAGGAGGAGAATTGATGAACAACACTAGACACTGACGGTTAATTGGAAGCCTCATTTACTTGACAAATACTCATCCAAATTTGTCATATGTAATCAACATTCTTTTCATATTCATGTAAGAACCTAAAGAACGTCACTAGAATGCAAAAAAAAGGATCCTCAAGTACATTCAAGGTACAAAGGATTATGGTCTACTTTATAAGAAGAATGAGAACTTTACACTTGTTCGCTATTCATATGCAAATTTTATAGGTGATATTGATGATAGAACATTTAGGTTATTTGATGAATATGGGTTCAATAGCAGTATCTTGGAGTTGTAAAAAACAGGCTACAGTGGAAACTTCTTTAGTAGAGGTAGAACACATCTCAAATTGGGAAACAACATATGAAATTGTCTATTTACAGGATCTAGGTACTATTTAAAAAGCATCGACCACTTTATGGATTGACAATCGATAAGCAATAAAGATAGCCGAAATTTTAGTATTTCATTCCAAAACTAAGAACATTGACACCTAGCATCACTTCATTAGAACAATCACCAACAACAACATCATCAAGCCACAATATTGTCCATCTAAAGATCAAACTTCAGATATTTTCACCAATCCACTAGGTAAAATAAAATTCACCAAGTTGAAATATGAACTTGGCATTTGTAAAAATAAACTTTTGGATTAAATGGGATAGTTAACCGAATAATCTTAAAGTTTATTTAGATATCTATGTTTTCTTAGAATAATAATTTATTAATTTAGATATTAAGAGATAATTCATCCTTATCACATCCTTGCCATAGTTATTATCGTTTCAAGGACACATGGCATGTTGAGATAAGTTCGAAAGGGTTATATAAACACTATGCCTATGACCTATTTTGTAATATTTCTTTTCTATATCAATAAAATTGTGTTTTTGAGGAAACTTGGTGAAATTAACAAGAAGTCGCAACCAACACTATAGCAAGAGTAGAAGAGATGACCTCTCAGTTTGAGACAATCTTTTCCATGGCTTCTTGTTTATCTACTAACATTGTGTCGAGTGTTGGTTGGTATGTGGAGAATGCATATTTGAGACACATGCCATATAATATAAAACTATTAAGTAGGATTTATGAACAAGAGGGAGGCATGATTGTGCAACGTGGTGATGATGCCACATACCCTGAGAGGAGTTGGCTCCATTTCATTTCATTAAAGCTTGAGACTTGTACTCTGAGTGGGTCACTTCACTTGTGTGTGGCTTACTTATGTTTAGTAGGATTTCTCACAAGGCACCTGTGTTGTATTGTTGGCCCCCCTCACTCTCATATAAATAAAGGGGAAAGTCTTTCCAAACACAACACATCACATATTTATTTGTATATATTATTTGGAGTGCTCTCTTAGTGATGTGTGACAACTCATGAGGAAACCCTAGTGGAGCATACGAGGAGTTGGACGATTTCTCTCTCTTGAGATTCTTTTTTATTGATTTATTCTCTCTCTTGGCCACTAGGGTTTCTTGGTCTGTTGGAGTATATTGGATTCTAGGATTAGTGTTTCATCCCTTGGAGGCTAGATATCAGGGTTTGGAAACCCTTGGACGTATTTGGGGAAAAGGAGGAGGAGAACACCTTGCCATAGAGATAGTGTTGGAGGAATTCTTGCACTTAGAGGAGCTAGGGTTTGTTGATTAGCCCAAGATAGAGCACATTGGGTGGTTGGACTTTGTCATATAGCCTTGAGAGGAGGTTATGGTATGTATGTACTTCATTCAATGAGCATATATATATATGAGATTTGATTTCAGTGTTTTATCTTCTTGAGAAGGTTATTTACAACTTTTAATTGTCTTGTTGATTTGCACTCAAGAAAAAATTGTTAAATGACTTAACACTAAAATTGAAGATAATAATACAACCTGAAGATAATAATGCATGTGATGTTGTCCTAGGGTGCTAAAAACTAATTGAAATGGTTAGTATATTTTCTCCTTGAATTCATGTGAATATTAGGGGTACTAGAAAAGAATTATTGTGATTGTCATGTTGTATTACACATGAATTTACAACAATCATAAAGGCTAAAAATTATAGGGTTAAAATCTAAGGAACCTTCCCGCCCAAAAAGTGAATTTTTAAATTTGCATTAATCGCCTGATGCAAATGTTGTTTCAACACTATAGGGATATTTTAGAAGTCTTGGTGTAATTCTCTATCCAAAGATTCTTGACCATGTGGACTTGTATTCAATTTGTAGTGAAGATCAACTAGACATCTTTTGGAAACCAATACGAGAGTACACGTAAGCATTATATTTTGCATAGCTCTTGCATGTTTAAAGATTTATTTATGAAGTTCTTGAACTTTTCAGATTCGAGTATTACCTTTCACCTTGCAAGATTTGTTTTCATTTTAGTGATTATTGCAAGGAGAAGGTACTAGTAATAAAAAAACTGTTAATTTTTACTGCAAAATTAATAAAATTTCCTTGCTTGTTTTCGAGCTTAGTTTCAGATTTATAAGGGGAATATCTTAGATCAATAAAATGTTTATTTAAGGTGTTTCTTTTGTGTTTTATTCTCATTTTTGTTCATTGTCATGCAACCTTTCATCCATAAACGGGGAGATTGCCATAGATTTATTAATTTTCTGCATTAATTTGACATATCTAATCATACTGAAGTTTCTTACCGCTGATTCCAAGAAGAAAAATGCAGCTTTTGAACATGCAGATCAATGAGTTATAATGCAGATTTGATGTGCTACTTTCCCATAGAACTCATGATTGAAGCCTCAAATCATCTAGGGATACCCCCCGCCCTAGAATTGGCATGCACCAATTTGGAAGCAAAAGTATGTTAAATCAGTGATGCAGAGTTACTTCTTGATGGTTATCTATACACCTTTGGGTTCGTTGGTTCAAAGGCATTTCTAAATGATAACATTTTGCATAGTGATATTAAACAAAACCATTGCGTAAGGCTTTACCCCCATGATGAATTAAATATTCGTCCCACACAAAAATATTTGTATCCATGTAATATCCCTCTTTTACGCCCCTGCTATTTTATAAATGCAAATGTAAATTGTACTTGTTTGTTGGTGAGGAGCTCAAGGCCAAGGCCCCACTAGTAAACCTTGTAAGCTAAGTGATTTAATTCCTAGTTGTATTTGGGAATACTAGACTTAAGAGAATGAGCTCTTGATGCAACCTAACTTTGAGGGCACGAATCCTTTGAGGGGGAAGAGGAGAAATGGCTTGGGAACCATGGGTGATGACATATGTTATCTTGTTGTCACAAGCACTTGAGTGAACAGTAACATTCAACGAAGGATTACTTGAGTTGTTTGGTTATCAGTTAGTCCTAGAGAGGGATACCGAAGATACCCCTAACCGCCGAAGACAGTTAATGTATCCTAAGACCTAAAGCTTAGCACTAAGTTAATCCTTGATAAAAACTATTATGTAAAACTAAGAAACTCCTTTGAATGACCTTGACATCCTTGTCCCGACAGAGGACGTCTAGGGTTTTCTTCATCAAAACCCACTATCTAATTATTAGCGTAAGCTAAACTATTTTATCACATAAATAGACTAAGTGATGGTTATCACTGTCTTGGTTCGGTTAGTTAAACCCCCAAGACATATATTTAGTACCTTAGCAGGTTAAAAGGGATAAATAGTTATAAATTCAGGTACCATCTCTTTTATAAATATGGTTAATACAATCTAAAAACCAAAAATGGTTATCGTTTATTAATTACATTATTATTTGTAATTGTACCTACAAATAACATGATAAGAGAGGTACACAAACTATATATATGAAATATTATTGGCTATAATAATATGCTATAATTATATATAATATAATACATTAACTTGATAATGCAATATAACTATATGGAAATACCTATATAGTTGGTATTCTTAAAGAAGGTGTGATGAACCTGCAATAATTAATTAATGAAAACACACGAGATAGCAGAAATAATAGAATTCAGAATCAATTTTATATTGATCGCAGACCACTTCGAGGGGGCAACCTCCTTTGAGCAAGCTCAGTACAAATAACTTCATGGTACCTTCATTGGTCTCGATCGCAGACCACTTCGAGGGGGCAACCTCCTTTGAGCAAGCTCAATACAAATAACTTCACGATACCTTCATTGGTCTCAACACCAACTTATATACTAAGTCTAGGCGCTAATACCATGTGTCAATGCAAACCATGGGCCAATACAAACTATGGATCAACAATTACTATGGGACGACTTACAAAGCATATGTGTCCAACAACAATAAGACAAACTATGGATCAACAAATACTACGGGACAACTTACAAAGCATATGCATCCAATCAACAATATACTAACAAAGTAAATATATGGGTTGACATGGGTTCCTAACATCCCCTCTCCCTTAGAAAAAGCTTTTTCCTCAAAGCTTTAGATGTGGAAGTTGATGCAGAATCTAAAGGAGTGGGTCCCCTGTAGCATCCTCGGGTTGCATTCTGGGGCACTGATGCCTTTTGAGTTTCAGGGAGGGTTGCTTGGAAGGCTGCAGACGAAGAAGAACCATATCAGTTGCGTGAAAAGTGCACTCAAAACGGTGCTGATCGGCTTGTTGTTTCAGTCGAATTCTTGCCATGTGAAGATTGTCCTGCAGAATGAGAAGAATCTAATCGCAGTTTCGAAGAACCAAGTCAATTGACTGAACTGGGGAGATGCTCAGGGTGTATGGAAGAAGAACTGGTGGTGCCTGTCCATAGACCGCTTCATATGGTGTCATTTTAGATGTGGTATTGTACCACTGGAGCGCTTCTAGGAAATCCATAGAAATAGTTGTCCAAATCTGTGTAGGGATGGGCAAGGGTTCGAGCAGTTCCGAAAGGAGTGTCATTTCACCCTTGTTGACCTGGCAAGTATCACAGTCACCCACCATCTATTGAATTGTCATTTTCAATTCTTGCCAAAAGAAGCTACATTGTTCCCGGTCATACGTTTTGAGGAACCCAGAGTTCCCTGCTGATGAAGAAGCATGGAGTTCATAGAAGAGATAGCCCTGTTGAACAGATTGCAACCAATTTGGAACAAGCAGAGAAATAGATGTAAGAGAAACTGGGTCATCAAATGTGCGAGAAGGAGCATCTGCCACCATATTGTCCTTACCCTTCTTGTAAGTGATCACATAGGCATAACCCATGAGTTGGATAACCCATTTCAGGTGTGTTGGGAAGGAGACCCATTGTGCCAGGAAATTTTCCAGAGTCTGGAGATCAGTCTTGATGCAGAAATAATTCCCTAATAGGTATGGCTGCTACTTTGGTACTGCATGCAAAATAGCCATCATTTCTTGCTAATATGTAGATGCGGCTAAATTCTTACTGGAAAGGTCCCTTGAAGGCGACAAGACCACTGGTGCAGCAAGGACACCTGCATATCTATCTAAGGAAGTAGGGGAGACCGTTGATGGGTGCATATGAATGGAATGGATTTAAGCGATGATACCGTGTGAATTCTTCTTAAGGATCTTTTCCAAGCGATAAATTTGTGTTGTTTCCCATTGACTGAAAACTGCATCCAAAGTTCAGCAAAATCCCATAAGATGGGGCCAAGTGTGTGTAACCATTGAACGCCCAAAACCACATCACATCCGCCTAGGAACAAAGCAAACATGTCAGAGCGCAGGTTAAAATCCTCCAAAGAGATACGCACATTGTGACACTTCCCCTTGCAAGGTAAGGTGCCCCCATTGGAAACCATGACTTCAAAGTTGGAGCAAGGATGGAAAAAACAATTAGCATGTTTGGCGATCTGAGGGTCAATGAAGTTATGAGTGCTACCAGAATCAATGAGTATTGTAAGATGAAGCTTCTTGAAGTAACCCCTGACCCGCATTGTTTGGGGGGTGGTGACGTCGGATAAAGCATGGAGAGATATATCTGGTTGTTCATCCTGAGATGGGGGGTCAATAGGCGGCTCCTGAATGTCGACCTGATCATCCATTGTATTTGGAGCTTCTTAACCAATTTTAGAGGCAGGTGGAGAATCCATATCCAAGAGATAGAGCTTTTGTTGAACACATCTATGTCCCCGAGTAAATTTCTCATCACAATTATAATAAATCCCTTTTTCTCTGCGTGCCTGCATCTCTGTTTCAGACAAATGCTTGATAGGAGTTGGCCGAGGAACTGGCGGGATGGGAGGTCGTTGAGAACCCATATTTCGGAAGGGAACAAAAGTGGGTTTGGAGCATTGTTGGGCTGCAATCTTGTCTTCTGTCAACTTAGCCAACCCTAGGGCTTCCATCATTGTGTTGGGACAGAACATTTTAACCTCTAGCCGGATTTCATCCTTAAGACCACTGATAAAACAACTCCTGTAGAATTCATCAGACAATCCTTCTGTGTGATTGGCTAGTTTCTCAAATTCTGTTTGATACTCTCTCACAGTTCCACTTTGACGAAGTTTAGTGAGTGCTCTGGTGAAGTTATCAAAAGCACTAGGACCAAATCGTTTCAAAATGAGTTGGCAAAAATCTATCCATTTTGGCTCATCATGAGCCTTGATGTACCAACGGTACCATTGAAGGGCTTCCTGTTCCAAATGAAAGGATGCAAGTGGAACTTTTTGGACATCAAAAGTATTATGCAGACTAAAATACTGATCTGTACGATAGATCCATCCAGTTAGATCAGTACCGTTGAAGCGAGGAAATTCAAGCTTCAGACCACGGAAATTGCTGGAAGAAGAGAACCCATTGGTTGCAGAAGATTCTTATTGTCAGTTATTGTTCATGGTTGAATGCTGAAGATGGAGGCTGAGAAATTTTTCATCCAGATCTTGGAGTTTGGTTTGGATGGCTGCAAGTGCTTCCTCCATGGTTTTTGCTCCTGCGCGGGTGACAACCAGAACCAGGAGTTTTTTTTTTTTTTTTTTTGGGGGGGGTGAATGGATAGAAAAACACAAACAAAAACTTCTTTAGTAAAGGGAAATTTGGATTTGGGAAAAAGGCGGATGGGTAATTGGGGTTTGACTAAGTTTTGGACACTTTCTGATGGATATGGAAGCAAAAAATGGGGATTTTAGAAGCGGGGTGAAAAAATGAGAAAATTTGTCAAAGAGGGACAAAGAAGCAGAAATAGGGAATGAACACGGTGGCAAAATTTAGAGGTGAGTGGGTGAAAATTGAAGAACTTATGGAAAACTCTTAAAATAGACAAATGTGAGAATTTGGGATAGGGTCCTCAGAAATGAAATATGCAGAATAGGATTGCAGAGGTGTTTGGGAAGTTTCAAGGAAAACGGAGTTAAAACAAGGGAGATATGGCGAAAAAACGGAAAAGGGAGTTAGATTTTTTTTTCTTTTCAGAAATGGATCTGCAACGGCGCGGAAGGGATCGGCAACAGATGGATCTAAAACGATGCCGAATGGATCGAAAACGGTTGGATCTGAAACGACTTTCAGAATAGATCTGAAACGGCTAGATCTAGAATGGCTTGGAATGGATATGAAATGGCGCGGAAGTGATCGGCAACAGTTCAGCTGAAAATAGATATGGACCCCAGGTATGTTCGGCTTCCTAACAGTTCAGGTGTTTCACTCTGCCACCAATGCTATTTGATGGCTTGCGTATTGGGGAAGTACCCCTCACTCCACGGCTGAGGTAAAACTGATAACCGCTTTGCCACAAACGACAGCTCTTGGTTTACCTCACGGGTGGGAACTAGTCAATTAGGTAGGGGTCATTGCCCTTTTCGCTGGCAGGTCCTCTCAATGGGCTAGCTACTTTGGGGTTCATGTGGTACTCCTCACAATGATTTTTAGGGCTTATGCCCAAGTACTTCCCACAGTTAAGCGGATAGGGATTATTCCCATATTCGAACTTGCAGCAGATGCGAAAAAAAAAATGGCAGAAATTCCACCCAACGAGCCCAAGAAAGTGCTCTAATACCATATGTGAGGAACCTGCAATAATCAATTAATGAAAACACACAAGATAGCAGAAATAACAGAACTTAGAATCACTTTTATATTGACCGCAGACCACTTCGAAGGGGCAACCTCCTTTGAACAAGCTCAATACAAATAACTTCACGGTACCTTCATTGGTCTCAACACCAACTTATATACTAAGTCTAGGCACCAACACCATGGGTCAATACCATGTGTCAATACAAACCATGGGCCAATACAAACTATGGATCAACAATTACTATGGAACGACTTGCAAAGCATATGTGTCCAACAACAATAAGACAAACTATGGATCAACAAATACTACGGGATGGCTTACAAAGCATATGTGTCCAATCAACAATATACTAACAAAGTAAATAGATGGGTTGACATGGGTTCCTAACAGAAGGGTGAAATTATGTTATCTTTGAGCGGTCATTGATACTATTTTAAACAATAGCCTTATGTAAAAGAGAAAGGCTTTGTTATAGCGACAAAACCGTATTTAAAGTGGCATTTTAAAGTAAAAGAGATTTATATATATATATATATATATATATATATATATATACATATTGTCATCACTTTTATTAGTATAATAATATTTGTAATTAAACACGTATAGAATACATTATAATTCATTCCCTGGATGCGGGTGACGACAGGGGTTATGCCATGAGGACTCAGCCAAACAGGACACCTGGGCATGAGCGTCAACCAAGTGGCAGTGCTGATGTCAGGCTCACTATAGAAGCGACGTCAAGTCGTTGGCCTCATTAATCATCCTTCCAGCGACGTCTCCTCAACGAGCCTGGACTAGTCTGTCGTGCACCATCCCCATGGCTCTCAGGCGTGTGAGGTTAAGTTCACCAACTGACTGGTATTTCCGTCTCTTCAACAGCAGCTTGTCTCGGCCCCCAACCATGCTCGTTCGCATTCCCTTCATTCTGTATCGAGCTCCCCCTGCTTATGCGCTACAAGAGCTCCCGTTCGCCAACATCCGCACTATCCTTTGGACTGACTTCATGGGTCGGCTGAAAGGAACCAGAGGAAGAAAGAAGAATGAAGCCCAGGAAACTGGGAAAACCAAGAAAGGTTATGGTGCAGAGGTCTCAATTCCAATTCATTTACTCCTTGACAATATGGAGGCAAGAATAATTGCAGACACTCTCTCCAAGGGGAGTCATGAACAACCCTGGGATTCTTATTGGCTGGTGAAAAACATGCTAGAAGAGCTCATGGATGACATGCTGTCCGATTGGGCCACTGCTAGAAACGCTACTCAGACCCTGAGAGCTACCCTGCCAAACATGGCAGCCACACTCAACAGTCTGGAGAACACCCTTAGCTGGGACTCCTATGCCCCCACCCGTCACCTCCGTCGTGAATTTTGTCCTAGAAGCAGTGCTCATGGCGCCACACCCTCGGTTGTTAGAAACAATGTGACACTCGGCAACCTGGCCACCCCACATGGAAAGGATTTGAACACCTAGACAGGCAAGGATTTGGTCTCGCCACGCGGCAGGGTACTAAACTCTCAGAAAGGAAAGGAGCAGGTTCAACCCTCCTTCCCCATCGCCTCCACCTTGGGCCCAATTCTCGCCAAACGTACTCGCAACGAGCAAGATAGCAGTGCTCTCATCACCAGGAAGACTACGCCCTTGCCTGTAAAGCACCCTGCGAGAGACATTCAGCCACCAGTGAAAGACATTCTGCCACTTGCAAAAGATACTCTACCACTTGCGAAAGACTTGGAGGACGATGCATGTTACAACTTCCCCATCTTGGAGGAAACTCCTTCAGATGCAGAGGCACCTTCAGTACCTTGTTAAGGAGGTTTTCCAACACCTTTTTTTCAGTTTTATGGTATGTTTCACTATGCCCCAGACTGCTAGTTTATTTCAAGCTTTCATGGCTATGACTCCACTACCTATTTACCCTGCTCTCCCTATACTAGGCAGGGTTTTTTTGTATAATTTTGATCAAAACCTCCATGACTCTGTTGATCTTCAAGGTTGGCCAAAACCACCTCAGACTGTAACTTTTATTGCATCTTTATTTCTCCCAGTTTAATAGAATTTTGCAGCATTACAAAAAACAAAATACATTATAATGCCATTGTAGTATTAATGCAAGAGAAAACGATGGAGATACTTATGGAGAAGGATAAGTTACGTGGTCAGCGAGACTCTTATTATAATGGTTATTGAGACAATGGCCTCTTTTTATAATATGGAAAAGAAGACACCTAGACCATATTAAAGGGAAGTAGTTAAATGGGTATTAAGGTAAAAAGAATTGTCGTTCATGTTTTGGTATGACTATTTACCAAAGTTAATGCGTGGAGAATTTATGGTTTTAGGGTTATAGTTAAAGTTTGTTAAAACCGTAATGTATGCAGATTCTTTACCCTGCCAAGCTTGGCGCTTAGATAACCTGGGATCCCACGTTCTGCCTTCTTTTCCACGTTCTGCTGGAGTGCTCGGCAAGTGGACATGTCGTAAAATGAGGAATCTCCCTCATGTTGTGGGTGAGGTGAGCGTTTTTTTTTTTTTGGATGGTCTTTTTGCATGGTCGCAGCAGGAGATTGGGGGAGGAATTACTATAAACCTGGACGGGTTCCTCAGTTTGGGGGGATACGATGCTAATTCTAATCTCTGCACATAGTTTCGGTGGGCATTTTATCCTGGACGTCGCTCGTGTTTAGGGACGACTCTTAACCTCCGTAAAACTTTTATGTTGTGTATTATATCTTGCTCCTCTACGTATAGCTGAATACGCTATCCTAACACTACATTCTTTATAATTGGTTTATTCTTGTTGATATAGCATTTGGGAGAGGATGAATGCGGATGTTATAAGTCTGTATAGGTTATATATATATATATATATATATATATATATATATGTTGGATTATATAAATCTATGGTCGATTTTACTAATGTGCGTAGCTGGGGAAAGATCCCTACATGCTATTTAGTTTATGTATTACATATATTATTAGGCCACGTGTTGATCCTTGGGTAGATGGCGTGAAGCCAAACCTAGGATCTTTGTGCTCTGCCGAGCAGAGATACGTTGAAATGTAGTCTTATATTTTATGTATTACATATACATTTATGTATGATGTTTGAAGGGACTGCGCATAAGTTCTGGGAAGGGACGGCTGGAGGAAGCCGATCCCTATGGATTTCTGTCTGATGTAGGTATATAAATGTATTGGATTACCTTTATATCTATGTTTGTTTACTGCACAAATGCTAGGGGTGGGGACAACCCAATGGTAGTGGATCCCTATATAATTACATGTGATAGGATATACATACCTTTATGTTGGATCCTTTATATCCTTTAAATTGTTACTGTGTGTGCAGGGGAAGAATCCTGTATTATATACTTATGTTAGATATCTATAATTTATATACTCATTG
This sequence comes from Larix kaempferi, assembly GCA_027924585.1. Taxonomy (NCBI): domain Eukaryota; kingdom Viridiplantae; phylum Streptophyta; class Pinopsida; order Pinales; family Pinaceae; genus Larix; species Larix kaempferi. Next base: position 578,537 of record BSBM01000193.1, read on the forward strand.
TGTAGCTACACAGAGATTGGGAGACTGGTCCCTTTATATCTTTTATGTTTTATATATTAAATATTGCATGCTGCCTGTTGTGTGTAGTTGGCAATTGCGCAGAGCTGGGGAAGATCATTATTTACTTCCATTAATATATTATGCATATTGCATGCTTCATGTTGTATGATGGCGCAAGGCTTGGGGAAATTATCCCCGTAAACATTGCTTTGATAGCTAGATATATATTGTTGTATGTGCATTTGTATGATGGCGCGGGACTTGGGGAAATGATACCCGTGAACATTTCTTTGATAACTAGACATATATTGCCCGTATGCTTGCATTTTGTATGATGGCGCAGAGACATTGGGAGATTGCTCCCTATATGATATAGGGTTTCGTATATTATTATATATATTACTTCTTGTTGTGACTGCACAGATGCTTGGGAAAGTGATCCCTATATACTTTTATTTGATGGCTTGATGAATTAATTGTTGGTTGCGCAGAGATGGGAGAAGGATCCCTGTATACTTATTATTTCATATTAATTGTATGTTTGCATGTTGAGTGTCATTGGTAATGGCCGGTGCAGAGATTGGGGAAAATCCCTGCATGATATTGATTTCATGTTCTATATTCCATGTATTCTTCCATTTGCATATTGCACAGATGTTTGGGGAAATGATCCCTGTGTATGTTTCATATATTGCATATATATATTCATGCCACCTTTGGTTGTTGCACAGAGTTGGAGAAAGATCCCCGTATGCCATATGTTTTATATATTACATATATAGTTATGTTCCTTGTATTCATTGCGCAAGGCTGGGGAAAGATCTCAGTATTATAAATATTTGTGGATTGTGTGTAACCTGTTGTGGGATGGGGTGGCTGAGAGAGCTGATCCCAATCCATCTTCATCTGCGTATTTGCATAGTTTGTTATGTTAATATATTGGTGTATGTAGACACATGCTGGTTGGGGTATGGTAAACCCTTTTGCACATAAAATGTAATCATTGGTGTATGTAAATATATGCTAGTTCGGGTAGGGAAACCTTCTGCTTATGCCCAGTATGTATATATATATATATATATATATATATATATATATATATATATTACCTTCCTGTCATAGAACCCTTGGGGAAAGGACGTTATATCAATTTATAAATTATCATGATCTATGGTGATCATCCTCGGAGAGAATCCCTGTCATGCTTCTAAGATAGATTGTTGGATGTTTTGGAAAAGTGCACTCTATGAGAGAGACTTGAGAAAGTGGAAAGTAAACTGTGTTGCAAAATGTACCCCTTCTATTTTGTTAAATAATAATTATGACATTCCTTGGTGGACGTAGCCCATAGATTTGGGTGAACCACGTATACTGGTCTCTTTCTTATGTGTACTTTATATGTTTTAATCTACTTGATAACTATGATCTAAAATGGTAAGTGATTTCACTAAAGAATGTCTATTACATAAGTTTGTAATTCCAAATGATGCTTGGAGTGTTTGGTTATATAATAATCATGAGGATTATTCGGGTATTGGAACTAAGACCCACTTGAAAAGGGGTTTACACTTATGCTTTCGTTATGTACAAATTGTTAAAAGGGAATGAGTCACATTTTGGATTAAAAAGTAATCTTTATGCAAAAATGACAAACCATGTTTAATGTATAAGTCTTATAAGAAAAGTAGTGAATGAACAAGTGTTTATATGCAATGCTACTTATGACTTATATTCAAGTACATATATGTTGTGACTAATACCCTTGATTGTTGATGTCGAGGAAAATTTCTACCCCATTCCTACAAAAGTTGAACTTGGAAATTGGGCATGTTACAAAGTGGTATCAGAGCTGAAGTTTCAGCACTAGGGCCTATATGGACTCAGCATGAGGTATGAAAATATAAAGTGGTTGAACCAAAGAGGTAACACTACCATGTTCCATCCTTTATTGTACTAGTAGTATGAACTTTAATATAGTACTTAAGGAGTAGCATCCTCCTAGTAAGGTTGTATGGTCTCTTGGATAAAGGGTAGAGATATTATCACGGATTTAGTGAATGGACTTTATGGAACACGTGTTAAAGATTTGCTATCCTATAGCAGTAAATTGTTTGGATATGATATTTAGACAAGATAGTAGACTATGATTTCATGCTGACATTTGAATCCCTTTTGCATATTTATTATATGTAGGGAAAATTTTGTCAAAAGTGTGCTTATATATGAATATGTTGATTCAATAACCATGATGACTAATGTATTGTCTGTTTGTATTGAGATCAAGGAACAAATTTCCACTCCATCTTCCTCATAGATAAAAATGTTGGATTTTATGGTGAGGTATGTTATCACCTTGACGAACAAAAATTGTGGATTAAAACTGTAAGCATAAGGAGTAATGCTTTCGTTTTGCTTTAGTATTTGGTACTATGTTGACATACGAAAAGAGGAAGTTGGATATGATTTTGCCCTTGATGCATTTAGTAAGAAATGAAAATGTTCTCTAGAATTTTCGTGATTGCTTTGCAATAGTCTTGTAAATTTATAGACGCACGCTGAAAATAGTTGAGTGGCGAGTTGAATGGCCATTTGAATTATTGAAGAGGTTGTAAACTTATCAGGGAGATAAGTTAGTACACCTCGTAAGAAACCAAAGTTAGTGAAAAGAGAACAAACAATGATATGTGTTAACATTGCAGCGTATGGCCGTAAGATTGTTAATATACGCGGGACTTGTTGAACGACAAGGGGCATGATACATATTATGCATGAAGTATATTGTCTGAATAAAGATCAAAAACTCAAGCAGAGATATATTGATAAGTAAATAGGTGAATCTATTGCTTATCAAATTGATGATATTATGATTATGTAAGGTGTTATGTGATACAAAAATATTATGAATATGTTTTTGTGATTGACACTTGACCTCCATGAGGTTTTAGCTAATATACCTATTTTGTTGATGTGTGCAAGGAATCGATCGCATGAAGTAAGGGCTTGGCACTTAAGAACCAAAGCTAAGCAATGGTGAGAGGATCGCTAAACCATAAGGATTTCGCAAAAATCATTGTAAGTGAATGCCTCTATATGGTTGTCAAACTTAATAGATTGTCACATGTGCAATAGGCTCAACTTAAAGCTTGTGATGGTAAAGCAGGTTGGTTGTAATGTCCCCATTCAAATAATTGCATAGTAAGACAATCCCATCAATCCTACTAGTTTCCTAGGTTGGATGGGCACATTTGGAATTGTAATAAGGAAGCCAATAGATGATGTTTAGACATTAGAAAGGTTCAAGTATTTAATAAAGAGATTGAATAAATAAATTCAAGAGAAATTCTAGGTGGCAAGTGGTTTTGAAGACATATGGAGGATGTGGGACCCACACTAACTTGATTTTTCAAGGACACGTGGCATTTCTCTTTTGCCAATTCGAATCCATGAGAAGGTGAAAATTCTTGGATGAGTAGGTAGGCTCATACACATGGCATTCAGCATAATAGGTTGAATTTGGATGGAATGGTAACCTCCATGGAAGAAGAAGAGTCAAGCTAGGAGTTTGTGGACACTTGGGCTAGATTCCCTAGCTCCTATGACATCAATGATGGAGATGCTATGACATCTATGACAAATTGCAGACCTAAGGGATGACATCTGACCATTATGACATGTCAGACCTAAAAATAGCATCTAGGTGAGCGCCCAAGGGAGTTAGAGAATACCAAGAGATGCCTACTCGAAATTGTGGAAGGTGGAAGGCTAGGAAGTGGGAGACATGTAGCAATACTTCCATCACTCCCTAATTCGAATTGGCTTGGATACTATGGGTGTAATTGGAACCTTAGAAGGCTAAGGAGGTTTATAAAATACAAGAATGAACTAAGAGAAGGGATTTTGATGATTTGAGAAAAATTGCATTTGTGATGAGAGAGCTAGTGGATGACTAGTTTCTTGCCTTAGCCAATTTCGAGGGTGAAAGATTCCCATCCAAGTTGGTGTTTGGAGAGGCCACTCAGGTCTTTCATGGAGCTTTAATGGAGTTTGTATTTGCAGGTGTAAGCTACAAGGAAGCTCGTGGTTTCTTCTAGTGCAGCACTTTCCCTCAACCATTTCCAGTTTTGATGGCATATTCTTGCTCCTTGAGGGAGGACGTTTTTGGTGAGCTCTTGTACTCTTTGGGAGAGCTTCTCATGATCCATTTCTGATTGTAATAAGCTTAATATACTCTGTTCTTCATCTTCAGAAAGTCTCAAGTCGAGATACCAAGTGGTTGTATGTAAAAATGATGATTAATGAGCAAACCATGACCATTTCCCCACTACATTGATGTATGCCATTGTAATGTTGATGATTTCGAATGAAAGAATGTTTCTTTGATATATTTATGATGAATGGACAGCCATTGATGAGTGTTACAAGTTTCATGTTCAACACTTAAGTATTTGAAGTCATTTTGCTCAATTTATTTGCATTTACAAGAGATTTGGTGCCATTTCCCCAAGGGTCGAATTAGGGATTTTTGTTGTTGTTTGGGAGAAGGTTAGAACAGTTTTAATAACTGATTAATGGTGCATATGAGACCTCATTAATGTCCCTCAGATATCCCCTACCTCTGTTCTGAATTTCGAAGGGGTTTGGAGGCATTTGTAGAGCCATTTTCAATACTTACCCTGGGGGTATTTGATCCCCAAATTGCTAGTTAAATCCCATACTTTGTCCAGAATCTTAAATAAGTTTGCAGAAGTATTTGGAGGGTCTTAAATCATCCCTGAACCTCATATTCAAGTATTAATATCAGTCATACACCCTCACAGAAGATTTGGGAGCATTTGGATCAATTTGGAGACCTAGACATCAAAACTAGTCAAAGGTCGAAATTGGGGAAAAAGTGAAAAATTTGGCATTTTAATAAAAATTAAAAAAATGGACATTACATTGGCCATGATAGTGGCATTAGAGCCACAATGAGAACCTAGAGTTCACTAATGCAATGTTATGAGACATCGTTGCATGCACAGGAGACAATATGACAAGAGAAGTGAAAATCTTGAGAGCATCAAGAGAAATTAAAAGATAACTCTACAAATAATAAAACCCTTACACTAATAAGATAAGCAGGAGGAGGAGGGAGGCACCCTACAAATTAAAATAAAGCTAACCTAAAATAAAGCTAACTTAAATTAAAAGCTAAGCAAAGAAAGGAACGAAGAAGAGAAGGTTAAGTCTGGAACACAGACTTGAACCAGAGGTGGAACAACCGCATCCGGATATGGATTGAACACGAGAAGTGTTCTGGTAGAAGTACTACCAATCTATTGAAGGAGGAATTGAACACGAGAAGTGTTCTGGTAGGAGTACTACCAATCTATTGAAGGAGGGGTTGAACACGAGAAGTGTTCTGGTAGGAGTACTACCAAGAGTAATGCGGGAGCATTGCATGGCTGTGAGAGGTTGATTCCAAGATTCAGAGGCTTAAAAGTCCCTGGGACACTTAAAGAAACTCAGGAGCACTAAGTGAGTGTGGGGGTTCTCTTCTGTAATCAGAAGTTTTCCTGGAATCAAGCGAGAAGGCTTGAGGGGAAAAAGAGTTCATGGACTCAAGCGAGAAGGCTTGAGGGGAAAAAGTTTTTCCAGGACTCAAGCGAGGGGAAAAATGTTAATGTAATTGTAACTTCGGAAGATATTCACTTGTATATTTTATATTGTATTTGTATTTTATCTTTGCACCTCCAACGAAGATGTTTATTCCTTCGGTCGAGAGAGTCGTTATTGTATTTGGGTCATGTAAAGACATTTAGGTTAACCCTTCTTTGTATGTCGGAGCATTAGACCCAGAGTTAAGTTGTTAATGGGTTATTAGACTCTCCTAGAGAAGTTGGCTCATTCTAGTTGGGGTAAAGGTCAAGTGAAAGATAAAGTATAAATAGAGAGGGTGCTCTTTTCTATTTGCTCATTCACTCACTCATCAAGTTCGCATAAGTGAGTAGGAGGACAAGTTCACACAAGTGAAGAAGAGAGAAGCTGTTGGAGACCATTTCTACTTCTGGGGTTTATTGTATTGTTGCTCATTCTATCTCTAAGGAAGTTGTGGGGTTTTCTCCTTTATGGTTTCCCCGATGAAATTATTTGTGTCTGTTGTCTCTTGTGTTTGAATTGATGTGCATGTTATTCTCTCAGATAAGATCCTAGATAATCTTGAATTAAATTGTGAAAATCTAACATAGTTTCATAGCTAACCTGAGAAGAAGACACTGTGCAGCTACGAAAGCTAGGGCTTCTTAATTTTTGGGTTTCTCTCCACAGATCATCAATAAAAGGAGGCTAGGCTAAATCACCTTAGGAGGGCGCATCTTTCTGTCGAAACAAAATTTGATTCCGAGCATTTTCAATTTTTGACCTGTCACTGCTGCAGGAAATTAGGGCTTTTCACAAAAGAAGAATTTTGGAGTGCAATCAGCACAGGATTGTTCTCCTCCTCAAAATCGAAATTTTGAGACCAAGATCGAAGTTTTTGGTTGGGTAGAACCCCGGGATATGTCAAACCCTAGTTTGACTCTGGACCAGAAAAAGCCAGAAACTACAGATTCGAAATTCGCAAGTCAATTTTCAGGGGTCAATTTTTGGATCTTCAAAAACCAAGTGTACCAGCATACTCACCTCATCCATGCAAATCTTCCCGTGAAAACAAAATTCAATTCCGAGGATTTTCATTTTTCGGCCTGTCGCTACTGCCGGAGGAAAACTAGGGCATCAGATATTTTTGGTTTTTATTTACTGATTTAGGGAAGTGAGGACATTGCACAACTCTCCTTGAGGAGGCACATCTATCTGTCCAATTAGAAGTTTCAAATTCCAAGTTTGAAATTTTAGGGCTTCTCTGACAAACCCTAGCCAACTCCAAAACCAACTTCAACAAATCAAGTGGTAAAACCTAAAAGCCTTTCTATTTCCATTTGAAGTACTCTTTAAAGATGTCTCACCACACCAAGCTTGAGGATAAACTTGAAGGGTCTAATAATTTCTGAGCATGGAAGTATAGGATTTCACTAGTCTTTGAAGAGAATGAATTGGACACCTACATAAATGAAGAGGTTCAAATTCCAGAGGGAGATGAAGCTAAAGACTTACATAAGAAGAACTTGGTTAAGGCTAAGAGAATCATTCCAGATTCTATCAAGGACCATCTCATACCACATGTGTCATCTCTGAAGACACCTAAAGAGATGTTTGATTCCTTAACCAAGCTATTTGAAAGAAAGAATATAAATCGGAAGATGACATTGCAAAACCAGTTGAAGAACGTGAAGATACAAAATGTTGAGACCATCCATTCTTACTTTACAAGGGTCTCTCAAATCAAGGAGCAACTTGAAGCTATGGGAGAAAACATAGATAATGGAGAAATTGTGATGACCACTTTGAATGGTCTCCCTAGGTCATGGGATTCCTTCATTCAAGGAATTTGTGCTAGAAAGAAGTTAATCACATTCAGTAGGTTGTGGGAGGAATGCTCACAAGAAGCAACTCGACTTGTAGCTCGAAAAGAAAAGATGGATAATGAAGACCAGGCTCTCAGAACACACACCAGGAAGAATAACACCAAGAGGGAGCATCCTCATCATAGTAAGAAGAAAAAACACCACCACCAGAATCAAAGGGAGAACTTTAGAAGATCCCGAAGAGATGTATCTACCATCCGAAGCTATACATGTGATGAGAAGGGACACTACTCCAGAGATTGTCCCAGAAACAGAAATGGCTCCAACAAGAAGAAGACCAACAAGAAAAGACACCATGCTCACACCGCGGAAGATGATGAACCTGCAAGAAAGAGAACCAGAGAAGAAAGTGAAGATTCTTCAAGTGATGAAGAATATGTATTGTAATGAAGGTAACCAGTTACATGGGTTCATTCAGAAGGTTCCACCTCATAAGGTGAAGCTAGAGATGACTTTCAGTATTCCATGAAAGGAGTAGGAAAAGCTCCTACAGAGTTGGACTCCGTAAAACAAATAAAGATCAATGCTCTATGGAAGAACCTATCTGCATTGGTTAAGGTGCAGAAGAAAGGCGCACACTATTGGAGCACACTCCAATAGCTCCGGCAAGGAAGCAAATATCAAAAGGGAGTCCACCCAACAACCAAACAAAGATAAGTATTTGAATTGTTATTTCTTGCATGTGTGATTACTTAAATGATATTGTTGAGTCATGTACATACTTATGTTCCTAGATTTAGGATATGTGTTATGCATGTTAGAAAAGTTGCATTAATGAACACAATACTACTAATATGCCAGTAATGGGTAAGTGGCCTATGGTACTATACAACACTCCATTGCTACTTATCTAGAATGAAACCTCTTTGCTGACATGTTGAGAGTAGTGCACACTCTTAACAATGTTTTGGTAGAGATGGAAGGCATCTAGAAAGTTACCGTATGAATGCGGGATATGGATGACTGTTGTATTGAAGCATTGGCTAAGATAATTGCATGATTACATGACCGATGTCCTTATGCGTAAGAATTTGTTCTAAAAAATATGACATGTTTCTAATCATGTAATTGAACTTGTCTTGTAGGAAAGATCGTGTACCATCACCTACAAGAGAGATTTGCTTCGAAGAACAAGCGACGAAGATCAAGAAAGATACATGTTGAAGACATTGAGAAAGAACCTTCCAACTATGAAGAAGCGGCAGAAAAGAAAGAATGGAAGGATGCCATGATCGAAGAGTACCAGTCGATCATGAAGAATGATGTCTGGGATGTGGTCCCGAGACCAGAAGGGAAGTTTGTGGTGACTTCCAAGTGGATCTACAAGATCAAGCATGCTGCAGATGGCAGCATAGAAAAATACAAAGCAAGATTTGTGGCACGTGGCTTCTCCCAGAAAGAAGGGATAGACTATGAGGAGACATTTGCACCTGTAGCCAGATACACTTCCATCAGAACAGTGCTTGCTCTGGCTGCAGTAATGAAATGGAAGATACACCAAATGGATGTCAAGACAGCGTTCTTGGATGGTGTAATTGAAGAGGACGTGTATGTGGAGAAGCCACTCGGATTTGAGCATGACAGACAGAGTCATGTGTGCAAATTGAAGAAAGCCTTGTACGATTTGAAGCAGGTGCCCCGAACATGGTACGGCAGAATAGATAGCTTCCTGACTAGCTTGGGCTTTACCAAGAGTAAAGCAGATTCCAACCTTTACTACAAGGTTGAGGAAGGGAACCCAGTGATACTCCTACTGTATGTAGATGACCTGTTTGTAACAGGAGAGGATGGGTTGATTGCAGATACAAAGAGGAAGCTTGATGTCGAGTTTGAGATGAAGGACTTGGGCATGATGCATTACTTTCTAGATATGGAGGTGTGGCAGAGTGCGGATGGAATCTTCCTTGGACAAGGGAAGTATGCAGTAGAGATCCTAAAGAGGTTTGGGATGATGGACTGCAAGGCCATGGCCACACCTATGGCATCGAACCTGAAGCTATTGAGTGATGCTTCATTAGAGTCGGTTGATGCCACGATGTATCGTCAGATGATTGGATCTTTGATGTACCTAACGAATACGAGACCAGATATCTGCTTTGCTGTGAACACATTGAACCAGTTCCTGACGGATCCGAGACATGTTCACTTGATTGCTGCAAAGCATATTTTGAGGTATCTAAAGGGTACAATTGATTATGGGCTCAAGTATGATGCGAATCAGAAGATTAACCTAGAGGGTTATGTTGATTCGGATTGGGCAGGCAGTGCCATTGATAGGAAGAACACTTCGAGGTGTTGCTTCAGTATGGGATCAGGTGTAATCTCTTGGTTCAGCAGGAAGCAGTCCTGCGTGGCACTGAGTACAGCTGAAGCAGAGTATGTCACAGCTTGTTCGGCTAGTTGTGAGGCAGTATGGCCGAGGAAGCTACTATCTTATTTGTTTGATCTCCAGTTGGATGCGACTTGTATATATTGCGACAACCAGAGTTGTGTGAAGTTGTCTGAGAACTCGGTGTTCCATGACAAGTCGAAGCACATCGAGATCAAGTATCACTAAATCAGGGATATGGTGCAGAGAGGAGTAGTGAAACTCCAATATGTTGCTACAGACGAGCAGATAGTCGATGTGTTGACCAAGCCGCTAGCCAGAGTGAAGTTTGAATACTTCAGAGAGAAGCTTGGTGTACTTCAGATCGAGGTTCCTTCCAAGGGGAAGTGATGAGTCCAGAAGACGCAGATGCACATGAGCCATTCTCACATGGTGGTAGGAAAGTCCTCCCATGGTGCAGATGTAAGGGTTGGGGCCAATCCAACATGGTGGTAGGAAAGTCCTCCCATGACCATTGACATAAGTGCCGGAGCCTTTCCCAAATGGTGGTAGGAAATTCCTCCCATGTCGGAGGATGTAAGTGTTGTGTCTCACATGCTGGTAGGAAAGTCCTCGCATGTTGGTAGACTGGGTCTCGTATGGTGGTAGGAAGTCCTCCCATACTGGAGACATTGTGATGTGCATCTGGGTTGTGCTCCATGTGACGATGAGATGATCTGAAGATGATGAGGTGACAGTAGGGTACACAGGTTTTGCAGAGGCATATAATCAGTCCTGGGATGCTCCTTCAGGTTTTGCAGTGGCATATAATCAGTCCTGGGAGATCTTGCAGGTTTTGCAGAGGCATATAATTAGTCCTGGGATGCTCCTTCAGGGTTTGTAGTGGCATATAATCAGTCCTGGGAGATCTTGCAGGTTTTGCGGTAGCATATAATAAGTCTTGAGATGTACCTACTTGATGGCTTGCTCGCATAAACGATGAAGACCTACATGGAGGCTAGGCCTACATACAGCATGAAAAAGGGCTGGCTCTGTAGAACTTCCTATGACGAGTAGATTGGAGACTGATGGTCGAGATAGCAGCAACAGTGGCGATGATGATCCAGTGACGAAGACTTGTGTTGATGACTGTGTCAAGAGAATACCTTTCTAGTTAAGAGGGAGCATTAATGTAATTGTAACTTCGGAAGATATTCACTTGTATATTTTATATTGTATTTGTATTTTATCTTTGCACCTCCGACGGAGATGTTTATTCTTCCGGTAGGGAGAGTCATTATTGTATTTGGGTCATGTAAAGTCATTGAGGTTAACCCTCCTTTGTATGTCGGGGCATTAGACCCCAGAGTTAAGTTGTTAATGGGTTATTAGACTCTCCTAGAGAAGTCGACCCAGTCTAGTTAGGGTAAAGGTCAAGTGAAAGATAAAGTATAAATAGAGAAGGTGCTCCTCTTTATTTACTCATTCACTCACTCATAAAGTTCGCATAAGTGAGTAGGAGGACAAGTTCGCACAAGTGAAGAAGAGAGAAGTTGTTGGAGACCATTTCTACTTTTGGGGATTATTGTATTGTTGCCCATTTTATCTCTAAGGAAGTTGCAGGGTTTTATCTTTTATGATTTGCCCGATAAAATTATTTGTGTCTCTTGTCTCTTGTGTTTGAATTGTTGTGCATGTTATTCTCTCAAATAAGATCCTAGATAATCTTGAATTAAATTGTGAAAATCTAACAAAAAAGAGTTTTCTCGGACTCAAGCGAGAGGGCTTGAGGGGAAAAAGAACTTTTCGGGACTCAAGCGAGAAGGCTTGATGGGAAAAAGGACGCACATGGAATACTTTTATAAAGTGATTGGATCACATGGACTGCTTTATTGCTGACATTGAACTGGAGACTCTGGAGCATAAATAAAAAGTCTTATTCAGTGTGACATGGCGCACTAGGAAGTGTTTCCGACTATGCATATGTTATGCACAAGGTGCGCATATACTTATGTTTTGAACTTGTTATACTTAATATTTTGCATATTTATGTTATATTATGCATGTGTTATGTTCATGCACAACTCACATTATGAGCATTGACAATATTGCTTTCGAGGAAAAGCAAGAAGAGAAAATCTAAAGGTACTTGGAAAGAGGTTTCATGACAAGAATTTGGAAAATATTATCTTAGATCATGATTTATATGTATATGATGTATGGCTAACAAATGTGCAGGGGCAGGAAATTACAAAGAAGATCTTATTAAGACGATCAAACTCTAAAAGGATTGCCATGAAAAGGCTGCAACATGATGTTGCAAGGGAAAATGATTTCTCATGTTCTAACTGATTTTGGAAAAATCATATGCATGTATTTTATGATAAGATAATAGAAAACAACTCGTGTTGTTTGTGAAAAACACAGTTATGAGCTTGCGGAAATCATGAATGTTCGAAGTTTATAACAAGACAAGCAAAAGACGACAAATGAATGACGTACAAAGGAACCCAAGAGTGGGAAACAAACGGTTGGAAAGCATGAACACCGAGGACGGTGTTATTCTTAAGGGGAAGAGGATGTAATATCCCTCTTTTACGCCCCTACTATTTTGTAAATGCAAATGTAAATTGTACTTGTTTGTTGGTGAGGAGCTCAAGGCCAATGCCCCACCAGTAAACCTTATAAGCTAAGTGATTTAATTCCGAGTTGTATTTGGGAATACTAGACTTAGGAGACTGAGCTCTTGATGCAACCTAACTTTGAGGGCATGAATCCTCTGAGGGGGAAGCAGTGAAATGGCTTGGGAACTATGGGTGATGACATATGTTATCTTGTTGTCGCAAGCACTTGAGTGAACAGTAACGTTCACCGAAAGATTACTTGAGTTGTTTGGTTATCGGTTAGTCCTAGAGAGGGATACCGAAGATACCCCTAACCGTCGAAAGGCAGTTAGTGTCTCTAAGACCTAAAGCTTAGCACTAAGTTAATCCTTGATAAAAACTATTATGTAAAACTAAGAAATTCATTGTATGACCTTGACATCCTTGTCCCGGCAGAGGACGTCTAGGGTTTTCTTCATCAAAACCCACTATCTAATTATTAGCGTAAGCTAAACTATTTTATCACATAAATAGACTAAGTGATGGTTATCTCTGTCTTGGTTCGGTTAGTTAAACCCCCAAGGCATATATTTAGTACCTTAGCAAGTTAAAAGGGATCAATAGTTATAAATTCAGGTACCATTCTTTTATAAATATGGTTAATACAATCTAAAAACCAAGAATGGTTATCGTTTATTAATTACATTATTATTTGTAATTGTACCTACAAATAACATGGTAAGAGAAGTACACAAACTATATATATATATGAAATATTATTAACTATAATAATATGTTGTAATTATATATAATACAATACATTAACTTGATAATGCAATATAACTATATGGAAATACCTATATAGTTGGTACTCTTAAGAAGGGTAAAATTATGTTATCTTTGAGCAGTCATTGATACTATTTTAAACAATAGCCTTATGCAAGAGTGAAAGGCTTTGTTATAGGGACAAAACCGTATTTAAAGTGGTATTTTAAAGTAAAAGATATATATATATATATTGTCGTCACTTTTATTAGTATAATAATATTTGTAATTAAACACGTATACAATACATTATAATACATTGTAGTATTAATGCAAGAGAAAACGATGGAGATACTTATGGAGAAGGATAAGTTACGTGGTCAATGAGACTCTTATTATAATGGTTATTGAGACAATGGCCTCTTTTTATAATATGGAAAAGAAGACACCTAAATTTTAAAGAGAAGTAGTTAAATGGGTATTAAGATAAAAAGAATTGTCGTTCATGTTTTGGTATGACTATTTACCAAAGTTAATGCGTGGAGAATTTCTGGTTTTAGGGTTATAGTTAAGGTTTGTTAAAACTGTAATGTATGCAGATTCTTTACCATGCCAAGCTTGGCGCTTAGATAACCTAGGATCCCACGTTCTGCCTTCTTTTCCACATTCTGCTGGAGTGCTCGGTAGGTGGACAGGCCGTAAAATGAGGAATCTCCCTCATGTGGGCGAGCTGAGCGGTTTTTTTTTCGGATGGTCTTTTTGCATGGTCACAACTGGAGATTGGGAGAGCAATTACAATAAACCTAGACGGGTTCCTCAATTTGGGGGGATACACTGCTAATTCTAATCTCTGCACATAATTTCGGCAGGCATTTTATCTTGGACGTCGCTCGTGTTTAGGGATGGCTCTTAACCTCGATAAAACTTTTATGTTGTGCATTATATCTTGCTCCTATGTGTATAGTTGAATATGCTATCCTAACACTGCATTCTTTATAATTGGTTTATTCCTGTTGAGATAGCATTTGGGAGAGGATGAATGCAGATGCTATAAGTCTGTATATATATATATATATGCATGTTGGATTATATAAATCTATGGTCGATTTTACTAATGCGCATAGCTGGGGAAAGATCCCTACATGCTATTTAGTTTATGTATTACATATATTATTATGGGAGCGTGTTGATCCTTGGGCAGATGGCGTGAAACCAAACGCAGGATCTATGTGCTCTGCCGAGCAAAGATCCGTTTAAATGTAGTCTTGTATTTTATGTATTACATATACATTTATGTATGATGTTGTTTGAAGGGACTTAGCATAAGTTCTGGGAAGGGACGGCTGGAGGAAGCCGATCCCTGTGGATTTCTGTCTGATGTAGGTATATAAATGTATTGGATTACCTTTATAAATATGCTTGTTTACTGCATAGATGCTAGGGGAGGGGACGGTCGAATGGCAGTCGATCCCTGTATAATTACATTTGATAGGATATACATACCTTTACGCTGGATCCTTTATATCCTTTAAATTGTTGCTGCGTGTGCAGGAGAAGAATCTTGTATTATATACTTATGTTAGATATCTTTAATTTATATACTCATTGTGTAGCTACGCAAAGATTGGGAGACAAATCCCTTTATATATTTTATGTTTTATATATTAAATATTGCATGTTGCATGTTGTGTGTAGTTGGCCATTGCGCAGAGCTAGGGAAGATCATTATTTACTTCCATTAATATATTATGCATATTGCATGCTTCCTGTTGTAGGATGGCGCATGGCTTGAGGAAATTATCCCCGTAAACATTTCTTTGATAGCTAGATATATATTTTTGTATGTGCATTTGTATGATGGCGCAGGGCTTGGGGAAATGATCCCCGTGAACATTTCTTTGATAGCTAAACATATATTGCCTGTATGTTTGCATTTTGTATGATCCCCGTGAACATTTCTTTGATAGCTAGATATATATTTTTGTATGTGCATTTGTATGATGGCGCAGGGCTTGGGGAAATGATCCCCGTGAACATTTCTTTGATAACTAAACATATATTGCCTGTATGTTTGCATTTTGTATGATGGCGCATAGACATTGGGAGATTGCTCCCTTTATGATATAGGGTTTCGTATATTATCATATATATTACTTATTCTTGTGACTGCGCAAATGCTTGGGAAAGTGATTCCTATATACTTTTATTTGATGGCTTGATGAATTAATTGTTGGTTGCGCAGAGATGGGAGAAGGATCCATGTATACTTATTATTTCATATTAATTGTATGTTTGCATGTTGAGTGTCATTGGTAATGGTTGGTGCAAAGATTGGGGAAAATCCCTGCATGATATTGGTTTCATGCTCTATATTGCATGTATTCTTCCATTTGCATATTGCACAGATGTTTGGGGAAAGGATCCCTGTGTATGTTTCATATATTGCATATATATATTCATGCCACCTTTGGTTGCGCAGAGTTGGGGAAAGATCCCCGTATGCCATATATTTTATATATTACATATATAGTTATGTTCCTTGTATTCATTGTGCAAGGTTGGGGAAAGATCCCTATATTATAAATATTTGCGGATGGTGTGTAACCCGTTGTGGGATGGGACGGCTGAGAGAGCCGATCCCAATCCATCTTCATCTGCATATTTGCATAGTTTGTTGTGTTAATACTTAATATTGGTGTATGTAGACACATGTTGGTTGGGGTATGGTAAACCATTTTGCACATAAAATGTAATCATTGGTGTATGTAAATATATGCTAGTCCGGGTAGGACAACCTTCTGCTTATGCCCAGTATATATATATATATATATATTACCTTCCTGTCATAGAACCCTTGGGGAAAGGACGATATATCAATTTATAAGTTATCATGATCTGTGGTGATCATCCTCAGAGAGAATCCTTGTCATGCTTCTAAGATAGATTGTTGGATGTTTTGGGAAAGTGCTCTCTATGAGAGACTTGAGAAAGTGGAAAGTAAACTGTGTTGCAGACTGTACCCCTTCTATCTTGTTAAATAATAATTATAACATTCCTTGGTGGATGTAGACCATAGATTTGGGTGAACCATGTATACTGGTTTCTTTCTTATGTGTACTTTATATGTTTTAATCTACTTAATAACTGTGATCTAAAATCGTAACTAATTTCACTAAAGAATATCTATTACATAAGTTTGCAATTCCAAATGATGCTTGGAGTGTTTGGTTATATAATAATCATGAGGATTATTCGGGTATTGGAACTAAGACCCCACTTGAAAAGGGGTTTACACTTATGTTTTTGTTATGTACAAATTGTTAGAAGGGAATGAGCCACATGTTGCATTAAAAAGTAATCTTTATGCAAGAATGGCAAACCATGTTTAATGTATAAGTCTTATAAGAAAAGTAGTGAATGAACAAGTGTTTATATGCAATGCTACTTATGACTTATATTCAAGTACATATATGTTGTGACTAATACCCTGGATTGTTGATGTCAAGGAAAAATTCTACCCCATTCCTACAAAAGTTGAACTTGTAAATTGGGTATGTTACAATCCATTCCACTCATCTTTGAATAAGTTACTAAGGTCACTGCAACCACAAGTCACCCCTACAATAGGAGGGTTCTCATTGCACTAAAATTGTAGAGGCTATAGTCTTAATAAGGGGCTAAAAGAACCAAAGGTGCCATTGAAAGTTTTCTGTATTTATAAATTTCTTAATTACAACAATGGCTCATGTCCAAGTTAAGTATATGGTAGAGAAGATTATCAGTGGACCAAATCCAAGGATAACCAAGGAAATAAGGGAATTTACTTCAAACAGCAACTCCAGACTTTTCTAGACTGTCCCATAATTTCCGTAGATCTGTTATGTATTCTTAGCCTCATTAGCTATGTTGAATCATCCTATCAACATCTTCACTCTATCTCAAGTACAAGATTCAAACCATTACTTGTAACTCTTTAACAAGTCACACAGAACATACCATTTGGACCACTTTGTGCATAAGATAGTGGTTTGTCTATATTGCATATATAACTAGGTTTCAATCTCGATGGTAGAAACAAAAATCATAAGAAAAACATTCATGGCCAGCATTTGAACAATGTCGGTACGCATAAAATCAACAAGACCTTGCAACGACAAGTTGTTGTCATATCTCATTTGCTAAACGGTTTGAAATGACAGAAACAGGCACGCACTATTTTACCTCTGAACTAGGCCCTCTGGTAGCTTGTCTGTCTACATTTGATCTAGGAGGATCTTCTAAAGATTCTTTCTTGGACTCTGAAACATTTCTAGCTTCAACATTGTCAGTGCGATAAGTCTCTTTGTTTTTTAATTCTTCCTTGGAACTTTTATTAGCATTCCCTTTACTCTCAGTTGCAGCAGCCACTTGGTTGCTTGGTTGTTTCCCATGGTTCCCCTGAGGTTCTGTTCTCACACTGCTAGAAGTTGGTTGTCTCTCAGCACTATTCAGCCTCTTAATAGTCTCTTCTAATGCATCAAGTCTGGATTTCAGTTCCTGCAAAGATGCTTCTTTTTCCTTGCTCAATATCTCAGAGCCACTTAACTTATCATCCAGATCACCTTCCTTTGAGCCTACTGCCAAATTTAACTCAGAGGACTGCCGTGCTTGCTCTTCTTCTTCAGCAAGCTTCTTTTTCATCTCAACTTCCTGAAAAAAAAATTCAATTTAGCAAAATATAACCTCGGAACATTCCAAATCCATATAACATATCAAATTAGAACCAAGGAGTCTTCAAACCAAATCACAAACTGGAAGGATAAGCAGAAAAAGCGACTGTCATTTTCAAATGTATGCAAGAATGGGAGAATGATAACAAAGCATGCAATCTTTAAAGATTCTCAGTGTATCGGCAATGGATTGATGACTGCAAATCAAGGAGCAAAAAACTCACAGACCAACAAAGGATATAGATCTTAACAGCCACAACCCATACAGTGCATGGACAAAGGAACTATTTCGAACAAAACCACATTCTCAGATTGATAGGGACATTTTACACCACTGAAATGTATTGTTCTTATCCAATCAAAGCTACCAGATAAAGAAACATGGCATTTATGAAAAACAGGATATACAACAAGTATCTAAATAGGTGATTTGAAAAAAGAAAAAACGCATCTTAATTGATTAGTATCTAGATAGGTGCTGCTTAATTTGGATCGAAGTAGGCCTTCCAGACCTTGCCCTTCCATGACTACCCAAATCCAAATAGTACACAAGAAAGCCAATGCCAACTTTTAAGACATTTTCAGAGACTAAGCATCTAAGATGGGGCAAGAATACAGATCTCATTTGTTAAAAATGACATTTTCTTGATTAAATATTTCCTCTTCCTTGGATATAAGTTGCCCTGCAGACCTTGTTTTTAAACCACAAAGGGTTGAAACAAGATTGTCAGTGTCCTTCCGAAGGACAAAAATAATACATTTAAGAACATGAAATACGAGGTAAAGAAGATTCTGACCAACTTCGCCTTTCAAGCACGCAGACAATGCCTTTCCACAGTAGACAATAACATTTTCCTCCATGACTTGAAACATCCTCAGGATTTGGGTTGTCCCCCAGACCTGATTGCTTGATGCATCCCTCTTTCCACAGCTATAAATGCTTGGTGTACTTCCAATTCCCTTTGACCTATTTTGGTCATTTGTCAACATTGATATAAATTTCATTTCATTTTCATTTTTCTTACCAATTGGATTAGCATTTTGATAAAGAGCCATATACAGTGATCTAAAGACTGAGAGTTGCTTGGAGTCGATCAGCAAGCGCCAACCATAAAAGATCTTGAATATCTGAGTATGCTAAAAAGCACGCTAGCATTCAAGAGGAACCACCAGAAGCAGGATTTTAAATCCATTCACTTACACATCAGGTATTGGGCAAAAGATATTGTGTTTTCCATCTCAACCAGAGTGCCCTGCACTAAGAGCATGTGCTACCCTATTGTTCTAATGCAAGTAAGATGGTGGCCACTTCTTTGATCTTCACTTTTTGTTTAGCCATGTCTAAATTTGGCCTATATTGCAGTGATAATACTGGGATTGAGATAGGCACCATTATTGTCTCATAAAAGTGTTGAGACACGCTTTTACGTGCTTACTAAACCATTCCATGAGAATCCATAACCCCACTATTATTCACTTCCATGTGAATTTTGAATTTTTCTATCAAATGAATAATTTGTTTCAAGAAGAGTAAAATGGCACTCGTGCAATAACAATCAACAAGAAAATTTAATCGCCATAAAATGCCCTAAATAGCACTAGATTATGACTAGGGACAGGAATACTTGGAAGGCATTTTCTCTTCAATGAAGAAACAGAATCGAAACAGTGAATATGGGAATGAACTGATATCATGAAAAAATTTACATTACCGCTTCCATTTTTTTGATGTCGTAACGCGCATATTGTGCCACCAAATACACAGCTATTGACAAATAACAACAAATCAAACTTTTAACATTTCAATATATCAGGTGAAATTTTCAGTAACAAATATCAAGAGGATAATGCTTATTTTAATAATTTTTGCCCTATTTGATTTTTTTGAACGGCATGCATTATGATGAAGCCAAGAAGGGAAAAGCCTAACCACCATGTTTCATTATGTTCTGAATCTTGAAAGAAAAATCGACTGTCAGAATATTAAAACTAGTGCTGACTGAATAATAAATTGTCAACATCATGAGCAGTGAAAAAATGTTTTACAAATTATAGAAAAGCCAAGAGAATTACCCAGTGAAGGAAGACAAGCAAAGAAAAATTGCACCAGATGGAAGTCGATCCTGGATAAAAATTCGAATTAGAGGTCCACCGAAGTATACAATACATGTTCAATTCCTTGATAAAAAGCTGTAGTGTAGCGAAATATTTAATTGACAAAAACCGATTTGCTGCAAATAAAAGCCCTGAAATTATGAACTATATCTTCCAAGAAACAAAACCTCAGCAATTTCTGAGAAATATTCATGACATACATTTTACAGATTTGCCTAATGAGTACTTCACATATATTTTCTTCTGTCGCTTTGGTCTCGATTCATTCACTTATACATGTTACACAAATATTTTTTTTATCAGGATTCACGACATCACTCCAACTCTCATGCTTCAACTAATTAATAATGTGCACAAATGAACAAGGTAATAGGAAGAAAGTAGTGGACATTAATCATTAATGTAATCATAAGGGATTAAGATATATCCATGTAAGCTTATTTGAAAGATGCTCCACTCATTTCAAAATGTTCAACTGTACTTCTCGCGAGTAATGAGTATAAAAGGAGGATTATTTTAGACAGTACATGGACTAGTCTCAGATGCATTAATGATTACGATGAGTTCAAACATCCAGAAAATTGAGCAGAATTACTTAAGCTTAAATCATCAAAACAGATTTCAACTTGTGATAGTCAACTACACACAACTTCCTCATAAGATAATTTTACACAGAAAAGCAAGATTTTTTTTTAAACCAAAAACAAATCTATATTAATATTTCACAAACAAATAGAATGCTTCATTACAGACTCAGATTCTGCTCATGATGCTGCCTTAGAGGACTCACTATATCCAACTAGAATATCCTTCGTATGAATGTGAACCGGACTCCCAAACACCCTGAAATGAGAAACGCCTAGTTTCTTGCATGTGAAGGCTTCCTCTGGAGTCTTGTCCATCAACGCCCTGTGAGGACATCTGTTCAGTATGTAGACCACAATACAACATGCTTCTGCCAAAAGGAACATAGGCAGATCTAAGTCATGAACCATAGACTTAGCAATCTCTATTATGGACATCTTCTTTCTCTCAACAACCCCATTTTGCTATGGGTTGTAAAGTATTATCAACTTCCTCTTTATCCCAGCTTTTCTACAAAAGGAATCAAAGACATTGGAGGTATATTCCCCTCCATTGTCTGATCTCAATGCCTTGATCTTCCTACTTGTGTGGTTCTCAACAAGGGCTCTGAACTCTTGGAGCCAACTAAAGACCTCAGCCTTGGTCCTCAAAAAATATATCCAGATCTTTCTGGAAGAACCATCAATGAAAGTAATAACATGGGTCCATGAACATCTAAATGAATCAGATCAAGAATCCCTCTCGATCTGTGCTCACTGGTAGGGAAAGCAATCTTGGCATGCTTGCCAAGTGCACATCCTTTGCACACTCCTCTCTTTTCCACTTTGAAGCCAGGGAATCCAACCACTGTGTCCTTCAAAACAAGTAAGGAAACATAGTTCAGGTGATCATTTCTTTGTGCCAAAGCTCGCATAGATTGTCATTGTTGATCAACAAAGCTCTCTGCTTCACTAGATCTACTAGCAGTCTGTAAAGGCCACCTCCCTAGCTCCTTTAGCCAAAACTCAACCAGGATTAGGGTTTTGACTTCTAATGATCACTTCTTGATCATCAAACTCAGCCCTACACCACAAATCTGTCAAACAAGATACCGAAGGAGATTTTCAGTTAAACCAAGAACATACAATACTTCATGAAGATCCAAAACTTCTCCAGCTAAGATGTGGAATGAGATAGACCCCAACCCAACCATTGGGTACCTGCCACCATCACCAAGCTCCACCTAGATGCTGGTATCTTGTTCCTCCAACTTGAAGAAGGTTGATCTATTCCAACTCATGTGTCTTGAGGCTCCAGTGTCAAGATACCAACCAACAGTTGAAACTCTATCGATGGAAAGGCATGACACCATGGCAAAGCTTGTATCAAGCCTAGCAGTTAGCTCGTCCACTCTAAAAGCTTCAGCACTTCTGGGAAATTGTTTCTGCTACTACTTACCCTTCCCTTCTTCTTAGGACACTGAAAAGCATCTTGGCCATGCTTGCTGTAATTGAAGCATTTGATATGGCTCCAATCCTTCTTCTACTGTTTAGAAGACCCTAAGTCTTCTTTCTTTTTATGATCCTTACCACATCCTTTATTTCCTTTCCTCCTCACATTTCCAATGAGAGCTAGGTCTAGAACATCCTCATAACCAGTTGGGACATGTTGTAGTCTCATCTCCTCTCCAACGAAAGCATACCACAACTGCTCGAAGTCTAGTAAATACTTCTGACCACAAATACTATGGACAAAGTTGTACCACGGTGGACCAAAGACATTCAGAGAAATCTGAACTAGCTCATTATTCTCAATTGTGTTCCCAACTGTTGCAATCTAATCTCTCGGCTCTGCTATCTTCCTGAGATAGCATGTAAATGTATTTGTCTTGCTCATACAGTTAGTGTTGAGCTTGTTTTTTAAGAACATATTCCTATATACATTCACACTCTGATACAACATTCCCAAGGCATCATAAATATCTTTGGCAGTCTTCTTCCCAACAATACGAGGTATCAAGTGATCTTTCATTGAATCTGTTACCGGACAAACTAGCAGGGCTAGTGCCACGTAAGCACATGTGGAAGTTGTGACCCAATGTCACCTCGATCAATCTTCTGTGAACTTCCTCGGAGAGTCTTGACCTCCAAGGGGAGCGCCCTTATCTGTGTGCCTGTCAATAATTACACCAAACACCTTCCACAACCTCATGTATAGATTAGTGCCTTTATGGAGTCAAGTAGAGAATGAAGAAGATATGTCAAACATAATTCCGATTAGGCACCAGTCTAGGACAAGTACTATAGCACGGGATTATGAGATTGCTGGTGACGGAGGTCTTATGTGTATATTTCAGTCTGACATGAAGTGACAAGCAATGTCCAAGTATACTTAATTAGGCATGAGTATCCAATGGTATTATGGCGTATGCATATGTAGGTTAGTTTGCAAAATGTATAGTTCTAGATTCACCAATTGCCAATTATTTGCTTAGGATTAGTATCCACAGTGCATTATGACTTCATTAACATACACCATTCCGAGATTATAACACTGTGGCATTAACAACAGAATTCTTTGATTTCTGCCTTATATCAGCATCATAACAGTGGATCATATACTTAGATTTAGCATTTTCCAGTCAGTATAGCATTCATATTAGTGGTAGATATTCAGATTACTTGTTTTATCAGTATCCTACACAGAGATATATTAGCATTATAAGCACATGAATCAGGTGAACAGTACTAACATGACCATAAGTTTGCCAATGCAAAACCATGGACATTTAATGTATTGAATAATCTTGCTTACACAACCACTGTTAGTTAGTTTTTTCTTGCAGGTCTGATCTGAAGCAGCAATCTTCAAATTTGAAGGATCACCAAGAGAAGGCTCCCTAAAGGCTTGGTCTTAGCCTTGGGAGGATGTTTAAAGGGAAAAAGGGATAAAAGAGAGAAGCGCTAGGGCTTAGGAGAAGGTTTAGGGACTTATGAGGAGGTAGTTTAGGTCCAAAAAAGGGTTGCAGGCTGCAGCAGTAATATAGAGGGAGAAAGGGATAAGCCAAGGGTTTAGGAGGCAGAAAAAGGGGGCTAAAGGGCAGGCTGGAGGCTTAAAGAGGGAGGGCGAGGCCTCAAGGAGGGTGGCCAAGGCTGTTAAAGCCTCGCTGCAGCAGGATAAGGCAAAGAGGACCAGGCCACAGCCATAGGTGGGCTCAAATTTTGCAAAAAAAATTGTGTTTCCTGAATTTTTATTTTTTTATGTGTGTTTTGGCTGCCACCAATTCGCCCTAGGGTTTCTCGGGCCTAAAATTGCAGGCTGAAATTTTAGGGAGGTCTAGAAAAATAAAAAATAAATTTATTTTTTTTGAATTTTGGACTTTTAGCAAAAATAAATTTAGGGTTTTCTGATATGACGTTTTAGGGTTTTCAGAAAATAAAAATAGCAGACCTAATTCTACCATGAA